>CM069452.1:28077051-28737776 GCA_035610835.1 Ophiura sarsii
CACAAAATACCAGTAACGCTGAACAAAATGCATGTATGCCGAGTATAACCACACAGGGGTACGACACAAGACTGCCCCGAAAAATTAATACAAAAGTAGTGTACATGTGAAATACATGGATGTTCGGACTTGGCAGGGGCATTAAATCACAAACGAATAATGGCACCCTTAGGGCTGAGGAACATGGACGTGCGGTTCTACTGCATACACATATAAAATTGATAAATGGAAAAAGGCCCCCAGCCAACATGATCACATTACCAAAGGAACCAAGGCATAGACCCTGAGATAACCGTAATGATCGCAATCATAATGCACACATAGTTATTACACCAGCCATGGCTGTGAATGACCGACACAGTGCAAAAAGTAGAATGAAATTTATGATACACCATAATTATTATGTGCTTACCCAACTGTAACTAAATCACCAAATTACAAGGTGCATCGCCCATGCCCCATGACATGTGACAGAGTGTGCGCCCGCCAAACTGAATAGCTAAAGCCATTATCATTGACAAAACCAAATGCCCATCAACAAAACACATTAAAACGATACAATTGGCAGATGCAAACAGCAAAAGTGATGAGCAAACATTTATGGTATGGTGAACACAATTGTGAAGTAACTCAAGGCAAAAATGCCATAATAACACTGAAAGACAAAACCCGGTGCCCGCAACACAACCCATTAAAGTGATGCAATCAGCAGATGCAAACATCAAAAGTGATGAGCAAACTGTAATGGTGCAGAAACACAATTGTGAAGTAACACAAATGCCCCATAACACAACGCAACATTAAAGTGATACAATTAGCAGATGCAAACAGCAAAAGTGATGAGCAAACTGTAATGGTGAAGAAACACAATTGTGAAGTAACACAAATGCTCCTCAACACAACACAACATTAAAGTGATACAATTAGCAGATGCAAACAGCAAAAGTGATGAGCAAACTGTAATGGTGAAGAAACACAACAAGGCAGTCCTACATGAATACCCACAACAAACATATCAATCCAAATCAGACTGCCCCGTTACTGTTAAAACTTAATAGTAAATCACTCTTATCTGACACAGTAACACAAAGCATGAAGAAAAAGAAGGTAAAATGCACAAGGGTGCAGATGGAAACAGCAAAAGTGATGAGCAAACTGAAATGGTGAAGAAACACAATTGTGAAGTAACACAACAAGGCAGGCCTACATGAATACCCACAACAAAACATCAGACAGCCCCCGTCAGACAGCCCCGTTACTGTTAAAACTAAATAGCAAATCACTCTTTAATATCTGACACAGTAACACAAAGCATGAAGAAAAAGAAGGTAATATCCACAAAGGTGGTGAAATCACAACACAACAAGGCAGGCCTACATGAATACCCACAACAAAACATATCAATCCAAATCAGACAGCCCCGTTACTGTTAAAACTAAATAGTAAATCACTCTTATCTGACACAGTAACACAAAGCATGAAGAAAAAGAAGGTAAAATCCACAAGGGTGGTGAAATCAAAACTGATGGCCACATTGCGTACCGGTGCATTGCATTAGGCTGCAAAACAATGAAAATGCAAACCAGATAACACAAAAGAGAAGAAAATTAAATCTGAAGAGTGAAAACCCCTTTGAGAAGGGTGAGGGAAAACATTGAACACAGCATGACAAATCCGAAAATATGCATCATAAAGATCTGCTGTAGTAATTTTATAAATATAAAAATTATAATACGTTTTATAAATATAAAAATGCACCATGCAGAATGAAAATTTAATAAATAAAATTAAAATACATGTACATACACAGCATGACAAATATGAAAAATAGGCATCATACATTTCTGCTGCAGTCATTATATCAATATAAAAAAATAAAATTAAAAAAATTGGACAATGCAGAATGAAAATTAATAAATTTAAAATTAATGTACGTACACAGAACGCCTACCCAACCACGAGGGTGAAAAACCAAAACTATGGCAAAATTGAGTGCTTGGCCAAAAACGTGTGCTCGGCCAAAACGTGTGCACGCAAAATGCACAATGCAGAAAGAAAATTAAATAAATAAAATAAAATTATGTACACAGAACACCTACCCTATCACGAGAGTAAAAGACAAAATTATGGCCAAAATGAGTGCTCGGCCTAAACATGTGCACGTGCCGTGTTTAGGGCATTACAACAATGACAAATTCAACATAACACACATTAGAACAAATATGAAGGGTGAAAATCAAAAGTGAAGGGTAAAGGTGAGTGAAAACACAGACAGGGTGAGCACCCATAGGCTGGGTGAGCACCCATAGGCAGTGCTTAGGGCAGTAAAACAATGACAAATTCAACATAACACACATGAGAACAAATATGAAGGGTGATAATCAAAAGTGAAGGGTAAAGGTGAGTGAAAACACAGACAGGGTGAGCACCCATGGGCAGGGTGAGCACCCGCCAGGGGTAAATATACCAGAATAACAATGAAGCCTAATTGAGCAAAAACAGCCTACTTCGCCCCAGTATGTAGTACACGCAGCAGTAGGCCACAACACCACAATGGGCAATTATGGGAAAACAGTAGACAAAACGTCAAACGCCTGATAATTGATGAGCCCTGGTATCCCCCATAATAAAATTTAAAAACCCACATCAATAGGTTAATTAAATAAGAATTCTAATATATAAACTAAATTCAAAATTTAAAATACATTAATATAAATTCCTATTTAGAGTGAAACAAGGCAATTATACTATATAAACTAAAATTTAAATTTAAAACACATTAATATAAATCCCTATTTAGAGTGAAACAAGGCAGGCTTAACACAAAAGATAACAGACTGCCCTGTTATAATTAAAGCAAAAACCCATGAACTGGCACATACATGCCACAAAGTGTGAGAAATACGCTGGTGGTCAAGTCACACACAACCAGCCAGCACTCCCCTTACACAGCCCAAGAAATACAAGGTGTCCCAAAAAAATGTTAACACTCCGGGCACATAAGCTATCTTAAAAGGACAGGAACACACGGGTCTAATCTTGATGTATTATGAAAGCTGAGTAAATAAGCTTTCATTTGCATTTTATTGCATTCCAATTGGTTATTTAGAACGGGAGATATGCTTCAGCAAACATGAGGAAGCAAAATCGGCTTGGTCCAATCCTCTCAGTATGAAAGTAAAGCTTTTAAAATGCACGAAGCAAGAAGCAACATGATTAAGTCACACACACACACACACACATCAGTTAATCTCTTCTTTGTTCTTTTCAACGCATTCTGTTTTTGCTTTGAAAATGTATACTCTGCAAATTGAAATCACTCCTAAACGGGTGGGGAGGGTTCCTTAAATACTCACCAAATCGGCGGACAAATGAATGGCCGATCAACATGACATTAGTTTTAGCGTCTACGCACTCCTGTACCCGAGCCATGACACGGCTGATGATGATGCAACACAAGCTTAACGAAGCAATTTAGCAAACATCAAACAGAAATTTAAAACATGAAAAACTCACTAAATAGAACTCGGTGCTTATAGCGAAGCAACTAAGAAGAAGGTATAACTATCACTAAAACACATGAAGTGAAATTTAAATGGTGATTGGTACGTGAACTTACTAGATTGGAGAAGATTTAATACACAAAAATAAGATTGCTCAGTTCACAATTACAAGCAGTATAAAGAGGCCGATCTCGTTAACGTAGAGGGCAGTGTAGAATCCGAATATCTGCATCGCATAGAGAGAGGGACGTGGGTCGCTGCTGGCCCCTTCATTAATTTAGGATATATTCGCTTGTTCCTCCACAAATATATTGATGATTGAATTCATCAATATTGTTTTATCATTTCCATTTAAACACCCCTTTCCTTTTTTCACAAGGAATTTTTACTTAGTCTGCTGATGAACATATGGCCATGCGTTTTAAGTTGGGCCGGTCTCGTGTGACGAACTTAAAATTGGTGAATATCGCGTGTATTTTCATTTGAATGGCGATAACTTTTCTATACTAGGCAATACCCCCACAAAAGTATACATTTTCTTGATTAAAATTGTCTTAGGAGTTCAAAAATGCACTTAAAATTAACATAGGATGAACCCCTAGAAGGTTATGAATTTGAAAAGGTCAACAATTTATGAAAAAAATCTGCTGAGAAAAAAAATATATGAAAAAATTCTGCATACCCTACAAGGTTAATTATTGCAGATTTGAATTCCTGACAGTTAAAGCTTTCCAAGCATATATAACTTTCTATATGTAGGTAATGTTTACAGTATTTTGCACCGGGCTGGAAAAAATGTCATTTTGCGAAGAAAAAAATCTGACATACGAGGGGCAGTCAATAAATAATGAAAGTGATCATGGTATGGGATGCATGAGTGATTCTATTGAGGGGATAATGTGATCAATACAAAGTATGAACCTTTGTCTTTCAAACAATACACTTTTGGATTTTTAAATGTGAACTATGACGTCATAGCACTGTCTCAAAGTAAGTACACTTGGGACACTGCTAAATCAGTTATTTGGCGGGAAATTTGAATTGTTTTTATGAAACACGTGGTAAGAAGATTGCATAACATGACATCAGAAGCAGGTAAATCCCGATTTTTTTCCCGCATAAATATGATACTAAAGACAATAACCTTAATCCCTGTGTAATTTGGAATGTGTAGTATAAGAGGAAAAAGTAAGGAGAAGCAATTGAATAAAAGGTATACAAATATCAGTATTTCAAATAGCTAATTTTTATTTTAAAATGTCCCAGTCAGTGAATCACTAATATGGCGGAAAATCAAACAATTTAGGAAAAATTCAAGCAATTAACCAGTTTGGAAGATTCCATATGATAGTTAACTAATTATCTGAACTTATTCGCATGAAACCTGCAGAAAAAATGCGCATGCGCAGACGGCAGATAATTTTGAAACGGGCCCAAAATGGCTAAAATCATGAAATTTACCAGATAAAAGCTTACTGTGCCTTCAAATTCTAATCAGAAATAATGAAAAATGTTTAAATCAATGTGTAAACATATTGTGATAGTCAAAATGAAGATATACAGGAATGTATCAATCAAAGATGGCTGCCACAACCTCTCTTATTACTGTTATCTTTAGAGCTACTAGATATGTATTGTGTTAGTAATCGTCATATAATTTCAATGGTTTGAGGAAATTTTATGAACAGCTCCTTTTGAAATCCCCACTATTATTGCTTTACATCCCACAACAATTTATTAAATTATAATCCCTCTATTGTTCTTTATCCTTTGTTGTTTTCTAAGGTATATTATTGTGGATTTTGCTAAATAAAAGCGTATTTGAGATGGTCCCTTCTTGTTCGTATTAAGGCATTCAGATCTAAAAAAAGAGTGTCAAACAGAGATAAGTGTGTATTCTAACTATGTGCCAGGTGTTATCTGTTTTTATGCTTGCACTGCCGAGATATACGCAAATGTATCAATCAACCCATATTCAACATATTACATATCCAGCCAAATAATTGGCAGATTTCAGTCAGTGTCTGAAACCTATTGTGTTTATGTTAATGACGATACATAACCAAAGGTATCTAACAATCCAAAAGTGTATTGTTTGAAAGACAAAGGTTCATACTTTGTATTGATCACATTATCCCCTCAATAGAATCACTCATGCATCCCATACCATGATCACTTTGCCTAACCGTATGTGCTGGTAAAAGACGCTGCGTCGGTACATATCCATCCAGTCATACACATGTAGTTCTTCAATGCATTGCGGGTCTGTAATTATTGATTAATTCTTTATTAATTAAGGTGATTACCCATTATTAAACATCTAAATTATTCAAATCAGTTTATTTACCAGAGTTTATGTACTTAGATGCAACAATTTCATTCCATAAACATGATTTAACTCAATTGCACTGAACTGTACTGTAGATGCCAAATTTGGTGCGCCGGACTCTCCTGCGCCGGACTCTCCTCCACCCCTGATGTTGGTTAATTAGCCATTAATTAACAAAAAATGACAAAATTTTAACACATGCTAATACTTTTATCTTCTTGCCCTGCATAAGAGCTTTATTTTGATACCAAATTTAGCTATGTAGGTGGTATCTTTATACAAGAAATTGAATAGACAATGTCATTTTTGATGTGCCGATGTCACAACTCCACCTTTTTGCAGGCCCAGTTCAAAACGCATGGCCATATGGTGAATCTTTATCCGTTAAAATACCATTTCAAAGTGCTTACAAGATAGTTGTCTTTTTCAAGAATCTTTGTAAAGGGAATTCCACTCTCGGGAACACGACAGACCCATCAAAAAGTATGTTTCCTTCAACATGAGACCGATTAGGGAAATTACACGTTGTTAGCTCAAACTAATTAAATGCCGGGATAATATTTTCAATAAGACGTTATCTATAATTAAATATATATACAATTAAATAATACAAAATATTTCCCGGGCATTTGTCACGTGATAGGCCTACAACATATTCCAAAAGGAAGTATTGGATAAAAGTTATTACCTAACAGCTGTTGGTCAAGATTTACCCAATATTTGACCTACGTTGGTCAAGAAATTTGGGCACTTTTTGACCAACTAGACTTGCAGTGTAGGACTAAAGACTTTCAGTTATAGGACTCGCCAATTTATGACATCGACTTTCTACTCGTCGTATGTGATTGCAAATCTGATGACGGGTTGACCTCGTTCTTTATTGCAAAATCAGGTTTTCAAATAATTTCAAATGAAAGACGCGCTGACTCATGAATTGTGAGTAGTTTATAATCATGTAATGCATTATTTGCATGCAATGTTTAGTGCCGCCTCTAATTATAAAGCCATTTTCGTTGTACTCGAAATAATTTACCAACTGAAGTAGTAAATCGACAGAAAATGAAAAAATAATATGCGCAGTCTTATTTTGTAGCAACTGCAAGCGAGATACGTCCAGAAAGTAGGGCAATTGGCATGTTATTGTGTCAAGTTTATGACATACCCTCTGACCCAGCCAATCCATTGACAGGATATTTTGCTCCCTCTCAATTGTTACTCACTGCGTATACACTAACAACATTACTTTGGCATTTGACAAACCAAAACATTAAATATTTGTCTCTACAACTAAATAATTTGTCATGCATGCACGAAATGACAAATTATAATTTGTCATGAAAAAGTGTTTTATACGACGAATTAAAAGCAAGAAAAATGTATTTGTCATGCAAGAAAATTAATTTGTCATGCAAGAAAATTAATTTGTCATGCAAGAAAATTATTTGTCCTGCAAGAACATTCGTTTTTCATGCAAGAAAATGAATTTGTCATACAAGAAATTAATTTGTCATGCAGACAAACTTATTTGTCATGATTGCTGTTTAATAACTTGACATTGACGAAAACTACAGACTATCGTCAGCTCAAAAAAAAGACATTTGCAGATTATATACTTCTTGCCTTGTTTTTATTTAAGTTCAATATTTGAAAAGACGTTTTGCACCGTGGACTGCAAATGTGACAACCAATTACCAGCTATACTACCCACCTATGGGTATGAAACTACTACTACTTCTAATGTAAGCTTAACTACGAAAACCCGTACGAAAATGCATGAAAAAGCTTAAGCCTTAATCCATCACATCATGCATGACCTGGCTAAGTTTAAAATGTTTGGCTGATAGTACTGGCTTTTGGTTGTCGCATTTACATTCCACGGTGCAAAACCTCTTTTCAAATATTGAACTGAAATTAAAACACAGCAAAAATGATAAAACATGCAAATGTCTTACCTCTGAGCTGCCGATATCGATCGTCTGCAGCTTGACTCCGCCAAAATTGCGTGGGTGTGATGGCGACAGCCACTCTCTCACATCATTAGAAATCCGTCACTTCTTAACTTTGTCACGGAATTTGTTTATAGCTGCGAGAATTAATTAGTAATGTTCTAAGACGTTTGACAACAAGATGTGTTATACTTATACCATCTTGTCAATTCATGGCCTCATGACGATCTACACTTGTCATTGACCGTATTGGCCCCAATTGTAAATTTGTCAATCATTCAAACTTGTCATTCACTATTTTTGATTCGTCATGTTATTGAAATAGTTTGTCTAGCATTATCTGTCCCTTGTCATTCGCCTATAAATATCGTCAACTGACAAATTATCTTGCATGACTAGTTTCTATCCCCCGTTTGACAAGTTTTTCATTACATTTGACAAATTAATATCTTTAGTGTAGCAGCATGCTTGTCATGTAGCCAAATCACGTCAAACTATGTCACGATTTCCAAAAACAAATCCCATAATTCACTTTAAAGGGTTTCTAGTTTGTCGTAATGTCATGTGAAACACTCCCATCATCGATTTAAAATGATGATGTTATTTGCGTTGCAGTTATACAATAATAAACAGCATTTGTTCATTGATTCTGACACTCTGTTAACTGGAGTGCATAGTGATGTAAAGTGTGTAAACTGTTTACTACGTGTATCACATTATACACTCAGGTTTTGTTTGTTTCAAAACTCACCATACGCCGATAAGTCCCAACGGTCCACGGTCTTAAGATGTAATTTGTAAGGGATTTGACATCGTTGTAAGTACTGTATTTGGTCAAACATCGCCGGTCACAGTGCAATGGTTCTACATTTACATGTATGTATACAGTCATCCAAAAAAGTAAATTACCAGGTAATATACGCTTTTAACTCCAACACTATAGCTCCAACGTAAACATAGTAAAATAAAAAATTGTAAAGAAATTGCTTCTCTTTAATTTGAGATATTACACGTGGAGATCGGTTAACAATAAAGAACGCTTCATTGAAAAGATTGCAATAAAGTGCAGTTTAAATTGTAGCGTTTTGTTCTTCTACACGCAGGGGCCCCGGGGTGTATCAGGTATGTGTATGGGCTGCCTTTATCAATTGAAGCATCCCTAATCTTTATCTTCCTGTCGAGCGGTGAGTTGTCGCTACCAGTTAATAAATAACCTGCCTATCGCTACATAGAGGCTGCGTGTAGAAGAACAAAAGGCTAAAATGAGAAACGGACTTTCTTTGGTTTTGGACACGTTGCCGACCGTGTTAATATTCAATCAATCTACACGTGTGATATCTCTAATTAAAGAGAGGACATTTCTTCACAACTTTATATAAAAAAAAAATTTACATCAGGTGATATAATAGTTTTAGAGTTAAGATTTATATTCTAGTAAGCTACTTTTTTTGATGACCGTATATCTGGTTATATCATTGTCCATCATCACATATCTAATCAAAAATGGCAATTGGTTAAAAATGCGAATTTTCTGAAGCAAATCATCACTAAAATACCTTGCAAAATGTTGTCAATACTTTTGAAAAGCCAACATTTTTAGCGAGAGTGAGAGTCCGCAATAATATCCCCACATGCCCATTATAAGTTAAAGACTATCCAAATAATTGCACATTTTTATTCTGACCATTTTGAACCTTGTAACGAGGCAACCTTCACTTATTGTGGCTATTGTGGTTGTGATCATTTGTATATACGTTAAAAGGAATGTACTTTTGAAAATCATATCCGCTTTTTCTATCCAAAGGAGGCGTATAAGGCGACAGAGAACTCATTTGAATCAAGGGTGTGGTTATATATAGCGTAATTAACTTATGTCTGTCATTCAGTTTGATGCTGGATTATTAAAGGGACACAATGTCATGTTGAATTTTTTAAATTTCAATTAATTTACTTTAGAATTCAAGATGAACATTAAAAATTGCCATTATTGTTGTATCTACTAAAAAAACCAGCAAAACTTGATTAAAACAATGTTTTAAATATGTTGGAATACCACCCTTAACCATGTAAAATGCTGGTTGCGGCTCTACCAGCATTTTTAAATCGACGGGACGGTACAAAGAGGGCTGATTTAAAGTTCATACATGTAATACAATTTTTAAAATATACAAATCCCAATTGTTATCATATATTTTTGTAATTGAGGGCGCTGCCTCCACCACATCTCTTAATGCCCCTTTAACAGTTGTGTCTCTTGATTTGTTCAATTATACTTCTATCGATTTCGGTTGAAAATGATGATAGGCTATATACATCATAAATTTTGGAGTGGTTTATTAGAGTCAATGTGCAGTCAATGTGTTCATGCAACATTGATGGGACGTGTTACTAATCAATTGTTATGTTTCCCTAATGAGCGCAAATCACGTTCATACTGGTCAAAGTCTCCTAAAACTACCTAGTGCACGTATATAAACACATTTACCGGCCCGTTCACCATGTATAATTTTGGGGCCGAACGACGAAGGGGTGTCTGAGGATAGATGTATGCTCCCCTACGAGATTGGCATTTTTATGTATAGGCTAAGTCACATAATTCCATGATTCCTCTTGTCAAATGAACCGACAGTGCCAATCTCAACCGACACGACGTCGATATTAGGGGGGTGATCGCCCTCTCGCCCCTCTGGTTACGCCACTGCCTGCGTGAATGAATGAATGGCAGATCCAATGGAAACACTAATTAATGGAAATATGATTGAAAATTACAAAATATGCTTTTGAGTGTAAACATGAATCTATGCGGAGGTCTATAGACAATACCGACAATACCTAATACATAACTTGTTTTTCTCATCTATTTCGATGCGGTGGTTTACAAACAAGTGTTTCAATTATACTGGCAACAAAGCAAGCTCTCTACCTAATTACGGTGGCTATAAATATCCAATCTAGTGCCATTGTTGAAAATGCTGATCAGAGTGACCTCTTTAGGTTACAACAAGTAATTGAATGTTGTTAGAAAAGAAATCGGTCCCCCAAAAGTATATGACCAATCAGAGAAAGTTGTATATCGAATTTTTAGCTTAGGACCATGTGCAGATCCAACTGGTTAATCTTTGTTTGATTTTAATGAAGAGAGTTATTTATACTAACAAATTAAAAAAACAGACTCCATCCCTTATTCATTTCAAATACCTTGTGAAATTCCATTATAATCTTGAAAAGATTATTGCTGTTAAGTGTAATACCATGTACAAATTCCTAAAGAAATGGAAGGCACTTGAAACATTTTGTATCCAATGAGTATTTTATAAGCATTATTATTATGATTACTGATGAATGATGACCATAATGTATCGTACATTTTTGTTAATGTATATGTATGTATGATTTTTGTAATTTCTGTCTGAGCACTATATAAAAAAAATGAAAAAAAATGAAAAAAATAAACGCTTCTTTTGGAGCACTAAAGAGAAAAAAATGTGCAGATACAACCACGATTACCAGCAGAGACCGGACCACTGTCAACCCTTGAGGGATCATCAGGGTGCCGTGAATCGCCAATTTTGCGACATTTTCATTCCCGTCCCAAGTACGAGGCCGGCTGCGCAGGTTTAATCACACAGTCCGTTGAAACGAAATGACTTTCATGATTTTTGTTAAAAACATTTATAGGATTTTTTCTTAATGATAAAATAAGCTGTCTAATGGTTTAAAAAAAAAACTGCAATAAACAATAATAAGTCATTAATAGTTTTAAAATAACAAGAATTCACCTTCCACCAACCAACGAATAATCTATGCACATATACAATGTATATATTGAAAATAACATTATGCACTTTGTGGGAATCGAACGAAAACGTTAAGTTTCCAAATCTTTCCTCTCTCCTTTAAACCGTGAGAGATAGTAGATACGACATTGTTTTCAACCCCAGACCATCCGATCACCACGCCGCGTCCCTAACGATTTCTTACCCACATATCAGCTTGGATGATGACGTCATCGAATCGAATGCTGTAACATGCGCGTGGTCATTTCTTTACCGTAGTGAATCGTAGGTTCCATGAAAGCCTAGGGTTAAGGGTGTAGGTGACCCACTGCACGCTGACACACTTCAGAATTCCGCAACCTTACGGAATAAACCCCGTGGTTTCGCCGTAAAGACTGCCGAATTAGGGGTCACCTTATGGAAACACCTATATGAAGGACCTCCATCGTACAGGTATCCCTCTGGAAGTCGACGGCACGTTTAGAGCAGTCATAAACCCTTTTTATATGTTCTAGGTACTTGTACATATTCCTATGTATTTGAAGACCATTAGACCCAAGGAGCTAGCGTAGGCTACGATACGTACCCTTCATAAGTCCACGACACGTTCAGTCGTAATTCGGCCACAGCAATGAAGAAACGTAACTTACATGCTTACGATGAGTTTGATTTAAATAAAGTTTTCTACGACATCGTATAGCTGAGACAAGATGGATCTATGCAGCACTGATAAACTAGTATGTATGGCTCATACGAATAAGTGACTTGTACGCGTGGCTCATACGAATAAGTGACTTGTACGTAAGACTTGTACGATAGTCACCAGTGTGATATTTTTGCATCACCATACGTACATGTAGGTCTACAAGCTACCTTAAACATTGAACTGAGACCGATGCAATTATTTCTATAATGGAAATGTTTGCATTAGTCTTGCTTCAAGTTCCATGGGTGCCTGTGCGTATGGTGATAAGAAAATAGTACTTTTGTGCCTAACGTAACAGTTTTGCGTATAAGTAACTAGTACGTATGAGACATACGTACTAGTTTTGCAGTGCGACCTCAGACCAACACTAAAATTACTTCGCAGTTAAGCTTTTGGGAATACAAACCTAATCGATCGATGCGATGCACGTCTAGAGTTCTGAACGGTAATAATGATAAGCAAGAACAATCTTTAGTAAAACTTGTGTATTTTTATTATATATTTTCCCCACAGGAATGGGGTATTTTTTCACGGATTCAACGGACGAAGAAGAGATGGGTTGGACTTTTGCTAAATTTGTTTTCCAGGCTTCCTTTGCAACCACTGCAACGACAATAGTATCAGGTAATTGGTGTATTTTTTCTGAACACATTCCCAAGCTCTATATAATAAACTCACCAAAAATATTAATTTTTAAGTGTTTTCGTCAAATTCTGTTTTACAATATGCTGTAATGTTTACGGTAATTTGTTGGCAGAACTGCTGCCAGTATTTTGCTTTCAAATTTACAGTATTTTTTGTTTACAGTGTTCAGTCATGTACAGCTTGAATATGAATATGGAAGAAATCTTTATCGATTTTAGTAATGTGCTATAGCATATTTATATGATCCGTTTTACAATTCCGAGAGCTTCCTCCAGAGCCATGTGGTACCTGATGGGCCCAAAACAAACACTTTTTCGGCCAAATTTGCTAGACAAAAACTGATCTTATTGGCTTAGCTAAAAGCTCAAACTCCACAGAAAACACTGCCAATATGGTTGGAAGTTGCTCTTTTAACTTTATTCTTTTTCTAGCATTTCTTACCTTGATTTCATTCAACCAGTATGCTTATAGCTTTGAATAAGTTCATCAGGATTGTAGATTGAAATGATAAAAATGTTTTGTTTACAAATCCAAATATCTACTCACATGACTAGACAGTTTCGTCTTCCCGTTCGGAAGACTTCTTCGGTAGTGACTTGATCCACTTATTTTTCCTGCGAGATTTTCTTACACTCTCGTTCCCAGGAAGCTCAGGTGTTGTTAACAGTGGATCGTATACATGATTTAGAGAATAAATACCCTCGTCGCGGTTGATGATTTTGGCCCCCTGCCTTCGTATCCAAATGGACTCTCTTATCCATCGCTTATGTTTGTCATAGTCTTTGTCGAGGATTGATGCCCCTTCCCAGTCGATGGTGTGATTCTCTTGTGCTATATGATCGGTGACCGCTGATTTATGTTTATGTTGTTCCATCGTGGAATCTTTTCTGTTGGCTCTCGTGAACTTTTTGTCAATTAACACAATTGACGACACGGGCAACATAAAGTTTACATACGAAGAGGAAGAGAAAGGACAGATATCATTCCTCGACACCCTTATCGTCCGTAATGTCATGTATCTACTGTACATGACATTCTTTCATTCCCTGTCAGTATTGACATAATAATTATTATACTACTCTGTACAGTTGGTACAATCATCCTTTTCGTGCCGTTAAAGGCCTTGATATGTATTTGTTCATACTATGTATACATGGTTCCTTAATTTGGATATTCCTCTCATAGGCTCGCTTGGCTTCTCTATCATTATATGTACTTGACAATGTATGTCATCTATCATCAACTGTGTATTTGATAACTTGACTTTGCTTATGAATTCTCCTTCCTATGTGCCGTATATTACAATGTAAATACTGGATATCTACTGTACATGACACTACATTCTGTCTCCATTGACATATTCCACTACTCTGTACAATTAGTACTCATCCTTTACATGCCCTCATACGCTCTGATGTGTATGTATTCATACTATGTATACATGGTTCCTTAATTTGGATATTCCTCTCATAGTCTCGCTTGGCTTCTCTATCATTATATGTACTTGACAATGTACGTCTTCTATCATCATCTACTGTGTATTTGATAACTTGACTTTGCTTATGAATTCTCCTTCCTATGTACCGTATATTACAATGTAAATACTGGATATCTACTGTACATGACACTACATTCTGTCTCCATTGACATATTCCACTACTCTGTACAATTGGTACTCATCCTTTACATGTACATGCCCTCATACGCTCTGATGTGTATGTATTCATACTATGTATACATGGTTCCTTAATTTGGATATTCCTCTCATAGTCTCGCTTGGCTTCTCTATCATTATATGTACTTGACAATGTACGTCATCTATCATCATCTACTGTGTATTTGATAACTTGACTTTGCTTATGAATTCTCCTTCCTATGTACCGTATATTACAATGTAAATACTGGATATATCTACTGTACATGACACTACATTCTGTCCCCATTGACATATTCCACTACTCTGTACAATTGTATTCATCCTTTACGTGCCCTTATACGCTCTGATGTGTATGTATTCATACTATGTGTACTGTGTATTTGATAATTTGACTTTGCTTATGAATTCTCCTTCCTATGTACCGTATACTACAATGTAAATACTGGATATATCTACTGTACATGACACCACATTCTGTCTCCATTGACATATTCCACTACTCTGTACAATTGGTATTCATCCTTTACGTGCCTTTATACGCTCTGATGCTCTGATGTGTAGATGTGTGTTCATACTATGTATACATGATTCTTTAATTTGGATATTTGGTATAGCCTCGCTTGGCCTTTTTAATCATGCTATGTACGAGTTCAATGTATGTCATCTATCATCTACTGTGTATTTGATAATTTGACTTAGCTTATGAATTCTCCTTCCTATGTACCGTATATTACAATGTAAATACTGGATATATCTACTGTACATGACACTACATTCTGTCTCCATTGACATAGTCCCCTACTCTGTACAATTGGTATTCATCCTTTACGTGCCCTTATATGCTCTGATGTGTATGTATTCATATTACATGTATGTATACATGGTTCCTTAATTTGGATATTCCTCTCATAGGCTCGCTTGGCTTCTCTATCATTATATGTACTTGACAATGTATGTCATCTATCATCTACTGTGTATTTGATAATCTGACTTTGCTTCATGAATTCTCCCTCCTATATACCGTATATTTCAATATTATACTGGATATATCTACTGTACATGACATCACATTCTGTCTCCATTGACATATTCCATTACTCTGTACAATTGGTATTCATCCTTTATGTGCCTTGATAATTATTCTATGTACAGGGTGCTTAATTTGGATACTCCTCTCATAGACTCGTTTGGCATTTTGTACATTCAGCAACCTGTCTCTGCTTTAAATCACATTGTGTACCTTTTTAATGTATGCCAAATATTGTATAATTTGTCAACCTGATTCTGAATTTATATTTCGTCTTTTCAAATTTCCGTTACTCTGTTCAGATGGTAACCATGATATTTATATTCGCCATCATTATTGTCCATTATGCTTTATTTATACGCTCGGCTGATTATTTTGGTAACTCCCCTGCTATAATATTTTGATGACTTTTTAATGTATGCCATTGGTGTATAATCTGGTACACTGTTGCGTCCTAACCAGTTTCCTTTCTGCAACTGTTGTCAATTATTTGTACAACTGATCACACTACTTCATTGATAGTACCCGCACTTGAGCTTGACATGCCCGATTCACCTAATTGTTGTCCGACTCAGTCTCAGTATGTTACAGCCGATTATAACTCTATTCAACATACTCAAGTCTTCGCGATCAATCTATTCTATATATCTATAATCTCCTTTCATTACTTTTGCTTTCTCACTTGGCTAATGATCAGCTCTACTTCACTGTCTATAATTACGATAACAAACGGTGATCATCTCTCCTCCTTCGGCCCAATCAGCTATATACGTGTATTTTACTTGTGTATCTCATTGTATTGACAATATCTTTATTTATAACGGTACTACTACTACTATTGGCACAGTTATGTCATGTATCTATTGTAACAAATGTATAAGGGTGAATGGTTTAACTTGCTTAATATGTAATCAGAGTATTCACAGTAAATGTTCCCTACTTAACGACACTGAAATCAATGACAAGGTTAACAGCTGGTATTGCAGATACTGCATTGGTTCAATTCTTCCTTTCAATCATATAATCGACGACGACGAGTTTACGCATGAGATCAATCAAATAAAGAATGGGTATAAAATAAGTTACGCTAGACTTCAATCACTTAAGATAAACCCCTTCGATATAAATGACATTGATGATGATAATGATGATGATAACGAACACAACACAAACAACCTCAATAATGATAAATGCAAATACTATATTAGTGATACTTTTAATGACACGACCAAACTAGACGCTGTGGATACCCCAGCTGGACCTTCAAAAGAGTGCAGCAACAGATGAAGGATAAGACCACGAAGAAAGCCAAGAAAAAGGATGACACCAAAGTGAGCAATGGCATGGTGGTTATCCCCTACATCTGCCAAGGTGTGTCTGAAAGGCTACAAAGGTCCTTTAAGAAGTATGACATCCAGACTGCAATGAAACCCTATAACACACTTAAGCGACTGTTAGTGTATCCCAAGGACAAGAACGAGCGCGCGTAGCGAGCAGTGAGCACCAGCGAATAATTGCAGTGTGCAATTGGATCATGGACTAAGAAACTAATACAGAATAAATTGGACCATTGCAAGAACTTGTTCTCAGTGATAATTAATACCATTTTCAGCACAGTAGTTGATGCAGGCATAGCACGAAAACAATGAAAAAATGCTTGATATATACATATACTATAAAGAAGCGAAATGGATACAACTGGTCGGCAAATGCGCGAAGACAAGCCCTTGGGGACAAGCACGACATTGACATTGACATTATAACTGATCGTATCTGTAGGTTACGCATAACAAAGTTGGAAGTAGGAGAGATCGCACGCAAGGGTATTATTATTTTTTCTGTTATTTTTTCTATTTTCAAATACATCAAACAAAGCTTAAGATTTACATTATTATACATTTCAATATAATTAATTAAATCAGTGCGCAATTGGATAGCTTGGACTTAGAAGCTAATACAGAATAAATTCGACCTTGCAAGAACTTATTCTCAGTGATAATTAATACCAGTTTTCAGCTCGGTGGTTGATGCAAGCATAGCACGAAACCAATGATAAATGTTGCTTGATATCTACATAGAGAAGCGAAATGGATACAATTAGGCATGCAACATGTCCACGATAAATGATAGTTAACTTGTCGGCAAATGCGCGAAGACAAGCCCTGGGGGACAAGCACGACATTGACATTTTAACATCGTATCTGTAGGTTACACATAACTAAGTTGGAAGTACGAGAGATGGCACGCAAGAGTACTTACTACTAACCCGGCCCTACGAACATCGTTGATAGACCGACTGGTTCAACTTCAAAATTGTTCATTCCTAGCTTGCTTTATAAGGTTGAAATTCAAATTCAAAAAACGAATTACTTAAGCGTCTAATTTATATGTATACGAGCTATTTGAAGACAATACCCTTTACAATTACTATTGGTGGCAACCATTACGTGATCAATCGGGCCTGGTGGATAATAACTAAGATTGCATAAAAGTGTTTTCTGCCACATCTTTCTCTGTGCTTAATGCCATGACCCATGGGATATACCGCAATACTAATATTTCCTAGTGTTTACCACTTATAAACCCATTTGAAATGTATTCGAATTATCCTGGGATCACTAGCCTATGCAATGGAGGTTAGAAACGGTTTGTTTAGTTAGTGTTAAAAGGACATGCAGTGATGTGCTGGAGGCTGCGCCCTCAACTTTGATAAAAACTGGGATTTGTACATTTTTACCCATTTATGAACTTACACTTTGTAGAAATTCGGAAAGATCAGCCCTCTTAGTACAACTAAACGTCTATTCAAATGTTCTGGTCTAGGGCTAAGACAAGCATTTCACACTATAGTTGGGGAGCATGGGTCCATTTTAGAGGTTTTACGGTCCTATCTAGGCTGACACGGAAATCTTGAACTTGATATTAGGGTAGAAGGTCACATGTGTTTCAATGTGTTTCAAAACCATGTGTGCTCCCCAGCTATAAACAGTGAGAATAAAAATATGCTGGGCATAAGGATGCTCGGAGTGGGAACAGCAAAAATTATTAATGTTCATCTTGAATTCCGAAGTAAATTGTAAAACAAAATAATTCTTCAACACTACTGCGTATCCCTTTAATGTTATATCCAATAATTGTTGTGGCAATTTCTACTCCAAATGCATCTTGATCTGATAAGAAAAACACTTCATGGAATTATCCATGTGCCAATGTGAATACACACCAAAAATATGATAAGAAGAAAAGAAAACACTGAATTCAAATATGGAAATCTTGCCGCTTTTTAAAATGATCCTAAGATCTCATGAACAATCCAGAATGTGAGTGATCATTACCACAATTTAAAAATATCTATCAGTAGGTTGCTGGATAATACAATGTATTTATGACCAGGAAAGGTGCCAAGTGAAAAGTGTGTGCCGAATACTCACGTTTCACGTTTATGAATCAGTTTTCACGTTTATGAATCACGTTTCAATTTATGAATCACGTTTCAATTTATGAATCACGTTTAAATTTATGAATCACGTTTAAATTTATGAATCACGTTTACATTTATGAGTCACGTTTAAATTTATGAATCACGTTTAAATTATGAATTACTTTTCACGTTTATGAATCACGTTTCAATTTATGAATCACGTTTAAATGTATGAATCACGTTTACATTTATGAATCACGTTTAAATTTATGAATCACGTTTAAATTTATGAATCACGTTTAAATTTATGAATCACGTTTCAATTTATGAGTCACGTTTCACTTTTATGAATCACGTTTTAATTTATGAATCACGTTTCAATGTATGAATTACTTTTCACGTTTATGAATCACATTTAAATAGGCTAGCAGCGAGTGCATTATATATTTAGTTTAGTCTTCAGCACACTGGCTTGTGCCTTCATAAACACGCTCAGGTGTTTCCCTTACATGTTGTTGTAAGGAATCACGTTGTAATGAGTTGTGTGTGGAGCTAGAAAACACTATTCTAGATTATAGTGTCCTGCGTATTTGTTTCTTTAAAAGGATGTTATAGAGTTTACAGGAATGTTGTAAACAAGGTCAACGTTGGTCGTAAGAAACGGTATAAAAAGGTTACAACCGGGCGAGGGGCACTTAGTGGATAATGTGGTCAAGGGGATATGCCGCAAAATAGGATCCCAATTTCACCCGTCTGGTAAATGAATGACCCCTTTTCATAATCATTTTGCCTTCTAGTTGGAATGTAACCAAAAGCAGATAGATATTAATCACGTCTTAACGGCATACCAAATAAAACATGCATATGGTTATATATGATGTAATTCCGTTTATGTATCAAGTTTATGACCAGCGTGGTTTTAGCAGTATATTAACGGATTAATGGAAGAACTCAAGTACTTTAATGTTCAGAACAAAGAACGACTGTCCTTTTTACTGATTTTCACTAATCTAAATTCTTGAAGAGGATGGACCCTAACTAATTCTTCAGGAGAAAAGGATCCAGAAGCTTTAAGTTATCTTTTTTGTGGCACTTTTAAGGGGACTTAAGGAAGTTTTTGACTTGATTTTTTGAATTTTGTGAGTGTTGTAATTATTGAACTATAAATCAAATGCATATAAAAGTATACATTTTTGGAAAGGAAATGGATCAGAGAATCCAAATTGTGCGTCAATTTTGACCACAAATTTTGAAAATCACAAAAAATCACTTTTTTGACCCAAAAAGTTCAACAAAGCTAACAAAAAAAAATTTGATTGAAAAATTCCCAAATTGCTAGATTATGATGTGAAGACACTAACTTCTGGACGATTTTTTTTTTTAAACCTATTCTAATATTTTTTGGACATTTTGACAAAAAAGTGCAAAAAAAAGTTGTTGTTTTTTCTTTTTCTTTTTTTCACTTTTTTTGGTCAAAATTTCAAAAAATATAAGATTGGGTTTTAAAAAAAAAAATTGTTCCTAAGTTCGTGTCTTTACATCATAATCTAGCAATTTGGGAATTTTATACCCAAAATTATTTTTGTTAGCTTTGTTAAACTTTTTGGGGTCAAAAAAGTGTTTTTTTGTGATTTTCTCACAAATCAACCACATTTTGTCAAAATCGACGCATAATTTGGATTCTCTGACCCATTTCCTTTCCAAAAATGTTTACTTTTATATACATTTGAGTCATAGTTCAATAATTACAGCACTCACAAAATTCAAAAAGTAACTTCCTTGAGTCCCCCCTTAAAAGCCAACCAAAAGTCACCATGATGTATTACGGCTGCTTGGGACTCTCAACAAAGACTAAGTACTTGTTCATATGGTGCCCATGTACAGACAGTCCCATGTGGTCTAGTGGGTTATCCGATCGCCGCGAATGCGAGAGGGACCAGGTTCGAGACAGTGTATTTTTAAGGTCTTTGTTAATTTAATTCGTGCCAGTTTGTCCGAGAATATATTTACTCATTTAACTTACTCGGCTTGTATCATTTGCTCGATCCTCGCGTGTATTTGATTGAGTTTTGCTTGTCATAGATTCTGCTAGAATCATGCTTATAGGCCAGAACAAAAGTGAACGGTTTAAATTAATTATTTCGCAAATTATATACAATATCATCCACCTGATCCACAAGCCTTGCATTTAATTGGATGACATCAGGATTCATTTGAAGATTGTCAGTTCTCAGATTTTGACACGTCGCTTCTTCGTTATTCGGGATTTAAATTAATTTCATCTTGTTCATATCATGCATGGTGTTATATAACAATCTATATAGCCACGTTAATTGCCTACATAGAATATCTTCTGTAAGCGCCAAGTAAAATACCGTATACGTTTCATTTGGTATATAAAAAAATCCTAAATATATAAAGTGCAGAAGTAATAAAAGTGAAGGTCACTGGAGAGATTCATGCGTTATGTGTGTGTTTCATGCTGTCTGTACTTTGACACCCAGATGCAGACCCTGCATTGTATTCACACTACTATATAAATCTGTAATTGAATTCCGATTTTCGTATCCGCATCTTTAGACTATGTTGATATTTACAACACAACCGTGGCTCCCGGGGGCAGGTGGCGATGGAGAAAGAACTGCGCTCCTGTGAAATGTGGAAACACGCGATGCGATGTTATCCTTTGCTGCTGATGGTTACAATGACCGAAGATATTCTAGTGCAATGACTCGCACTTCAGAGGAAACGGAAGTCAAATGCAATTGACCTTTGGGATACTTGAGGTCAGAAACGGACCATTATAGACGTAATATAGCTGGTATCGGACTCCATATTACCTCTCTGTACCTAATTTACAATTATTGTTTGCAACAGTAAAGTAAATACGATACCGCTCTTAAAATCTTCAATTCAAATTTGAATAATTAAGAATAAACAAGAACAAGGCACATTAATCCAGGATAGAAAGGAAATTGTGAATTAGGCTTATTCATTATCTGAAATGGCCCCATTCCAATATCACGTTGCCCATTTGAAACATCAATTGCTATTTGTGCGATTCATTCCCGCTAAAAAAAACAAATGAGTTCCTTTTATCCACAATGAGGATTTTAAAGAACGATCATAGATATACACAGTACTCGGCCAACATTTTGGGGCATCATGACAATAGCCAAAATAATACTGAAGTTTGTTCCCCTTCAAATTGTTCATTTCAGGTGCGATGGCAGAACGAACCAAGCTTGAATCTTACTGCGTATTCTCACTGATCAACACGCTCATCTACTGCTTCCCCGCCCATTGGTCCTGGGCCGAGAACGGGTACTTCTATACGATGGGAGCTGTCGATATAGCCGGAGCAGGTAAGTGAAGATGAAGCTTTGGCCGTTACTTGCAGTAGGGAGCAATTGCCATTATGTAGATGACTTTCTATTGGTGAAGACTGCCCATTTGTTATGGGCTGAAAATGGGTTCTGTTATACACAACGAGCCGTCAACATAGCCAGTGTTTTCTGTTCTCCCGTCATTAAAGTTCTCTATTTGCTATCATTCTATTTTTGTGTCAAGGGTCCCCATTATATAAGCCGCGTCTATCAGAGTTTCCACGGGGGCTCCTAGCCTCTCCTTCATACTGTATTATTATTTGTATATATTAATTTTGCTGAATAAATTGAATTGAATTGAGGTTAGAGCAGAGAACACTTTAGTGTGTACTTGCCATAGCAGTATCTAATTAATTTTTGTCATTATACGGATGACTTTCTATCGGTGGGGGTCCAAGTGGAGTTATGCCTCGCAATTCATCATATCGTCGCTTAATCATTAATAAAGAGTCGATGCTTTTTACCGGTACTAATACTGTACTGATAATTGACAGTTGCATTTATAATCATATCGCTCATCCTTTTGTCATGACGATGTGTCAGATAACGTTAATTTCATGTGCTCCTTAGATTTAATTAAGGCCATTAGACCTACCGATACAAATACATATTTTAGAAGCTATGATCGCGTTAGTAAAACAATCGGCGCGATACACCGTGTGCGGTTGCTTGAACTGTACAGAATGATGCTATCTATTTAACATTACTGGAATCCAGATATTGGTGGAGACTAATGTCAATTTTCAACAATTAAGGTCTACTTTTATTTCAATTCCCGTTTAGCTTGATGACCGTTTGAAGTTAGTCTATTATTGTACAGAACACATAACATCTGAAAAGTGTCTTTTTAAAATCATCAACGATTTCATTCTATTAGCAAACTAAGACAACCCAGTCTTGTGTCCGTCAAATATAAATAGCCCCACTATGAAATAAGTCAGGCAATATCATATACCTACAACAAAGCATAAATGTCCCCACTATGGAATCACTTCCGAATAAGTGAGGCATAATCATGCGTACTTACCCTACAACCAAGCAAGTGAGTTAGTTATATAATCACCAAATTGAAAGTAAAGAACAATATACGGTTGTTGAAATCAATAAGATTTCTAATATATATATAACCCAGAAAACAATTTAATTACTGGTGGCGTGGAAACATACGGATTTGGTAACGAACGCATATCCCGCCACAGCACAAATAGCCATTTTGGTCCTTACCCACGATTTCGTAGTCTGTGGTCAACCCAATATGTCTTCTTGATTTTTTGATACAATTTATTTTAAATCAAATTATTATACATATGGGTGAACAGTTTTATTGTGTGCAATCTTAATAAAATGTAGTTTATTGATTTTACTTAGAATTGGAATCGTACTTTATACTACACCAGAGCAGAAACGGGTTTCAAATTAATTCTGTTTTAAAACAATTTATTTGAATTTATTAGTTTACCGAAAATTACCACGTGTGCTATAAACAGGTTATTGTTTAAATGGTAGTGGCGAAAACCTAATAACTTATCATAGCGCAAATACAAGTTTGTTGTTGAACAATTTGATTTACAAATAATTATTATAACAACGTGGGCAAGCAGTTTTATTGTTTTAATTTCGCTCTCCAATTAGTACATCTAACAAGATCGAATAGCTGTTGCTATAATAATGTTCATACTTGGGTATGAAATGGTTTAGGTTACTCTCCAAGGGGTTTTGCTCGGGTACTGTTAAGTTCAAATTCGATCATTTTAAGGAAATATTTGATTTGAATGCGTTTTAGATATATTTTCAATTTATTTTGGATGTTTTTTCTCGCATACGAAGTACTTTATGGTATAGGATACAAATAATTTAAATAAGGGCAAACGTCAAAGATAATTCGATTAATTAACTTAACAAATATCTAATTGTTCGATTGATAATATGGCTATATATTCAACGATGAGAATATCTCGTCTCATTGCACTCACTGGCTGTCCCAAAACGCACAAGTGACCGAAGCGTTTTTTAACAATTCAATTATGTGACCTATTTTCTTATATAATAACCTCTATTTATTCTGGATGTATTTGGGTAAATTGTTTAGCCTAATTGTTAAAAGGTTCTGATATCGTAGTGCATTGCATATGCAGGACACAATTAATTGTTGAGTTGAAAGGTTTGCCGTCAGAGATACATTAGCAAAATACGTTTAAAGGTATATTATGTGATCTTTTCCAGGGAACGCCCTCAATCCTTGAAGAAAAAAATTGAAAGCAGATTTTCTTGCAGATTTACATTTCTGATCATAAATCGTACATACATTCCAAGTTACAGGGCGATACGATTCTTAATTACTTCAAAATCATGGTTTTAGGGTAAAAATAAAATGTCGGAGTCTGCGCCGACAACTTATTTTTACTCTAAATTCACTCTAAAACCATGATTTGAGGTAATTATGAATCGTATCGCTCTGTAACTTGGAACATATTCATGATTTATGATCTGAAATGTAAATCTGCACGAAAATTTACTTTCTAAAAAATATTACATATGGAAAAGATTACATAATATGCCTTTAACACACAAATGACTCTGCTACGCATATGTGGAGAACACGCTTTAAATGGTTTGAGAGGTTGTGCTATCACGTGTTTTTGCTATGAATTGTTAGGTATAGCCTACATGCAAAATATGACAAGCTGTTAAACGGTTCATGCTGTCACCAAGAATATTTAGCGGTACCCATCCAGTTGGAAAGAAGTTCTGTTTGTAGTGGTAGATAGCATTACACATACAGTTGTCAGTTGTGAAAAAGTAATGTTGTCAGGGGCAGATCCCGGTTGGGGTACTCGAATAGTGAAGAGGGTAGGGGTGTACGGCTGGGCAGTCTAAAAACGGGGGTTTATCATACTGAACGGGCACCAAAACAGGGGCTTACCGAACTGAACGGTCGCCGAAATTGGGGTCTTAGAGAACTGAAATCTTATACAAAATTGTGTCTTTTAACTGAATTTTAGGCAAAATTTTGCCTTATGAACTAAATTTAGGCAAAATGTGAGGTTACATAGGCCTAACTCAAATTCATAAGATTTTCACACATTTTATGATTTTTGGTTGAATTTGGGGTCCAAGGGAACTGCCAATGGATGAAAAGGGGGTCTTATGGAACTGCCAGTGGATGAAAAGGGGGTCTTACGGAGCGACTGAATGGCGTGAAAAGGGGGTTTTGACAGCCGCACATATCCTTATGGCCAATATACGCGAGTACTCCCCCCCCCCCCCACCCCCTCCCCCCCCCCCTCCCGGGGGGCAGATAGCATTAAACATGCAGTTGTGAAACAATGCAGTTGTGAATGAAAAGCATTAAGCAATGCAGTTGTGAATGAAAAGGTTTTGATGTCAAGGGTAAATAGCATTAAACATCCAGTTGTGAATGAAAAAGGTTTGTTGTCAGGGGTAAATAGCATTAAACAATGCAGTTGTGAATGAACAGGGGTAAATAGCATTAAACAATGCAGTTGTCAATGAAAAGGTTTTGCTGTCAAGGGTAGATAGCATTAAACATCCAGTTGTGAAAAGGTTCCGTTGTCAGGGGTAAGTAGATATCCCGGTAGATATCATTAAACATCCAGTTGTGAACATGGTCTGTTGTTAGGGTGTAAAGTGTGGATAGAGCAGAGAACATCTATATAGTTCTGGAAAACTTCAGCTATCCCCACATCAGAAATAGATAGCAGCAGCAGTACAAATAAAGTTGTTGAAGGGATCTGTTATCAGGGGTAGAATGCATACACTTATTCTGCTGTCAAGGATATATGAGGCACAGAACACATTCAATTGTGAAACAATTCTGTTATCTGGAGTAGATAGCATTAAACATAGCATGTGAAACTCAAGGCTCTATAACAGGTTAGATGGATGAACATCCAATCATGAACAGGATCTACGTTCAAGGTTAAAAAAGCGGAGGACAACCAGTTATGAAGAAGGTTTTGCTATCAATTGTATAAACAGCGAGCAGTATAATGTACATGTTCATACCTGAACACGTCATTGCTCTGCCGAATTTTACATCGAGCCGTAATCCGTGTATTCAAACGTTGGAAGTCAATTAAAGTATCAACTCACTGCCTCAGGGTGAATCAAATGTGCAGCTTAACGTACTATTCAAAGATGTATGTTTTTATTCGAAACATACGGTCCAATAATTGCTCTTTTTTGTAGCTTCGAATTACAAAAAAAGATGTTTCAATGTTCAAACCTAATTGAGTAACGTCTCACATCACTGTGCATATTTGTGTTTTTCATTTTGTCAACGCAGGGGCGTAACAGAGGTTGGTTGTCAGGGGGGGCACAGCCAAAAAAATTCCTGGTTAGAATAATTCCGTCCCGGAATTTTTCGTAAAAGGTTGCCCCAATTTTTTCCCAGTCAGTCACCTCGTGAATTTCACGTAAGTGAGGGTGTGGGGGTGGGGGGTGGGGAGGGGGGGGGGGGGGTGGGGGGTAGGGGTAGGGTTAACATTTCGCACGGTCACAAAATTTCGCACGGTCACCAATTTGTTGACTGTTGTGCTTTTTGTACTGCGAAATTTTCTTTCTTTCTTTCTTCTTTTTTTTCTTTCCCCTTTTTTTCTCCTTTTCCTTTTTCTTTTTCCTCCCTTTTTCCTTTTTCTCTCTCTTTTCTTTCCCTTTCCCCCTTCTTTTCCTCTTTTCCCTTCCCCCTATTTTTCCTGGTGGGTAGGTTTGAATTTCCTGCTGAGCACCTTCAGGGGGGGGGCACTGTGCCCCCACCCGGCTGTTACGCCAACGTGTCAACGGTTTTTTGACTAATTTTAGAAGAACTACGATTTAGAACTCTGGCTGGCCACAGTGGATACCACTGTATACATTCTTTTTTGGCTAATTACTACCGTTATATACTGATGACTTTATAATACACTATATCTTAATGTTAACACCTTATAAAACTGAGTAGAAATGAAAAGCATGATGGAAGATTCTCGTAATGCTTTTTACAGGAAATAAAAACGAATGTTTTGAACGTACATTTTCAAAAAGGTGTAATGTCTCTTATATCAAATATTTATTTTCAGAAAAGTACCTTGAAAAGAATAATGACCCATACTTCTGATACGTGGACTTTGAAAAAGCTTTAGACAGTGTATGGCTAAACGACATCTGGAAAGCAATGGCTTTCTTTGGATAGTACGTAAATTCGTCCATCTGACTCACCCTCACCATTCAAGGATGCCATATCATTTCATTAATTGGACATTGTGGTACGGTAATACTAATAGGCTAATTTGTACCCTGCCCCACAAGCGTATTTCCTTGACAATACATCTTATAATTACAGGAAATGTGCATCACTAATTAGGTTCTTGTTTCATTGTACATGTACAAATGAGCCTATTACCGTATCAGAATGAACACATTGTTGGCATTGATTACATTGTGATGTAATGATTCATGTAACCTTGGAATCTGTCTAATGATAATAGGCCCAAGTGGACCGCTTTCATTCAGGGATCCCATAACATTTAATTAATTGGACATTGTGGTAAGAAGGTAAAGGTAAAGACGGTCGATCCTGTAATACCAGGAGCGGAGTACCCATCTCTCTTTCAAAGCGATACGGCCAGACTCACTCCTTTTTTATAATGTTGCTGTGTGGGGCTACACCTCCTCCACAGCGAGCCTGTTACCTTCCCAGCACTGAAGAATGCTGGTACCCATTCAAATACACATGGGTAGAGTGGAGTAATTGCGGTAAAGTGCCTTACTCAAGAGCACAACATGTTGACCACAGTGGGACTCGAACCCACAACCATCATTAATTAGGTTATTGTTTCATTGTACATGTACAAATGAGCCTATTACCTAATCAGAATGAACACATTGTTGGCATTGATTACATTGTGATGAAATGACATTGTGGTACGGTAATACTAATACTAGGCTAATTTGTGCCCTGCCCCATGCGCGTACTTTCTTGACAACAGATCTTATAATTACAGGAAATGTGCATCATTAATTAGGTTATTGTTTCATTGTACATTTACAAATGAGCCTATTACCGTATCAGAATGAACACACTGTTGGCTGTGTGTAGCATCCACCAATCATATCCTCAAACCTTTGAGTTACCGGCCAGGTTTCTGAACCATAACATTTGTTATGCATTTTGTGGAGTATTTGGATTTAAGACACGAGCCGCACTTGAGTGAATGAATCTCAAGTCTTATAATTTGAGTCGTGTCGAGTTGTTACAAATCTGTTGATGTGTGATTTTACCAAAGTGCCACTTACTAAATTTGTGCAATTATTTCGTACAATGCAGACCATGGTTAAAATTAATACCATTAACTCAAACGTGGTGATTGCCTCGAAAAAAAATCTATCTAACAACTGAACAAGGTAGACTTGTGACCTAGTTTGTATAATAACATTTAAGCATTTATGTTCACTTTTATGCTCCTAAGCTTATACAATAAGGCTTATGCTCTAGGTTTGAACGCATGAGGCGATTGTATGCACTCCACATGGAATTATTCGAAATAACCTACTTTCAGATTATAGAACACATTCAATAGGGTCATATACAGTGATCTCGAGAACACAAGAGCAGCGCAAGATTTTATGATGGATCTGGTAATTTAGGGTATTTAAAGGGACATTAAGTGGTGTTGACAATTTTAAATGTTTAAACATTTACTTCAGAATTCAAGATGAACATTTAAAATTGCCATTACTGTTGTTTCTACTAACAAAAACACAGCAAAAACTTGGTTAAAACAATACCATCGCTATTTATTGAAAAACGCCCTCTTTGCAAATATGGTTCGCTTTATGTATCACGCGAACTGCAGGGGGATACTGTCGGACGTAAAATGCTGATCGGCCGATCAGCATTTGAATCAACGTTTTATTGTACAAAGAGGGCTGATTTTTCTTAATCCTGATAGGTGTAAGTTCATACATGTAATACAATTGTAAAAATATACAAATCCCCGTTTTTATCATAATTTTTTGTAATTGAGGGCGCTGCCTCCACCACATCTCTTAATGCCTCTTTAAGTAAAAATAAGCTCCTATAATAGGCCAACCCCTCGCAAAGGTTTGAGTAAATTCCAGGAGGGGGGGCAACAAAAAAACTAATTCGGATGTGAAATAAAGAAAAAAGAAAATCTAAAAGGTAGCTTGACCTTTGACCTGTCAAGTTATATCTCCAAAATCAAACATCAGAAGAATTTGGCAAGATGATTTTTTCTTCTTCGTTGAAGCCATACAAACAAGTCTAGATATTTTTCAACTGATTTGAACCCATTTTTACCTTTGACCCCTGTATAAACATTAAACAAGTTACCCCCTCCTGGAGTTTGCCCAAACTTTTGCGGGGGTATAGGAGCTTATTGTGTCTTGAATACCATAACGAACCAAAATCTATCACCAAATCTGTCTTTACTCTTACGGTCACGGAACCACTAGATATGACCCTACTAAGATGTATAAAGCAAAATCAAGTGTTGAAAGGTGCTGCAATTTCCCCAGAAATTCTTTTATTCTTTATTTTAAACATGATTTAATTCAGTAACAAAATATATTTTGTATGTCGAGTGAATGGAAGTTGGAGATTATGTTTATTTCGAAACAGTTTGGTCGAATAATGACTTTCAGCGGGATATAGATTTATAAAGTAAAGAATATTTTAATTTGGATATTAAGATCAAGATTAATGTTTTGATCAACCTTTTGCGATACTGAGTATGGTTGTACCATTAATTCTTTTCCGCGGTTACAATTAATGATTGAGCTTGACGTCAATCATGACAAATACATTTGGAATGGAAGTTTTATAAGTAAGCATGCATCGGGCGCTACCTTTCTCCAATTTGCCCCAATTATTAGAAAAATTCCAAGCATCTTTTTCTCCAATTTGACCCTCTTTTTCTCCAATTTGACCCACTTATTAGGAATTTAATATGTATACGTATTTTGAGATGTCCAAAATCTGCCTAATCATTTTATTTCGCACATGTTAACATTAAATAATGTTTCACACACTGAATTTAATCAAGTCAATCTGGACAATATAAAAACACGGACAAGAGGGTTAATTATTTAATGGCGAAATTTCTTATGGCGTAATTATTTTAGTTGGAAGAGATGGAGTAGATAGGAGAATAAATCCAATTGCTCAAAGTTTTTGCTCTATGAGTAGGTCTAGATGGTAAATTTACACATTATCCGATTGTTTTATTGCTTTAGGAGTTGGTAGCAGAACACGCCCTGTGGTAGGCTGTAGATGACAGGTTCTGCATGAGTGCAAGAACACACTCAATAGTTCAAAGGCTCTGTTATCAGGGGTAGATAGCAAAGAACTACCCGTTTTTATGATTTGCTTTTAGGCGATGAAAAAACCCTGTTTTACAGGCGGACGGACATGTCAAGTAGAGTCGATCGAAGTCGATCGGTTTGTGTGGTTTTTATTTTATTTTTATTTTGTTACCTAAAATGTCACCGAACTCTGCAAAAATCGTGATTATTTTAAAAATGTGTGAAAAAACATTTCGACAGATTTTCGGCCAAAATACGGCTGATTTTACATGATTTGAGAAAAACAAATTCAAAACAAATTCATACAAATATTCTTGAAAAACGCAAAAAGTGGGTCGGCCGGGCCTGTAAAACAGCGGTGGTTTTTTCCTTGCCTTATCAAGAGAAGATAGCAAAACACAAAATGATGGAATGTGTTGATAAAGTAAAATAGCACGTCTAATATTGTTCATATGTGCTGTTTTCAGAAACGGAAAACCTGTTTTTTTTATTATCACGGATAGGTGAAAATGAATAATCATAATCTATACTATTATCATATCATTTACTAATGTAGTGGAGCGGATATGTGAAAAAGATCTCACTTCTGGCAGAAAGCATGAACATTGGCTTATAGGGGTGTTAGCTTTTGATGGTTTCCATGTCAACCAGGAATTATCAAAGTACAATTGGCACAACCAATCCATCTAAAACTCTGCACCATGTTATAGATAAAGAACATATTGGTGGAATCTCGGGGAATGAATCTAAAAAATAGTTGATTTAGAGCAATTTTTCTAAATCTCCTATATTTGAATGGCCGCCATTTTGAAATCCAAGATGGCCACCAAACACCAAAAAATGTGGGTTCTTGGATTTTTGAGATTCGGCGCATCAAAACACCCCTATAAACCAATGTTCATACTTTCTGCCAGAAGTGAACATCTTGGCCATTTTTGTTACATATCCGCTCCACTAATGTCATTAATCTATATACTTTGCATACTTCAAGGTGCTGTCCATCTGGTTGGCGGTTTGACGGGTACCGTCGCGACAATGATGCTGAAACCTAGGCGTGGTCGCTTCACATCCACAGGCAAAGCAGTGACGATGGAGATGAGCAACCCGACCAATGCCTTACTGGGAATGTTCATGCTCTGGTGGGGATGGCTGGGGTTCAATTGTGGAAGTACATTCGGCATATCAGGTGGTAAATGGAAACTGGCTACACGGTAAGAACGTTGTCTTAGTGATATTCTGCGTGAGGATCAAGTTATTGGAGATTCGCAAGTATTCTTACGTATCACGAAGATACAAATCAATCAATTAAAAACCTACAAACGTGTTTATAACGTTGTTATAACGTTATGTGTTTGCTGGGTAGAGCTCCAGCTTTCTATTACATGAGCGATCAGTTTCATTTATACTCGGGGAAAAAGTATCAAGTATCTATGAACTATTTGATGACATTTTCAAATGTTGTGTTTCAATTGGACTCGACAACATCGTTTCAGATATTTCTTGTGTAACAATTTGGGGAACATGAGCATTGTTGCGCAATAAAACGTGTATCGAGACTCGGTAGATGCTCGATAATTTATCGAGCCTGAATTATCTCCCTCCTGATAAGAGCCATGGGATGATTTGACACAAAATGAAGCGTAGATTAATTATTATAACCAAAGATGTCACGACAGACTAATGCTAAATATGAAACACTTATGTCAATTGAAAGTGGATTCTTTATGTAAAATGTGCCTGAAAGTGTATGATTATGTCAGTTGAAGCTGAAATGTCTGGGATAGGGAAATAAGAGCTCAACCAAAATCTATACAATTCTGACCTGTAAAAGGCAACAGGAAAATATGGCTGCTAATTATGTGATTGTTTGATGAATGGATGGATGGCGATTGACCTCGGACAATTTTATTCTGACCTAAATAAAAAGGGCTTTGACATTTTGATATTTGACAAGATTTTCAATGAGTGTTTGATTGGACACTAGCCACATGTGATTACATTTGGTCGGAAAATACCAATACAAACGTCAATTTTCTTAAGACACATTTTAACCAAAATTGACGTAAAGCCAATTTAATAGCCAGTCATACATAAGTCCAGACGTGCTTTAAAAAGATGCATAGCGTTTGAAATGGCTGAAACCTTGAAACTATGTTGAGCTAGTTGCGTTGAACCTTGAACGGTGAGAAAAATAACACTTATTTGTACGCGATACAGAAATATATCAATCAATAAGGTAAAGAGTCGTGCCGAGATAAGCGCGTCCTTGGCGTGTGGGCCAGACTTCGGCATACGGTCGCCACTCCTCCTGCACAACGATTTTGTTTTGCCTTCCCAGCATCATTACTTATTAGGCTCATATAATTTTTTGGTGAAAAGACATTTGACCCACTTTAAAGACTCACGAAAAAATAAAGCAAAATTATGGTTTAGTGATTTTCTCAAAAAAAGTAATATTGGCAAATTCCTTGATTTATTTCCCCCTCTAAATGTAAATCCACGTGTTTCTCCATGCAAAATGTCATTTTCACCAAAAGGTTGCTTAACAGGTTTGTGCTTTAAACACTCGATATTTGCTTAGAACATTATCGAATGTCGATTATTGCGCATAGTCATAGGTCAAACGGATTTATTTACCAATCTATGAGCAATATATCCAGTTTCCAGTTGAATAAGAATCCGTTATTAAACTCCCATCAGATGGGTTTGATTACAATTGACTTCTTTCGCTTAAATGACTGTATCACATTACGCTACAAAGGCCCGCTTAGCAGCGCTATAAATTGCTGCCCTAAATACCGGCACCAAATTTAAATATTCGCTTTCCATCAAAGCTGCATGATTGCTATATGACATAATTCTCGTGTGCAACCAACCGGCTGTATTGCAACGCCCATTGAGTAGTTTAAACGCATGAGCGTGGATGTATTTTGCAACATAATGGAAACTCACCCATGCAGTTAGCAAGTAACGCTCGTACACGCCGCGAATTTAAATATACAACCAGGCAATCCTCTCGTAGTAATTGATAACAATAGGTTTACGAGACCGAATCAATAGCGCTCCTAATCGGGCAATTTATGTCATGGTTCAAGCATGCTTGGATTGGTTAAGAATAATGTATATTGCAATGACGCTGGAGTCAAAAATACTGGGCGTATAACGAAAATAATTTCCATTCTGCGTTGGGTTGCACTTACACGTGAATCAGAGAATATTGGTTCATTTGACACAAAATACAGCATGCTGGTATTAGGTTTTTTCAATATTTAATATTTTAATTTTGCTCATAACATACACATATCACAATAAAGTTACAATAATACATACGTATACCACCTGGGTAACATGAATAAAGCACATCATTAAGTATAAAGTTATACAACTATTAAACTTTTCTAATTTTTTCCATTTATCAATGAAAATATACATTGTGTTGTTGCTGCTAGAGATCTGTTTTTCAAGTTTGTAATGGAACCTAATTAAATATTTAAATGCAAGAAATGAAGGTACTCGATTTTGAAATCTGCTATCATAGATAACCTTCTTGTCAAGTATAAAGCATAAGTTGATTAATGCACTACAGTCTCTCCTGTGCCAATGCCAATCATTATTTCCTTGTAGTCAATAACCATATTAATTGACATTGATATCAAACCATTTCTTGAATTCGTCCCAGATGTTAATGGCATGAGTCTCGGGAAAGTCTCGGGAAAGTTACTGCATGAACTACAATTCACATTATCAACAATTTTCATCTTAAATAATCTACTATTAGTCATAAGTAATTCAAATTAATCTTGTATTGGAAAATCCTTGTCCTAACATCATGACATGCCTTGAACGGCATAAGGTAAATACAACTCCATTCATTGTCAAAAACATTAAAGCTCATTTTTTGTATTTTGCCTGGGATGTAGGAGGCTCCTAAAATCTCTGGACTAGAATACGATAGATGATTTTGGATGTCATATTGTCAGTCTTAGACTCATGCATCTATATGAAACCTAATTTTTACAAAGGTCCCGTATAAAGCCATGTTTAAAATATTGCTTCCAAGAAGCTGGAGCATCAACAATGCCTCTCTAATGCCTCTCCAATGCATGTAATTAGCTACCCCCTCTTTTGTTGGTAATGGTATCGGCCAAGAAACCGTGACATTGGCTCAACTTGGTCAATTTATTTAGTTGACACTGTTATTGGAGTTGGCAAACAATGGGTCATGTGACCAAAATAATGCATACTGGGGTACGTCAAGAAATCTTCTTTGATGCTCATAATTCTTACACAGAGCTGCAGTAACCACTTTGACGGCATCGGTTGGCGGAGGTGTAGCAGCCATGGTACTGAGTTACACCACGAAGAAAGAATCTCAAGGTCGATTTGATATCGCATACCTCAATAACGGTGTCTTAGGTGGTCTTGTTGGGATCACAGGTGATAACCACATACTAATCATTTGGACGTTATAACTATGTGTGAACCATAGTGGTTTTGTCATCTGTGAGATATACCCAAACTAAGTATACCTTCCGTTACTAAAGCGTATTTTGTGAGTTGGTTTATGAATATCCTGGCTTAATTGTTGCTTATGGACGTTCTTTTCCTGTAGTACAGTTATGGTATTTCATGTCTTGACGCACTGTGCAATTTATGATTTTTCTTCACACGCCAAAAATGTATCACAATCTCTAAATTACCGCAGACTTATTTTGGATAGTTTTCAGCCCGCTATTTTTAATGTTTCATGGTGAATTTGGTTTAGGCTTATTTATTTATTATTTTAGGCTTAATACAGGTTTGTTTCAGAAGCACACTGTACGTTACAGCTCATTCGTGAAGATAGTTAGTTGAATATACCAAAGATTTTCTAGTGCAGGGATTATCATCTCTATTGAAATGTCGTTAAGAACTGATACTATGTGTGTTTCATAGCACCTGTATGACATGGCATGTTTGAATAGAGCGGTGATTAGTATGGGCATTGTTAGTATCTTGCAACAACAGCATGGTCATTGTGGCTGCTGTGACACAAAACTAATGTTAAAACCGAGATGGCAGAGTGAAAGTGTAAATACTTCTAACAATTTCAACATATTAAATTAAACATTCACCGTGTCCGATTGATTTTACTATATGCGTGATAATTGTACATAACTTCTCCACCCAGTGTTTTTATAGAACTAAACTCGAACCCACGCACACAATGGATAATGTGTGCATATTGTTCAGATCGATTTTAATAGGGATGCAATCGTTCAGTGAACGAGAGTAAATATTTATTGATGACTTGTCGTTGAGTCATTTCATGACAGGGCTAAATACTACACGTTCTTCATCTTGGCCCGAAACACACATAGCTTCAAACGACTTGACGCACATAAGTATCCGTGTACTAGAAATTCATTGATAAAAATGTCGAATACGAATGCATCATCAGCCATAGGAAATTGATTATCGATCATAAATCCCTAACGAATTGATTATCCGCCATACATATGTCCGTAAAGATGTGTGTGGTCCTTGCCAACTGTTATGTAATACTGATTGTCATCTTTACTTTCAGTGGGGATAATCCTTGGAAATGTCACTGGTTCCTTTATTATTTGTTTCTGAAACCAACCTTTGTTTAGTCTTATTATAACTTAATGGTTTTGTTGTTCCGTGTTTGGTGTGTCGCAGGGCCGCGATAACAACAATAACCGCGTCAATAGGTGGCGGTATAACCGGTATATCCAGTAGTTGGTTGACCAGGAGACGACAATTTGATATTGGCTATCTTATCAACGGTGTAATGGGTGGACTGGTCGCATGCACAGGTATTACAAATTTCCCGCATTTTTACAAATATTTCAAAGGCAAAAACCGCCACAAAATATCATGGAATTCTGTATAAAGTAGTGGAGGTAGTAGCGCCCCCAACCACTTATATATTGCAATCTAATACTGTACTCCATAAACTAAATAGAACACACAATTAAGTGGTTGTCTTATTTGTTTAAAATGATTAATGAGTTCAGAGCTATAGCCAATTAGCTCACCAACCGTGTCGTCTGTTTTCTTGATCACCCACCTTTATTCCTCGTAATGACCCTTAAATGAAACCGCTATATTTGATTAAAACTCTTGACCCTTTTGCACCCACCACTAGGAGTTGCACACTCATAAATCTATAATGTAATGCTAATTCATGAACATGTCGCAAATTAAGTTTTTAGTTCAAAGATAAAGTGAGACCTATAAAATAATACAGTGTGAACCTAGTGCTATCGCAATGACTTAATTTCGCTTACACCTGCCTCCTCTTTTGTCAAAGCCAACACATATCTAGTTGCACAAGTCAGTTTAGTACAGTTGTTAAGCCCTGTGTTTTTGTCTTTAAACCCACAATGAGGTTATCCATGTACCCATGCGCAACGGACTACAATAGGGAATCGCACCCGGCCTATTCCACATTCAATTGAATTTGTACATGAGTCCAACTCATTGCATGAACCGTGTTACGAAATTGGCGTACATATCATTTAACAGGTGTGTCTTCTTTCGGAAAAATTATCTTGAACACAGTTATTATTCCCGATAAGATGGCAGCTAATCCGTTACATGGATAACCTCTATTACAATCACGTGTTTTAGTGCTAGTTAGGATATTTTGTGGTGGTTATTTCATACCTTTCTCTTTTAATCCAGTGTATTTTAATCATGTATTATTACTTTTGATGATATTATTCTTTGGTGGTTCTCTGATTTCTATCCACTCGTTAATTGATTAATATGAACATGGAAATATTACAATCTACATGTACAACATTTTCTCTGATTTCGTAAGAAACTAAATAGGATATTGTAACGTACTTATTGATATGCTACAGGTGAGTCAGAGAGAACGGGCACTTTTTTCGCAAAGGCGTCCGTCACAAAATGTTAGTTATATATATTAGAATATATTAAAAGATCCATAGTTTGGCTTTCATTCCAAAGCAGATTTTTTTAATTGACCATTGCGTTCTCATGTTACACTTACTTTAGTAAAACCCCAACTTTGAAAGCCAATCCACGGGATGGTCGAATTATTAAGCCATTTTTCAATGTATTCTAATGAGGCTCGCTTCCTTATTCAGCTGCGATGCCTCTTTTCAGGTTTTTCCCTTGAATTTAGGCTTCTTCTTGCTCATAATTACTTAGTTCAATTTATATTCAGTCATTTTGATAAGATATTGAATACAACATTCATGTGCCTTTCAAAGTTTTTTCAACCTGTTTCATTGATCTCTGTATCTGCTAGCCACAGTTCTTTAAAATACCCGGTTCTACTCAAATTGATGTAACATTATGACGCAATGGTCGAATTCAAACAAATAAAATAGTGAAAGCCAATTATGTGGCCTTTTAGGCACTATCATTGATTTCGAATATGCAGGCCTGCAATTTTCATGGCGCCTTTGCGTGGGGAAATGTCCGTTCTTTATGACTCGCCCTGTACTGATTACTTTGTTAAACCTTATTCGAATATATATATATACATCTGATCTTAATTATAAAAGTGAAAACATAAAAACATAACGTTTAAATGAAAAGAAGAATGGAATTGTCTTTAAAATGCAATTGTTGTCATTTTATTACTTTTTTGGTTCCCTAAAACAATGACAAAGCACTTTCAATATCTGAATGAATTTTCAAATAATTTCCAAGAATTTGTTTTGAATTTCCGAAAATCGTTGGCTTTTTTTCGACAATTTTAAAAACATAATCAGATAATGTAAAATCCGAAAAATGTGGCATCATAGAACAGGTTTTCTTTCTTTGATCTTTGTCACATTATCGATTGCGGTTCCACCTTTGTAATTACTATAAATCCCTTTTTCACCACACATTACCTTTTTGCCAGCTATGTGTGCCCTGTGTCGCCCATGGGAAGGAATGGTGATTGGCATAGTTGGAGGATGCATCGCAGTTTATACTCCATTGCTCTTAGAGCGTATGCAAATAGACGATCCGGTAGGCGTTGTTGGTGTACATTGTCTGTCTGCATATTGGGGGTTGATATCTGTTGGTCTATTTGCACAGCCAGACCATATTGAAGGCATCACTACTATGTCAGGTAGGTGTATTTATGATGATACGGACTACCCTTAAAGAAATTCAAATATTGTCGATTTTTTGAGCTCCACAAGCTGTAAACTCTAGTTTTTAAAGAGCTTACGCTGTAATAATCCACATGGCGCATTAAAGATAGAGTATTAGCTATATATCATAAATTACCGTTCAAAAGTATAGACCTTCCGGAATAGAAGATCGTCTGACGATTGCCTATAAGTTATGAAACTCAGAGTAACGACTTCTATTCTGGAAGGTCTTTACTTTGAATTAGTATTTCAAAAGGTAGTCTAACCATGAATTATTGTCGATATGAAGTTAACAATATTCATAACCCTAATCGTAACCAGAACCAGAACTTAAACAAATGACTCGACTTATTGTAAAATGTAGATTACAAGATCCATATTTAGTGACACATAACTATATTGAAGACAGCAGTATTCCAGTGCAATGCTGACATATTATTGCTTACCGATGATAGTAGAATCTGTGTACACTATCTAACCATCTAATTAAAATTGATAGCAATTTCCAAGTGCATTTACCTATTGTTCTCAATTGACAATAGAAATGTCCTGGTGCAAAGATACTTATTGTCTAGGAAAGCTAACAGTCCATCACAGTGCTATATATCAATGATATCTTGATTATTATATGAAAAGTAACCCACAATATCTTTTCAATATAGGAATCTATCTTTATATTATAAACACCTACTTATTTCAGATTTTTATGATTCAAATTCATCCTTTAGATTTTCAAAATGTTTCCTCTTATATATATTTTTTAAATTAATGTATACTTATTATTAATATTTCATACGAGTATCAACATAAGGCCAATTTAAAGTGGGCATAAACTGGTCTTATTTCATTTTTCCAAACTGTTCATACTGTGCTATGTTAGGACTCTTCTACGGGGGCGGATTCAAATTATTGGGGATTCAAGTATACATGGCCGCAGCAATGACAGTGTGGACTATCGTACTTGCTTTTATAATGTTGACTGTAATACAAAAGACTATTGGATTACGGTGAGTAATATCCATTATGCTTTATCGAGGGAGTGACGTCAATAATGGATGTATTATGTAATACTAATAAACTTCATAGGAGAATCAAATTAAGGCCAATATAAAGTGGGTATTACTCTGGTCTTATTTCATTTGGGGAATGGTTGGGGATTCAAGTATACATGACCGTTAAGCTATAAGTATGACAGTATGGACCATCGTGGCAAACCAAGTAAAATGAAAGTAGGAATTTGACTGCTTTTCTATGATGACTCCGACATTAGCTTGACTATTTGTTTTAGAGCTGAAAAGTCCAAATTCCCAAAAGCCTCAGTCTATTCTATTTCGACAATTAACACTTTCCACACGTCAGAGGTCTGCAGACGACAATCCTAAATTTCACAAAATGTTTCAAAAAATGTAAAGTATGGAATTTCATTGCCATATTTGGAATCACCATGAAAAATGCATTGAAATAAGTACAGACATGCCTAGTATTGGTTCAGTAACTCTTGAGATAGAATTTGAAAGTTATGAAACGTTTCTGAAAAATCAGTTTTGTATTTGGTAAAACCAATAGCCGTGTGGAGAGTGTTAAGACCCATCCCGAAATTTAGTTGGATAATAGTATCATTTATTTTTGGATCTTTTGGGAGGAGGTGAAACTGACTAATAAAATTCCGGCTCAACAAGATGACGAAATGTATCTAGATTTCAGATATTCTCTAATGCTCAAATATTTTCTGGATCGTACGGCTTTTAAATGTTACTTGATATCATTTTGTTACATCCTATACTCATTTATATGCAACAGATGCAGCGAAGAACACGAAATCCTGGGAGCAGATATATGTGAACATAACATCATTCAACTTTCCCTCGCTGAAAAACTACAGGTGACCAGGGAATTAATTGATTGCGGCTACAAGTCACCATTTCTGGAAGAACTGAAAGCGGCCGCCATCACGCCAGATTTCCTGAAAATACATTCACGTCGCAGGGCCTCGTTTGCAGCATATCCTGCATGGAATGGTTTAAAGTCCGGAGATGAAGCAAAAAATCATCATGAGGACGATATCTTGAGCAGTGTCAGTGTGGAAGTAGAAAATAATCGGAATTTAAGATCGAATTCATTACAAAGTAACTCTTTAGTACAACGGACGTCCAGTACAACGTCCAGTGGCCGTGTCAACAATCGTTCGGTAAGTAGGCACTAACTAAATACTTTTACTTCCGGCAATGTCTTGCTAAACGTCTCTTCAGATGTGCGTGTTTCATAACAATTGAAATGCGTTGTAGTAGCACATGGTTTATTCCGTACGGGACGATAAACAAGATACAGACCTACTTCCCCATTCCAGATAAATGCGGAACTAATTTGGCTTGGAAGAAAAATCAAAACATGCCATTCCCACTGTTATCCTGTGCTGGAAATATCAGGTTTCAAATTGCAAAATTTCGTACAAATTCAAGGAACTGCAGTAGCTATAATTAGAGCTGCGAGGTGTTTTTTATTGACAGAAATAATAATTGTCTTTAAAGTTGGTTCTACCTCTATCCTGCATGATGGGAGTTGTTCTATATTACATAATAACCTAAACTTGGTTCTGTTCGATCTTGGTTGTAGTAATGTGTCACACAACAAGAAAACAGTTGTTCTAGCAGATTTTAATGTATCCTGATTTCATTAATTGGATAGTAATGTGTCAAAGTATTGTCATATAGCTATCATCAACCATAAAGTAGTGTGATACTGTGTTAGCATATTTCAATCGTTTGAAAGCAATGTGTCACTGTACTGCATATGTACTAATGTCATCTGCTAGTCATGTATTGGCGCGCATTGCTATAGTCTGAAATGTTTTAAGCGCAGTCAACGTATGGTCATATTGCTATCCCCCGTACATATTGATTTGTCAATTTACTGACATATTGATATCATCTGTAGATAATAATTTGTAAATGTATTGACATATTGCTATCATACGTATAGATACTAGTGTATTTTAGTCATTTTTAACGCTATTGCGGAGTGCATTTACCATCGGTTGTAATTATCAAATTCTATTTTCGATTCAATCTCATTACAGCCCGACTGCAACGGTACCGTCAACGGAAGAGACAACCATGCCTTTGATCATAATGATCTGGAGGACGTCATCGTCAACGGCTCTCCATCTAACGAACAATTGTCGATAATATGAACTGTATGTATTATATGAATATATCATCTTGAAATCAATAATTGAACACTTGTACATTATCAAATATCATGGTTTACATAATGTTAACATCAGATATTACACAAACTAATATCATGATGATAGTAGCACTTCAAATAGCGTCTGATATGATCAAATTATGCATAATGATTATTTAATCATATTATTATTGTATTTACAAATTGTGGGGTTCGATCAGTTTTTAGTTGTTTGGTTTACACGTGACCGGCAACTGATGCTCACGCAGGTTATCTCAGAAGATGATTATAAGTAATTCTAATAATTTTGGATGGTGAACTTTATCCATGGGCCATGCAATATAAAAGAAAATGTGGCAGTACTGGTTTCAAATATTTAAGACATTCCACGTTTAGATTCAGTTTGGCAACAAATTATACGAAAAGCATTTCCGATTATTTCAATATGTTCTTCTTTTGAAAATAAATGATACACTCTTAGTATTGTCGAACCAATCAGAAAGCAAGAAACTAAAATACGCGGAGTGTATCGAAAGTGTCGAATGCCCTCCGCGTGTCTGCCTTTTAATGCGCGCACCACGCGCTTTGTTTTGATTCGTTGTTCAGGCATCACGGGTTCGCCGATTTTCACTGCGGCGTTTAGCAAGCTTGTTAAATTGTTTGTAATTCGTTACTACATAGATTAAAATTATGCTCAAATTGTGAACTTTGATTTGTATAGTGTCGTGTATTAATTAGGTCAATACATGCGTATGTTTTGTTTCTCAAAAATCAGAAAAATCAATGCACTTGCGCTAATATTGATATGCTCACAATAGCCCTCCCCCTGCAGGGTCGTGCCACTATTGACACATCAACATTAGCGCACGTGCATTGATTTGTCTAATTTTACTCGAACCAACACATACGCATTTATTGACCTATAATTAAGATATGGTGCCGACCAATATTTTAATAATATCTATATATTGACAGGCATTAATGTGACATATAAATTGTTACATTTTAGACAAAAACTGCCTAAAAATATGTTTTAAGGCATTTCGTGACATTTTTTCCTTAGATTTAGAACTTGATTTCCAGAAGAAATTGTAGTGCGATTGAGAATAATAAGAAATTCTTTCACGACGATAACCCATACAAAGTAGAAGAGTCTAGTTTAAACAAGAACGCCGTGGGATGATTGTATTTGGTCAAGAGTTCAAACGAGTACGCCGTAGGATGACTCTATTTAATTTTGGTTTCGTCAGAAGTAGCTTTGACTAAATCGGATGAAGTCAAGATCACTATAGTTGTATATAAACCTCTTTTAGGAAGACACTAATGCTTCATCTAATAGGCTTTTTATCGAGGTAGAAACTAATGTGTCACTGTTGCGGCCTATTTCTATCTTAGGTAGGCACTGATGTGTCACTGTAGTGGCATATTTCTATCTTAAGTAGATGGTAATATGTCAATTGGAATATCAATGTACGCAATGCTGATTTCCTATAGCAGTCGGTAATTGGTATCTTTGAGAGTGTGTCTAATGTTTAATCTGAATAGTGTTTTTTTGTGGAAAATGGGCACTGGATAACAAACGTTATGTTTAAATCATGTACGGGAACGCAGAATGTTGAAAATTAACGTTATGTTCTATAAATTGATGTACGTGAATACGGAATGTTGACAACTAACGTCATATCTAATAATACCGTAAGTACGGTAACACGGGATGTGGAAACTAACGTTATGTTCTATATCATGTAGGGGAACACCAGATTGGAAACATTACCGTGATGTTTTATATCATGTACGGGAATACAGGAAATAGAAAACTACCGTTATACTCTATATCAAATCAACATTATGCACTCTATCGTATACGGGAACACGGGATGTGGAAAACTAACGTTGTGTTCTATATCATGTTGTTGGGGAACACCAGATTGGAAAAATTACCGTGATGTTTTATATCATGTACAGGAATACAGGAAGTAGAAAACTAACGTTATACTCTATATCAAACCAACATTATACGGGAACACGGGATGTGGAAAACTAGCGTTATGTACAATAATACCGTATGTGCGGGAACACTAGACGTGGAAACTACCGTTACGTTATCATGTTATATATCGTGTACTACGTGTAGGCGACGACAATCGGATTTTAGCATCCTGTGGCCCACACCTAATCAAAAGTAATTAGGAAAGTTACTTATTGCCCCCAAATGATTAAAGTTAGAATCTAATCCTGATTTTAGGACAATTAATCTATTATCACATTCCAAAAAGAGATCATTTTGGTTCATTGTGTAGGCTTTTGAGTAATTTTGATTGTATATGTTCTGTCAACACTGCTCAATATGTGTATGATAAATGAGAACGATACACTATCTGTTCAATTTCAGAAGCTTATTTCTCTGAACTTTCATGGTACCCTATATATATGTTGTACTTCAATTATCACAAATATCATGAACTTGAAGAAAAATGTAAAGTTGACAAATTCAGTTGCCTTTATAAGCGAGAAAATCGACGTTTTGCAACACCTCTTTAAAATGAAAAGTAAAGGGAGCCTATTTGCCGCTGTGAAATCTGGAGAGTAACTTTGATGTTATTATCATGTATGAGCATGTGTGGGAATACAGGATGGAAAACTAACGTTATGTTCTATATCATGTTGAAGAATACGTAATGTCGAAAACCAACGTTATACACGCCGTCATGTACGGGAATACAGGATATGGAAAACTAACGTTATGTTCTATATCATGTTGAAGAATACGGTATGACGAAAACCAACGTTATACACTCCGTACTGTACGGAAATACAGGATATAGAAAACTAACGTTATGTTCTATATCACGTTGAAGAATACGGTATGACGAAAACCAACGTTATACACTCCGTACTGTACGGAAATACAGAATATGGAAAACTAACGTTATGTTCTATATCATGTTGAAGAATACGTTATGTCGAAAACCAACGTTATACACGCCGTCATGTACGGGAATACAGGATATGGAAAACTAACGTTATGTTCTATATCATGTTGAAGAATACGTTATGTCGAAAACCAACGTTATACACTCCGTCCTGTACGGGAATACAGGATATGGGAAACTAACGTTATGTTCTATACCATGTTGAAGAATTCGTAATGTCGAATACCAACGTTATACACTCCGTCTTGCACGGGAATACCAAATATAACAAACAGACACAGTCAAGTCTTCTTAAAGTAACACAAACCTTTCCGTTGTTACGTGAAAGCAGGCAACCTAACCTAACGAAAGTGAGAAAAATGCTTTATATTACAAAATCCAACCATTTTCAGAACATCCTATACATTCAATGTCCAAATGATTCGCAGGCTCGCGCATCTTTTTCTTTTCTTTCTAGAATAACTTTTGACAAATCCAAATTGTCGGCCACAATATAAAACAAAGCATGACCTTACCATTGATGGTTCACTAGATATATACATGTATTATTTGAATTGGATAATATAAGGAAATAAATATTTAGTTGAATATTTGAATTAGTCATAAAGTGCACTTCCGAAGTTATCGTTAATCCATAGATTTATTTTACCTTAAAGATCCAGTAGTAAAAACAATGGCACATTGTACGACAAAAATTGTAACCAACTGTATCTAATACAAACCAGGATTTGTACCCAAAAAAAATGTACTTTATATTTAAAGGCACCACTATCAGTGCAAATTTTATGATAATGTAATAATTATTTAAGATGAATATAATAATGTTCATGTTCTGGCGTGCTATGGCTTATATCAAAATTTGCTGCAATTTTGACACAGTATGGGCATTATATTTTATACTTTTTCGAGAAAAGCATAATAATTGTACATTTTAGAAATATTGGCACAGGGGACATTTAACTGTGTAACAAATATATACACCTTACACAAAATGTTCCTGACCAGGGCCCTATTGCATAAAAGTTAAGATTAATATTAAGCCTGGTTACGAAGAATATTGAAGAATATTTACTTTATCAAGAAAGGCCGAGTTCTTAAGTTTGACCGAGGCACTATATAATGAAGATCAACTTAAAAACCCTTTAACAAACTTCCTAAGAAGAGTTAAAAAGTTAAGAAGAATAACTCTTCTTGAGATGAATCTTAAGTGTTATGCAATAGGGCCCAGGTACTCTTATGTTAGCTAATTCAAAGGTAATAATCGGTACCAAAATCTGAGATATATATTAACCGAGGGAATGACATCTCATTCATAGAAATTGAGTGGATACTTTTTAAGTTATGATGATTTTTGTAACCACACCTAATGTAAAAAATAAATTCTATGAAATGTCATTGCGTTGTATGGTACGCTATGCGCCATCGAAAACATTCTGGCATGTATTTTATGCATATTAAGGTATAAGACACTAATTATCACTGCCTCACATATACACCTTAGAAAATATATCCGTGGCAAACTCAATTTGCTACAACTATTCTTTTCATAAAAAAATGTCAAATTTTGAGGAGGAAATTTGCTCGCTTAATGTATATCTCTGATTTTCGGTACAGATTATTGATTCTGAATTGACTAAAATTAAAGCACCTTGCTATGAACTATTTGTGTTAGGAGTATTCATTGTAAATATACTACTTTGATATATTGCGATCATGAAAGAGTTGTATAGGATCAGATTTGTTCTGGTATTAGTCTAGAAATCGATGAACTTTATGTACCATTGTTCAAAAGTCTTCCTCATTTACAATAATGACTACATAGTTATAGCAGAAACCGTTATTATGCATCGGGATTTTATTTGTGATTGTTCTTGCGCTATCCACAATGAATAGAGATGTTCCACACATGTTTATTATAGATAGTATTATATGGGTCACTGACGTAATGCACTATTACTTATGTTATCTCCAGTTTAATAAGACATGTTACTGTATCTTAAGATACTTGAAGAAATTAATGGGATATTGCTATCAACAGTCGACAGACAGTGATGTGTTGTTGAACAGATATAATGCGATGTTCATAGCACGGTAATATGTCACTACATCGGGAAATCTTCAGGAGACCGCGATGTGTCGTTGAACAGATATAGTTCTGTGTTCATAAGATAGTAAATGTGTTACTGCAGTGGGATATTGCTATTTTCAGTAGTAAGTTGTAGTTGAATAGAAAAAGGGCTTTTTTCATAAGCTACAATCATGGAAAAAAGGTTGACACAATATAGTGGAGCGGATATGTGAAAAAGATGTTCACTTCTGCCAGGAAGCATAAAAATTGGCATACTTTTTGTTACATATCCGCTCCACAAATATAAGAAAGGGGGAGACTTCTGCTTTCTATTAAACAGTGCTAAATCCCAAATCTGATCTCGATTGCGAGCACGGGGATGGTTGTAATAAGTTGCGTCAAGTGTTCCAACTATGTTTTTCCATCAATATCTACCATTCTTCGTCGAACTTATCGATTTCCAAATATGTAATTGGGTCAAGGTTAAAGTCCTTGTCCACGGACTTATTTTGGTATAGTTTTTTTCTAATCTGATTTGTTTTTGCTTTGTAATGTTTACACATGTTCTAATTTGCATCTGAAAGGAAACATTCAACGTTTTAGCTTTTGTAAATCAGCACACATTTAACTAATTCTGAATTCAGATCGAAATTAGGTTTATCCTTGGTGTAATACAGCACATAATTAACCTAGCACAAAATCCTTTATTGACGGATTATAGGATTATACAGCTTTATTCCGTAACGGGGTCTTGAAACTAGTCTAACTTATGAATACTATCTTATTCTTACACCAAGGATACACCCGAAATCGAAATTTGCCAACATGTTAATCGATCATTATAGGATGTTACTTTCAATATTTCTGTAATAAAGATATCCATTGAAGTAAACTAAATTTCATAAACAAATCAAATATGTGACATCAAAATCAAGGCCATTTCCCTAAAAGAAATCACGAAAATCCAACAAGTGACGCTACTCCCTCCGTCTAGGGTTGTTTTCCTCAATATTATAGTTCAAAAAGTAGACTAGTACTTTAATCCGTTGATTTATTATTAATTTAGGATTAAATCTGTTTACATCCTGCACTTACCATTGGAGTGATATGGGCACATAAAGTGTAATGTCTTCCGTGTATATAATGTCGACATCTATATTCACAAAAAGTTAGGTAAAGAATTAATCGTTCATTATAGTACTGTTAGATTATAATTTGTGTAATTTAAAATATTGTTAAAATGTTATTGTGTATTTTAAGGAATTTCAATACGATTATCTATTTAATATTATATTTAATATTTAATATTTTGTAATGATGATTTGCTCCTTGCTATATATGTACTGTGGTCTCATTATGCATAGACTGTACAGTAATTATTTGGAGTCGTGATATGGCGACCATTCACGACTCCAATAGTACATTAGGCCAAGAAAAAGGTCTATCTCTCACACACGCATAGAATAAGTACAGTATGTTGAGCCACTTGTGCCGCATAGATTGGCCTCAGCGCGTCGACCTGAGGCCTAAAAAAAAGAGTTTGATTGGCCTAACCCGACCGACCCTAAATACATCGACAACCCTGAATATTTTTTATTATGTTGAGGGAGGAAAAAAAGGAAATATTTTTAAAAAAATTGTAAAAAAAATTAAAAACAAAAATTAAAAAATTATATATAAAAATTGAACAAAGTATTAAAGTTTCTGACTGTTTGCTTTCATTTTTGGCTATTTTAAGTCCCAAAAGTAGGTGATTTAAAAAAATTAAAAAATCCCGACCTACCCTATTTGTTTTTGTCATGTTAGGCCAATCAAACCAATTTTGTTTAGGCATAAATGTCCGTTCATACTCGCGTCGTTGCGCATCGGCCGACATCGGCCGACATCGCCGGATGAAAGTTGACATTGCTTCAACTTGTGCGTCGATATCCGTCCGCGCTGAGTCCAATCTGTGCCCCTTTTTTTTAGTTGTCAGAAAACAAATTGAAAACATTGGCGCCGAAAAGAGCTAGTCTATATACTTAGCTATATAGGGAGCATGTCTCTGATTATTGACAGGGTTGCTCCTCTGAATGAGTGGTAAATATTTATCATGATTTACTTGACCCAATAAAATTACTGATTTTTATTTATAGGTTTCTATTGGCAAAGTGGTACATAAAACATAATCATTCATTAAAATACATGTATGTCCCACTCTAAAACGTCCTATCTAAAATGATTTAATATTTAGTTAAATACAACTACAAAATTGTTTTTATTGAAAGCATGTGTATTTGACAAATGAATTTAGTAAGCCCTTACATTTGTATGGTAGGGCATTGAACATCTTGACTAGATTTCCACTAAGTGTCCTTCGGAGTTTATATCTAGTCATCCTCGGATTTATAGATATTTAGTCATCCTCGGATTAGATATTTAGTCATTCTCGGACTAGATCTATAGTCATTTGAATAAGAACTTTTAGATTGTAATATGTTGTTCACCTTGAAGCGCACAAAGTTATAGAGGCATATTTCTTCATAAATTAAACAAAACTGTTTATGAGTGTATATGTATGATTGTATAATGATTATGCTATACATTATGATTATACTGAGTACATTATAATGTGTATTATTAAACAAATGTGGCTATCATTTGTCTAAACAGAATTTGTATGTAAGTTATTGATCATTGGCCTTTTTACTTCACTGGGTATTACATAGAATTGGGCGTTTTGTATAGTCGGAAACATTGCAGAACTTTAATATTCGTGTTTCTCGCCTGATACAAATTCCAATGGATTGTATTTATGTCTCATGTCGCTTGTTGTTCAATTGATATTGATGTCCATTGGCCAATCTATTTTTTTTTTAAAGAAAAACATGACAATGACAAGTTTTGGGATTTATTGTTTATACAAATTTTAATTCAAATTCCTTAATCCTTAGTCTATACGTTGCCATTATTTTCTTGAATTGTAAAATGGGAAACACAATTGAGTCAACCTCAACTAAACCTGCACATATATAAATGTGTTGCCAGCCAAAATGTAAATATGTCCAATTAATGATTTGGTGACAGATAATATGATTATCCTATAATATAATATAATATAATATAATATAATAACGGGGAGTTCAGCGAATGGTTAACATCAATCTCTAAAATTGACGTCCTTTTCAACAGCATCCACTGTTGACTCTATCAAATTCAAGTGTTCAACAATCTAATTTGTGTCATGACTGCTTTCCTCAATAGTCTTGTTAGTAATCTCTTTTATAAATTAATGGTTTTGCTGACGGAATGGCGTTTCTTCTGCTCAAATATTTGATCCATATTTTGGCTCTGCTCGTCTTATATGTTGATGATTTAAATGAGACGCTCGGAATCTCGTTTTACTTGTTCCGTACAGTCCATCGGGTGTTGACGAAGCAATGGTGGGCGAAAGTGATTGCTGCTGGCATGACTGCTAGAGATTGGGTGCAATGACAGATGAGATATACATACATACATACATCATACATAAAAGGTTTATTAAAAACTGTTCTTGCAGCAAATACAGTAGCTGAATTACAACAATTTTACAATTTTACACATAAAAATATAATCATTAAAGGAAACAATATAATCTACTAAAATTAAATACATGAACCCAATCTTCACACTCACCGAATACCACTAAAACAACCCACACTCAAAAACATCCACACACACATCCAACGCACTCCCCCAACCCCCACCATTCAGACTCGGCTCAATCATTCATTCATACATTCATAACTGGTATATTAACATTGATATAGTATTTACATACAATAAAAATACATTATAGTTATAATATAAAAAGACCATTTGGTTATAAAATATTGCACATAGAATTAACACATCAAAAATTGAAAACCCCGAGCCCCCACACACCTAACACCAATGCATACTCCACTCAAACTTCAAAACTCACTTAACGAAACACAACCATCACAAATAATCATTACATTTACACCCTCTTTTAACTCAAAAACACACACCGCAACCCCCCCCCCCCCCCCCCCCCCACCGCCCTCGTCCTCCCCAACTTCAAAACTCACTTTTAAAGAAACACTACCCTCACAAATAATCAATACATTTACACCCTCTTTTAGCTCAAAGACACACACCGCAACCCCCCCCCCCCCCCCCCTCCCCCCTCCTTCCCACGGAAAAATTGCACAATAAGACACATAAGATGCATTAAAGTCACAGGAGATTTGAAAGTGGAATTTCATTGATCATTAAACAATTTAGTCATGTACAGCAGTGGACTGTCTGGAAGTTTCGCAACTCTCTACCATGTATCGTGCTTCTCCTGGGTGGCACCCAATTGTTAAAATGCTCGGACTCGATAAGAGAGTTGAAGAAATTCAGACAAAGCTGCTTACGTCTATCATTTATAGCTTGAAGATGGCAAAGCTCAAGGGTTCATGATAAGTTGTGTAGTGTTTGCCAACGATGATCCTGCATGCCCTCTTCTGGATCCGTTCAAGAGCGAGATCTTCATGAACAGTAAGCCCAGGATGCCACACAGGGGCAGCGTATTCAGCCATTGGGCGAACGAATCCAGAATATATGGTTACAAGATCATCAGTTGGCAAGTTGAAATGTTTGAGAAGCTTCAGTAGATACAGTCTGGAGTTAGCTTTTTTGAGCACCTCACAATTATGGTTACTCCATTTTAGGTCTGAACTGACATGGACACCCAGTACTTTTGCTGTCGACACCTCTTGAAGTGGCACTTGATCAATTGTAGGAATTTGATCCTCGTCTTGTTTCTTAAGAAAGGAAACTTTCATGTAAGCACATTTAGACGGGTTCAACTTCATATGATTGTTCTTGGCCCAATCACTGAATTTGTCAAGATGATCTTGTATGACCGGAGGTTTATCACGTGATCTCGTCTCAATCAAGGTAAGGTCATCGACATATTTTAATGTCGTAAAAGCATTATCTGTAGCCGCGTCATTGACCAAAGTGACAAATCCAAGTGGACCTATCCGTGTTCCTTGTGGAACACCACCTTTGAGTTTCAACCACTTGCTATTATGTCCCTTATACCTGACACATTGTTCTCGTCCATCAAGGAAGTTTGCAATCCATGCAATAACAGATGGACGCACACCAAGAGTGATGAATTTGTTAATTTAGAGATTGTGATCGACTAAGTCAAAGGCTTTGCTGAAATCAGTGATAACAACAGAGCTAAAATGACCAGGTTTATCAGAATTATTCAGCATTATTATGATTAGATATTAACCGGCATAGATATTTATCGGAAACAAAGTTAATGTAAAGTTGAAACTCAAGTTAAAACTTTAACATTGTGCCATAAATTCTTCGTTGTATCATGGAAATAGTCGAGGGAGAAGTAATAACACCGATATAACCTAATCGGATTATCTATTCAACTTTACAAAGGATAGGACAGTCCTACGTACCATATGTGTTCAATCATATTGCCGACATAAGCAATTCGAAAGTTGAGCATACGGCCATGTGTTTTGAACTCGCCACCGTTGCATGTCCAGATTTTTACATTTTACACATAACAAGTATATATTTTCTGAACGGTAATCTCACAAGAAATTCAAATATGCTATTAGAATTTAGATAGGACCTAATGGTAACATGTTGTGATTGAGAATGTTCAAAAAATATCGAATTTTTTTTTTCCCCCTTCATATTTTGATTTAAGCTCAATAATATTTGTATACCTATCCCAATCATAATTTTACTGTGGATATTAGTTCCTAATGCAATTACCCATCAGAACATAATGGTTGTCACTGGTAACTTGGTGAAATAATACTATATCGTTAAGTAAATGAGCACAAACGTTTACATTTCATATTTATTAGAGTTTACAAGTATATGTTTTGGGGTATGCACCCTATCCTGATTTAAACGGCAATTTTAAATTCCCCTATTTGACAGCTTTCCAAAATGTATCATTTTGCTATCATCGGTTTAAAACCTTTTTTTTTTATAGTCATGTATGTAAAACCGATGAATTAGGGCAAGTTCACTGTGTAGCGAATAGGGAAAAAGCCAAGGACAATGCAATCGATTCATGATTACAATTGTTACATAATAGTTGTCATGTTTGTTGAAACAGAATCTTATAGAATATAAAATAATCTATAAAATGAGAGCAAAATCATGTTTGTACCATACAGGGATGAGAAGTTATTTTAAATTGAACGTAGCATTGGGAACATTTCTATATTCCCCATAGAGATTGTACACAGCGCCGCCGCCACCGCCGCCACCCTGACTTTCGAAATACAATCAATCATATCTCAGCCAAACTGATTTATTCACACAATTAGCTAGATAAATAGGCTTTCACATGACACCTCAACCATTATAGCTCTATCATATTTAGTTGTTGAGTTAATAGCGAGAGACGGATGATTCGTCAACAAAAATGCAACGCCACCCTTTTTGGGTGGTGAGTTCAAAACACATAGCCATACATAATTTGCTTTATACATTTCTATGTCAAATAAATGCTCACAATCTTACGAAACGCGCTGACACATTGCAATTGACAGCTCCTTGAATAACACAATACCGATAATATTGACCTGTTTTGACAAATTAAATATATAATAAAATACCGTAATCCAGTCTTGCCGTACAGAAAACCAAAAGAGACAGTCATCCTGAAAAATGCCAGTGACTGGAAACTCCTGGTGGATGAATAGCACTCGCAGATAGTATTTCCTCCAGAAATTGTTGAGACGGCCAAACGACCTGACATTACTATTTTCTCAACTCAGACTAAAAATGTCATCATCATTGAATTGACAGTCCCAGCAGAGGAAAACCTTGCATAGTAACCCAAAAATAGCAATATTAATAGCCAATCTGGGAAAAAATTAGAAAGAAGCCGATTTCAACTGATAATAGTAGGTATGGGTGTCATTATTCACCAAAAAAAAGTGAGGACAGATAGGGGGTGGGGAAATTGTTTTTTCAGGGGGGTCATTGAAACTCGGGGGGTCATCGACCCAAATTTTGTCCAAATGATGTTGTGTTTGGTATCAAATGAAAGGAAATTTAATTTAAAATACTGATAGTCATGTTTATTTTGATATTTTATCATCCTGTGAAATGTAAAACACGATTGAAGACATGGTGCTGGCTGGTTAACAAGATTCAGCGAACTCATTACACAGTTTCCAATGTATTAAGAAAACATGAAACTATCATAATACAATACTACATGTATGTATCAATTAACGTGTATCACATTGTTTTGAGGCTGATGTCAACATTGGTCTAGGCACGTTAAGTACAAATAGGGCAATTTGTTGATCAGAAATACTACTTACAAGTCAAAACTGACTGTAAGCTCAGTATTATCATGATAATAAGCCCTACAAGTTTAGGCAAAACAAATCACTTGATTATTCCGTTTCCTCTTCATCACTTCCAAGTTCTTTTGTTCTATCTGCTCCATTGGAGTAATGTCCACAGCACACTCCACATGCCAGCTTTCATGCAGCTATATAATGCATTGCTGTTGCAGCAAATTCCTTTCAGAAGAATTTCTGGGGCGATACCTCCGCTAAGCATCTTCAGTCTGAGTTTTTTTTGTTGCTATCTATCTCCCACCCTCTTCCATCAACACCTGGGGTTGGCATAGGTATAAACTATGGTCTTCATGGTTGCAGCTTTGAACCGACCCCTGTTCCTATATACATCTCTCTTCACTATGGATCGTATGATAAGGAAATTCCAAAAGCATGAATTTGGCAGAATGCTCAAGGAAACATCAATGAAGCTAGACTTAGACAGCAGGATGCAGGATGTTGAAGGAGGATGGCTACTTCATCAGGTAAAGTGTACAAACGGTGCAATTATCAAGCCCATATAGTTGATACATGCCAAGTATGTCCGCACAAAATGCAAGGATTCTACTGTAGTGTTTGATGGCTATGGGGGAAGAACAATCAATGAAAGATCATAAGCATATGCGGCGGATGGCTGGTTTAAGATTTTTCTAGACTTAAGTGTCACAACATGGCCATATATCATGTGACAGAGAAATCTTCCAGACGTATGAGAAGAACAAAGGAACTATAATCAAGATTATATCTACAGAATTGAAAAGCCACACACCCCTGTTGTTGTTGTTGCCCAAGACACTGATATATTTGTTTTGCTCTGCTATCATCGGCCAAGTAACTGTTCTAATTTGTACTCACAATCAGACGTTGATGGTCTTTATGACATCTATAACCATAGATATCGGTGACCGGGAAGAGTTCCATTTCAAGTATGGCTGGTCTGGAAATGACACTGTTTCATGCAATTATGGACATACATAATGCGCTCTCTACAATTTCAAATTTCTTGCCAGTGTCATCACTGCATTAACAAGTGAGTGATACGTCAAAAGTATCCATACAATTCAAACAGCTGGATTAAAGGCAATGTAGATCACATAGCTGTAGGGATGAAAGGGCTCACTATCAGAAGTTGTTCCAAAAACAAGCAGCCAAGGGTAAAATTGATCCTGATCACTACCATCCATACCAAATGCAACAAAACAACATTCCCCTCGTGTACATCTCCAAGTTGTGGTATGGAAGCATATTAACACCTTCATAGCCCATTGAAAGAGGGTGGGAGTTAGATTGGAACATAAAACTCAGACCTAAGATGCTTACTGGAGATATCGCCTCAGAAAAAAGGAATTTGCTGTGAAACACTGCAAGGAAAGGGAGAAGCAGCGTCAAACTATGAATGTAGCTGCAGGAAAGACGGCATTTCATGTGTTTCTGCATGTGGAGTGTGCTGTGAACATTGCTCTAATGAAGCAGATAGAACATTTAAGAACTTGGAAGTGATGAAGAGGAAATGGAATAATTAAGAGATTTGTTTCGCCTAAACTTGTAGGGCCTATTATGAGCTTAAGGGAGAGCGAGGAGTGTATGCCCTAGGGCCTAGGGGCAGGTTCGCCCACAACATGATTCTCATCACTGCGGCCACTGGTTGAATTTAAACTCACAATATATTCTGCTCGTTGTTTGTTGCAAACTTCCAAAAGTAAAATGGCAGACCTCAGTGTAATGTTTGTCAAATGATCATCTGAAAACCACTTTTACAAAGTGGATTTTCTTCTATTTTTGAGATTGACTTGAAGATATTCAGGGTGGGACAAGTTCACTATTTTGAGACACCTGTCTTATCCTTAACTAATCCCTTAAGTAAGGCCTTGGGTACTGAAGTGTGGTCGTATATGTAGCCAAGATATCAATCTTTCTTGTAATGTCAATAGGTCCATTTGATCTTTAAAATTGATGCCTCCAGGCCATGTTCAAATGAAAATGGGGCGAACACGTCCCCCTCTCCCAGACCCCTACTGTCAGTTTTGACTTGTAAGTAGTATTTCTGATCAACAAATTGATATATTTGTACTTAACGTGCCTATACCAATCTTGATATCAGCCTCAAAACAATGTGATACACTTTGATAAATACATAGTAACGTATTATGATAGTTTTCAGGGTGTTTTTTTTACATTAGAAACGGTGTAAATGAGCTCGCTGATCCCTTGTTAACCAGCACCACGTCTTCTATCTAGTGTAACTTTTCACAGGATTATCAAATGACAAAATGAACATAACTATCACCGTTTTAAATTAAATTTCCTTTCATTTGATACCAAACACGACATACTTTGAACAAAATTTGGGTCAATGACCCCCCGAGTTTCAATGACCTCCCTGAAAAAACAATTTCCACACCCCGTATCTGTCCTCACTTCTTTTTGGTGAATATCGACACCCATACCTACCATTAACAGTTGAAATCGGCTTCTTTCTAATTTTTTCCCAGTGGAATCCTAATTTAGGGATACTAGCAAATGCTTTCGCCAGGAAGAAATGTAAATACCAAGACCTTGTAGCAGAATGTGAAAATAATGGTCTGTAAACTACTTTCCCGTTGAAGTCGGGAGCACGGGGATTTATAGTACCACGATCAGCAAATGTCTGGCCTCGCTAGGAATCCCCAGCGGGAAAACAAAACCAATCTTAGACCCAGCAGCCAAAACAGCCTTGCGAGCAAGCTACATTATCTGGCTTTGCAGAAGTACCAAGGCGTTCAGACAAGCGGAGTTGATTCCACCTCCAACCATATGCCATGAGGGAAAGGGGACGGTTGAGCGCTCCCAAAACCGGTTGAACCCGCCAAAGTCTGGTCCGCAGCCCAGAGACCTCAGAGCATAAATTTATCTACACAGATGAAGATGATGAAGAAAAGCTATATTATGCAACACGGTGATTTATCCCAATAGTCATTTTCAACGAGAACTACATCAGGAGTGCTCATCTTAATAAGGGTGAAATTACGGCTCCGAAGATGACTACACTGGTAATCTACCAATGAATTATTCTTCATAATATTAAATATTCCGCTGACATGCGGGTAATTAAATTGCTCGCAAATTATAGCTTATCCCGTCCGCAACTTGTATCCCAGGACCACAACTTAGATTTATTCCATCTTGGCGCCCTCGACGGAATAAAGCGCAATAACACTGACAAATAGTTTAAGAATGTAGGATATCCCATATTTGTTGTTTTAGCGAGCGTCAATGCAGGAATTTAAGATTTCACACCACTAAATGGTTTCCCTATACGTTTACATGTTAAAAGGTTGTTACAAAATTTTCTTGCTTTTAAAGCGACTGGATTTTTCAATTTGTCATTTTCCTTAAATTTCATGATATCTTTGATCATTTAATCAAAACAATGATTATGGTATCCCCGAAAGTTCCGAGAAATTAGCCCAGCTGACAAAAAAGGTTTGATTGACTTCTGAAAGGACTGGAATTAATTACTGGTGTGGAAATTTAAACTTACCCAAGCAAATAGCGCGCTATTCAAACGCGCCATCTTAACAAGTGACACATATTGATCATCATTTCTATTCTTTCTTGTATAGACGAGGATTAAATTAGAAAGAAAATCAATTTGAACAACGGCACGAGAAAACGAGAGCGTGTTCTACTGAGGCACTGGAAAGTTAACGCCAAGTTGAAATAATAACCGTTAACTTTTTATCCTCCCCTCCCCCCCCCCCCCTCCCCCGTTTCTACTCGCGAAAAGTTACCGCTAAGTTTACAAGCGTCCTAATCGATGGGCAACGACATTGACCTTTCGTTAATACCAAAAATGCCTCCCCACTTTAAAAAGACTGCCACCGTAAGTCCTTGTATTTTAATAAATAGTGCGTGTTAACAACACAAACACGATAAATGAACATGAAATTCGTCGTAAACGTAGAGCCACAATGCGTAGCATCCAGCGTGAACGTGTATATACTTCCGGGTCACTAGAACTTAGCGGTAAAATGTAACGGGTGGCTGTTTCTACTGGGTAAGTTAGCGGTAATTACCGTTAACAAATCTGGTTTGTCCAGGTTTTTGCCGTTAGAAAACTTGACGGTAATTAGCTTTATTTGGCTGTTTGGGCAACTTAGAGGCAATAGCCGTTTCCCAATAGAAACACGCTCTTTGTCACGATTCTGAATATGAAACCTACTATGTGATTCAAGACACGGGGAAGCATAGAACCATATAGGTGCCAATGATCGGATTAAAATGTCAAATATTGCTTCCTCCTCAATTGGAAGATATTACCTTGAAATGGTAAACCGGCCAAAATCTGTGAATCTATAATTTCCATAGACGGTGGAAGTGGAGGGTGGGGGGGGGGGGGCAACCCCCTATAATGCGTCTTCCTTAAAATCTTCCTAGCTCCCATATAAACACTGCACAAAAAGGCGCCCTGTGTGTTATTCTTAGGACCCTTGTGGGAAAGAACCGGCATTTCCTACCGCGCATTTTGACACCTCATCTGTCTCAATAGTACCAATATTGATGAAGCAGTGGCCATTTGAATAAAAATGATGCAGTTTCCATTGTTGCACTTAACCCTATACCCATGAAAAGAGCGTAAACAAATCTAAAGTGTACCTCTTCTTTCTCTACATCAAAAGACAATCATATTCCGAACATCTCACATCGTCAATTGTTTCCAACACCTGCATCTACTGGTGTGAGACTCATCCTTTACAATGACCGGTATCGTGCACAATGTTTGTAAGCTAACACATGCCTCTCCATTTCCTTGCAACCTCCTTGTAAGTCCAAATCGTATTATCATCGGCTGTATAGCTTTCCCGAAATAGCTGCCCGATCATTCATCAGCTGTATAGCTTTTCCGCTACGCTGCCCGATCATCGGCTGTATAGCTTTTCCCGTAATAGCTGCCCGATCATCGGCTATAATATAGCTTTTGCCGTTTTCTTTTATCGTGAATACAGGCTACGAAAACATCACTTTGGCTAAAATCAGCCTGGGATACATTTGTTTCCATTATTAGATTGATACGATACGTGCCTGTGGGTGTTCATTTGAAAATAACTTGCATGGAAAACTGGTCAGCGTGATACTGATATATAATATAATAACACATTTATACTACGCAAAACATGAAGTAAAAGTACCCACATTAACCTGATTACATTATCAAAACAGTTTGAAATCTACAAATGTAGAAACACTACCAAAGTATCATTACCAAAATTAGAGGGCAGCATACCAGTTTACTGTACGGTACAATGTAGGGGGGGCTGGGGTACCGCGCCATTTTGCAATATTTTGCGAAATCGATCGTGGTTATCACGTGATACGTATCGTGGAAAAATAATGTACACTGTTTTAACGAAATGCACTGTGGGATTGTGTTACCAGCCTAAAATTATAGAGGTCGCAAACTTGCTTATATTGAGCCTAGCTATAACAAGCTAAAAGTGACATCTCTAAATGTCGGGCTAAATGTATTACCAAAGTGTGAAATTGTTGGACACACTGGTAAAATGGTTTTACAACAAGTTTTGCTATCATATTATCAAACTGAACTCAAGTTAAATCACTCTATATCGAGCAATAATATAATTGTTTACGCATTTTAATTGTTTAGACAAAGTTAAATAAATCAAGGTCAGGATACATTTATGATAGATAAATAAATAAAAAGAAAGCTATAAACGCAAGGGCGGCATTTATAATTGATAAAAATTGACATAACAATGATGTTACATTAATATACCATCAAGTTTAAAAAATAGAAAAATAATGGGAAAATTCGAACCCGTGATATCCGATTGCTACGACATGGCCAACCTACGCACGCCACAGAGATTTACGACTGTAATTGTGATAGTTTTATTATTTAACTATGTCCATTTATTTATAACCAACGGATTTTTATTGTGCCATTTTTGCCAAATGTGTGTGTTGCTCTCGCACAAAATGTGTTTGTAATTTGATTATAATTCTTATTTTTAAAAGAACGGTAATTTTTTTTGACATTTTCGAGAAAAAAATGGCGTAACCCTGATACGGTAAACGCCAGCAGTGTGGTGTCCGCGTGGGCAAGCATACAGATGATGCTAAGCAAATCCAGCATTTAAAACAAAAAGTGCTCCTAATGGGACTCGAACCCACAACCTGTCGCTCCTTAAGCGAGTTCCTTTCCATTACACTAACCGTGCTAATTGATAAAATATAACAATTCCAATCCCGGCCGCCACTCTGTTCAAAGGCACAAAAAAGTGGACTTATTTTATGCTTTTTTTGCAATTCTGGGGTGTGTGGATCGTGTTTTTTTATCAAATTGGTTAGATATCCGTCCATTTTAGAACATCTGAAATTTAAAGTGCACCCACACACCCGGGAAAGTATGCTGCCAAGGGCATATATTTTGCACGTAAATCCAATACAAAAGTTCAGAAAATCGACCAAAATATGACGTCATGACCATTGCTTCGAGACAAAATGGCGCGGTACCCCCCCCCCCCCCCCCCCCCCCCCCCCCCCCCCCCCCCCCCCCCCCCCCCCCTAGGTACAATGCAAGCTTTTGTTTTTCAGAGAGCAGCTGGGGCGTGACACATACAATCTTATTTTAAACACACGGATGTAGGTTTGTCTACTCTGTGTGACTATCGCTTCCACGTGACTTTCAAACATAAAGTATTTTATCAGCATAAATCTTATTTTTCCTGAAAGCAGAGGTATTTAAATGTCAAAAATCCCGTTAAAGGCATATTACATTTTCCATGATTTTTCCTAGTGTTTTTTTTGTTTTGGTCAAATTATAACCGTGAAACTAGAATATCCTGTAAGTAAGAGAGCAATCCAATTACTTCAAAATCAGATTTTGAATAAGTTGTCCTAGTACCAGGACAGATTATATTCAGAGTGGGTTTTTTCTCGTTCGTAAATAGAATTCCATGGTTTGACACCGTTTTCCCACGGTTTTAACGGCATTTACTGTGATTCCGGTTACGACCGCAACTGTAAACAAGCATTGAGTCACAAGTGAACACACCCCTACGGAATGCTTTATGATGAAAATCATGCAAATATATTAAACCATTTCTGAAATTGATGAGGTATGACTACATAAATGGTTTCGATAATGCATTAAATACAGTATTTTAAAAACATGGATGTTAGCATAGATCTTCAAGGGAGGGTTGATTATTTCTATTGAAATGTTGTGCTAATACATTGGCGGAGCCAGGGGGCCTGGGGGACACGTGCCCCCTGGGTCCCTGGCACCAAACAAAAAGGAGAAAAAGAAAAAGAAAGAAAAAGGAGAAAAAGGAAGAAAAAAAGAGAGATAGTAGAGGGAATAGAGTTCTTTTTTTGTTATATGGTAAGTTTCCATGCCCCCACCCCTTATTTTGTACGTTCCCGGCACATATCCCGGCAATAATGGCCTAGCTAGAGGGTTAAGAAGGGGCCGACCGCTCCTTCTCCCCTGTCCCCCAATTTTGCCCTTGTCGCCTCAATTTTGATAAGAGAAATCATAGTTAAATTATGACGTTAAAATATAAAGATAGCATTTTCGTTGTATGTGCCCCTTCCCCAAAAGATAAATGTACCTCAATCCTAGCAAAACCGAGTAAAACAGCAAAACATTTAACAATAAAAGCAGTGTCATAAGGCCAAAATATATCTCAAATGTGGCAAATAAGTATAAAGAAGCCAGGTGTTTCATAACTTATGTAAAATAGCCCAAACAAATTCCCGCGCTACGCGCACACGTGACATGAACGTTCACTTTAATTTTAAAATCTAGTTTTAAGCCAAAATGTATCTCGATCATGACAAGATTAGTTAGTGCTGAGAAGCCAATATTTCGCGTGTTTTGCTCATGTGCCTCGAAATATTTGCTTTAGTTTTATAAGCTTGTACCAGCGAAAATTGCAAAATATGTAGAATAGCAAAAAAGATTGTGCCCCAAACGATAAGACTTGGGACCAGTCCTTGTGTGACTTCACTTCTTGTTGTCCGTTTCAGGAGGGCCCGAGGGCCGAGCGGGTAGGTGAAGGGTGGGTGGATGTTTTAGAACCTCAAAATATTTACATTTGAACCTTCAAACATTACATTAGCTTCATAACAAATTAGTATCAAATTGTGTGCGCTATACGCGCTAATGTGACTTCAAACATTAACTTTAGCTTTACGAAGGCAAGCCTCAATCAAAGCAAACTGTAAAATAGCACAATTTTCGCGTGCTGCTCGCGCCTCTTAAGGTATCAGGTCGCTTTTTTTCTTTCCATTGTCAATTTTCGGTATCTGATTAATTATAATTTCAAAAATATATGATTTTGATTTGCAGCTTTAGTTTTCTTTTATATTGAAATCGACACTTCCAGATTTATTAACGCGTCTGGGAACGAGTCTCAGAGTGACATTATTGATGTTGAGAATGAGAAGTATTCCATGAGTGCGCGAAAAGCTATATTAAAGGTAGATGACCCGATCACATTCCGATTTTCAACTTGAAGTTTTCTATTCTACATGAAAGGTCATCCTTAAAAAAGTCGTGTTCCAAAGTTTGAGTTGCATAGCTCTAATGGTTCTTATTTTAGACACACAAGATGCTGTGAACTGTTACCCATTGAGTAGTACACAAACTATATCGGTGGTATACCACCATTCGCGGTAATTCGACGTTATTTCATCGATTTCTCCGTAATTATACCGATTTAGGCCGTCAAATTTCAGTATGATGATGAGAAAAATACGAGCTTTCATATGATATGAAAATCTCCGTATGTTTGAAATAATTCTGTGTTACGAAAATGTGATCGGGTCATCTACCTTTAACATAGGCTTTTGTGTTCGGCGATCTTGGTCCGAAACACACATAGCTTCAAAAGATAATACCCAATTGTCATTCCCTGTCTTGATGTTTCTATGATGTTAGTTATATATCTCAGATGATACCGCTTCCATTCCACTCTCTGTTTTCTCATAAAAATATAACGCCGCCCTCTAGAGTTCAATGATAGAAACCCTACGGTAATTGTTTGTTGTATATCATGGAAACGACCCAAATCCCATGTGTTTCGGAGCGAAAGGGTCAATTGTGTTTACCACCAAAGTATGGCTTAGGATGTAAAATCCGCGACTAATTATTAAATGTGTGTTTCTTAACAGTCAACTGTTGAATTAAGAATCTTGTCAGTTGTCACCAAAAAACCTCCCATGATTCCAATCGAGATGGAAAATCATCTTCGAGAAATCCTTCCATGTTGCAAAGTCTTTAGAAAATATGAACATAATGTTTTGTTCACCAGAATTTACATCATTTATGATAATGAGTATCATCCAGTGGCGTAACAGCCGGGGGGGCAGGGGGGCACAGTGCCCCCCCCCCCCCCCCCCTGAAGGTGCTCAGCAGGAAATTCAAACCTACCCACCAGGAAAAATGGGGGGAAGGGAAAAGAAGAGGGAAAGGGAAAGAAAAGAGAGAGAGAAAGGAGAAAAGGGAGAAAAAAGAAAAAGGAAAAGGAGAAAAAAGGGGAAAGAAAGAAAAGAAGAAAGGGAAAGAAAGAAAGAAAGAAAATTTCGCAGTACAAAAAGCACAACAGTCAACAAATTGTTGACTTTTGTTCTTTTTGTACTGCGAAATGTTGTGATCGTGCGAAATGTTGTGACTGTGCGAAATGTTGTGACCGTGCGAATTTTTTTGACCCTTCCCCCCCCCCCCCCCCCCCCCCCACCCCCCACTTACGTGAAATTCACGAGTTGACTGAGTGGGAAAAAAATTTACGAAAAATTCGGGACGGAATTATTCTAACCAGGATTTCTTTTGGCTGTGCCCCCCCCCCCCCCCCCCCCCTGACAACCAACCTCTGTTACACCCCTGGTATCATCGTTTCAAATATTCTTCGATCCTTCACACAGCAACATTACAAATGGAGTATATCTTGCAGTTATCAAGTACTTCCCGATCGCTTTAATATTAGAAGGACAGATAGGCACTCCGCTCCGGGTGAACACGGACGGACGTTCGCATACCTCTTTTACTTTTAACATCTCGTTTTACACTCACTTCATAACAAAATCATTTTAATGGTCTCCTAACCATACCATTGCTCATATATAGATCCCACCTCTTCCTTAGACATTTTATTTTAGCGGCACGGTGATACCACCACTACATGCCCTCAGCCAATCAATTTATTTAATTGCTATCTTCAGAAGACACCATTAATAATTGAATTTAAATTAAACATATATTACTGAGCATCTGCAATCAAAAGTCACTGAATTGCAGGATCATCACAAGTTTGACTGACAATTACGGTGGCCCTGAAGGGTCATGACGAGTTAACCAGATGATGACATGACGAGATAAATGACGAGATAATTGCGAGATAATTTACAGATGACGTGATAATTGACGAGATAATTGCGAGATAATTTACAGATGACGTGATAATTGACGAGATGACGAGATAATTTACAGATGACGTGATAGTTGACGAGATAATTGCGAGATAATTTACAGATGACGTGATAATTGACGAGATAATTGCGAGATAATTTACAGATGACGTGATAATTGACGAGATAATTGCGAGATAATTTACAGATGACGTGATAATTGACGAGATGACGAGATAATTTACAGATGACGTGATAATTGACTACATAATTGCGAGATAATTTACAGATAACAGTTTTGCCAATACCACGATTTCGTCGCCCAATTGGGCTACTTTTGATTTTGACTAGTGTGCCGCGTGTTGAAAAGCTGTGGTGTGGTTTGCTAAAAATTGGGCTACCTTCAACTCGGAGTTATTTCGGGCGGTTCGGGCGGGACAGAGTAAATTGCTTCCTTCATTCGATGCCAAGTCTATCAGAATAGGTTGCTATCTATGCTATCTTCAGTAGATAGCAAGTAATCACAGTGAGTTGCTTTATTCAGTAGATAGCAAGTCTATCAGAGTAAGCTGCTATCTCAGTAGACACCAAGTATATCAGAGTAAGTTGCTATCTTCAGTAGATAAGATAGCAAGTCTATCAGATTAAGTTGCTATCTTCAGAAGATAGCAAGTTTATCAGAGTAAATTGCTTTCTTCAGTAGATAGCAAGTGTATCAGAGTAAATTGCTATCTTCAGTAGATAGCAAGTATTATATATCAGAATAAGTTGCTATCTATGCTATCTTCAGTAGATAGCAAATATATCAGAGTAAATTGCTATCTTCAGTAATAGCAACTTACTCTGATAGACTTGCTATCACTGAAGATAGCAATTTACTCTGATAGATTTGCAATATACTGAAGATAGCAACTTACTCTAATAGACTTGGTGTCTACTGAAGATAGCAACTTACTCTAATATACTTGGTGTCTACTGAAGATAGCAACTTACTCTGATAGACGTGCTATCACTGAAGATAGCAATTTACTCTGATAGATTTGCTATCTACTGAAGATAGCAACTTACTCTAATAGACTTGGTGTCTACTGAAGATAGCAACTTACTCTGATAGACTTGCTATCACTGAAGATAGCAATTTACTTTGATAGATTTGCTATCTACTGAAGATTGCAACTTACTCTATTAGATAGCAATGGTTAATTAAACCTGAGACTAATTAGTCTCAGATTAAACATGATGATGGCGAATTATTGAAATACTTTTAAAGCAATATTGGTAGGCTTCGGTATATAATAATATTTATCAGGATGTTCACAATTTTATCGAAATGTCTTTGATAAACATTTGAAATTGACCTTGAAGTATTAATTCATGGGAATGATAAACAACATTCTTTATTATTCGAAGAATCGAATATAATTCCAGTTCAAAGATTTTACGGAATAAAACTGTTATATCTTTCTTTACGATACAATTTGATTAAATCTCAGTTCCCGCCCGACATAGTTTTTGCCGCGTGGCGCCTATTCTTCAAATTTATCTAATTTATTGGATAAATGTTTTCTGTTGTTAGATGCTTCATGTTTTATACTTTCCCGTTTGAATTTCTAAATTTAAGCAGACCACAATTGGTATTTTAAATATAGCTATTTTATTTAGTCCGAAAGCAGGTACACTTGATACCCTCCAACTTGTTGTAGTGCAAAATGATGTGTTTCAGGCGCGCTAAATTGTCCTAGAATATGTTAACGTAAATGTTTGAATTTAACACTTTCCACCTGGCTATTACTATAGTTTTACCATTTACAAAACATTTTTCAAAAACATTTCCCAATTATTCAAAGTCTTATCTCAAAAATTACAGAACCAATACTACTAGGCATGTTAAATTATAGCATTTACTAATCTCATAAGGTGACTATTGGGTCAAATATAAATTGCCAACACTTGGGGGATGTCAATGTTATTACCTTTTTAAAATTAATTCAAATTATAGTCGTGCGAAGATCTTAAACATGCCAAAAATAGTAATTATTTCGTAAACATTTTGAACTTTGACCTCTAATTTTACACAGACGATGACATGTATACAATTCATTTGTATCCTAAACTCAACTATGTGTCTAATAATACATTCTCCAAATCTGAAGACAATTGGTTGTATATTACGCCGTCCATGGCAATATGGTCTGGACGACAACAAATAACCAACCTAAAGCCGTTCAACACTTTCCACGCGGCAAGCATCTGTAGACGACATTCCAAAACTTTACAAAATGTTTCAAAAATGTTGAATTAAATTACCATTTTTGCATCACGAAGAGAAATGCATGGAAATAAGTACAAACATGCCTGGTATTGGTTCTGTAATCCTTGAGATAGACGTGGAAAGTTGGGAAAGGTTTCTGAAAAATCTGTTTTATACAATATAAAACCAATAGCCGCGTGGAAAATGTTAATATTATGTCAAATTTAAAATTCACAGTATTACCTTTGTTAAAACAAGTCTATTTATGGTTTATAGGCGTGCAGAGTTCATCCGGGAGTTCATCAACTTGCCACAACATGGTAATTATTTAGTAAAAAATACAGCTTTAAACATTATAAGTTAATTTATTCATTTGATTTACCTTTCGAACATACATCTTGCAAGCAATGATGAACAATAAATTATTAAAACTAATGTAACATTGACAATTTGGAGAAAATTATTATATTATGAAGAATTATTATAGAAACAAGTGGGGAACTATTCTGCTAATTAATAAAACAGTAATTACCGTCCCTACATACAATCATGTACATGCCTATTCCTACACACGACATGCACGAGACAAGTTTAATTGGACTGGGAGACAGTAATCGATAGCGTTTTGCCAGTTAGGGGGTTTATGACCTCCCCACAACAATAGCTAGTGTCTGACGCCTTACTCTGTTAGGAACAGCCCGGACTCCGAGTTGAAAGTAGCCCAATTTTTAGCCAAAGCTATGGAAGCTTAAAAGTGCCATCCTACTTGACGACATAGCGAGATAATATATCTTGACAAGTCGACATGATATTAGTATTATGTCGACATGGTCAGATAATTTTCCTTTCCATAAAACTGTATTAAGTCGTCATGGCGAAATAGATTATCTTGCCAAGTCGACTTCACAAAAGTAGATGTCGTCATGGCGAGATAGATTATCTTGCCAAGTCGACTTCACAAAAAAGTAGATGTCGTCATGGCTAGATAGATTATCTTGCCAAGTCGACTTCACAAAAAGTAGATGTCATCATGGCGAGATAGATTATCCTGACAAGCCGACTTCACACAAAGTAGATGTCGTCATGGCAAGATAGATTATTAAAATTGTAACAATGTTGATGGAGCAGTTTCTTAAAAATGCACGTAGGCCTACATGTATGTTCGGTCTTATAAAATATAATATTATTCGCATTGATATGTTTGGTAATATCAAAATAGGAACTAATTTGAGAGCTTGTTAATTCAGTATATTAAAAAAGTGCCATTAGTATTAATGTATAGGTACTAGTGGAAATCGAAGCATCATATCTTTCTCAATTATATCTCACGGTCGCTATACAATCACTAACAACCTCTCGTCTTCTGAATTATTAAGGGCACTTTGAAACCAAAAAGAATTTGAACTGTACCATTGTTATACACACATGGCGCACAATTGTGTACAGCAGAGAAAAACAGCAGTAATGAGGCTAAGCGAAACTGACAGTGTAATAATTTACAAATAGATTTTCAACGCAACTGTGCTTGCTGGTTTTGAAACAAAAAATATTGAAAACTGTTCTAATTTAGAAGTTGTTGTGCTTCTACTTAAGTGATTTTATTTATTGTGATCATCATGGCCTCGGCCACAGAGATCATGTGGACAGCGATGGACATTTCTTGTGAGGAATATAATACGACTTGTAACAATTCTACCACGGTGCCTTCTACTATGGCGACATTAACCGAAACAAACACGACATCAACACCGACTTCGAAATCGTCCAATAATAGCTGGGATGATGCCACATGGATTTTAACGAGTGCATTTGTTATATTTACAATGCAGTCAGGTAGGTATCAAATAATGTGAGGATCATTGTTCTTAGTGTTTGGTATTCAAATAATTTATGGTATGTCATGGATAATATGGATGAAAATATGTTTTTCTGTTCAATTCAACTAATCAACATTTAGTAGATTATGATTGATTCAATTGATTATGTTCAATGACACCCTGAATGATGATTCTAATAAAAGAGCTGTCTTCACATGAAAAGTGGCCAAAGCTGGGAATTTGAACATGCCGGGTATAGATTTGCAATAATTTAATAACGGAGGCTCCAAAATGTTTAGAAGAAAAAAATCTTAGATTGCTGAACATGATTATTAGTATGTTATGGTAAATATCTGGGACGATGTTAATTTATATGGATATTTACATCGCTAATTACTATTTCGATCTTAATCTTCGGTTTTGGTTCTCAACATTTTACATCGTTATAGTCATTTACTCCGCATTCAGGGCATAAGTACTACCGAGGTAGCTTACTACTCTAGTAAGTTAGGCAAATTTGGTGCACTCGACCGAATGTTATATTTGACATCAGAATAAAGAACGCTGATCATAAACTAGCAGGCAGAACATAACCGAGTTCATTTTCAACCATCATGATACCACATTGTTTCGCCCCACCAAATTATGTCTTTTTTGTGAAATTTTAGAATTGTCGTCTGCAGACGACTGCGTGTGGAAAGCGTTGCCCATGCGAAAATGAATCCAAGCTTTATAAGAAATACTGGAAAATTCCGGCTTTTCCTGGAATATCCAAGCTTATCCAAGCTCTGGCTAAGAGTAAAATCCAGCCTAATTTCAAACCTTGAATATCCTGGTTTTAAGCAAGGATAAAAACTGGAAAAAGCTGGAATAAAAATAATCCTGGCTTTTCCAAGGTATTTCCAGCTTTCTGATCCTGGAACTAAAAGAAAAGCTTGAACTCCAACATATAAGATTGGATTAGCTTGGACTTTTATAAACACATTGTGGAATCTATATATTATTAAAGTCCAAGCTTCTTAGCAACCTTGGATTAGCTTGGACTTTTTATAAACACAATCTAGAAAAGTCCAAGCTTCTCAGCAACCTTGGATTAGCTTGGACTTAGGTGAAATTTATAAACACATTGTGGAATCTAATTATTCAATGTTGAAATCTGATGACTAAATATAGCAGCCATTTTGGATTTTTAAAATGAAATTTTGAACTTACTTCTCTCCTGAAAACCTAATGTACACACTAATTTCTTATTGTTTAACTTTATTGGAAATTAGGTTATTTAAATGGTGGGTATTTTGACATATTAATTTTGGAATTTGAAAATGACCTTTTTCACACCATTGTATTCAGTCATTGAAAATGTCAGTAGGAACACCATTTCCACTTTAGCGTGGCTGGTGTAAAGGGGTAGATTGACTAATAAAGATAAAAGGAATTTTACAAAGCCTAATTTAGAGAAATATTGGCAAATAACTGGCAACTCATTACAACAAAGCATAGCATTACAGAACCTTGAAAGCCTGGATATTCCAGAAAAAGCTTGGATATTCCAGAAAAAGCTTGGATATTCCAGAAAAAGCCAGAAGTTTCCAGAATTTCTTATGAAGCTTGAACTTATTTTCGCGTGGGAAGTGAAGTTCACAATTTATGCAGAGCATTAAGGAGTAAATGAACTATGCATTCTGCAGACTGTGTTAGTGTGTACAATTTGACAATTGTGAAAATGAATGTGTCGTCTGCTGCATGTCAGTTGAGGTTTGTCTGTAAATTTTTCCTTATTTGACTGTAATATAAGACTAGGCAATTGAAGTGTAGCATTTTGATCAAGTACACAGCCTTGGGATCTCCCTGGAAGATATTCATCAGGAAGCTAGGCCTAAACAAAATAAGCTTTTTAAAATGATCATGTTGGTGTTCATGTTAGTGTTGTGTAGTTCGATAGACCAGGCTACAAACATTCATAATTTGGCTGTGCATAGTGCGGCACATAGCCTTGCTGTTTGTGATTTGTTTTTCTGCAAAAGTGGAGCACACAAATTAATAGTGGACTTTATAATAGGCCTAGTTTATAATAATCTCTATTCAATTGAATATGATTGTTTGAACTCAAGCTTAGCCTAGGCCTATCTATATCAGAGAAAACATTAGGCAGGCAGTAGTCCATGGCCTAGCCCTAGTAATATTATTATTAGTTAAAATAACTTGCCTATCTGAAAGTAAAGTGACACCTAAAAGTAAGGTAGGTCCAAAGTGGACTAATCCTATAGTTTAATCACCAAAATCAAGTTGATTGATTTAAGAATGACTGAGTAATGATCAAAATACTGTTTTTTTCCAAAATGGCCGACTTTTTTATCTTGAAATTTTAATGCACCTAAAATTCCACCTTATCCAAGCTTTTTCACTGTCAGAATGTATTGCCGCCAGATTCCAGCTTATTCCAGCTAATCCAGGCTTTTTATGCACTTAAAGATCAGCCTTTTTATTCTAGCTTATCCAAGCTTTTTATAATTCCAGCTTATTCAGGCTTATCCAGGCTTTTTTTACCGCACCAAAATTCCGCCTTTATCCAAGCTAATTCTGTCCAGATTTACCGCCAGATTCCAGCTTATTCCAGCTAATCCAGGCTTTTTTAGCGCACCAAAAATCCAGCCTTTATCCAAGCTAAATCCTGTCCAAATTGACCGCCAGATTCCAGCTTATTCCAGCTAATCCAGGCTTTTTTAGCGCACCAAAAATCCAGCCTTTATCCAAGCTAAATCCTGTCCAAATTGACCGCCAGATTCCAGCTTATTCCAGCTAATCCAGGCTTTTTATGCACCTAAAAATCAGCCATTTTATTCCAGCTAATCCAAGCTTTTTATTATTCCTGGCTTTTCTGAAAATTAAAATCCAAGCTTAATCCTGTCTAGATTGACCGCAGGAATTCCGGAATAAGCTGGAATTATTCCGGGATTAAATTCCAGGATATTCTGGAATAATTCCGGAATTTTCCAGCTCATTTTCGCATGGGTAAACAATCTTTCTAAGAAGAGTTGAAAACTTAAGAAAAATAACTCTTCTGAGGATAAATCTTAACTTTCATGCCATATCTGGTCCTGTATATTTAAAGATGGGTCATTCGTTAAATTATATATATGGATGTATAAAATGGGTGGTTAAGCTGCGAGATTCTGGCTGAATTACTATTGATTTTAAACGTAGTTTGTGATGTAGATAAAATGCGAGCGATGTGCTTTTATTTAAAATGTGCACACAGTGAAATAGTAATGACGAGCAAATAGTATTCAGGTGAGAGTTATAATACAGGTTTAGAACTTTTCTTTTAGTAAAGTGATCGTAAGTATAGGTGGCGGAGTTACTGAAGTAACATATTTGTGGTACATTGTTATTGGTCTCTCCAATGAAAACACGTGAGTCCTCCATGTGACGAAACTTTTGAATACCACTGCATAAATATCATAAAATGTTTACTGAAATCATAAATAAAAGCCAAGATTTACAAGGCTTCAGTTACTGGTGACATGGCGAATCCACTACCGTCATACTGACGTATAGTCTTAAAACAAAAATTTGATAGCATACAATGCAAATATATGATGCAAGTCGTTTAGGAATAAATATGAATATTATGCAAATGAAGATACAAATGGGACGATTCTCATTCAAAACATTTTCAGTTCATCAAAGCCAATCCAACTCGACAGTCCAATCATTATTCTTAAATTATGCTGAAATCACGTGTGTACTTTCACTTGATAAGAATACTAATTACGAGTGCTATTATACTGCCAGCATCGTCTGCTACTAAGGCAACAATTTGTGTTTTGAATAGGCTATTATAGGAATTCTACCCTGTCACTGCTGTGGTGGGAGCTTGGCGAGTTCATATTCAAAGTAAAAATATCAATTACTAGCCTTTTAGAGTTTGTGCGTCGGGTTGGTGAACTGGCTGTTTCTCTTTCTTTATGCTGATTGCATACTGTGGTCGCTGAACGATCCAGGTCGTTCCCGAGTTTTACGTTATTCGTTCTTCACAGTCTTCAGACGAGGTTGCACCAGATCGCTAGGCCTGAATCGCTGCAGTTAACTTCAATCCAGCTCGTGTTTGTTCGTTTGTTCGCCTGGTTGTTCGATATGTCGAGTAGCTGTGAGCGATCTGTGTTTCATAGTCCACTCGAGCGACTCCAAATCGCCACGACCTGCGACTGAATATATGTTATCAGTAACTCTCGCACCACGGTGGATCTGACTGACAAACACAGTTTACAGATAGCAACATGTTTAAATACTGACATTTTATTAACATCTGTCAGCTTCAGCTTTCACCACCAGTCTCCCTTATTCTCAGCCGCTTTTGTTTTTATAATATAAACACATAGGAAATTACATTTTGTCATTATACATTACATCACACTAGTTTTGAAACATCTCGTTGATAATGGCTGCGGTAACTGAGATCATGTTGACGGCGATGAACCTCTCTTGTGAGGAATATACAAACATAACTTGTAACAACTCTACCATGATGTCTTCTACCATGTCTACATCAACTGAGATCAAACCTACATCAAAAGCGATTAATAATAGCTGGGATGACGCCACGTGGATTTTAACGAGTTCTTTTATTATATTCACAATGCAATCAGGTAAGTGAAACACACAGATACATTAAAGTTGCAGATAACTTACACCTTACACTTTTTACGAGTACCTGACCAGGCTCTTTTAAACTAAGTAATTCAAAATCAATATCTGAACTGACAATCTATATGCATTAAGCAAGCTAGTTTCTTCCCCATAATTTGACACCGTATTCATACAAATTGAGTTGATACTTTTAAAGTTATTGATTTTTTAAGTAACCACACTTAATTAAAAAGTTGTTCTCAACAAATTGTGTTTCCTTATTGGGATATCACTGCTTATATTAGTGTTTGTTAAGGCCCTGTCACATAGTAGCGTATTGATTTTTTTCTCTCGAAATTTGGCAAAGTCCAGGTACGCTCAAATTCTCGGCCAAAATATGTTTCTTTAGCGAACTCCCGACGTTCCTCATTCGTTGAGGAACGAATGCTGAACGTATAACTAGCGTTCACGTAGCGAATGAAAGTATGACAGGGCCTTTTATACCCTGTCACACTATTGCGAATAGAGCTAACGTGTGCTCGACGTTATGGAAATGAAGTTGTCATTCGTGACATATTTGGCATACGTTGTATTCGTTAGCGGTTTGCCAGGGGTCCGCAGAGCGCTGGGGTTTTAGGACTATTTTTGAGCATGTTCAAAAGTTTGAGTGTGTAACAACGTAGTGATCAATTAAAGGCCTACGCTATATATACATTCGCATGTTGGGTGTAGGTCCGGTTGCTTATTCGTCAGTTAGCTGTTCGGCCACATACGGCGCTTTAGAAGACACCAACATCCAGCGAGCGAAACGTTTACACGGCGAATACTCAACGTATAGTACATAGCGTATTGATCAAACACGTGTCACCCGCTTAAATTTTAAACATGTGGGTGACATGCGTTGTGATCAATACGCTATGTATACGTTGATCAATCGCTGTGTGACCGTTAAGCGCCGTATATGGCCGAACAGCTGACGAATAAGCAACCTACACCAAACATGCGAAACGGTCACGCAGCAAATGCTCAACGTATACATAGCGTATGCATAGGATTGTTGAATGAAGAACAGCTTATTTCACTCGTTCTGGTTTATTTTGTCTATTTTGACCTTTAAACATTTTATTTGTCTGTGCATACTAATAGGTAAGGATCAGATTACAATACAATCGGCCGAGTGCACCAATGACGGGTAACTTAATAGGGAGGTAAGCTACCTCCCTAGTAGTTATGCTGCAACTGTAGCGTAACTTACTAACGATGTAATTCTTAGAGCACAACTGGCGAATAACAACAGAATAGTAACTAGCGAGGTAAATATCCACATTAATCAGCATCGTCCCCTTACAAAATTAATTGGCGCATATGCGAAGTGTTAACCTATAGGTTACTGTAAAATACTGACGTGAGTGGTCCTCCGTAATATTTAAAATGTGTCGTCACTCGCTAGGTCATAGGTGAGTGTACATAATTAACATAAATAATCACGTTTAGTCGGCTTGCGTTCCGAACAAAAATGACGGTATTTTTTTGGCCAAAAATGTCGAATTTGTTCAACGCTTTTTCAAAAATAAGGACTATCAAGACATTACAAACATATTTTGGGCGAGGGGCACACACAAATATTGCACCAAAAAGCACAATTTTAATGACAAACACAAGCACCCGATGCAAACAATTATATACAATTATAACACACCTCTTTACACTCATACTTCCGTGGCATGGATACCTTGTCCTTCGCCTGTTAACCGCAGGACCCCGGTTCGATTCCCAGACCACGCACGGTACGTTATACTTCTTTTTTTTTCTTCTTCTAGTTATACCCTTCCACTCACAATAATGTTGAAACTTCAGTTTTAATTTTAAAAAACAATAATAAGTTTATTTATTTAGTCATTATTTAAGATCCTTGGACAATTATAGTACATTTTGGTCAGAGTACGATCTGTGCGAGCAGAGTACGATCTGTGCGAGTAGATCTGTGCACGCATATATTACGATCCTTGCGATCCGAGCGGATTATAGTGAAAGACTTCTCATTTAAAAATGATGACGCGTTTCAGAGCATTACCCATAGGATTTTCCCGGGGATTTTACATCTTCACCCACCTTCCATATAATTATGTCTTTGGTTAGATATACCGTGCGTTTTATCTGAAACTGTTGAGCAATTTTGAACGCTGATGTTCATTCGATACTTGAAGAAGATTATCCAATAACACCATCAGCAATCCTTGACCTGTCCACCTGTCACAATAATTCAAGAAATCACCATTGAGTTTCATCACTTTCACTTTGGTTAGACGAATAGACGTGTGATATAAGCATTCCTTGCCATTCTACAAACAACGATTGATGTTTATAGTTTCACAAGGTATCGATTTTAATTCATTGACATTTGTCGTCATTTCCTATTTTTACGCAACTTCACTATAGGTTCATTGACAAAATAATCATACAAAATACTCCGGGAAAATACTGTTACAAGGCATATATATAAATGTGGTTTTGTTAATTTGATCGGTTGAAAGTCATATCAGGCATAATGTGTAAGTAATACAGATAACTTGCAAAGGCCCATTACATATTTTTACAATGAGTATTTTCTCACCTAAATAAAGCGAACGGTATTATAGTTATTGTTCTTGGTGTTAAAGGTCACTCTTTGATGTAAAATATCCAAATTTGATAATTACTAATCAGGCAATTAAGTCATGCCAAGAAGAAAAGGTTGTATAGCTACCCAGCAGAAGTTGATCCACGAAGCACGCAAACAAATAATTCAATAAACACTTCATTAAAAGGGGAAAAGGCCATTTGGGTTCATACAGCGTGTTCCAAAAAAACGTGGGTCCAAAAATGAGCAAGTTGATAATTTAGATCTGGGCAGTATTCTCTTTAAAAACTACATCCGTCCAATTACTGTTTTTCCGATTAATGGTTTCGTTAGGTAATTGTGTAATTTCAAATGATTCAGGCTCTCATTTAAACCAATGAGTCAGACTAAGGCTATAATTGTGTAGGCTAATTCCAATCGAAGTTGAAGTTTACTCAATGAATGACTCACCGATTACAGTAACATTGGGGACATAATTTTATCATTATCATTATAGGGATAGTGTAGTTCCCATAATATATTTTTCTCAACATTTAGGCGACAAAAAAAACCCGCTCTTCTACCTACAGGCACGACCGACCGTTTTTCCTAATTATCAACAACAACAAATCTTTTCTTTTTTAGATTTTTTTTTTTCATTTTGGGAAAATCGAAAATTGTTGAAAATGCCCAAAAAAAATCCGGACATGTTTGTTAAAAAAACCACCCGCCCGACCGACCCTACCTGAGAGGTCCGTATAAAAGTTGGTTTTGTTCGTCGCCATGCCTAATTTTAATTACCCTTTCCGATTTCTACATATTAAATAATATAAAGACGTTGTTTTCTTTATTTCAAAAGATATCAGTTCTCCCGTTTCTAACCCAGTTTTGTGGGTGGTGGTACATGCTGTATTATATCAAAAATACTGGATATTCTCTTCCATCTCTTGCTAAGTACCTCTTAATATGTAAAACTGATTTTATGAATCCAATTTATGTGGAAGTCATAATGATTTTTTAGTTGTTTTGAAAAATGATACACGTTATTTTGTCGGTGTCGACGTATTATTTTTACAATACGTAGCATCCTTTTGCATTATTATACCCGATTCAAAACCTCATGAATATACCCGATACGCGCGACCCAATCAAATGCCGTCCTTAAGCACGATTAGGGGAGGGTGGGGTTAGAGGCGTTTTGATTCTTCACAGTTACCTCTAAACAACTGATAAGCAGTCGTTATCCTTTAAATAAAACATTGTTTCCGTTTTTTGTTGTTAGAGACTTTTGTTGTAATTTTTATATCCATAGCGGATCATTTTCCAATGATCGTATCATGAAAAGAAGAAATCATTGTATAATTTCCAGTTATAAGGAATCTACGAAACACGCATCAAACAAATCAATCATTTGTATTTCAGTCAATTAAACTATCTCATTATTAACTCTTTATAGTATAACTCATTCGGCCGAGTGCACCAATGACGGGTAGCTGAAGAATAGCGCTACCTCGCTAGTAACTGAGGCGTAACCCAAAATGTTGAGAGCGCCAATGCGGGGTAAGCTACTAGGCTAGTAACTGGCGGGTTATTTACGCTAAATGTTATACCTGACCGGACCCAAGAGTAAGTTGGGGCATAACGTTTTATGCCACAAGTCAGTCGATTCTAGCAGTATATAGCGTACATTTATTGTGAACATTGAAGGGGATGATTCGCCGATGCTGAAGAACCAATTGCACTTGCATGCCCAGGGGGTGTTTATTTGAAGTGGAATGTGACCCCTCATAAGCTGAAAGATTTTTATATTTTTGAAAATCCATTCATGCAATTTGGTGATTTTTTTTAGTCAAAATTTAGATCAATTCCTTTTGCCCATTCACACACTAATCGCACCGACTTTGGGTCATATTTTGACCAAAGTGTACTAATTGTCCAAGGGTCTTAAATAATGACTAAATACATAAACTTATTATTGTTTTTATTAATTAAAAACTGATAAAACAAGTTTCAACATTATTGTGAGAGGAAGGGTAGAAAAAGAAAAGAAAAAGGATATCGTGCCGCGCGTGGTCTGGGAGTCGAACCGGGGTTCCGCGATTAACAAGCGTAGGACACGGTGTCCACGCCACGGAGGTATTTGTGTTAAGAGATGTGTTATAATTGTATATAATTGTTTCCATCGGGTGCTTGTGTTTTTCATTAAAATTGTGCTTTTTGGTGCAATGTTTGTATGTGCCCCTCGCCCAAAATATGTTTGTAATGTCATGATAGTCCTTATTTTTGAAAAAGTGATAAACAAACTTCGAAATTTTTGGCCATAAAATGGCATCATTTTTTTCCGGATCGCAGTCCGACTCCACGTGTTCTTGATTTACACTCACCTATGACCTAGCGAGTGACGACACGTTTTTAATATTACGGAGGACCATCCACGTCAGAATTTTACAGTAAACTATATATAGGTTAACACTTGGCATATGCGACACTTGATTTTGTAAGGGGACGATGCTGATTAATGTGGATATTTACCTCGCTAGTAGCTATTCTGGTGTAACTCGCCAATTATACTCTAAGAATTACATCGTTAGTAAGTTATGCTACAGTTAGAGCATAACTACTAGGGAGGTAGCTTACCTCCCTATTAAGTTACCCGTCATTGGTGCACTCGGCCGTTTATAGTATAAAAGCCTTTTGGGTGCAACTAATGACAAATAGATAGTATACACAATATTATTTTCTTGTCAATGACCTTGACCATATTTTGTGAAAATATGGCTCTTTTTTGATAACCTGAATAAAGTGTGTAGATAATTAAAACTTTCGGATGCTAACATTCCATATTTTAAAAACAATTGGCAAATTGTTGCATCAGATTGGCCCTACCCTATAATGGTATTGCTTCAATTGAAGTATTCAGTGTTTTTATTCTTGTTTATATATTATTTAAATTTGGTTAATGATTTAATGAGTTTCGAAAAAGGTTATAATATTTGGTTAAACTTGGAATCTACCATTTTTACAAAGAAGCCCATAATTTCTGTCAGATATTTCAAATGTTATCATTCAAAATTCCTCACAAGGTTAAATATAAAAACTCAAAGTATAGATGTTCCGTTAATAGAAGTTTGTTAATATGTTAGAATCGTGAGCATTTTGACCAATGGTATTTATTCATAGCAAATAAAATGCACCTTTCCCGGTATAAATTAACATATACAATATGGGATCAATTATTAATCAAGTTATGCTAATAATAATCATCCTTTTTTCCCCTAAAGGCGAAATTCTTTTCAAAATTATTTCGCCTTAACGTCATTTAAAACAATAGATTTCGCCCTAACGAACAAAAGACGGACTAAATCGGATTGCTCTCTCTAGTTTTAATCGTATAACCCTTCATATCTCACTAGTATAATTATATCAGAATCATTTCCAATGTTTAATAGCTTTGATAAAGATTAAAACGTCAGGTCCTTAAGAATTACTACATTAGATACGGCCGAGTGCATCAATGACGGGTAGCTGAAGAATAGCGCTACCTCGCTAGTAACTGAGGCGTAACCCAAAATTTTGAGAGCGCCAATGCGGGGTAAGCTACTAAGCTAGTAACTGACGGGTAATTTACGCTAAATGTTATACCTGACTGGACCCAAGAGTAAGTTGGGGCATAACGTTTTATGCCACAAGTCAGTCGATTCTAGCAGTAGCGTAAATTTGTTGTGAACATTGGAGGGGATGATTCGCTGATGCTGAAGGATTGAGCTTGCATGCCCAGTGGGTGTCTATTTGAAGTGGAATGTGACCCCTCATAAGCTGAAAGATTTTTATATTTTTGAAAATCCATTCATGCAATTTGGTGACTTTTTTAGTCAAAATTTATATCAACTCCTTTTGCCCATTCAAACACTAATCGCACCGATTTTGGGTCATATTTTGACCAAAATGTACTAATTGTCCAAGGATCTTAAATAATGACTAAATAAAATAAAATAATTATTGTTTTTATTAATAGCCAAGTTTCAACATTATTGTGAGTGGAAGGGTAGAACTAGAACGAAATTTAAAAAAAAGCATATCGTGCCGTGCGTGGTCTGGGAATCGAACTGGGGTCCCGCGGTTAACAAGCGAAGAACAAGGTGTCCACGCCACGGAGGTGTTTGTGTTGAGAGATGTTTTATAATTGTATATAATTGTTTCCATCGGGTGCTTGTGTTTGTCATTAAAATTGTGCTTTTTGGTGCAATGTTTATATGTGCCCCTCGCCCAAAATATGTTTGTAATGTCATGATAGTCCTTATTTTTGAAAAAGCGGTAAACAAACTTCGAATTTTTTGGCCATAAAATGGCATCATTTTTTCCGGATCGCAGGCCGACTCCACGTGATTCTTGATTTACACTCACCTATGACCTAGCGAGTGACGACACGTTTTTAATATTACGGAGGACCATTAACGCCAGCATTTTACAGTAAACTATAGGTTAACACTTGGCATATGCGCCAATTAATTTTGTAAGGGGACGATGCTGATTAATGTGGATATTTACCTCGTTATTTGCTATGCTGGTGTTACTCGCCAGTTATGCTCTAAGAATTACCTCGTTAGTAAGTTATGCTACAGTTAGAGCATAACTACTAGGGAGGTAGCTTACCTCCCTATTAATTTACCCGTCATTGGTGCACTCGGCCGTAGTTTAGTTGCACATTGAGCAATTTGTACTCGAATCATAATTTTTTGTGTCAAAGTACCGACTGAATCAAATTATATGTGGGTGTAATTAAATGCAGTCCCAAGCTTTATTTAACCATTTTAGTGAGGGTTGACCACTAGAAATTACATTACTAGTCATGGGCTTTAAGTTAAGGATAATAGACGAGTATCGCGACATTCGTGGAAAAGAATTGTCCGAGGCCATTATAATCAAGCAGGTCATCAGTCTGTTTCAAGTGTCATTGAAAATACAGGTCTTCCTGGTGCTACCAAGCACATTTCACTAACACTGAACTTTAATTTATAAATTGAACTGGAAAACGTTAGAAAACGTATGAAAAATATTGAAATGAAATCAAGAGAATGTGATAGCATCACAGAGAATATTAATTCGTCAAAAAGGAGTCTTATTTGACAAATTAAAAACTTGTCATCCAAAATGGCAGGTTTGTTTGAAATATTCTGTAATGGTGTACATTTATTTGTGATGCTAAAAGAACAATTTAGAGTGTTTCTAGCTAATTTTCATCGTAACATACATTTGCTTGACTGAAATATATTTAACTTTTAATGAATGAATGAATGACAAATTAAATGACAAATTAAAATTACTTATCATCAATAAAATTACAAATTAAAATTACTTATCATCAATAAAATTACAAATTAAGATTAGTCATTTAATTTGTCATTCATATTAAATGACTAATTATTGATTAAAAAATATTCTTTTAATTTGTCATTTAATTTGTCATTCATTTGTCATTCATTCATTTGTCATTGAAAATCAAATATTTATGAGTCGTGAAAATATTTGCTATGTTGAAAATTCAATTAAAAATACTACTAATTGGTAAATTATCATTAAAAATAATTGTTTAGCATTACAAAATATTGTTTAACTGACGAACCGTCCATGACAAATGTTTAATTTGTCAAATAAGACCCCTTTTTGACGAATTAATATTCTCTGTGTATACGACTATGATAAAATGTACAGTGAATTAAAGATACGCTTTGATATTAAACGCATTGTTTTCAATAATCAATTCCCGATCAGGATTGAATGAGTCTAAATCATCATATCAGTAACTGTAAAATACAAATAGGGGAACATCATTTATGATTATGAAGTTTGGTGGTTTATGACCGTGCCATATCCTACTGTGAATTTGATTTTGTCGCAATATTATTTACTGGAAAATTACTTCAACTGATCATAAATGAAGAAATATTATGTGTTTATATGATTTAATGATACAAAAGATGTTATTATTTATGTGATATTAACAAGGGTTCTAGTAAAACAGTCTTTGAAAATAAAGATTGAAAAATATAAGTGTATAAAATGCTCATAATATGCGTGTGTACAATAACAAACGTACATGTATATTTGTTATAAATTGGATACATTTTGCTTCAATTACGATTAATAAATGTACAAAATATTAACTTGATTTGATAGTAATGGTGTTGTTTGATTGTATTGTACGAAGAAAGAGAGTTTTGATATCCAAATGTTCAAAATATTGACTTGAAAGCAATGGTATTGTGCAACGACAGAATGTTGATACATTTTCATGGTATTTCGACTTGAAGGCAATGGTATTGTATTTGTATTGTATAAAATAACTGTTTCGAGCTAAAATACGATTAATTTAATTATGGTATTCTAGAAAAAGGAGTTCACTTCTGTGTGTGTGTCTGTAATCAATTATTGTTGTATTTATTTCTGTAGGGGTGAGAGATATCTAAGGAGAGAAAAACAACTCTCCATGGCTCTCGATTTACGAATGGAGGGATGTTGTTCTCTAAACAATAACTCTCCATTCTTAACAATAACTCTCCATTCTTAACAATAACTCTCCATTCGTAAATTTACGAATGGCGTGTTATTGTTCTATCTCTCCATTCTTGGAAAATAATGGAGTGAGAAAACAATGTCATGACGTCATAGGTGTGCGTTAACTCCATAGAGGATGTTTTTGAGTGAGTATTTTAGGGCCTTTAGAATCTTTTGGTGTCATAGCAAGGAGTCTTTCTTTTGGTACCAACATGACCAATATCTCAAAATGACCAAAAAGGGGAGTTACGTCTTTCCGGTTGACAACCCTCGTTAACATAACATATCTTACATGACTAGAACATAGTATTTCATGTAGATGTGCTTTCACTAATGCTTATTTTCCAAAATAAAGTATTTGTTTTGGAAAAATTATTTATAAAACACTAGGGAAAATGATATTGTAGTAAGAAATACTTTGTTATTAAAACGACATTATCAGGGAAATAGCCAGGAGAGGTAATCCATGTTTGGGATTAGCAACCATCTTGTCGGGAATCCTATCCTAATGTGTAAGATATATATGTAGGCTATCTGTTTCATAATATGTATTTGATAGCACACGCATGCCAAGAATCGGACGTCATGTATAATACCAACACGAATGAATGTAGAGATGGTCGGGTGCAAATCCCCTTTGTAAATCGTACCATTTGGCTATATGGAAAACCTCTATTGTTTGTAGATTCCTATTCGATAGGTGGGATCCCATTATACGTCAACTAGCAATAAACCGACTATATTCGTGGATTCATATGTGTATTTTATATTTGGATCACTAAAACTTCACATGATCCAAGCACTCCATGAGAATGCTGACGTTGCTTTCACTTTCAACTATTCTCTTTACTCTTACAGGTTTTGGTCTACTGGAATCGGGTCTTGTCTCAAAGAAAAACGAAGTGAACATTATGGTCAAGAATGCAGTGGATGTTTTATTTGGAGGACTGACTTACTGGATGTTTGGGTACGCTTTCAGTTTCGGAACAGACCCTGGTTCAAATCCTTTTTGTGGTGAGTATTTACAAAACGACCCCCCCCCCCCCTGCCAGGGCTGGCCCCCTGATGCCCCCTAATGAAATAACAAACTCTATGTATACCTATGTACACCCCAAAATAGTCAGATATGCCCCCTGATGCCCTTCACATGCCCCTCCCCCCAAACAAAAACAAAAACAATTGAAGACCCTAGATACGCCCCTGATGCTAAACAATATACTTTGTTCCTGATATAATAATGAAAGGGACTGCTCAGGAATACAGCTACAAGAGCAACCGAAGTCAGTCGAATAACTATAGACACTGCAACATTTAGGCGCAATCACCTTCAGCAAATCATGATTAGGGGATACAAGGCGAGCCCGGATAAAATAGTGAAATGTTACGGTACAAAGTATACTTATGATTCTTTGGGTTTATTGGTTGCTAAATGGGAGTGCTATAGTGAAATAGATTTATTATCTGCAAACGTGAAGGTCTAAACTATATTAATTGGTAGAAATCGGTGTTTCAACTTAATTGTTATAAGGGTTATACCATGGTTTCATGGGGTCGATAGTGAACCTCCAATCATCAGTCGCCGACCAATTTGGTCAGGGGTAAACCAAGGAACATTTCGTAGGTTGAGCAATAGCCTTATTTGAAAGATCAAAGCAGATTATAAGATATATAAGCAACATTTAAATTGGTCTATTTGGTGTTTGACAGCTCACGATCTTTTCAGACGCCTTAAGCATGTTAAGTGTGTGAGTGCTCGGCATACACTGAGTGATGCTCAAAATCCTATATCATGTTATATGGATCAGTGGTGATCAAGTGCATGTGACTTGCAATTTGCTAGTCTAAAAAATGTTCATTGTGCGCTCAATTAGCTATTATTACGGGAATTTACGGTGGTATACGATTCATCTAGTTTGTGGGAAAGCCACTTCAGAAAACTAGGACTGTTTCAAAGTCCGACTTGGGCTGACTGACAGTTTAATCAATAGATCAACCTTTCTCGATGGAAACCGCGTTTAATAAAATGCCACGTAGCCTCTAGCGCTGCCATAAAATAACCCCTCAACAGTAACATATAACCCGACACTCTTACTCCCAGAAACTATCATCGATCTGAAAAGATACACTCATTGTCCCGAGTGCTCGTAGGTTCGAGTTTAGGTGTAATAAAACACCGAGTGAAACAGTTGTATAAAATACTTTTGAAATATTGTTACGTAAATCGCGTCGGTGAATTCATGCAAACATTTTAGTTGTTCAAAATGTTTGAAGGATTTGAATTTCCACCGACGCGTTTTTCTAAAGATAGTTTAATATCATAACATATAATAGTATGAGAGACAATGTGTTGTCGCAACAGACTACTAGTACCCCTGCTGAATACCGGGCTTTTCAAACATGCGAGTATTACAGGTGTGAGCGAGACAGACATATAGCACACGTTTTCTACAACATTTCAATAGAGACGATAACCCCTTCTTTTTAATTATCTCTGGTTATATACGGGTGTCAGTCTGCTTTGTTAACAGGCAAGGACATAACGATCTGCCAATTACCATGCCAATTACCATGAATACGTAACAGGCTTCGGCAGGCCCGGACAGCAGATTTCTAAAGATGGCGGACCAATTAAGGTGCATTGTTTACAGACTAGGTTCCCGCGTCCCTCTATAATTATATGGCCGCCTTCTCTACAAATGGTGGACCCGAAAGCACCCTCGCAGGGGCCGTGTATAATATAGGGAGGACATCGCGTCTACGTTGTTAATAAGCTTTTATAGCACCATTGCCTAGGATTCATTTTACGCCTGATATAATTGACCCAGAAAACCTTTACCTATTTTTTTACCAACTCTGCATGTCCAGACAGAGGTCACATGACGCCTTTCAAATTGTATTATATAACAGGGGTCCAATATTATATCAATTTAGCGCTGAAATGTGAATCAATTCCCAGCCATGAATTGGTTTAATTACAAGTTTCATGACATCCATTATAAGTTCTAGTACCAATTCAGTTATTTCATTAAGGAACGGTACAAAGTCACGAAAAGGAGCAGTGACCAATACCAGAATGCATCACTTTCATTTCCAAATCATCTACTCGTTCAGATTGACATTACATTGTGGTTAAAGGCTAACATGTATAAGATTGTTAATAATGGATCTTTAAGAAAATCAAACTGCAATTGATATGACGTCAGTACACTGCTTTGCTTTGATGGTTTCCTCAAAAAGAATCTAACTGTACAATTTCATTCTTAGAGTCAAAAGTGAACTGAAATCCAAATACATTTGTATTTCGATCATGGTAATGGATAAGAGTCTATACCCGATGGTCCCGCGACCAGTATATTGGACTAATAGTCCGCCCTGTCCCATATCCCCTATCATTTGTATATGAGGGTGGTTACATCATTATAGATACATTGCATTGTGGCCTTGCCCTAGAAATCATCTTCATTTTGTGTGCATATGCTCCACCCTTTTAACTGATTGATTTTTAAACGTTCTAACAATAGGGTTCCAAGATGTTTACAATTTAACTACATTATATAGGACAATGCAACCTTTACGGGTCACGTAAATTGCATCCAAATAATATTTCATTTGCACTCGGATTTCAATGCACTCGGTACACACGCAGAAACCTGCAACTTATTTTGAAGTTACATATTCTGGTTGCACACGTGTTTGCACATCCTGAAACCCTTAAAATCTATTGATGACATAAAACAAAATAAAATAAAATGTCAAAATCGTTTTTTCCCATTACGCATGGTCAACGCGAGGTATGTCAGAAACACATTCAACCGAGTTCACGGAAATCGATGGTGTTGCAGCCGTGCAGCGCTGTTAAAGGGCACATGAAATGCAAATACAAGTGGTGTGATTTGAGTCAAGTCTACGAGGAGGGACCAGAAAGCATTCAATATATGTGCTAGTTGATTATGACATCAATTGTGGAACTATTGATAGCTCAGTGAGTACTATGAAAAGAAAATTCCAGGTGACTGGTTTGAATCTATTCATGATACTCACTGATAATCAATATACCACAAATGATGTCATTTGTGGTGTGTTCATTTTTCTGGCCCTGTTTATTGTAATGGAATGTCCCACGCAGACTTGTAGCAGGATTATCATCCCTTTTCATGTGTCCTTTAACCACTCGATATCGTTTGACCACAGGAACGCTTCGTTTATCCCTTTATGATTTGTAAATGAATAATATTTAATTGTGTATGTGCACTTTTGAACAGTAAATATGTTATAAATATTGTTGGTATTTCAATATTTTCATATTCTAAGATAATGCAAAAGTCTAATGAGTTGTAACAACAAAAGAGTTTCGCCGTATTATCCGGTTTACCGGAAGTAGGTAATCTTTGGTCATCGATTACAATGAAAATATTACCGCTATACTTAACATCAAAGAAATCATCAGTTGCTGATATTGGCGCATTGATATTACCTGCATTCCACCATATTCCCTGCAATTTTCTCCAGCTTTTGCATGTTCGCGGTTATTTTTTTCAGTGATATTGTAACACTAAAAGGATTTTCGTATTGTTATTGTGATGCGCCATGATTTAAGCTCACATGTAGTTGATACGTGAACGCTAACTTCCGTGCTCCACTATTATGCTGAGAGTCACTGAAGTTACGTAATGCACGCATACACAAAAAGTGTTTGGTTAAATCTCTTCTCTTTTCCAATAAAGTTAATTTTCGATTTTCACTTCTTTCCACTTATTTATTTTCCCTTCCTTATCAACTGTCTACACTATTCTTTTCCTTCCCCTCTTTCCTTCATACCCTTACCCTTCGTTTTTCTCTTTCCTTTTCCCTTTCCTTCCCTTTTATCTTCCTATTTTCCCTTTCTTTTCCTTTCCTTTCCCTTTTCCTTCTCTCTTTCTCTTCCTCTTCTTCCTTTCTTTCCCCCTTTCCACTTTTAGTTGATGCGACCTGATTCTGATGATTCACCAGCAGCGAAATTACAGCGCTTTGAGCCCTTTGCTATATAAATACTGATTATTATTATTATTATTATTCTCTTCCTCTCTTCTTCCCTTCTCTTCGATTTCTTTAGCCCGGTAGTTTGAGCTGGCCTTCCCGGTCAAAGCCGTCAGGGAGGCACTCTGCCCCCCCCCCCCCCCCCCCTCCCGAGTTACGCTCATGCCAGATATGAAATTATAATGTGAACACGCCCTTAGTTGCACATTTAATGGTGAACTGGCGTGAACAATAGAACTGTCATTGTTCGTCAAATCGGTTGAACAGGTTTTCGACATACCTTTCTTTTAATGCGCATAATTTTACAACAGATTGACCAGTATTGACATCCGGTTCCTGCTCAAATTTGAGTATAAAACACACTTTTGAAGTGATCAATTGATGATTGTTTTGCATCATATTTAAAAGTTCCTTTCCTTTCAATGAAACAAAAAGCGTCAACGGCACCGCAATCGCCGTTACTGGTTAGATCTGATTTATTAGATATAAAATATAAAATGGTGTGCGTTTTGAATCGATCGGCACTTTGCAGGTATATTATGATGATGGTAGATTTATCGAGAAAAAATACTTACATATCTATTATCCGCTAAGGTGACTTTGTGGGTGTATTGATAAACAAATTAAAGGATTACAAGGACGTATCTTATATTATGTAATGTTGGTGACCATTTTTAAAAATGTTGCTCTGATCAGCGCAAATTGATTGGTATTGATATGTATGGTCAGTATGAAAAATAGAAATGAATATGTATGCAAATAATGACCTTGAACTAGTTTATTCTAACATACCAACGGTCATTAATGAGTCTTAATTTGTCACTTATCGAATTCATTTGCTTGGTTTATGCAAGACTCAGTTTGATTGTAAATCATGCAAAAATGTGAGGTCAAGTAACAAAATAGATTACGTTTCTCGTCCAGATGTCTAATGAAGATGAAGATGATTGTCATTAATCATTCCTTTATATGCTCCATATCTCAATGGAAAATCTCGAAAAATAAAGACAGATTTACAATTATTGTTAAGTTAGAACGATGTCCTTTACCTTCTAGGAGTACATAACTAACTTAGTTTACAGTTCCCAATGGCTTTACACCATTGTTGATTTTAGATCTGATAAAAGGGACACCGAGTAGGCCTATTTCAAAATATTTAAAATCGAAATTCATATATTTTGACAAACTTATTTCATACATTACGAAGATATGACAGTAAATGAAGATTGCCGAAATGCACAAACTGTGCTGAGGGAGGGGGAGAAAGCAAATGTCCATAGTGTGAGGGGATAGAAGGCGATAACAAACATGCTATTCTATTCGGCCAAAATAGACTTGTAACGCAATATTTGCTTCGCGATAAATATAGCTGCGCGTTTTGAGTTTTTTTCTTCGTCCCACGGTAGCTAGTTGTACTGTCGTGTTTATAGATCCATATATTTACATTCAAACGTTGAAATTAATTGCCAATTATCTCATATTTCTGACTTTCTTATTGTCATTCTTGTATTTTCATAAAACATGATGATTGAATAGTATGCTGTTGTAAGGCTTCATAATTTACTATCTGCAATCCACTAACATAAGCTATACAAACGTAAATACCTTAAATAGAGGTACTTTTACGTTTCCCTTTTGCTGTGACGCTGCTAGCGTTTTATCAGTGTTATTTATCTTTTAATGTCATTAATGGCGTGTTTCAAGCGTATACTTATTTAGCTTGAATGCGGAAGCGTAAAGAAAGCTTAGTTTTTGCTTTGCGCCTGCGCGCGGTAGTCAACAGAAATGCCTGTTTCTCGAAGAAATCGACACGAAGAAACACTAAATGTAACTGTTTTTCAGTCTTTTGAGGTTTCCTTTTTAGTCTGCTGATGATGAACATGGCGAACAGACCCATCGAAAAGTGATCAATGTCTACTTTAACATGAGACCGATTGGAGAAAATTACACGTTGTTATCTCAAACTAATGAAATGCCAAGATAATAATTATTTTCAATAAGGCGTTATCTATAATTAAGATATTGACTGTTGGTCAAATAAAACAAAATATTCATTTTTTCCGGGCATGTAATACAACATTTTCCAGTACGTTGGTCAATAAAGTTGGGCACTTTTTGACAATTAGACTTACAGTGTAGGAATATGACTCTCAGTTATAGGACTCGCCAATATACAGTACAGCTCACAATAGAGTGCACCACGCAACTGCGATGATAGTCCATTGACTTTGAGTTGATAGTCCATTGACATCGCATCGACAATGCACTGACAACGCGATGATATCAGCGCAGTGTGCGCAATTGTCGTTAGGGACTCCGTTGATCTTGCGAAATCAGCGCACTGTCAATGCACTGACGTTGTTCGTTATGGTTGTTCAAATCATTAACATCCTTTAATTTGAAGAGTAAAAATGGATCGTCACACATCACTTAAGTGTGACGAACTTCTTTATGTGTTAGGGTGTACTTTGTTTTACTTTGATTTCATTGCAATATTGTAGATTCTTTACCATGTTTACAGTGGGTGTGGTTTGGATGTCACTTGACTGTGATTGGTGTTTTATTGCTGATTTTCATCCGATACGCAATATAAACTGCTCACAAAAAGTATCGAAACACTTAGAAATGATCCAATACATAACGGCTCGAAAGGGTATGCATTAATCGAAGCAAATAACCTAGTGCATAATTTTGTTCTGCATATTTTGACACCTCGATCGTTGAGATACGATGTTGCGGGGCGGAGTTATTGTCATTTCAATGATCGTGGGTCCACTTTCCAAAGTGACACTCATCCCTATTGAAAATCACGAATTTGATCATTCCAAACAGTAATGCAAACCTCTTTCTATAGGATGATTGTCACTTTTGAAACTGGACCCACGACCATCGAAATGACAATAACTCCGCTCCGCAACATCGTATCTCATCGATCGAGGTGTTAAAATACGCAGAACAATATTATACACTTGGTTATTTGCTTCGATTAATGCATACCCTTTCGAGCCGCTATATATTGGATCATTTCTAAGTGTTTCGATACTTTTTGTGAGCAGTTTATATTATGAGACATTTAGGGCGGGGCTTGATTCGTTTGAATAATTATACATTCAGTGCGCATGATCATTGCGTTAGCGTCCCCTACACAAAGTCGCCGGCGTATGCGTTGTGCCTGTAACCCAGCGTTGCCATATGCGCGTGTGCTAAAGAACGCAATTAATTCGAAGCAAGAAGTTGGTAAACAGCTCGATGGATTCGCCGATTTTATAAAGGGGGAAAGTTGTTGTACGTTTAGAGAATAAAACATAGTTCTTAGCTGTTTTGCTATAGACGATGGTCTTATAGTGTATAGGCTGTACCATATTTGGAGTCGTGTATGGTCGCCGCAGGCGTCAATACACGACGACACAAATATGGTACAGCCTATACATTATAAGACCATCGTCTATAGCAAAATAGCTAAGAACTATGTTTTATTCTTATTCTAATATTTAGTTTATTAGTTATTAGTTATTTTGATCTTTTATCATAAAATAACGCAGTTTGTTAGATTAATTTTAAACAAACAACAACAAATTTCCCCCTTTATAAAATCGGCGAATCCAGCTGTTTTCCAACATCCTGCTTCAAATTAATCGCGTTATTTAGCACACACGCACCTGTCATCGCTGCGTTATACCCACAACGCATACGGCGGCGACTTTGTGTAGGGGACGCTAACGCGATGACGCCAGTGGCGTAGCTCAGGGGGGGGGGGGGGGGGAATGCCCCCCCCCCCCCTGACAGAAAAAACCCATTTGTGCCCCCGCCCCCAACCCCTCTAAAAAAAGGAGGAAAACAAAATGAAAAATCGGAAAATAATGATAAAAGACCGAGATGGCGGGCGGTTATATATTGGTATATTCAGCCCAAATAGTCAAAAAAAGGCAAAATAGTACATGTACTGCGCGATTTTTTTTGACCGTGCGAAATTTTTTGAACCTCATATATAAAAATGTTGTTTTGTTTGATTATTATTTTTGTTGTTAAAATAAATCTAACAAACTGATTAAAGACCAAAATAACCAATAATCTAAATATGAATGAGAATCAAACATAGTTCTTAGCTGTTTTGCTATATACGACTCCATGGTACAGCCTTTACATTATAAAACCATCGTATATAGTATTAGAACTATATTTTATTCTCTAAATACAAATCTGATGTTGGTTTGTATACAGGGTGAGTCAAAATATTCAGGTCCCGTTTTTAGAAAATCACGACAAATACTTTTGTTAAAAATTAACCAATGTCTTCATTGCATATATGGGTACACTAGCTACTTCTTTATCTTGAATTTATACATGAAAGTGTTCCAAATATACCCCATTGTCCATTGTAGGCATTGTGAATACCAACACGCCATTGATTGACATTTCAAAATGCGTGAGTTAAACTTTTTCATTCATAGAGGTACCTTGGAAAAGTGCACATATCTCCCGTTTGAAATGACCAATTTGAATTAAATGAAATTCAAGTTATAGCTGACAATGCGTTCGGTGCATATTAATAAATTATATTATTTTTATGCATATTAGCTGGTTTAAAATATCGGTTGGGCCCGCTGATACTAGGGGAGAGCCTTGTTTTTATTTTGAAATAGGATTGCGTACAAGTAGCGTATAGTCAGTGTCATAATGCTATGGTCAACTCCATTCTATGCGTGCGAACTTGTGTGCATTCGTATGTGCGTAAACCCAGAGGTGCGTACCGGGCACATTCAAAAAATGACCGCGCGTCAATCGTGATATCGTCACGCACGTTAGTTAGCACATTTCAGGCATCTGGACGCAGCTCCGCGAACAACGACGAAACATGCTCGTGTGAAATAGCTTGAATTTAGTAATATATCATTATACCATTATGACAGTGATTATAGACAGTGAAGCTAGCAGTTAGCATTTGCGCAAACGCGACACGCAACGCGATACCACGGTATGATTACGTGGCAGTACGCGCAACGCACAATGTTGTTCAATTCTAGTGGCATTTATGAGCCAAATCTGAGAGGTGATTTGCTGTTTTTGGAGCAAATTGTTAACCAATTTCACCGGAATAAACTTTAACACACCGTTATTTCCTCGATATTGGATGCAAATTATGCGCCACTTTGATCAAAACTAACGGAGACATAAGGATAACAAACACACACACCCCCACACAGATTTATAGTAAGATGCTCGCAGCAGCAATGAACATGATGAGTTCAGCACTCAGTCAGTGGCGTACCCAGCTTTTGGAAACTGGGGGTGGGGGGGGGGGGATAGTTACGAAAGTCATGATGTACCGACAAAAAAATCGCAAAAATGACCCAATTTTCTTCTTCTCGTCAGTAGCTGAAATATTGAAAAGTGGGGGTAGCGATGGCATAGTCAACAATAGCTGAAAAAATCGCCTGGTAGAAATCGCAAATCTACCCAGTCAGAAGTCAAGGCATGAAAATACCGTCTACAGACTGTAACAAAAAAAGTTATACAATCGCAATTTTATTTTTAATTCAATGTTAAAATCATGCAATTACAAAATCTCTTACACTCTGTGTTAAGCTCCGTTTTGGCTACCAGAATCATTTTAGTTGGTCTTTTTAACTACTTGCGTTTAAAATGTATGACTAATCTACTAAGTCGTCTAGAAATCGGGTTGGGCCACTTTCACAATAATATCATACAATATTGCTTGTATAAATTATATGGTTCGGGTATCATGCAGGGGCGGACTGGGACCTGAAAGCGGCCGTGGCATGAAACAAAGCTTATTCGAAAGCTAAGGAAATTCCTCTTGCACGCCATGAAAACTCGAAACAGAAATTCCACGGGAGATATTTTTAATATTTTTTTCAAAACTGTATAACTTTTTTTGTTACAGCCTGTATGTTCGCCCCGGCCGCCAGTGAAGTGAGATTTCAAAAAAATAAAAAATAAAAATCGGATCATTTACAACTCGCGATTGTGAAGGATTGCCTCCATCAATTTTTGATCATCTTAGGCTCATTTTGAAGGGGAAGTCCTATTTATGTAAGATGTCATTTCCGATTTAATAAAAAACACGATTTTTGTTACTATCTTTGAGTCGATAAAGATGCATTTTCAATGCGATCGTAAACATCGTATTTTTGATGATTTTTAGATGTCATAGCAAAAACTTTATGCACAAGAAATGTTCCTAACGTATTAAACTTGATCAAAAATATATTTATTTGTAATACATTTTTGGACAGGGGTCAGGGCCACGACTTTTATTCACCTACGGTAAAAATATACGCCATTTTCCAAACACACAGAGACTAAATCGTTTTTTCTAAAAAAAGGTATTCAGCAGGATTCGAACCGAGGAGGGGAGAATCTATTAGATTACTAGTCCATATTCGTAACCGCTCGGCCATAACTACTTACTGACATGTCTATGTGTTCTCTATAATAATGAACTAGTGGTGAACTATTGAGTATTCGACGAAATGTAGCCAAATTGAACCCAGTTTCTAAATTGTATTTTAAATGTGAAAACGGTGTCGCTGCAAGCTAGGTTTGGATTCAATGTAAAGAGCAATAAATTGATGATCGTGGAAGGTTATTAATTTAAAGCTTTTAATGAGACAGGGGTCAGCGCCACGGGAAATATCCCCCTAGTCACATGACGTTGAACCACATTTAAATGCCTTAATGTTGTCATTGTATAAGGCTGACATTTTGGCATAAATTGAATTGCACGATATCGACATCCGCTTTTCAAGGGAAAAATAAATTCTCTTCGTATACAATAGACTCACTCAACGTTGGCATCTGACTGTACCGACGGAAGCTCAAGTTTACCGACGGGGATATTTCAGGGGGGCACCGGCCCCTGGACCCCTGGGTTCGCCACTGAGCACGGTATCAAATCCACGCCAAAATACAGTCGCTCACACCAGGCCGTGAAAGCCGTGAACCGCGTAACGTATTTTTGAAGGTACCACTCTTTTTTTTTTAAAGTTTGGAGCAAATCAGCATACAAATATCGGTCGTATAGGAAATAAGAAAATCGATTCAAGGACATATTAGCCGATTGGCTTCTTATTTACATAACAATTGGCCTTTGCAAATCATGTTCATTGATAGACTAGCTAGGGTCTCCATAGTTCAATTGAACGGAATAGTCAACACAATATATTTATAGGGTATTCTTTATCGCAGTGAAATTGCAAAAGAAGAAAAAAATATCATTCAACATTCAATAAATATTGCGAACGATATGCAATCCTGTCAATTTCTAAAAATAAAGTGTAAATAACAAACAGAAAAAAGTATAACAATCCTAGGATTCGAACCACTGACCTCATGATTATGAAGCCGTCGCTTTGCCGACTGAGCTAATGAAGACTACACATAGATATTTAGAAAATAAAATACATAAAGTTCAAAATACGAATATCACATGAATCGGGGCAAAAATGCGGGCTAAAAGGCTTTATATTTCGATTGTTGTGCGTTTTTAACATAGGATTATCGCCCAAAAGTTGATTATATGCTGAAGGAGATTGTAATTCTGATTTCATTATAATGCATAACACTACTTTTCGAAACGATTCTAGACACCTTAGTATTTCGTTCGTACATAAAATGTTGGCCATTACGTTTTTTCGATTGGAATTCGGCGCGGCAAATCTATTGCACCATGGGTATTATTACATGGAAACACGGAGACTCAGATACGTAGGGAGTCATGTGATTTTTGTCCAGGACAAACACTTGAGATGTACACGCCCCTTTAACATGTTTTGCCGATAGTGCTGGCTTTTGGTTGTCGCATTTACATTTCACAGTGCATAACCTCTTTTCAAATATTGAACTCAAATTATAACACAAAAATGATAAAACGTGCAAATGTCTTACCTCTAAACTGGCGATATCGATCGTCTGCAGCTTGACTCCACCAAAATTGCGTGGGTGTGATGGTGACAGCCACTCTCTCACATCATTAGAAATCCGTCACTTCTTAACTTTGTCACGGAATTTGTTTATTGCTGCGAGAATTAATTAGTAATTTTCTAAGAAGTTTGTCAAGAAGATGTGTCATACTTACATACACTGAAAAATAAATTGGTGTTACAGCGACACCTTCTTGGAGTCAACTGTAAATGACACTTACAAAGGTGTTATTTTGACTCCAAAATTGGTGTAATCGTCAATGATATGGGTTTGCACATAATTTACGGTGACACCGTTAAGTGTCCGACGGACACCTTTCAGTGATCATTTAGTGATTTACACCAAAACTGGTGTCAGATTAATTGAAATAACTCCAAGGGCGTCAATAGTTGGCGGGAAAGCTCACGGTTTTTAGAGGTGTCGAAGCAGCATGAAACCAATTGGTGTAATTCTGACACCAATTGGTGTAATTCTGACACTAATTGGTGTAATTCTGACACCAACTGGTGTAATTCTGACACCAATTGGTGTAATTCTGACACCAATTGGTGTAATTCTGACACCAATTGGTGTAATTCTGACACCAAATTGGGCGTCTATCAACATATCAACGCATGCGTTTTCTCGCCGCCATTTTGTCTGCATGCTACGAGCCGGTAAGACTGGTAAGTACCGATCTGCTCCATTTCCAGACATTTTTGATAATAATTATGATACAATTAGCGTAATGTAAGCCTTGTTCATGTTGTTTAATATTGCGCCAACTAACTGATGAAATAAATTACAATTTCATAGTCAGAGACTAGCATTTTGTTGGACTGTGTGTCAGTGCATGGACCTACTAGTACTATGTGTGTGTTCGTCATGCATGCATACGATGATATGTGCAACATTACATATAGCCAGATTCATCTGGCTCAGTGGTCGTCTTTTTCATACGGACGTCTTACATTACGCTAATTGTATCATAATTATTATCAAAAATGTCTGGAAATGGAGCAGATCGGTACTTACCAGTCTTACCGGCTCCTAAACATGTGCTATCTCAATATGACTCTTAAGGGAGTCAATATTACACCCCATTTGGGGTGTAATGACATTTTTCGAAAATGGGTCCACATGTAACTACCCTAGGTGTCAAACTCAATATGACACTTAAGAGAGTCAATATTACACCCCATTTGGGGTGTAATGGCATTTTTCGAAAATGGGTCCTCAGGTAACCACCCTAGGTGTCAAAATGAATATGACACCCAAAGGTGTCATATTTTACACCCATAATGGTGTCAATTTGACACCTTTAGGTGGCCAACTGAGGACCCATTTTTGACACTTGTTTTAGTGTCAAAATGACACCAAATTATTTTTCAGTGTACTATCTTGTCAGTTCATGGCCTCATGACGATCTACACTTGTCATTGCCATTAGCCCCTATTGTAAATTTGTTATTCACTAATTTTGATTTGTTATGTTATTGAAATCGTTTGTCTAGAATTATCTGTCACTTGCCATTCGCCCTTTAAATATCGTCAACTGACAAATTATCTTGCATGAATAATTTTTATCCCCCGTTTGACAAGTGTTTCATTGAATTTGACAAATTAATATTTTTAGTGTAGCAGCATGGTTGTCATGTAACCATATCACGTTTAACTATGTTACGATTTCCAAAAAAAATCCCACAGTTCACTTAAAAGGGTTTCTAGTTTGTCGTAATGTCGTGTGAAACACTCCCATCATCGATTTAAAATGATGATATTATTAGCGTTGCAGTTATACAATAATAAACAGCATTTGTTCATTGATTCTGACATTCTGTTAAATGGAGTGCATAGTGATGTAAAGTGTGTAAACTTTTTACTACGTGTATGACATATACACTGAGGTTTTGATTGTTTAAAAACTCACCATACGCCGATAAGTCCCAACGGTCCACGGTCTTAAGATGTAATTTGTAAGGGATTTAACATCGTTGTAAGTAATGTATTTGGTCAAACATCGCCGGCCAATTACAATGGTTCTACATTTACATGTATGTACGTACAAGTCATCCAAAAAAGTAAATTACCAGGTAATACATGCACTTTTAACTCCGACACTATTATAGCTCCCACGTAAAAATAGTAAAATAAAACATTTGTAGAGATTAATTTGAGATATTACATCTGAAGATCGTTTAACAATTAAGAACGCTACATTGAAAAGAATGCAACAAAGTGTAGTTTAAATTGTAGTATTTTTATTCGTTTACGCGCAGGATAGCGTGACAGGTATGTGTATGGGCTGCAATGATCAATTGAGTTGTCGCTAAGGCGACGAGAAAAAAAAACTGTTTTACTGGCGGACGGACCTGTCAAAAAGTAGGGTCGGTCGGTCGTGTGTCTTTTTTTTTTGGGGGGGGGCGTTAATTTAAGATGTCACCAAAATCTGCCAATATTTCTGAGAACAAAATTCGGCAGATTTTCGGCAAAAAAACGGCCGTGTTAATTTTCAATCAATCTACACGTGTGATATCTCAAATCAAAGAGAAGAAATTTCTTCACAACTTTATAAAAAAAATGTTACGTTAGGAGCCCTTTATTGTTTTAGAGTTAAGATTTATAACCTATTAAGCTACTTTTTTTACGACCGTATATCATTACCTCACGTTTACAACCACTGGTTGCCCATCATCACATATCTAATCAAAAAGTGCAATTGGTTAAAAAAAATCTGGAGCAAATACACTCTAAAATACCTTACAAAATGTTGTCAATACTTTTAAACAGCCAACATTTTTAGCGAGAGTGAGTGTCCGCAATAAAATCCCAACATGCCCATTAGAAGTTAAGGACTATCCAAATAATTGCACATTTTTATTCTGACCATTTTGAACCTTGTAGCGAGGTAACCTTCAGTTGTTGTGGTTATGGTTGCGATCATTTGTGTATACGTAAAAATGGAATGTACTTTTTTCAATAATATCAGCTTTCTCCAATCCAAAGGAGGCGTAAAAGGCGACAGAGAACTCATTTGAATCTCGGGTGTGTTAATGTATAGCGTAATTAATTCTAATCTGTCATTCAGTTTGATGATGTATTAAGGGCGTGTGGACTCTCAGGTATAGTCTCCGTAAAACTGCCGTAACTTTTTCAATATTCATTTAATCTTTATAAATGTACAGTTTTTGCAGAAAAGGGTTCAATGAATCCAACCATGATAATGAAATTGACCATTTTGGAAAAAAATATAAAAAACACGTTTTTTGACCCATTTTAGGTTTGGAAAAGATAACTCAAAATATATGTTGTTAAATTTTGTCATACTAAGAGCATATTTTTGTTTGTTTGTTGAATAATCGATTTTTTTTGAGTTACAGACCAAAAAGTGCCAAAAAACGTGATTTTTTTACCGCAAAAATCATGAAAATCACATTTTTGGGGGGAAAAAAATCACATTTTTTGGAAAATGAATAGACCATGTATAGCCTAATTCGCACGGTTACGAGGCAGGCGGACTATTTTTGGACTTCTCAATTGGGTGGGGACGTCTCCCTGGTTACTTACCTTCAGATATACCATGTAAATTCACTCCACTTAGGCCAAGTAAAAAAAATAAGCATTTGTTTCGTCCCCTCGTGCATCCTTGATCAGGAATTCTATAGTTTTCTTTTTTCTCTTTATTTTTTTCCATAACTTTTTGTTAGAATATCTAAAATGCTGATATCTTGGTAATAGATTTACGTTAGTCTAATAAGTGTTTTAAAGCAGGTTTTGTGTTAACCAACCAACCAACCAGAACCATGAAATCAAAAGATTTTACAAAGGCCTCGCGTCTTCAAGATACGCAATCAATCAGGCAATACCATGCTGGTAATGGTAATTTTGCATTGTTTACTAAACAAAAGGTGCCCTCACCCTTCTCTTTTTTCAAAAGTTAGGACGATAAACTAGTTTTTTATTTTATTTGGCCTAAGCGATCACCTGCGTGTACACGTGTTTTATTTATTTTTGAATGAATAGCCTCCAATGGAAACATTAATTAAAGGGAATATGATTGAAAATTACGAAATATGTTTTTGAGTGAAGACTTAATCTATGCGAAGGTCTAATAAACAAAACCTTGTTACATAACTTGTTTTTATCATTTATTTCGATGATATGAGCTTTGATTACTACGGTAATTAAACTAATTAACCGTCTGTATTACCATTGTGTTTCAATTATACTGGTAACAAAGCTATCTACCTAATTACGGTGGCTATAAATATCCAATCTAGTGCCATTGTTGAAAATGCTGATCAGAGGCACCTCTTTTAAGTTACAAGTAATCGGGTGTTGTTAGAAAAAAATCGGGCCGCCAAAAGTATATGACAAATCAGAGAAAGTTGTATATCATTGTTTTAGCTTAGGACCATGTGCGGAACAAACCACTATGACCAGCAGAGACCGGACCAGTGTCAACCCGTGAGGGATCATTAGAGTGCCGTGGATCGCTAATTTTGCGACATTTTCATTCCCGTCTCATTTCAAAGAATAGTGTGGCCGCGCTGGTTTATACACACGGTCCGCGGAAACGAAATGACTTATATATATGATTTTTTTATTTTACATTTATAGGATTTTTGTTAATGATAAAATAAGCTGTCCAATGGCTGCACTTGAATATTTAGCGTATACAAAATTTCCTTTCCGTAATGCGATCTCACTATCCCTAAAACCCTAAAACGAGAGTATTTCGGGTGGTGACCAGATGAGACAACGTTTCCATCAAAGTCAAGGACGTAATTCTTGTCTTTGGTTGTAACATCATTGCGTCATGTCATGTGTAGTTTACAAAGTTTGTTAACAATGCCACACATACAATGTATCCACCGAATGGCAAAATCGGTGATCATTTGGTAATATTGACTTCCGGAATGACTTCAAAACAACAAACTGTGCTTTGTTGCAAATAAACGTTTTTGCAAGGTTCTTTTACGTTTACAACGTCGTTCATGATACCACTATAATTGAATTGTGAAAACGTGGCAAATATCGTACATTTGGCACCAGAATAGCATGTTTAACATGTTTTAACATGTTTAACAACGAACTGTTGTAACCACTGAGAAAAGAAATTACAATACTTAGACTAATGATCATGATTTAAATGGTTTCTGTAGCATATAAATTGAAACAACAAAAAACAACTGCAATAAACAATAATACGACGCAAGTCATTAATCGTTTTAACATAACAAGAATTAACCATCCACCATCCAACGAGTAATCAATGCCCATCCATATTGAAAATAACAGTATGCACTTTGTGGGAATCGAACGAAAACGTTTAGTTAGATCCTCTCTCCCTTAAAACATGAGAGATTGTAGATACGACATTTCGATTCAACCCCCGGACCCTCCGATCACCACGCCGCGTCCCTAACGATTTCGTACCCACATATCAGCTCGGATGATGACGTCATCGAATCGAATGCTCTAGCATGCGCGTGGACATAGTTTTTTACCGTAGTGAATCGTAGGTTCCATGAAGGCTAGGTTTAAGGGGTGTGGGTGCCGCACTGCACGCTGAAACACTTCAGAATTCGGCAACCCTTAAGGAATAAACCCCGTGGTTTCGCCGTAAAGACTGCCGAATTAGGAGTCACCTTATGGAAACACCCATATGAAGGACCTCCATCGTACAGGTATCCCTCTGAAAGTCGATGGCACGTTCAGAGCAGTCATAAACCCTTTGTATATGTTCTAGGTATACTTACATATTCCCATGTATTTGAAGACCATTGGCCCATAAGAGCCAGCGTGGGCTACGACACGTACCCTAGGTCCACGACACGTTCTATAGCTGAGACAAGATGGATTTATGCAACACTGCAAAACTAGTACGTATGGCTCATACGTATAAGTGACTAGTACGTAAGAGTGATCACCATACGAAGGCCTACAAGCAACCTTAAAAAATTGAACTGAGACCGATGCGATTATTTCTATAATAAAAATGTTTGCATTAGTCTTGTTTTAATTTTCATGGGTGCCTGTGCGTATGGTGATACGAAAATAGTACTTTTGTGCCTAACGTAAAAGTTTTGTGTATAAGTCACTTAAACGTGGGAGACATACGTACTAGTTTGGCAGTGCGACCTCAGACCAACACTAAAGCTACTTCACAGTTAAGCTTTTGGAAATACAAACCTGATTGACCGAAATATATGCGATTCACTTCTAGAGTTCTGAACGGTAATAATGATAAGCAATGACATTTTTGGTAACACTTGTGTATTTTTTTGTTATATTTCTTCACAGGAATGGGGTATTTTTTCACGGATTCAACGGACGAAGAAGAGATGGGTTGGACTTTTGCTAAATTTGTTTTCCAGGCTTCATTTGCCACCACTGCAACGACAATCGTATCAGGTAATTTCTGGGCAGTCATCACAGTCAATATAATGATATTGGAGACGCCTATATTTAACATGATCTTATGTCTGCTAACAGATTACCGTAAATATTACAGTGTACTTTAAGAACATACCAAACAGTTATTACAGTAACGCGACAATGAAAAATATATAAGGCTGGACGGATTTATAAAGTCAGGTCGGTCGTCAATGTTTATTTTTTCTAAACACATTCCCAAGCTTTATATAATAACTCACCAAAAATATTTATTTCAAGTATTTTCGTCAAATTCTGTTTTACAATATGCTGTAATTTTTACTGTTATTTGATGTCAGAATCGCTGCCAGTATTCAACTTTCAAATTTACAGTATGTTTTTTAACAGTGTTCAGTCATGTTACAGCTTGAATATAAATATGGAAGGAATCTTTATCGATTTTAATACTGTATTCTCATATTTAAATGATCAGTTTCACAATTCCAAGAGCTTCCTCCAAAGCCATTGGTACCTGATGTGCCCAAAACAAACAGTTTTGGGCCATATTTGCTAGAAACAAAACTGATCATATTGGTTTAGCTAAAGCTCAAACTCCACAGAGAAAACACTGCCTTTATTGTTGGAAGTGGCTCTTTTAACTTCATTATTTTCTTACTCTCTAGCTTTTCTTACTCTCATTTCATTCAGCCAGTATGCTTATAGGCTTATACCGGGCCCGAGCAATTTGCTCGAGTCTGGTTTCTTCAGGACTCAAGCATGTGTCCGTACGGACCGACCATGCAAATAAACAAACTGGTTACACAAACACGTTAAGTAGGCCTATTATGGTATCTTAGCACAAGCACAAGTAAATCATGCCTTACTGAAGGAAGGAACAGCCTGGGTCATTTTTACATCGCCATTTGATCGAGTGTTATCCATTGGAGTATTGAGTGCTGTCAAGTAAATTTTTACTATCACTACCTCTGCTCAACGAGAACGAGCGCGCGGAGCAAGCAAGGAGCACCAGCGACTAATTACAATGTGCAATTGGATCATGGACTTAGAAGCTAATACAGAATCACTTGGACCATTGTAAGAACTTGTTCTCATTGATAATTAGTACCAGTTTTCAGCTCAGTGGTTGATACAGGCATAGCACGAAACCCATGATTACATTTTCTTGATATCTACATAGAGAAGCGAAATGGATACAATTAGGCAGCAAGTCCACTATACATGATAGTTAACTTGTGGGCAAATGCGCGAAGACAAGCCCTGTGGGACAAGCACGACATTGACATCAGCCGAGTGCACCAAACTGGCGTGACTTAATAGGGAGGTAAGTTACCTCCTTAGTAGTTATGCTCTAACTGTAGCGTAAGTTACTAACGATGTAATTCTGAGAGCAAAACTGGCGAGTAACAACAGAATAGTAACTAGCGAGGTAAATGTCCACATTAATCAGCATCGTTTCCTTACAGTGTTAACCTATAATTTACTCTAAAATTCTGACGTGAATGGTCCTCCGTAATATTTAAAATGTGTCGTCACTCGCTAGGTCATAGGTGAGTGTACATAAAGAATCACGTTGGGTCGGCCTGCGTTCCGGACAAAAAAATGACGGCATTTACTTGGCCAAAAATTTCGAAGTTGTTTACCGCTTTTTCAAAAATAAGGACTATCATGACATTACAAACATATAAATATTGGCACATACAAATATTGCACCAAAAAGCACAATTTTAATGACAAACACAAGCACCCGATGGAAACAAGTAGTTGAATGGTATACAATTATACAAATCTCTATACTGTACACAAATACTTCCGTGGTGTGGATACCTTGTCCTTCGATTGTGAACCACAGAACCCCGGTTCGATCCTCACGCACGGCACGATATGCTTTCATTTTTGGTTGTCCTTCTACCCTTCATATAACTGATCGTATCTGTAGGTTTAACCGTTTAATGCATAACAAAGTTGTTGGAAGTACGAGAGATGGCACGCAGAGGTACTACTAATCCAGCCCTACGAGCATCGTTGATAGACCGACTGGTTCAACTTCAAAATTGTTCATTCCTTGCTTGCTCATATGGTTAAAATCAAAGATCTATTGATAACGAATTACTTAAGCGTCTAATTTAAATGTATACGAGCTATTTGAAGACAATGCCCTTTACAATTACTAAGAAGTATAAACGTATCTATTGGTGGCAACCATTACGTGATCAATTTCCCACGGATACCGGGCCTGGTGGATAATACCTAAGATTGCATTAGTGTTTTCTGCCACATCTTTCTCTGTCCTTAATGGCATGACCCATGGGATGTACCGCAATACTAATATTTCCTAGTGTTTACCGCTTATAAATCCATATGAAATGTATTCCAAGTATCCTGGGATCAGTAGCCTATGCAATGGATGTTAGAAAAGGTTTGTTTAGTTTGTATTAAAAGGACATGCAGTGATGTGTTCGAGGCTGCGCCCTCAACTTTGGATAAAAACGGGGATTTGTACATTTTTACAATTGTATTACATTTATGAACTTACACTTGTAAGAATTCGGAAAGATCAGCCCTCTTAGTACAACAAAACGTCTATTCAAATATTCTGGTCTAGGGCTAAGACAACAATTGCTCACTATAGTTGGGGAGCATGGGTCAATTTTCTGGTCCTGTCTAGGCTGACACAGAATTCTTGACTATGATTTAGGGTAGAAGGTCACATGTATTTCAAAAAACAAAAACAAAAAACATGTGTGCTCCCAGCTTTAAAGGGCATTAAGAGATATGGTGGATGCAGCGCCCTCAATTACAAAAATATATGATAAAAACTGGGATTTGTATATTCTTACAATTGTATTACAGGTATGAACTTACACCAGCCCTCTTTGTACAACAAAACGTCGATTCAAAAATGCTGGTAGAGCCGCAACCAGCATTTTACGTCCGACAATATCCCCCTGCAGTACGCGTGATACATAACGCGAACCATATTTGCATAGAGGGCGTTTTTCAATAAATAGCGATGATATTGTTTTGCTCTGTTTTTGTTAGTAGAAACAACAATAATGGCAATTTTTAATGTTCTTCTTGAATTCTGAAGTAGATTTTTAAACATTTAAAATTTTCAACACCACTTAATGTCCCTTTAAACAGTCAGCATAAACATATGCTGAGCATCACGATGCTTCCGTGATTTCATGAGTGGCAACAGCAAAAATTATTAATGTGCATCTTGAATTCTGAAGTAAATTGTACAACAAAATAATTCTTCAACACTACTGCGTATCCCTTTCATGTCATAACCAATAATTGTTGTGCAATCTTTACTCCAAATGCATCTTGATATGATAAGAAAAAACACTTCATGGAATTAACCACGTGCCATTGTGAATACACACCAAATATCTAATTAGAAGACAAGGAAACACTGATTTGAAATATGGAAATCTTGCCGCTTTTTAAAATGATCCTACTAGAAGATCTCATGAACAATCCAGAAAGTGTGTGATTATTACCACAATTAAAAGATAGCGGTAAGTTGCTGGATGCAGAACACGCTCTGGTGTGCTCTAAGACAATGCCTTTATGACCATGCAGAAAGGTGCCAAGTGAAGAGCTTGTGCCGAATACTCACGTTTCACGTTTATGAATCACTGTTCACGTTCATGATTCACGTTTCAATTCATGAATCACGTTTCAATTTATAAATCACGTTTCACTTTTATGAATCACGTTTGAATGGGCTAGCGGCGAGTGCATTACGGCATATACATTTAGTTTAATCTTCAGCATACTGGCTTGTGCCTTCATAAACACGCTCATGTGTTTCCCTTACAATGTTGTTGTAATGAATCACGTTGTAATGAGTTGTGTGTGGAGAGAAACACTATTCTAGATTCTAGTGTCCTGCGTATTTGTTTCTTTAAGGATGTTATAGAGTTTACAGAATGTTGGGTCAATTTTGGTCGTAAGAAGCGGGATAAAAGGTTACACCCGGTGGGGGGGGGGGCACTTAGTGGATATGTGGTCACGGGGGATATGCCGCCAAATAGGTCCCATTTTCACCCGTCTGGTAAATGAATGACCCCTTTGCATAACCATTTTTCCTTCTAGTTGGAAGGCAATCAAAAGCAGATAGATATTAATCACATGTTAACGTCATACCAAATAAAACATGCGTATGGTTATGGTGTAATTCCGTGCAACCATGATAACAAAACCTGTATCGAGTTTGTGGCCCGCGTGGTTTTAGCAGCATTTCTTAATGATTATTGGAAGTACTGAAGTACTTCCATGTTCAGAACAAAGAACGCCTGTCCTTTTAACTGATTTTCACTAATCTAAAAATTTGAAGCGGATGGACCCTTACTAATTCTTCATGAGAAAAGGATCCAGAAGCTTTCAGTCATTTTTTCGTGGCACTTTAAAGCCAACCAAAAGTCACCAGGATGTATTTCGGCCGCTTGAGACTCTCAACAAAGACTTTGTATACATAAGTGCTTGTTCATATGGTGCCCATGTAAACACAGTCCACTGTGGTCTAGTGGGTAATCCAATCGCCACGAATGCGAGAGGGACCGGGTTCGAAACAGTGTATTTTAAGGTCTTTGTTAATTTAATTCGTGCCAGTTTGTCCGAATAGACCTATATACTATTTATTCATTTCACTTACTCGGCTTGTATTTTTTGCCCGATCCTCGCGTGTATTTGATTGAGTTTAGCTTGCCATAGATTCTTCTAGAATCATGCTTATAGTCCAGAAAAAAGTGAACGGTTCAAATTAATTATCTCGCAAATTATATATAATATCATCCACCTGATCCACAAGCTTTACATCTAATTGGATTCATTTCAAGATTGTCACTTCTCAGAATTTAACACGTCGCTTTTTCAATATTCGGGATTTAAATTAATTTCATCATGTTCATAATAGCATGCATGGTGTTATATAACAATCTATATAGCCACGTTAATTGCCTATACATAAAATATCTTATCGTGGCCAGCTTCCTGTAAGTGCCAAGTCAAATATACGTTTCATTTGGTATAAAAAAATCCTAAATATATAAAGTGCAGAAGTAATAAAAGTGAAGGTCACCGGAGATATTGATTCGTTATGTGTGTGTTTCATGCTGTTTGTATTTTGACGCCCAGTTACAGACCTTCGCTAACATGCTGCATTGGATTCACACTACTATATAAATCTGTAATTGATATCCGATTTTCGTATCCACATCTTTCGACTGTGTTGATCTTAACAACACAACCGTGGCTCCCGGGGGCAGGTAGCGAAGGAGAAAGAACTGCGCTCATGTGAAATGTGGAAAAACGCGATGCGTTGTTATCCTTTGCTGCTGACGGTTACAATGACCGAGGATATTCCTAGTGCAATGACTCGCACTTCAGAGGAAATGGAAGTCAAAGGCAATTGAACTTTGGGATACTTGATAGACGGGGGCAGCAGGCCATCCCCCCCCCCCCCCCCCCCCCCCCCCCATTGACAAAAGAGTTTTAAAAAGGAGGAAGAGAAAAAGAAGGAGGAAGAGGAGAAGAAGGAGGAAAAGGACAATAAGGAGAAAGAGGAGAAAGAGGAAGAGGAGGAGGAGGTAGAGGAGGAAGAGAAAGGGTAGGGGCATAGGTTTCGCAAAATTGGGGTTACAGAGTCACGTCCCCATAATTGTAATGTGGGGGACGTTAAAAACGTTATACTGGACCTTTTTAGTATTCAGAATGCCATTTTTTGCGTGCTTTGCACGTATTAGTTTCAATGTTTCTCGAACCACCAGAGGGGGGGCGATATCGACTGTCTGTCGGTTGAGATTGGTACTGTCGGTTCATTTGACACGAAGAATCATGGAATTATGATGGTCAAAAGTACACAGACGGAAAAAAAATTACAAAAATTGAATATGTTTGGGATAGAAGCTAATTGTTTGAAGCAGAAATGTACCTCAATCATAGCACAAATAAATGTGAACTCAAAGATTTTCGCGCCAGGCGCGCATTTCTTTCTTTGAAAAAATCTTTTCGATTCACTTTCAATTCTTGCCCCCACCCCACAATATCAAAAACCAGTTACGGCACTGCAAACCACACGAAATTAAAAATATTATGTGGGTGACGTTTTCTTAACGTCATACTGGACCATTTAAGTGTTAGAAATACCAATTTTGTTTTAGTTACAATGTTAGATGGCTTTATGACAGTTTATGGGTCTCGAACCACGCCAAATGTTATCAATATTGTGTGGGGGACGTTCAAAACGTCATACTGGAGCATATAAGAGTTAGAAATGCCAATTTTTGCGCGCTTTGCGCGTATTAGTTTATTCTAAAGGTTTCTCCATTATAATGGGTCTCGACCCACACCAAATATTCTAGATATTATGTGGGGACGTTCAAAACGTCATACTGGAACATTTAAGTCTTAGAAATGCCATTTTTTTTCATGTGCGCATTTCTTCTATAGGTTTCGCCATTATAAGGGGTCTCGAACCACACCAAATAGTCTAAATATTATACACTGGACCATTTAAGTGTTAGAAATGACAATTTTGTTCGCGCTTCGCTTGTATTAGTTCCAATTTTATGTTATTCAAGCTTAACAAGATGGCTTCATGACAGTTTTCCATGACCATTTAAGTTCATGAATTGAAAATTTTTGCCCTTGCGCTTGCGCGCATATCTTCTATAGGTTTCGCCATTATAAATCCGGCATGGCTTCATGACAGTTTTCCATGACCATTTAAGTTCATGAATTGAAAAATGTTGCCGTTGCGCGCATATCTTCTATAGGTTTTAACATAAAAATGGGTCTCGAACCACACCAAATATTCTGAATATTATGTGGGGGACGTTAAAACGTCATACCTGACCATTTCAGTGTTAGAAATGCAGGCTTCAGAAAGGTTTTCTATGACCAATTTAGTTTAAAAAATGTTTACAAAAAATATTTTCTACAGGTTTTAACATTATATTGGCCTTCAAACCACACCAAGTATTCCAAATCTGATGTGGAGGACGTTTTAAATGTCATACTGTACCTTTTTAGTGTTAAAAATCACAATTCAATGTTTCAATACTAAAAGATTAACAAGATGGCTTCAGGAATTTGTTTCCCCCCCCCCCCCCCCCCCCCCCCTCTTACCATCAAAACAGTCCTCCTGGATACGCCATGATTGTATAGACGTAATATAACTGGTATCAGACTTCATATTCCTTCTCTGTACCTAATTTACAATTATTGTTTGCAACAGTAAAGTAAATACGATATCGCTCTTAAAATCTTCAATTCAAATTTGAATAATTAAGAAAGAAAAAGAACAAGTCATATTTATCCAGAATAGAAAGGAAATTATAGAAAGAATTCGCATTCACAATATTAGGCTTATCCATTATCACGTTGCCCATTTGAAACATCAAACTGCTATTTATGCGATTCATTCCCACTAAGAAACAAATGAGTTCCTTTTATCCACAACGAGGATTTTAAAGAACGATCATAGATATCCACATTACGAAGCTAACATTTTGGAGCATCATGACAATAGCCAACATAATACTTAAGTTGTTTTCCCCTTCAAATTGTTCATTTCAGGTGCAATGGCAGAACGAACCAAGCTTGAATCTTACTGCGTGTTCTCATTGATCAACACACTCATCTACTGCTTCCCCGCCCATTGGTGCTGGGCCGAGAACGGATACTTCTATACGATGGGAGGTGTCGATATAGCCGGAGCAGGTAAGTGAAGAGGAAGCTTTGGCCTGTACTTGCCGTAGGGAGCAGTTGCCATTATGTAGATGACTTTCTATTGGTGGGGACTGCCCATTTGTTATGGGCTGAGAACAAGTTCATTTATACACTAGGAGCCGTCAATATAGCCAGTGTTTTTCTGTTCTCCCGTCATAAAGTTATCTATTTGCTATCATTCTATTTTTGTGTCAAGGGTCCCCATTAAATAAGCCCGTCTATCAGGGTTTCCACTGGGGCTCCTAGCCTCTCCTTCATACTGTTTTATTATTTGTATATATTAATGTTGCTGAATAAACTGAATTGAATTGAGGTTAGAGCAGAGAACACTTTAGTGTGTACTTGCCATAGGTAGCAGTATCTAATTAACTTTTGTCATTATACGGATGACTTTCTATTGGTGGAGTTATGTCTCGCAATTCATTATATCGTCGCTTAATCTTTAATAAAGAGTCAATGCTCGACATTTTATCACTTTAGCCACAGACAAATCAGTAGTACCTACAACCCCCGTCAGTAAATTAGATTGTCAGCTGAAGAACAGAAGGAAAAGTTACGGTCGCTGCACCAAATGTTGACATGGTCTTAATCTCTTATTGGATCTTTATCATTTATTTCGTCGGGCGATGGCAATTAGTTTTACTTTGCAGATTGATAGTTCTCTTGGGATGGCGTTTGGAAGACCTTGACATAAAATTATGTTAATTGATAATTGACAGTTGCATTTATAATCATATTGCTCATCCTTTTGTCACATGATGACGATAAGTCAGATAACGTTATTTTCATGTGATCCATATTTTTACTTTAGGCCATTTAGACATACCGATACAAATACATATTTTAGAAGTTATGCGCGCGTTTGTAAAACAATCGGCGCGATACACCGCGTGTGGTTGCACTGTACATAATGATGCTGTCTATTTAACATTATTGGAATCCAGATTTTGATAGAGACTCATTTCAATTTTCAACGATTAAGGTCTACTTTTATTTCAATTCTCGTTTAGCTCGATGACCATTTGAAGTCTATATTATACAGAGCACGTAACATCTGAAAAGTGTCTTTTAATCAATAAACGATTTTATTATATTAGCAAACTAAGTCAACACGGTCTTGTGTCCTATTAATTCCCCCTATGGAATAAGTGAGGCAATATTATGCGATATACCCTACAACCGGGCAAGTGAGTTTCTTATTAATCACCAAAATTAAGTTTAAGAACAATATATGGTTGCTGAAATCAATAAGATTTCTAATATATAACCCAGAAAACAATTTAATTACTGGTGGTGTGGAAACATATACGCATTTGGTAACGAAGGCATCCGGCCACAGCACAAATAGGTTTGAAATTACATTAGCAAAGAATCAATTAAGGTCCTAACCCACTATTTCGTAGTCTGTGGTCATCCAAATGTCTTTTTGGTTTTTTGATACAATTTACTTTAAATTATTAGTTCTCAAATTAGTATTTACCATATGGGTGAACAGTTTTATTGCGTGTGTTTTTAAAATGTAGTTGATTTTAGTTGCAATCGTACCAAATACTCAGTTATAAAGAGGTTCTGTTGTCAGAGGTGGTAGATAGCATTAAACAACCAGTTGTGAAAAGGTTCCGTTGTCAGGGTAAATCATTAAACATCCAGTTGTGAAAAGGTTCTGTTTTCAGGGTAAATAGCATTAAACAATGCAGTTCTGAATGAAAGGTTTTGTTGTCAGGGGTGGATAGCATTAAACATCCAGTTGTGAAAAGGTTCCGTTGTCAGGGGTAAATAGCATTAAAAATGCAGTTGTGAATGAAAGGTTTTGTTGTCAGGGGTGGATAGCATTAAACATCCAGTTGTGTAAAGGTTCCGTTGTCAGGGGTAAATAGCATTAAGCATCCAGTTGTGAAAAGGTGTTGTTGTCAGGGTAAATAGCATTAAACAATGTACGAGGGTCATTCAATAAGTTCTACCTCCTCCCTCATAACGTCTCTAATATTAATGTCAACCTCATAACATTTGTCATGATTATAGCTCCGAATCATAGCTACAAATGTGTAGTAAATGATAATTGATATCTGTTTTACTTTTGTAATGACGCGGTCAAAGCCAGCGAGTTAGAGAGAGATTTTGGACAACGGACATAGAAAATTACCTTAAAAATATACACATGTTTTCGGGTGTTTTTTCGTATTGTATGGTTAGATATAAGAGCATGATTTAAATACTGAAAATGGAAATGAATCAATGATATCTGAATATATTACAGTATTATCATGTATAGATGAGATTGTAAACAATATTAACTCTTGTAGGCTTGCAAATAGTGTACTAACAACTCAAATGTATTGCTATGCCTTTGGCATACCAGAATACTGCCATCAGTCAAATTTTCGTTGTTGCAACTTAAGCCACAATGATGCCTCGAATGTTAAATCTTCACCATAATAGTCACTTTATGAGTTTTACTTATGTGCAACCTTCAGAACAGTCAATCAGGTAGTCAATGATAGAAAATTATTGCTTTGAAAGACTTTAAATCCCTCCATTTAGTTCGATATATTGAAGATCGCTTAGTTATCATGAAAGTCAAGTATGACTTTTACAGGGATCTCTAGGGAGGGGTAAACTGAATGGTTGTCCTAACCTGGATATGGCTAATCAGAGGGCATATTTTTTCCAAACCAATCAGTCAACTTTATTGTTTACAATCTGTTAAAGAGATATCTGACATTTAGAACGGTTATAATCGGACCGATAGGTATGTTTTGCCTCTTACAATAGGCCAATTGAAAAGCACTTCGGCGATATTTTGCTGTTTTTCATCCGTTTCCGTCACACTAAATCGAGGTTTGGTTCTCACTGCATGTCCGGAAAAGTACAACCAGTACTCAGATCAATTTACATTGGATTTGTAGCTGAGGTTCCAAGCTACAATCGTGTGATATTTGATAAGACTGGCTCATATAATAATAAAGTTATGAGGTAGGAGGTAGAACTTATTGAATGACCCTCGTAGTTGTGAATGAAAGGTTTTGTTGTCAGGTGGATAGCATTAAACATCCAGTTGTGAAAAGGTTCCGTTGTCAGGGGTAAATAGCATTAAAAATGCAGTTGTGAATGAAAGGTTTTGTTGTCAGGGGTGGATAGCATTAAACATCCAGTTATGTAAAGGTTCCGTTGTCAGGGGTGAATAGCATTAAACATCCAGTTGTGAAAAGGTGTTGTCAGGGGTAGATAGCATTAAACATCTAGTTGTGAAAAGGTTCCGTTGTCAGGGGTAAATAGCATTAAACATCCAGTTGTAAACATGTTTTGTTGTCAGAGGTAAATAGCATTAAACATCCAGTTGTGAAAAGGTTCCGTTGTCAGGGGTAAATAGCATTAAACATCCAGTTGTAAACATGTTTTGTTGTCAGAGGTAAATAGCATTAAACATCCAGTTGTGAAAAGTTTCCGTTTACAAGGGTAAATAGTATTAAACAATACAGTTGTGAATGAAAAGGTGTTGTTGTCAGGGGTAGATAGCATTAATCAGTTCTTGAAAATGTTCTGTTGTCAGGAGGAGATAGCAAAACACATGCCGTTGTGAAAAGCTTCTGTTGTAAAGGGTGGATAGCGCAGGGAAAATCTGGTTCTGGAAAACTTCAGCTATCATCACATCAAAATAGAAAGCAGCAGCAGTACAAATAAAGTTGTTGAAGGGATCTGTAATTAGGGGTAGAAAGCATAAACTTATTCTGCTATCAAGGATATATGAGGCACAGAACACATTCGATTGTGAAACAATTATGTTATCAGGAGTAGATAGCATTAAACATAGCATGTGAAACTCAAGGCTCTATAAACAGGTGAGATAGATGAACATCCAATCATGAACAGGATCTACTGTCAAGGTTAAAATGCATAAAATAACATCCGGTTATGAAGAAGGTTTTGCTATCAAGTGCATATGGATTTGTTTGGCTCAAAAAGAACACCTAACAGAGCCTATTAAATACACGCAAATTACTAGCTATTTCCTATTTGCCACTGTGTAAACAAATTATTACGGGCCGTCTGTGGGGATATCGATTAGCTTCACGTAGAATCCTACACGTAAGATTTTTATTTTTCCAAATTCATGAAATGCCCTGATAATATCTCCATTTAACTCCCTTTCCATCACTCTCTGATAACTGATATTTGACAAATAGTATCTTTATATTGTTAATAAACTTCATGTAAAGTCATACTGTTGAAAAATAGATGAAAACAGTGAATTTTGATCAATAGAACGATGAGTATGAACTCACTGCTCGCAATCCGTGTTTGTGTGTATAGTCAATGGGGCTACGCTGGACCGTAAGATTTTGGTACCGATTCCGTGATTCGTCAATTTGGAAAAGTACAAATGACGTGGGTTTTTTTTAACCAATCAAAATGTATTTAACATGGACTAGTGTCGAACACCAAGGGTATGATATGGAGTTTGTATAAATTGTTTAGCTTATTTATTTCCAGAGATACAGCAAGCTGAATACATGCCCCGTAAAAGCCCGTAGACTTGGTGAATTTGACAATCATTTTGAAGTGTGTGGAATCGTGAAATAATAGGATGGCGAAAGTAAAATATTAAATGACGCGGGCATATATTTTTTTAAAAATATACAATGTAGATTTTAAGAAAGAATATTACTTCAGCTTTATGTGGACACTTGTATAAAATTCATACGTTGCACACAGCTCAAGCTAGCTCAGTCGACAGATAGTTGGTTGAGATGCGTCCTATACCAGCGTACAGCATCAACGGGATATATTTGCGTGTGATTTCGCTGTACAAAAAGTAACCCCATGAATTCAATATGTGTAAACAGCGAGCAGTATTATACATACCTGAACACGTCATTGCTTTGCCGAATTTTACATCGAACCGTAATCCGTGTATTCAAACGTCAACTCACTGCCTCAGGGCGAATCAAATGGGTGGCTTAACTATACTATTCAAAGAGGTATTCTAAACATATGGTCCAATAATTGCTCTTTTTTGTGGCTTCGAATTACAAACAAATATGTTTCAATGTTCAAACCCAATTAAGTAACGTCTCACATCACTGTGGATTATTTGTGTTTTTCCATTTTGTCCTCGGTTTTTTGACTAATTTTAAAAGAACTGATATTGGAAACTCTGGCTGGCCACAGTGGTACAATTGTATACAGTATTTTGTGCTCTTGCCCCTGTAAGGCCTTACAAAACTGAATAGAAACGAAAATCATGTTGGGTAGATTCGCGTAATGCTTTTACAGGAACTAAAAACAAATGTTTTGAATGTACATTTTCGGAAAGGTGTATTGTCTCTTGGATCAAATACTTACTCTGAGATAGATTTCAGAAAAGTACCTGGAAAAGAAGACCTATACTGCTGCTACGTGGACTTTGAAAAAGCTTTTGACAGTGTATGGCAAAACGGCATCTGGAAAGCAATGGAATTCTTTGGATAGTACGTGAAGTCGTCCATTCATCACTCACCATTCTGGGATGCCATACCATTTCATTAGTTGGACATTGTGGTACGATAATACACTGCAAAAAGGTTGCTTAAATATTTACTCAACATTTTACACAACGTTGTTCAAGTATGCAACCGCTCAACTGTTGAGTAAAATTTGCCCACCGGTGGATAACATGTTTTCACCAACAGTTGAACAATTCTAGTTACTCAAAAGTTGGGCAATCTTATTCACTCAACAGTTGGGCAATCTTATTCACTCAACAGTTGTTCAAATATGCAACAGTTCAACTGTTTTTAACCATTTGTTGAGTGTTTTATTGTTTATTGGTTGTGGGCTTTTATTTAGTGATTTGTTGGGTATTCTAAACCTATATGAACATGACGAGATAAGATTACTGCACGACCACAGAGATTTAGACCGATCTATCACATCATTTCCTTGACACACCAAGCTTCAAACATTCAAAACCGGAATCACAAAACGCCTGTCAGATGTCACAAACTCTGATGTTGCCGCGGATTCACCGTTTTATTTACCAGATTATAATTTATCCAGATCCAGAGATCTCAGCTCTTGCAAACAGTTGCTCGTGCACAAGACGCCATAATTATTGAATGACGCAATCACGAAATTGGCGTAACTTGCATCAACTGTTGCTTGATTTTCCTCAATGCTAATGCAACAGTTGCCAAAGTGGAATATTTTTAGGCAACATATTTTAGCAACAGAAACAGTTTCCACCAACATTTTAAGGACATTGTTTTCGACGAATTGCTCAACGCTGGGGATTTTTTTACTTTTACACAACGCTTACTTTCTACATATATTGAATGAATTTTAATCAACACGTCAACCAACGGATGATAAAAGAACTTTTAGCAACGTTTTTTAAGCAACCTTTTTGCAGTGTACCACTATAGGCTAATTTGTACCCTGCCCCACTCGCGTATTTTCTTGACAATAGATCTTATTACAGGAAATGTGCATCATTAATTGGGTTATTATTTAATAGTACATGTACAAATGAGCCTATTACCGTATCAGAATGAACTCATAGTTTGCATAAGCTGGTAATACATTGTGATGTACGCATTGCCCGGAAGCAATGTGAATTCATGTAACCTTGGAATCTGTCTATGATAGGCCCAAGGACCACTTTCATTCATACCTTTTCATTAATTGGGTTCAAATAACTTTAATGTCCTGCCCCCATGCGTCTATTTTCTTGACAATAGATCTATTGGGTTGCATCATTAATTGGGTTATTGTTTAATAGTACAAATTAACCATTACCGTATCAGAATTAACTCATTTTTTGCCAAAGCTAATTAATGTTTGGTAAATAACGTTATGGCAAAAGATCCTATTACAGGAAGTTTGCGTCATTAATTGGGTTATTGTTTCATAGTACACATTAGCATATTACCATATCACAATAATATCATTGTTTGCAAAGATGCCCTAAAGTTGCAATTGTTGGCACCGTAATGGGGAAGGCCCTGAGGTAGACCAGCTAAGAGGTGGATGGATGGAATTTGGTTGGACTGTAACAGCGTTCGTCTGTGGTCTGACATCCTTATCAGAAGCAAGCAGGAAGCTTAAGGCACAAGACAGAACGAATGATTCAAAGTATTGCGGATGATGGCATCACTCAACCAAGTTAGAGTAGACGCCAAAACAAACAAAAAAAAAGATGGGATATGGGTTAATGACGGGAAACATTTAATTTCAGATCAGAAAATAGGCCTATATATTATATTTTAATTCATAAATGTATTCCTACCAAGCATATCGTATTTCTCCACAACATTGTTTTTTATGCATTGTGTGGAGTATTTGGATTTATGACCAGAGCCGTACCTGAGTGAATCTCAAGTCTTATAATTTGAGTCGTGTCGAGTTGTTACTAATCTGTAGGTCAAATCCTCACTTCATTTCTAAAACACTCCACGGATGGTTACAGATGTGTGATTTTCCACAGCGCGACTTACTAAATGTGTGCAATTGTCTCGTACAATGCAGACCATAGCTTAAATTAATACCATCTCAGACTCATATAAGTAGTTATATTAGTCTCTCAGATACCATTAACTCAACGTGGTGATTGCCTCGAGGAAAATCTATCTAACAAGGTAGACTTGTGCCCTAGTTTGTATGATAACAGGGTTTTTTTATATTTATTTTTTATTGATCTCTTATTTGGGTCGTACGACCCTGGATAACCCAAATAAAGCCTTGAAGAAGCTTATTTCCATTGGGGTCCGTTAGATTATTAGGAATAACAAACGTCCTTTTCTCCAATCTGCCCCAATTATTAGGAATGCAATATTATGTATACGTATTTTGTGATGTCCAAAATCTGCCTAATCATTTTATTTCGCACTATGTAAATATTGAATATTATGTTTCACACTGAATGTAATCAAGTCAATCTGCACATTATAAAAACATGGACAAGAATGGTTGAATATTAAAATTAAAAAAATTGTCAACACAATTTATTAAATACGGTTTACATATTTGTTTCAAGTTAAATGTCTTTCGGCGATTGCGTAATTATTTTAGTTGGGAGAGATGGAGTAGATAGGAGAATAAATCCAATTGTTCAAAGCTGTTGCTCTCTGGGGAGGTATAGATGGTAAATTTACACATTATCCAATTGGTTAAATGTTTTACTCCTTTAGGAGTTGGCATCAGAACTCGCCCTGTGGTAGGCTGTGGATGACAGGTTCTGCATGAGTGCAAGAACACACCCAATAGTTCAAAGGCTCTATTATAGATAAAAACAACCCGTTTTTAGGTTTTGCTTTTAGGCGACGAAAAAAAGCACGCTGTTTTACGGGCGGACGGACCTGTCAATTAGGGTCGGTCGGACGTGGGTGCGGGGGGGGGGGGGTGTTTTTTATTGTTATTTTTAATTACCTAAAATGTCACCAAAATCTGCAAAAATGCAGAGAAGATAGCAAGACACAAAATGATGGAATGTTTTGATAAAGTGAAATAGCACGTCTAATATTGTTCATATGTCCTGCTTTAGGTGAAAATGAAAAATCAAAATCTATACTATTATCATTTAATCGGAAGCGGATATGTGAAAAAGATGTTCACTTCTGACAGAAAGCATAAACACACACACAGAGTCTGCCACTGGGAGCATTACACCAGTGAACAACAACATATGAAGAGCTGTGTTGCAAAAGGGACTACATCCACTTCTACCTGTTACTCATTTTGCATTATTGAATAGCTTTGAATGGATGGCTATTCACGATGTGGAATGTGGCTTGTATTGTTGCCTCAATTGGCGTGCAAGGATGCACTAATCCAAGTCATGAAGACAGCCATACAATATTTTGATTAATTAATAATGCAAAATGAGTAACATGTAGGAGTGGTCTGTAAGCCCTTATGCAAAACAATCTCTTCATATAATGTATGCAGCTCCACTTTGAAAAACACTTCTATGTAAAATTAATTATCCTCACATTGTCCACTCCCTATAGGGCAGTGAGCTTGTCATGGTAGTCATGACCTTACACTATATAACCTTGATTTAGGTATAAATACTTATCATCGGGTTTTTTAGTTAGGACTGTTTTTACCAATTTTCGAAGTTTGCTCTGGACTTGAATATATTGGGCCGATTTAAATAAACCTAACCTGAGATATTGTACTAAACACTTCAATCAATTTAGTGATATGCTCAGATTTTGCATCCTTTGAGTGGACATTGTGAGGAAAAGACTGAGAATTTAAATATGGGTATTTAAGAAATGGAAAAGCTTGTTTAATTTCTAAATCCATCAATATTTGTCAATCAAATTGGGTATACATGTTATATATCTATTACCGATCACTCTTGTGATGGGAAAAATTGTCGGACATTGCTCATTTGCATATTAATAACTTGAATAGATAATAAGCTAATTTGCATATTTAATGAGCTTATGAAACTAAATTATAGTTTAAAAGATTGGGTATCATACAGTTAGCCAGTATACCAAGTTTGATTGCAATACACCATTCACATCTGGATTTATAACAATTACGCATATTAATTAGCTGGACTTGGTCACTTTTTTGATTGCGGTCAGTAAAACTGGTCAAAATGACCAATTTCACTAGGTTATTTTAGCTTAATGCAATATAATTTTACCATATTTTTTAATTTAACATGGTATATAGATATTCAATTGGTAAGAAATATGTGTAAATGGTGTTTTGAATGTTACATTATTAACAAATTGAGCTCTCTAAATCCTGATAAATTCTATTTGTGGGCATTGCTACTGTTTTTGGCAGGTTTTCGACCATTTTCGGAGTATTTCAAAACACCGTAACACAAGAATGCATTGACCGATTGTCATAATTCTTTTTGGAAAATAAATCTTTCATTGCAATCTTTCATTTGATTCCAATTTTGTACATGTCTCAATCATTTGAATGTTATGTGTGCTATGCCTACTTATAGGGGGTGTTTGAATTTAATGGTTTCCATGTCAACCAGGAATAATCAAAGTACAATTGACACAACCAATCCATCTACAACTCTACACCATGTTATAAAGAACATATTGGTTAAATCTTTGTGGAATAAATCTCAAAACTAGCTGATTTAGAGCAATTTCACTAAATCTGCTATATTTGAATGGCGGCCATTTTGAAATCCAAGATAGCCACCACCAAACCATTGCCCAAAAAAAAAATGGGTTCTTGGATTTTTGAGAATCGGCGAATCAAAACAACCCTATAAACCAATGTTCCTACTTTCTGTCAGAATTAAACATCTTGGCCATTTTTTGTTACATACATGTATCCGCTCCACTAATGTCATTAATCTACTTTGCATACTTCAAGGTCCTGTACATCTTGTTGGCGGTTTGACGGGTACCGTCGCGACGATGATGCTGAAACCTAGGCGTGGTCGCTTCTCATCCACGGGCAAAATAGTGCCGATGGAGATGAGCAACCCGACCAATGCCTTACTGGGAATGTTCATGCTCTGGTGGGGATGGCTGGGGTTCAACTGTGGAAGTACTTTCGGCATATCAGGTGGTAAATGGAAACTGGCTACACGGTAAGAACGTTGTCTTTGTGATATTCTGCGTGAGGATTCAAGTTATTGGAGATTCGCAAGTATTCTTACGTATCACATTTTGAACAACTGTAAGCATCCACGAAGAGATAAATCAATCAATTAGAGCTCCAGCTTTCTATTACATGAGCGATCAGTTTTACTTATACTCGAGAAAAATAGTCTCAAGTATCTATTGAATCCAAATGAATTATTTGATGAAATGTTCAAATGTTGTTTTTCAATTGGACTCGACAACGTGGTTTCAGATCTTTGTGTAACAGTTTGAAAAATGAGTATTGTTGCGCAATAAAACGTGTATCGAGACTCGGTAAATGCTCGCTAAGTTATCGAGCTTGAATTGAACTGTTCCATCTCCTGATAAGTGCCAAGGGATGATTTGACACAAAATGAAGTGAAGATTAATTATTTTAACCAAAGATGTCACGACAAAGAGGTGTATATAATTCTAAAATAAGTGTACCTAAAAATGGATACTGAATGTAAAATGTACCTGCAAGTGGATGAGTAATGTAAAATGTACCTAAAAGTGAATGCTTGATGTAAAATGTGCCTAAAAGTGAATGCTTAATGTAAAATGTACCTAAAAGTAAATGCTTAATGTAAAATGTACCTAAAAGTGGATGTTTAATGCAAGATGTACCTGAAAAAGTGGATGCTTAATGTAAAATGTACCTAAAAGTGGATGGTTAATGTAAAATGTACCTAAAAGTGGATGGTTAATGTAAAATGTACCTAAAAGTGGATGCTTAATGTAAAATGTACCTAAAAGTGAATGCTTAATGTAAAATGTACCTAAAAGTGGATGATTATGTCAGATGGAGCTAAAATGTCTGGGATGGGAAAATAAGAGCTCAACCAAAATCTATACAATTCTGACCTGTAAAAGGCGACAGAAAAATATGCTAATTATGTGATTGTTTGATGAATGGATGGATGGCGATTCATCTCTGACACTTTTATTCTGACCTATATAAAAAAGGGCTTTGACATTTTGATATTTGACAAGATTTTCAATGAGTGTTTGTTTGTATTCACTGGATACTAGCCACATGTGATTACATTTCGTCGGAAAATACCAATACAAACGTCAATTTTCTTACGGCACATTGACCAAAATTGACGTAAAGCCAATTCTTGCCAATTTTCTAGCCAGTAATACAAAAGTCCAGACGTGCATTAAAAAGATGGATAGCGTCTGAAATGGCTGAAACTTTGAAACTATGTTGAGCTAGTTGCGTTGAACCTTGAACGGTGAGAAAATAAATAACACTTAATTGTACGCGATACAGAAATATATCAATCAATAAGGTAAAGAGTCGTGCCGAGATAAGCGCGTCCTTGGCGTGTGGGCCAGACTTCTGCGAGTATTTTTTGCTGGGGGAGGGGGAGTCACCACTCCTCCTGCACAACGATTTTGTTTTATCTTCCCAACATCATTCAATATACCGTATCTAATTAGGCTCATATATTTTCTTAGTGAAAAGACATTTTGACCCACTTTAAAGACTCACGAAAAAATAAAGCAAAATTATGGTTTTAGTGATTTTCTTCAAAAATATAAGTAATATTGGCAAATTCGGTGATTTATTTTCCTCTCTAAATGTAAATCCACGTGTTTGTCCATACAAAATCTCATTTTCACCAAAACGTTACTTAACAGGTTTGTGCTTTAAACACTCGATATTTGCTTAGAACATTATCGAATGTCGATTATTGCTCATAGGTCAAACGGATTACCAATCTATGAGCAATATATTCAGTTTCCAGTTGAATAAGAATCCGTTATTAAACTCCCATCAGATGGGTTTGATTACAATTGACTTCTTTCGCTTAAATGACGGTATCAGTTCAAGCGTACTTGGATTGGTTAAGAATCATTTATATTGCAATGATACTGGAGTCAGAAAATACTGGGCGTGTAACGAAAATAATGTCCATTCTGAGTTGGGTTGCAAATACACGTGAATCCGAGAATATTGGGTCATTTGACAAAAATGCAGCATCCATTCAATAATGCATAAAACATACAGTACACCACCTATGTAACATGAATAAAGCACATCATTAAGTATATAAAGTTATACAATTATTACTCTTCATAAAACTGTTCTAATTTTGTCCATTTATCAATGAAAATATACATTGTGTTGCTGCTGCTAGAGATCTGTTTTTCAACATTATAATGTAATTTAATTAATTATTTAAATGCAAGAAATGAAGGTTTCCGATTTTGAAATCTGCTATCATAGATAACCTTCTTGACAAGCATAAAGCATAAGTTGATTAATGCACTACAGTCTCCTCCTGTGCCAATGACAATCAGTATGTTATTGTAGTCAAGAATAATACTAATATTCACATTGGTATCAAACCATTTCTTGAATTCGTCTCAGATATTCATGGCATGAGTACAGTCTCCCCCCCCCCCCCCCCAAAAAAAAAATGCTATAAAGTCTCGGGGAAGTTACTGCATAAACTACAATTCACATTATCAACAATGTTCATCTTAAATAATCTACTATTAGACATTTGAATAAGTAATTCAAATTAATCTTGTATTGGAAAATCCTTGTCCTAACATCATGACATGCCTTGAACGGCATAAAGTATATACAACTCCATTCATTTTCAAAAACATTAAGCTCATTTTTGTATTTCACCTGGAATGTAGGAGGCTCCTGAATTCTCTAGACTAGAATACGATAGATGATTTTAGATGTCATATTGTATTGTCCCGTATACAGCCATGTTTAAAATCTTGCTTCCAAGAATCTGAAATAGCATCAACAATGCATCTCCAATGCATGTAATTAACTCCCCCTCTTTTGTTTGTAATGGTTTCGGCCAAGAAACCGTGACACTGGCTCAACTTTGTCAATTTATTTAGTTGACGTTATTAAAGTTGGCAAACAATGGGTCATGTGACCAAAATAATGCATACTGGGGTACGTCAAGAATTCTTCTTTGATGCTCATAATCCTTACACAGAGCTGCAGTAACCACTTTGACGGCATCGGTTGGCGGAGGTGTAGTAGCCATGGTACTGAGTTACACCACGAAGAAAGAATCTCAAGGTCGATTTGATATCGCATACCTCAATAACGGTGTCTTAGGTGGTCTTGTTGGGATCACAGGTGATAATCACATATTAATCATTTGAACGTTATAACCATGTGTGAACCATAGTGGTTTTGTCATCTGTGAGATATATTTTGTGAGTTGGTTTATGAATATCCTGGCTTAATTGTTGAGTTTATCTCTGCGTATGGACGTTCTCTGTCTGTATAGTACAGTTATGGTATTTCATGTGTTGACGCACTGTGCAATTTATGATTTTTCTCTACACGCCAAAAATGTATCACAATCTCTAAAGACTTATTTTGGATAGTTTTCAGCCCGCTATTTCTAATGTTTTATGGTAAATTTGGTTTAGGCTTAATAAATGTTTGTTTCAGAAGCACACTGTACAATACAGCTCATTCGCGAAGACAGTTAGTTGAATATACAAACACTTGTACTGCTCGACGACAGACTGCCGAATACTAATGCCTCATCAGCCATAAGGAATTGATTATCCATCCTAAATCTCTAACGAATTGGTTATCCGTCATACAATTGTCGGTAATAATAATAATAAATAGGCTCTTATATAGCGTAGAAATACCAGCAAAGGCCTCTAGGCGCTTTACAATAAAAAAAAATTAAAAAAAACAGATACAAGCAATAACAAGCAATAAAAAACAACTACTCATTAAAAACCCGACATAATAATGCACATTGATAATTAAAACAAAGCATTAAAAATGAGTGGACCGGCACTCAACAAGAACTATACAAAAATAAAAACATGCTAAAAGTTTTATAAATACACAATAATAAGTAAAAGAGTTGAATAACATGAATAAAATGGAGTGATGCAGCAGAACACATATTATACAGATGGATAATTGAAAAGATGAGTTTTTAAAAGTTTCTTGAATGTGGCTAGTGATTCGGCATTCCTAATCTGCTGCGGCAACCCGTTCCACAACTTTGGCGCAGAAACAGAGAAATTTATAAATATGTGGTCCTTGCCAACTCTAATGAAATACATGTCATCTTTACTTTCAGTGGGGATAATCCTTGGAAATGTCACTGGCTCCTTTATTATCTGTTTCTGAAACCAACCTTTGTTCCGTCTTATTATAACTTACTGGTTTTGTTGTTCCGTGTTTGGTGTGTCGCAGGGCCGCGATAACAACAATAACCGCGTCAATAGGTGGCGGTATAACCGGTATATCCAGTAGTTGGTTGACCAGGAGACGACAATTTGATATTGGCTATCTTATCAACGGTGTAATGGGTGGACTGGTCGCAATTACAGGTATTACAAATGTCCCGCTTGTTACAAATATTTCAAAGCCGCCACAAAATATCATGGAATTATGTATAAAGTAGTGGAGGTAGTAGCGCCCCAACCACTTATAAATTGCAATCAAATAGTGTATTCCATAAACTAAATGGAACACCCATTTAAGTGGTTGTCTTATTGATTAAACGATTAATAAGTGCAAATCTATTAGTAGCCAATTAGCTCACCAATCGTGTCGTCTGTTTTCTTGATCTCCCACCTTTCTTCCTCGTAATGAACCTTAAATGAAACCGTTATATTTGATTAAAACTCTTGACCCTTTTTTACTCACCACTAGGGGTGCACACTCCTAATTCTACAATGTAATGCTTATTCATGAACATGTCGCAAATATGTGTCATCTACAATGAGCTAATATGCATATCTTTGATATAAGGAAACCATTAATACCAACGAATTGAGATTGTGTTATAACTTTCACATTTAGTTTTTATTTCAAAGATAAAGTGAGACCTATAAAATAATACAGTGTGAACCTAGTGCTACCGCAATGACCTAACCTCGCTTACACATAGTTGCACAAGTCAGTTTAGTACAGTTGTTAATCCCTGTGTTTTCTCTTTAAACCCAATGTGTCGAGGTTATCCATGTACCCATGCGCAACGGACTATAAAAGGGAATCGCACCCGGCCTATTCCACATTCAATTGAATTGGTACATGAGTCCAATTCATTGCATGAACCGTGTTACGAAATTGACGTACACATCATTCAACAGGTGTGTCTTCTTTCGGAAAAATAATCTTGAACACAGTTATTATTCCCGATAAGATGGCCGCTAATCCGTTACATGGATAACCTCTATTCCAATCACGTATTATAGTACTAGTTATGATATTTTGTGGTGGTTCTGTCATATATATATTTTTCTTTCAATCCAGTGTATATCAATCATGTATTAATACTATTGGTGATATTTTGTGGTGTTCTCTGATTTCTATCCACTCGTTAATTGATTTTTATGAGCATGGAAATATTACAATCTACATGTACACCATTTTCTCTGATCTCGTAAGAAACTAAATAGGATATTGTAACGTACCTATTGATAATGCTACTGGCACTTTTATTGCAAAGGCGTCACAGAATTTCGGTAATATATATTGAAACCGATGACAGTGTTAAAAGACCCATAATTTGGCTTTCAATTGACCATTGCGGTCTCATGTTACACTAATTTTAGTAAAACCCCAAATTTGAAAGCCAATTAACGTAACGGGATGGTCGAATTTTTTCCTTAATCAGCTGCGATGCCTCTTTTCAGGTTTTGCCTTGAATTCAGGTCTGTTCTTGCTCATAATTACTTAGTTCAATTTTTATTCAGTCATTTTAAAATTTATTGTGTCCGACATTATGCAGGTGCCTTTCAAGGTTTTTGATCTTTGAATCTGTTAGCCACAATTCTATGCGTTATTGTCACCCTGTGGTTTAGCTTTAAAATACCGGGTCTTCTAAAATTGATATAACATTATGACGCAATGGTCGAATTAAAATAGAATAAATTAATGAAAGCCAAATATGTGGCACTATCATTGGTTTCGAATATGCAGGCCTGCAATTTTCATGGCGACTTTGCGGGGAAAATGCCCGTTCTTTCTGACTCACCCTGTACGTCACGGTCGTTCATAAAAAACCGTAATTCGTTACAAGATAAGCAAATGCACATAAAGGTTCGCCCCTACAACTATTGATACATTTATTATTCATGCCGACTTAGCCATTTCTATTTTCTACTGCAAAATTAAGGTGTTTTACATTGACAAAATTGGCAAAGAAAGAATGTTCAATTATTTGATCTTATGTTGGGCAGGTTTTATTACATGTTCTATAAGAAGTTAGCTGGTGGTGTGGTGTCCGGTGGCTGTATAATTTTGTTTTTGCCAAGACATACAGGGTGAGTCAAAAAGACTGCAATAGAGGAAAGAAGCCATTTTGTTTTCAAAACCAAAATGAATTTTAAAACTTTTTAAACGTTGCAAGAATGATGTATTTAATCCTAATTTGATTTTAATTTCCGAAAATCTTTTCATCAATTTAAAAAACAAAATGTAAAATCCGAAAGGGGTTCCACAGCTCACGTTTTCTTTTTTGATCTTTGTCACACTATCGATTACAGTTCCGCCAATGTAATCACTATGAATAACTTTTTCACCACTCATTACCTTTTTGCCAGCTATGTGTGCCCTGTGTCGCCCATGGGAAGGAATGGTGATTGGCATGGTTGGAGGATGCATCGCTGTTTATACTCCATTGCTCTTAGAGCGTTTGCAAATAGACGATCCGGTAGGCGTTGTTGGTGTACATTGTCTTTCTGCATATTGGGGGTTGATATCTGTTGGTCTATTCGCACAGCCAGACCATATTGAAGGCATCACTAGTATGTCAGGTAGGTTTATATATATGATGATACGGACTACCTTTAAAGAAATTCAAATATTGTCGATTGTTTGAGCTCTACAAGCTGTAAACTCTAAGTTTTTTGCAGAGCTTACTCTGTAATAATCCACATGTCGCATTAAAGATAGAGCATTGGCTATATATCATAAGTTACCGCTCAAAGTATAGACCTTCCGAAATAGAAGATCGACTGACGATTGCCTATAAGGCATGAAACTCAGAGTAACGACTTCTATTCTGGAAGGTCTTTACTTTGAATTTGTATTTCAAAAGGTTGTCTAACCATGTGTTATTGTCGATATGAAAGTTAACAATGTCCATAACTTAAATTGTGAGCAGTGGCGTAACAGCCGGGGGGCAGGGTGGGCACATCGCCCCCCCCCCCCCCCCCCCCCCTGAAGGTGCTCAGCAGGAAATTCAAACCTACCCACCAGGAAAAATGGGGGGAAGGGAAAAGAAGAAAAGAAGGGGGAAAGGGAAAGAAAAGAGAGAGAGAAAGGAAAAGGGAGGAAAAAGAAAAAGGAAAAGGAGAAAAAAGGGGAAAGAAAGAAAAGAAGAAAGGGAAAGAAAGAAAGAAAATTTAGCAGTAGGCCTACAAAAAGCACAACAGTCAACAAATTGTGTTTTTTGTACTGCAAAATTTTGTGACCGTGCGAAATTTTGTGACCGTGCGAAATTTTGTTACCATGCGAAATTTGTGACCTTGCGTAATTTTGTGACCGTGCGAATTTTGTTGACCCCTGACCCCCCTCCCCCCCCCCCCCCCCACTTACGTGAAATTTACGAGGTGACTGACTGTGAAAAAAATTGGGGCAACCTTTTACGAAAAATTCCGGGACGGAATTATTCTAACCAGGATTCTGTGCCCCCCCCCCTGACAACCAACCTCTGTTACGCCCCTGATTGTGAGATAGGCTTTTATAGGCAATCTCTATGTTTTGTTTAATATTATAATAATTTGGTCCTGAAGAAGTCAGAGCTAATCCTGACGAAAGCTTGACAGATTAAAACTTGTCCGACGGCGAACCCGTTAAACTTTTAGGGGCCATATCCAAACTCTGAGTGATTTTATAGCGTTTTTCTACCGATTTTACCCCGCTATTAAAACGGTATTTTTTTCTATTGTTAAAAGCATCGGAAAAAGATCGGTGATTAACTAGAGCCTCTCTACTTATTTGGCGTTAACGATAGAACTATTGTAGTACTCTCGATGGCTCAATTAGTGAAGCAGACAGATGAAAGCGCGAGGAAGGTTGTGTTATTAAGCTGACCAGTGTTCACCCGACCCCCGCTGTGACGTAAAGAGCGACCCATTTGCCAGATTGTACATCTATCGGGTTTCTAGTACAAGTGCCAGGTTTTATTGTTTTCTGGTTTAGGCATAATGTGTGTAATCAAGTAGCATTATGAATCTTACTCCCCTAAATAGTGTCATTTTTCTGCGTTTTAGACTATTTAAGAATGTTGCATACACTCTGAACGTGACCTAATAAATAATAATTATTAAGAAATGAAGTAATTAATGTAAATAAATAATATATAAATTAATAATTATATCAATCAAATCTACTGTATTTAGGCCTATTTATAATTAATTGATTGATAAATAATTAAATAAACATCAACAATTAAGAAAGAAAATACAAAATAAATAAATAACGTTAAAATGATGTCAATATAAATGAAAACCGACCTCTACCCAGACTAGACCGCTCTACGTATAGAGCACAAGGAATATAAACCATATAAACCGCCACAAAGATTCGAACGTACGGCCTGCTGATTGAGAGTCCTAATCTTTACCAACTGAGCTATTTCGATTTTTCCTATAATCCTCAGCGCTTTATACCCAAATATAGCTCTCATTCAACTATCCCCTAAATACACACGGATTTTTAAACACGGTGTTGTTGTCTGTAAAATGAGTCTATGATTTATTAGATGTAAGTTATTTTCGTTCGGCCTATATCAACAATTTTTGAATAACATTACAAGTTATTCGCGGTATATTAAATGTACAATTTAACAAACAAAAACTAGTATACCCCCCCCCCCCCCCCCCCCCCCCCCCACCCCAACTCAAAGGTTGCATTCATGACTCAACGATTTTTACGAAACTTATGTAAATCCCTATCAATTGCACAGTCAGACATCAAGGAATTACCTCAATAGAATCCATTTCACTCATGCGTGTCCGTAACAAAAGGGTCTTGTTCCCGTAGTATTTGTTGTTCAGATCAATTTGATGCAAGTCTTACTGTTCAAAGAATGACCTCCTATACGTTTGGCGGGTTATTTAAACGTGTTGATCTATAGTATAGTCTTTTCAAATTTGGGAACAGACTTTAGTTCCTACAAATATGACCGACATGACCGATATCATGAATGGCTTCTATTGCTAGTATTCACATCACATTATCTAAATCAATATTCAATACATGTAGCATTGAATATAATTTAGATTACAAAAAAAGGATTTGGTTTTTCTGTCACGAGGAGGACAATGAAAACATTGAATTGTACCTGTCCAATTACTGTATCCGATTTCGTATCGAATAATGTTAAAATCCATGTTCTGTTTCTTATAATTTTATTGCTACTACGTATGTAGCTCCTTATAATAATAATATTAAAAAAACCACACACACAAAAAAGCCCCCAACAAACAAAAACAAAAAAAACAAAAACAAAAACAAAACAACAAATTCAACCCCCCCCCCCCCCCGCCCAAAAAAAAAGGAAGAAAAAACAGAAGAAATAAATATAAAGGGATAACATAAATAAATATAATCATAAATATGGGTAAAAAACCATGGGACGTACAAAATAAAGGTACTACTGAGATCGAACTTACGATTCAATGGTATCTATATCATTATGAGTGTTTATTGTAAATCCGCTGCCCTACCAACTGAGCTAACCGGTACACAGCAATTTCTTGTCATGCGCGTTCAAATATATGGATAGGTTCACATGATTTTAATAAAAAAAGATAAAACAATAATAGGTCTAATGAATAACAAATCCCCTCCCCAAGAAAAAAAAGAAAAAAATATTACAAAATAACAAAACGAAAACGTTAACAAAACAAACAAAACAAAACAGAGACATTGGAGACACAGAGAGAAAAAAGAAGAAAAGAGAAGAAGTAATGGTTGGTTGAGGAATTGAACCCAGGATTCCTGCGTGGGAGCGCTAGAGCGTTGCCACTATGCTGCACTAGACTATTACAATTTTGGCAAAGTCGTTGATAAATATATATTTAGTATGGAGTTATTCAAGCATCACATTTCTTATGCGTTGCTGATCACCAAACTTTGTTTTCAAAATTAAAATAATGAAGTGATTAACATTTTAACAATGGGAATTGTTCTTTAGGATTTCAGCTTCTTGCCGGTGCTCTGCAATCTGTAATCGCTTCAGTATTGCGTGCACTAGGGCATGAGAATTGAGCGTCAAAATTTGTCGCAAGTTGTATGGTGGTTTCATGTTCCAAAGGGTTACAGGCCAAATGGGATGTGACAGTTGACAACCAGCAAATACCATTATATTCTATTGATAGGGAACATTGTATCGAAAATTGAAGAAAGGACAAAAGTCGGAAACAATATCCTCTCTAAACTAATGACTTGGATTGTATATTGTATAATACATAAGTATTATATTGTATAATACTTTCAAACACGATGGTCAATATATTACGCCCCCTCCGTCATCACCCATCCATTATACAAATATGTTACGTGACCTATCGCCAAAATGTTTTCAGCATTGATTTCAATGGAATGAAGGGGGAAATGGGCTACTTTCACAAGATCATGGCAATACTGCGCCGAACAATAGATGAATAGAGTGAGAGTAAACAACATGCCACACTCGTGATGGAGCGGTAGCTTAATTCATATGTCTAGACGAGCAGATACATTGATCGGCGGTGAACGTAAACATTTTACGATCGGATTTAAAAAGCGTATAGTATTTCTTAAAGAATATAACACAACCTTCCTCGCGCTTTCATCTGTCTGCTTCACTAATTGAGCCATCGAGAGTACTACAATAGTTCTATTGTTAACGCCAGATAAGTAGGAGAGGCTCTAGTTAATCACCGATCTTTTTCCGATGCTTTTAACAATAGAAAAAAATACCGTTTTAATAGCGGGGTAAACTCGGTAGAAAAACGCTATAAAATCACTTGCGAGTTTGGATATGGTCCCTTAACTAATATCCATAACCCTAATCGTAACCAGAACCAGAACTTAAACGAATGACTCGACTTATTGTAAAATGAAGATTACAAGATCCATATTTAGTGACACATAACTGTATTGAATATAGCAGTATTCCAGTGCAATGCTGACATATCAATGCTTACCGATGATAGTAGAATCTGTGTACACTATCTAACCATCTAATTAAAATTGATAGCAATTTCAAAGTGCATTTACCTATTGTTCTCTATTGACGATAGAAATGTCCTGGTGCAAAGATACTTATTATCCATCACAGTGCTATATATAGGCCTATACCAATGATAACCAGTATCTTGTTTACTATATAAAAAGTAACCCACAATATCTTTTCAATATAAGAATATATCTCTATATAAAAACCTACACTTATTTCAGATTTGTATGATTCAAATAACAATTCATCCTATAGATTTTCAAAATGATTCCTCTTATATATTTTTTTTCCTTCTCATTAATGTATACTTCTGAGATATGATTTTGTTTTGTACAAATCCAATAAAATGTGAATAGGATACTCACAATTAGTTACGTTTCACTGCTAAACTAGCAGCTTCGTCAGACTGGCAACTCTGTCTGGAGGCAACAGGAATTAGTTGTTTAGTTGTTGTTCCATATGTGGCAGGTGTTTCTGAGCGCATCGCTAGAGTCTACAAAAAACATGGTTTTTCGACTTGTTTTAAACCACACCAAACATTACGCAATTTACTTGTGCACCCAAAGGACAAGATAGACCTCCAACAAAAAGCTGAAACTGTCTACGAGATTCCTTGCTCTGGTTGCCCAAAATCATACATTGGCGAAACTGGTCGTACCTTCGGAACCCGCTTACAAGAACACAAGAAAGAGGTTAAGAAATTTGAAAAGAAACCATACACTCGTTCCACGAGGAAAAACTCTACTACGGTACAACACAAATCAGCAATTACCGACCATGTAGCGGCTACAAATCACACCATCGATTGGGACAAGGCCACAACGATAGACCGCGAATCGGACAGAACAACAAGATGGCTTAAAGAAGCCATTTGGATTCGGAGAAGGGGGAGAACACACTCAACAATGATGAGGGGTCCTACACACTGCACAACATCTACTATCAACTCGTCGGAACTACACCCTCTACAACGGCGGGTCCCAGCAACAGGAAATCCCTAATTCCTGTTGCCTCCAGACAGAGTTGCCAGTCTGACGAAGCTGCTAGTTTAGCAGTGAAACGTAACTAAATTGTGAGTATCCTATTCACATGTTATTGGATTTGTACAAAACGAAATCATATCCCAGATGTTCAATAACAATCCAGATGAACTTATTCAAAGATTTAATGTATACTTATTATTAATATTGCATACGAGTATCAACATTAGGCGACTTTAACATGGGCATAAACTGATCTTATTTCATTTTTCTAAACTTTTCATACTGTGCGATGTTAGGACTCTTCTACGGTGGCGGATTCAAATTGTTGGGGATTCAAGTATACATGGCCGCAGCAATGACAGTGTGGACTATCGCGCTTGCTTTTATAATGTTGACTGTAATACAAAAGACCATTGGATTACGGTGAGTAATATCCATTATGCTTTATCGAGGGAGTGACGTCAACAATGGATGCATTATGTAATACTAATAAACTTCATCGGAGTATCAAAATAAGGCCAATATAAAGTGGGTATTTCTCTCGTCTTATTTCAGTTATCCATACTGCTCATATACTGTGCTACTTCAAGACTCTTCTACGGAGGGTGTGTGGAAATGGTTGGGGAATAAAGTATACATAAACCGTAGCTATGAGTATGACAGTATGGACCATCGTGGCAAACCAAGTCAAATGAAACTAGGAATATGACTGCTTTACCATGATGACACCGACATTAGCTTGAATGTTTGTTTTTAGAGCTGAAAAGTCTAAATTCCCAAAAACGTCTATTCTATTTCGACATTTAAGACCCATCCCGAAATTTCGTGGTATAGTAGTATTATTTACTTTTGGATATTTTGGGAGGAGGCGAAACTGACATTTTTAATAATAATATAATTTTATAATGAAATTCCGGCTCAACAAGATGACAAAATGTATCTAGATTTCAGAAATCCTCCAATGTTCAAATATTGTCTGGATCGAACGGCTTTTAAATGTAACTTGATATCATTTTGTTTCATCCTCTACTCATTTATATGCAACAGATGCAGCGAAGAACACGAAATCCTAGGAGCAGATATATGTGAACATAACATCATTCAACTTTCCCTCGCTGAAAAACTGGAGGTGACCAAGGATTTAATAAAGTGCGGCTACAAGTCACCATTTCTGGAAGAACTGAAAGCGGCCGCCATTACTCCAGATTTCCTGAAACTACATTCACGTCGCAGGGCTTCATTTGCAGCATATCCTGCATGGAATGGTTTAAAGTCCGGAGATGAAGAAAAAAATCATCATGAGGACGATATCTTGAGCAGTGTCAGTGTGGAAGTAGAAAATAATCGGAATTTAAGATCGAGTTCATTAAAAAGTAACTCTTTAGTACAACGTGCACAGACGTCCAGTGTAACGTCCAGTGGCCGTGTCAAAAATCGTTCGGTAAGTAGGCACTAACTAAATGCTTAATGCTTCCGGCAATGTCTTGCTAAACCGTCCCATATCAGATGTGCGCGTGTTCATAACAATTAAAATGCGTTGTAATAGCACATGGTTTATACCGTACGGGACGATAAATAAGATACAGCCCTACTTCCTCTAGACTGGGTCCCCACGTCCCTCTATATGGCCGCCATCTTTAAAAATGGCGGACCAAAAAGAGGGACTGGGAAAATAGTACGTCCAAAAGTGTGCGGTTTGTCGTGGAATTCCACGACAACTTTGCATATATGAATATGAATACCAGTACCGAGCATGCGCATTTGTACACAGCAACAACAGAAATACTACCCGATTGGTTCAATTCAAAGGCAGTGCATCGTCACGCTGCGCCACGGGGAGGCAAATCGTGCGACCTATCGCGTCACGCGGTGTACAACGCCGCGTGAAACTATCGGCGCACTGTGGCGTGACTGGTGAGTGAATAGCTCATGTATATTCAGCAGTTGATCAGCGCACACTTGTGGAATTGTATTTTTTCCAGTCTTCACATTTGAGCACCCTCGCAGGGGCCGTGTGTAAAATAGGGAAGACATGAGGATCCAGTCTACTACTTCCTCATTCCAGATAAATGTGGAACTACTTTGGATGGGAAGAAAGGTCAAAACATATTTGTTTAAGGATGAACCCTTCCCTGATATAAACTGCATTTCTGAATTCCTCTAGTTACAAGCTTTCCAAAAATGTATACTTTTGCTATCATAGGTTGAAAACTTTTTCTGTTATAGTCATTTTTATAAATCCGGTAAATTGAGGCTGATTATTCATGTTGACTGTGTAGCGAATAGGAAGAAAGCTGATGATCATTGTCTTATCCATAATTAATTAGTTGTTAATAATAGTTGACAAGTCTGTTGAACCACATACTTAATGACTACTAAGTATCCTTTGAAATGGGACCAAAATTGTGTTTTTAACATTAGGGGATGACTAGTTATTGTAAAAAGAACAAAGCATGGGATTATCCCCATTGAGTTTGTACAGGCGGCACCCCTTCCAGAAACACCCCTTCCAGCACCACCCCTGGTCCCCAAACATCAAACAGCTGTATCTCCCTTTCTGTATTAACTATACCAATGCCATTTTGCAGGCAGATAGCTTGTTATTAGGGCTTTAAAATGATACCAAATTTGTTGAGATAGCTTTTGTGGTTTGAGGAAAATGACAGCATGAAGCTAAAAAATGTAACGGCACCACCCTATTGGGAGGCGAGTTCATAACGCGTGACCATATACATAATAACCTAAACTTGTTGCTGTTTGATGTTGGTTTTAGTAACGTGTCACACAACAAGAATTGTTCGAGCAGATTTTAATGTGTCACTGATTGCAATATTACTATTACATAATTGGATATTAATGTGTCAAAGTATTGTCATGTTGCTATCATCATCCATAGAGTAGTGTGATACTGTGTTGGCATATTTCAATCGTTTGAAAGCAATTATGTCACTGTATTGTGGCATACTAATGCCATCTGCTAGTCATGTATTGGCGCGCATTACTGTCTGAAAATGTTTTAAAAGCAGTCAACGTATGGTCATCTTTCTCTATCACCTGTAGATATTGATTTGTCAATTTACTGACTTATTGCTATCATCTGTAGATGATAATTTGTTAATGTATTGACATATTGCTATCATTCGTAGATAATAGTGTATTTTAGTAATTTTTAACGCTATTGCAGAGTTACTTTGCCATCGGTTGTAATTATCAAATTCTATTTTCGATTCAATCTCATTACAGCCCGACTGCAACAGTCCCTTCAACGGAAGAGACAACCATGCCTTTGATCATAATGATCTGGAGGACGTCATCGTCAACGGCTCTCCATCTAAGGATCAATTGTCAATTTGATATCATGTTAATATCAGATTACACAAGCTAATATCATGATGATAGTAGCACTTCAAGTATAGCGTCTGATATGATGAAATTATGATTATCTAATCATATTATTATATTGTATTTACAAATTGTGGGGTTCGATGAGTTTTTAGTGGTTTGGTTACGTGACCGGCAACTGATGCCCACGCAGGTTTTCTAAGAAGATGATTATATGTAATTCTAATAATTTTGGATGTTGACCTTTATCCATGGGCCATGCAATCTAAAAGAACATGTGGCAGTACTGGTCTCAAATATTTAAGACATTCAGCGTTTAGATTCAGTTATGAATATAAATTATGCAAAAGGCATTTTCCATTATTTTAATATGTTCTTCTTTTGAAAATAATTTATAATACACTCTTAGTAGTGTCGAACCAATCAGAAAGCAAGAAATTTAAATACGCGGAGTGTATTGAAAGTGTCTAATGCACTCCGCCTGTCCGCCGTTCAATGCGCGCACCACGCGCTTTGTATTGATTCGCTGTTCAGGCATCGCGGGTTCGCCGATTTTCACTGCGGGTGTTAGCAAGCTTGTTAAAATGTTTGTAATTCGTTACTACATGGATCAAAATTATGCTCAAATTGTGAACTTTGATTTGTATAGTGTCGTGTATGAATTAGGTTAATGCATGCGTATGTTTTGTTTCTCAAAGATCAGAAAAATCAATTCACTTGCGCAAATGTTGATATGCTCACAATAGCACTCCCCCTGCAGGGTCGTGCTACTATTCACACATCAACATCAGCGCGCGTGCATTGATTTGTCTAATTTCACTCGAACCAACACATACGCTTTTATTGACCTATAATTAATTAAGATACGGGACCGACCAATATTTAAATAATATCTATATATTGACAAGTATTAATGTGACATATAAATTGTTACATTTTAGACACACCGAATAAAAATATGTGTTAAGGGGGCTGTGGACTCTCAGGTACAGTCTCCATAGAACTGCCGTAACTTCTTCAATATTCATTTAACCTTTATAAACGTATACAGTTTTTTGCAGAAAAGGGTTCAATGAATCCAACCATGATAATGAAATTGACCATTTTGGGAAAATTTATAAAAAAACACGTTTTTTTAAACCTATTTTAGGTTTGGAAAAGATAACTCAAAATATATTTTGTTAAATGTTGTCATACTAGTTTTATGATAATCCTGATAACATTCCCTAGGAGCATTTTTTGGGGGAAAATCACATTTTTAGGCACTTTTTGGGCTATAACTCAAAAAATAAATAAAATATTAAAAATTAAAAAAACGCTCTTGGGGAATGTTATCAGGATTATCATAAAACTGGTATGACAAAATTTAACAAAATATATTTTGAGATATCTTTTCCAAACCTAAAATGGGTCAAAAAACTAGTTTTTTATAATTTTTTCCAAAATGGTCAATTTCATTATCATGGTTGGATTCATTGAACCCTTTTCTGCAAAAAACTTTATAAGTTTATAAGATTAAAAGAATACTGAAGAAGTTACGGCAGTTTTACGGAAACAGTACCTGAGAGTCCACAGCCCCCTTAAGGCATTTTGTGACAGTTTCCACTTAGATTTAGAATTTAGAACTTGATTTCCAGAAGGAATTGTAGCGCGATTGAGAATAATAAGAAATTTGTTCACAACGAGAATCCATACCAAGTAGATAAATCGGGTTAAAACAAGTACGCCGTGAAAGGACTGTATTTGGTCAAGAGTTTAAACAAGTACGCCGTGGGATGATTGTTTTTGGTCAAGAGTTAATACGAGTACGACCGTAGGATGGCTCTATTTGGTTATGGTTTCGTCAGAAGCAGCTTTGACTAAATCACATGATGTCAGGATCACTATAACTGTATAACCTCTTTAGGAAGACACTAATGCTTCATCTAATAGGCTTTTTATCGAGGTAGACAATAATGTGTCACTGTTGCGGCATATTTCTATCTTAGGTAGGCACTGATGTGTCACTGTAGTTATAATGTTTAAGAAACCAACATTATACACTATATCTTATACGGGAACACGGGATGTGGAAAACTAACGTTATGTTCTATATCATGTAGGGGAACACCAGATTGGAAACATACCGTGGTGTTCTATATCATGTACGGGAATACAAGTAGTGGAATACTAACGTTATACTCTATAAAACCAAAAAAAACATCCTTAGCAAAAAAAAAAGCAAAATTACATAACATCCTACACTACTATATAATGTTTAAGAAAACAACGTTATACACTCTATCATATACGGGAACACGGAATGTGGAAAACTAACGTTATGTTCTATATCTTGTAGAGGCACACCAGATTGGAAAAAAATACCGTGATTTTCTATATCATGTACGAGAATACAGGAAGTGGAAAACTAACGTTATAACCTATATCATGTTTAAGAAACCAACATTATACACTCTATCATATACGGGAACACGGAATGTGGAAAACTAACGTTATGTTCTATATCATGTAGGGGAACACCAGATTGGAAAAATTACCGTGACTCGGATGTTCTATATCATGTACGGGAATACAGGAAGTGGGAAACTAACGTTATACTATATATAATCATGGAATAGTTTCATCAGGAATTCAGAAGAACATGATAATAATTTTCGTTAGAAAATTCCAATTAGGAAACTTACATAATTTTCCATACGGGTTTCAACAACACATCGGTTGTCTTCCTCAGTGGATTGTGTTTGATCCAGAGCTAGTGTTTCTAGTCTGTTTCTTGATGACGTCATCGGATGATGACGCCCTCTGGATCACTGAGTCGTAAAGATGACTGAGTTGGTAAGCCCCCTCGTCGCCATTCATTAGGTGCTTATGTTGGTCTGAGCCTCCTTTTCTCCGATATATAATGTTTAAGAAACCAACATATACACTCTATCATACACGGGATGTGGAAAACTAACGTAAGGTTTAATAATACCATAATGTGCTGGAACACCGGGTGTGGAAAACTATCGTTATATTATATATCGTGTACGTGTAAGCGTTGACATTCGGATTTTCTCTCTATTTTAGCATCCTGTGGCCAACACCTAATCAAAATAAATCAGGAAAGATACGTATTGTCCGCAAATGATTATGTTAGAACCTAATCCTGATTTTAGGTCTACTAATATATTACTTGTACTGGTATTAGCCTAGAAATCGATGAACTTTATGCACCATTGTTCAAAAGTCTTCCTCATTTACGATAATGAAAAAATTGACTATAGTTATAGCAGAAACAGTTATTATGCATCGGGATTTTATTTGAGATTATTCTTGCACTGTCCACAATGAAAAAGACGTCCCACACATGTTTATTATAGATAATATTATATGGGTCACTGACGTAATGCACTGTTACTTATGTTATATTTAATAAGAAATGTTATACTGTATCATAAGATAATAAAGACATCAAAAAAAGTAACTCGGCTGTTGTAAAGCACCTATAATTTTAAAATTGTTACTCATATTCTAAAAATGAGAACACCAGGAGACGGACCATTTAATTACGGTGATTTTGACACCTTGTTTGTTAAAATCGATAAAGTATTGTTGTCGCGGTATGTGCTTACAGTCAGTAGGGAGGTCACGCTGCATGTCATATTTTGTTTTACGCAAGAAAACAATGGAGTATCAGTGACTGCAATATTTGTTAGATATAGCTTCGGAAAATGGTCTATTTGGGCATCTCAAAAACTGAGAAACGTGCTAAAAATCAGGTAGAATTTTAGAGGAGGGTCAATAACATCTGCAGATCGGTAAAATGTATAGTATTAAACACGTTTTGTGACCAAATTTATGTCGTAAAATGTTGGAAAATTCACGTTTTGAAAATCTGTGGTCTTCGAAATTACAGGAATCCTAACTCATTCTAAACCTCACCAAATCATGAAATGAACCCTCGTCTACAAAAAAGTCTGTGTACGTATTGCTCTATCTGCTTGGAGATAGCGAAGACCACGGAAACTTCATAGCTTCATACCACGTAATGAAATCTGCCATTAGGCGCCATAGACATTACATGGCGAACATCGTACAGATTTGCACTGCAGTCCTCTGTGTAGGGAGTTTTGACAATAGCAAGGTCGTTCGACTATTGTGTTTGTGCATGTTTGTGACTACTGACCCCGTTTAACAATCTTCATAGCTTTCATATGGCCATGTGTTTTGAACTGACCACCCAAAAAGGGTGGCGGCGTTGCATTTTTGGTGACGAATCATCCATCTCTCTCTATTAACTCAACAACTAAATGTGGTAGAGTTATAGTTTAGGTGTCATTTAAAAGCTTATTTATCTAGCTACACTGTGTGAATAAATCAGGTATTTCTATAACTGTTTGGCTGAGATATGATTGATTATATTTCGAAAGTCAGGGGTGGCGGCGGTGGCGGTGGCGGCGGTGGCGGTGGCGGCGGTGGCGGTGGCGTTGTGTACAATCTCTATGGGGAATATAGAAAATGTTCCCAATTCTACGTTCAAATTACAATAACTCCAAATCTCTGTATGGTACAAACATGATTTTGCTCTCATTTTATAGATTGTTTTATATTCTATAAGTTTCTGTTTCAACAAACGTGTCAACTATTACGTAACAATTGTAATCACGAGTCGATTGCATTGTCCTTGGCTTTTTCCCTATTCTCTACACAGTGAACTTGTCCTAATTCATCGGTTTTACATACATGACTATAACAACAGAATTATTCAACCGATGATAGCAAAGTTATACATTTTTGGAAAGCTCTCAAATAGGGGAATTAAAAAATGCCGCTTAAATCAGGATAGGGTGAATAGCCAAAAAAATATATGTGAAAACTCGAATAAATATGAAATGTAAACGTTTGCGCTCATTTACTTCTCGATTTAGTATATTTCAACAAGTTACCCTTGACAACCATTATATTCTGATGGGTAAATTGCATGAGGAACTAATATGCACAGTAAAATGATGATTGGGATAGGAATAAAAAAAATATTGAGCTTTAATCAAAATATGAAAAAAGATCGATATTCTTTGAACATTCTTAATCACAAGATGTTACCATTAAGTCCTATGCAAATTCCAATCTCATATTTGGATTCCTTGTGAGATTACCGTTTAGAAAATATATACTTTTTATGGGGTAGAACCAGTAATTATTGCGATATGCTAATTCGAATCTCAGATGGTGTAAAATGTAAAAATCTGGACATGCAACGGGAAGGATGGCGAGTTCAAAACACATGGCCATATAGGGCTTGGGTGACCTAACTATTGACTGCTTACAGATAAAAAGTGCCATTTCCATTGTTGCATTAACTCCTATTGAACTTTCTGATTCAGCGTGAAGATAATAGCGGGAATTTTGATTAGCTGTTCTTGTTGTGCTGTAAACTTGATTAGCATAATCCGGGACAAATTTAATGGGGATGACAGGCGTACTTCTTTACAATTAAAAAGGATGAATTCAAAACTCCAAATGCTCAGAAGGTCCGAAAAGACAGACAGGACAGGTCATCGCCATGGACAAACTATCAAAATTCCCCCTATTATCTTCACGCTGAATCAGAGAGATCAATAGGAGTTAATGCAACAATGGAAATGGCACTTTTCATCTGTAAGCACATACCGCGACAACAATACTTCATCGATTTTAACAAACAAGGTGTCAAAATCACCGTAATTAAATTGTCCGTCTCGTGGTATTTTCATTTTTAGAATATGAGTAACAATTTTAAAATTATAGGTGCTTTTACAACAGCCGTGTTACTTTTTTTGATGTCTTTAGAAGAAATCAATGGGATATTGCTATCAATAGTCGACAGACAGTGATGTATTGTTGAACAGATATAATGCGATGTTCATAGCACGGTAATATTTCACTACACCGGGATATTGCTATCTTCAGGAGACAGCGATGTGTCGTTGAACAGATATAGTTCTGTGTTCATAAGATAGTAAATGTGTTACTGCAGTGGGATATTGCTATCTTCAGTAGTAAGTTGTAGTTGAATTAGAAACAGGGCTGTTTTCATAAGATATAATAGTGCGTCACCGCACTGTAATATTTATATTGGAAGTAATCTGTCATTCACAAGATACAGTGCTGTTTTCAAAAGCTACAATCATGGGGAAAAGGTTGACACGCTTTGTCCGAATTTAGGGGGGAAAGCGCCCCTCTCCCTCGAGGCAATGTTGATCCGAGTCATGTTATCAGAAAACCTTAAAGTTCCCCAACATTGATTGATGGAGGTGGGGAAGGATAATATAAGAAAGGGGAGACTTCTGCTTTCTATTAAACAGTGCTATGTCCCAAGTCTGATATCAATTGCGAGCACGGGGATAGTTGTAATAAGTTTTCCATGATTGGAGTTATGCGTTGACATCAGGCTATTCATTCTTGAACAAGAAACCTCATCAATATCTACCATTCTTCATCGAATTTATCGATTTCCGAGAGCGTAATTGGGTCAAGGTTAAAGTCCTTGTCTACGGACTTGTTTCGGTATATAGTCTGATCTGAATTCAGATCGAAATTAGCCAACATGTTAATCGACCATTATAGGATGCTACTCTCAATATTTCCGTACTAACGATGCCCATTGAAGTAAACTAAATCTCACAAACAAATCACCCCTAAACAAATCACGAAAATCCAACAAGTGACGCCACTCCCTCCGTGTAGGATTGTTTTCTTCCATATTATGGTTCAACAAGTAGACTAGTACTAGCACTTAATTCGTTGATCTATTATTAATTTAGTATTAAAGCTATTGACACCCTGCACTTACCGTTGGAGTGATATGGGCACATAAAGTGTAATGTCTTCCGTGTATATAATGTCGACATCTATATTCACAAAAAGTTAGGTAAAGAATTAATCGTTCATTATAATACTATTAGACTATAATTTTTGTAATTTAAAAAGATTATTAAAATGAATTAATTGTATGTTTTAAGGAATATCAATACGATTAGGCTATCTATGTAAATTAATATTATCATTTGTTTATTTTGTAATTATGTTTTGTTACTCGTGAACTATACAAAAATAAACGTTGCTAACCCTATACAACATTTGAAGACTAAAATATAGTTAGGGATCACATCAAAACTCGACCGCGCGGCAACCGCCGGTTCCGCCCGGTTGGACCGCATATCATTGTTTAGAACAATAGAAACCGGCTGCAACCGCACGGAACCCACGGAACCGGCGGTTGTTGTGTTGGGCGGTCGAGTTTTGATGTGCTCCCTTAGTAGCTGTTTGGCTATATACATGTACTGCGGTGCCATAATGCATAGACTGTACAATATATGGTGTCGTGATATGGCGACCATTCACGACTCCAATAGTACAGCCTATTATACATTAGGCCAAGAACATATGGGCTGTCTCGGACACACGGATAAGTACAGTATGTTGAGCCATTAAGTTGCCGCATTAGTCTACGCGCTGAGTCCAATCTGTGCCCTTGTTACAGTTATCAGAAAAAGAAGAAAAAAAAGTTGGCCGCCAAATAGCTATGCTATATATGCTTAACTATAGTTATGCTATAAAGTGGGGAACGAATAGGGGGCAACAAGCACAGTAAAAAATGCATTTCCGCATTTCTCATTGCTCATTTTCTAAAAAATAGGGGGGAAGTATTAAAGCGTAGCTTTTTTCCAAAATGTATGTGAGACCGACCATTTTTTTTTTGCCTGATGCAATAATATATAGCAAAACAGATACGAACTACCACTAATATAAGGCACAATAGGTTTACGCATCATTTTTGTTTAATATCAGTAAAACTGTCATTTTAAAGCATGGAATTTTCCGCAAATTTCATTAAAAAATCGCGTATTTAGATGATAAATAAATGCCGATTGAAAATGACGAGCATCGATGACAATTTTACGAATCCTTTATACTATAGTCGCTAATTTTACGAAATTAAATTGTACGCGAATATTTTCTTGTTTTACAGTAACATACATTTAGAAAAAGTTGTCTCGCTTCGTAAGGCCGAAGGCTACACTGCAAAAACAGTGTTTAATAAACACTTTTCTAAACATATTTTGCCATCACTTTGTTAATACATTGAAATACTAAATATGTTTAAAGTTTTGCCGGGCGGTGTTTAGCAATTAAATTGCACACTTGTTGTTCTGATATTACAACCCTCGTTTCCCAGAGTATCTTCAAATGTAAGATTTGTTGGCGTATTCCATCTCCCATTTACCATCATAAAGCACTAAATGCGACAGACTAGTTACCCACTGCGGTGGCAAAAAGTACCTGTTTTAACGCATATCCACATTACCATTATCACCCACTTATGTGACCGACAAATTGCCCACTGCGGTGGCAATTCGTCCCAACCGGTTTCCAGCGCAGTGCACTACCAATGTGCTCATTAAAGCACAATTGCGACAGACTAGTTACCCACTGCGGTGTCAAAAAGTACCAGTTTTAATGCATATCCACATTACCATTATCACCCACATATGTGACCGACAAATTGCCCACTGCGGTGGCAATTAGTCCCAACAGGTTTCCAGCGCATGCACTACCAATGTGCTCATTAAAGCACAATTGCGACAGACTAGTTACCCACTGCGGTGGCAAAAAGTACCTATTTTAACGCATATCCACATTACCATTATCACCCACTTATGTGACCGACAAATTGCCCACTGCGGTGGCAATTCGTCCCAACAGGTTTCCAGCACATGCACTACCAATGTGCTCATTAAAGCACAATTGCGACATACTAGTTACCCACTGCGGTGGCAAAAAGTACCTGTTTTAAAGCATATCCACATTTCCATTATCACCCACTTATGTGACCGACAAGTTGCCCACTGCGGTGGCAATTCGTCCCAAAAGGTTTCCAGCGCATCCACAACCAATGTGCTCATTAAAGCACTAATGTGACAGACTAGTTACCCACCTGTTTTAAAGCATATCCACATTACCATTGTAACAACAGACTATGTGACCCGACTAGTTGCCCACACAGTGGCAAAAAAAGCACCTGTTTTTTCAACAACAACAAATATTTTTTAACGCATACCAACACATTTAAAGCACATCCAATGTTCCCATTCCTAAACATTCACAATCTAGAATGGACCCTGCAACCTCTGTTTTTAGGGTGGGATGGGTGGGAAACAATTTTGTCAACACCTCCTTCTGATTTGTATGATAACTTCAGAATGACTGGAAAACCCCAGCCCGCATGGTCAACCATGAGGCACATTTTAATCCAGGATCCACCTGCTTCTTGGTATTTGCCGCATATGAATAGCCTCATATCATAGCTTTTGGTCATTGCCGCATATGAATAGCATCATACAATAGGAGCACTCCTCAGCTGCACAACACAATGGAGCACTGACCTGGGGGAAATGCCCCAACAAACACACCACCCTTGCACACTACTAACACCCCACCCTTCTCAATTTTGTTGAGACTAGAAACACCATCTGCCTGGTCAATCTAATGCCATTTATACTCAATTAGAATATAAATGTAATTAAATTGACACTGCAAATTAACACACCAATACACCCAGCATTTGACTAGAGAGGTATCATTCATTTATTTTCCGAAGGTTTCCACTTACTGTACTGACAAAAACTGACGAATAAAACAAGGTGCAATTACCATTAACAATCTAGATATAAACGATCGAGCTTGCACTCTTGACTGCCCATTCAGCTAGTCCCCCACATTGCTGGGGACTCATTTCCAACGACATGTGACGATAAAGATGCATCAAGGATGCATTGCCACTTAAATGCATATCCTAAAATTGTGTTCAAATAAGACTTTAGTTTTTTGTGATATCTCCAAAAAATGTGACGTCGTACTTCACTGACTCCCTTTGTGCCCGTTATCTTAATTTGGTTTATTTTACAAACAACCTCCCAAACCAAAAAAACATTTTGGAATTTTTGGCCCAAGCAAAGCCATCCACTCCCCATTCAACCACTACCGCATCATTCCACTACTGGGGTACCTAACAGCAGTTGGAAATATGTGATATTTGTGTACTCCAATGCCTGTTTGAGTGAAAAAATAAATAAATATATACCCCGAGCACTCAAAATGTAATTCATCCACACTGAATAACCATGGCCTTCATTGTATAATGGTTGGCTGAGCGATCGCCTATCCCCATACCTTTGCAATTTTTTATTTTTTTCTTCTTTTCTTTTCCTTTCTTTTCATTCTCTTTTTTTTTTTTTATCTCTTTCTTTCTTTCTTCTTTTTTCATTTTTTCATTTTTTTTTTTTTCCTTTTCTTCTTCTTTTTATCTCTTTCATTCTTCCTTTTCATCTTTTTTTTTTCCCTTTTCTTTTCATTCTCTTTTTTTCTTCTTTTTATCTTTTCTTTCTTTCTTTTCTTTTCTTTTTTTTTTTTCTTTTCTTCTTCTTTTTATCTCTTTTTTTCTTTCTTTTCTTTTCCTTTTTTTTTTTTTTTTTTTCTTTTCTTCTTCTTTTTATCTCTTTCATTCTTCCTTTTCATTTTTTTTTTTTTTTTTCATCTTTTTTTTTTTCTTTTTTCTTTTTTCTTTTTTTATTCTTTTTTTTTTTTTTTTTTTTTATTCTTTTTTTACTATTATTATTATTTTATTTTTTTATCTTTTGCTTTCTTTCTTCACTACAGCCAGAAGTGTGACCCGCCCCCAATCTTGTCCATCAGGGCCATCAATAATCCTACTGGGGCCCCAGTTGCCTATCCCCATACTGCAACTGTCATCAATATCACCCCTCAATCACTGGGCTATTTAGAATGCCTGTATCCTCCCTAATCCCTCCAAATTCCTCTGTACATGTAAGAGACTATTTTGCCTTAGTGATGCATCCCCTTGACCCTGAAGGGGTCCAAAATCAACTGGGTTTGGATGGCTTTGCCCCTTACCTGATACTGGTGGCTGTAATGCCGTTCCCACGTTACTGGAAGCAGAGGCACCTGCTGGATCCTGCGATCCCCCTTGACTTTTATCAACTAGTGCTGACTGTTGCCTTGTAAAAAAAATATTTTATTCTTTATTATTCTTTTTTTTTTATTCTTTTTTATTTATTTATTTTTATATTTTTTATTTTTTTTATTTTTTTTTTTTATTACTAATATTAAAAAAAATTATATTATTATAATTATCATTAATATTATTTTATTTAGTTTTCATTTATATTTATTGAAAAGAAGAAGAAAAAAAAAAAAAACAACAACAACAACAAAAAAACAAACAACAACAAAAAACATAAAAAACCCACAACAAACACCATAACATCCGCCAGACAAACACCCCCCCCCCCCCACAAACACACCCCCACATCATAAATACTGGAATGCCCACACACACCAAAATTGTGTCCAAACAACAACCAACCACCACCTTTACATAATTCAACCCTGCCTACATAATTCCACCCGGCCTCCCCAAAAATTAAGTAATAGCCCATCCTGGTTGCCTGGAGCACGAGTTGACACCACCTGAAGTGGTACATGTGTTTTGAATCCACTGTCATTATTTCAAGAAAATACTTGCCCTATCACCCGATCCAGGACTCCACTTGACCAGTAATTATTACCCCAATCCACACTAACCTTTCTACCCACCGGCAAAGAATTACACCATAACAACTGATGGTTCAAAATCCCGGTCAAAATAATGATAACACCACTTGATAAATAGTTATTTATTTATTTATTTTTTATTTATTTTTTATTTTATTTTTCCTTTTTATTCTCATTATTATTTTTTTATTTATTTTTAATTGCCATTCATAATACCATATCTGGACATGCCACGACCAGAAACATTGACTAGAGCGTACACAGTCCAGGCTTTGGAAGGAGTTTACTAATTAAGTTGTACTAATAATTTAGATTACTACACCCATGTGTACAAATTTATTGGAATTAAAATCCAACATGCCCTGTCATTGTTATTCATATACTGACATTGAAGCGCCCATTGGGTGGCAGGAAACCTTGACTACCCCATAGAGCCAGTTCCCCTCTTCCATGCGTCCAATTATTTTGGACCTCACCAACATGCCAATTAATTTCCAAAACTTCCCCCTCCCAACAGTCACGCAACAAACCATACACCTCCAATAACGGTAAAGCAACAAACCATACCCCTGTGGGGATTTACCATGAATGAATAACAAACAAAAATTGACCAAGCACACACACCCCTCCCCTAAGCCTTTGAACTTTGTGTAACGAAACTAACATCCCAAATCCTTATACCTGCATGTGGCATCATTACTACCCCCTTTTTCATTTATTTAATCTTCTCAAATTAGAAGGAAAAAACAACAAAAACTGCCGCATTCTAAAAACCCTACTATAAAATAACCCATCCAACTCAATCCGATTAATCAGTTTACCAACCCATGGATACAATATTAAACAACGAATATATTTATAGTAAAAACAACTAACCGTACTTCCCTTTGGCTCTGTCTGCCCAATCTTCTCTACGATTCTGCTGTTTCTTGCTGGTTTTAAAACAATTTTGTCAACACCTCCTTCTGATTTGAATGATAACTTCAGAATGACTGGAAAACCCCAGCCCGCATGGTCAACCATGAGGCACATTTTAATCCAGGATCCACCTGCTTCTTGGTATTTGCCGCATATGAATAGCCTCATATCATAGCTTTTGGTCATTGCAGGGATAAAGGGATAAGAAACTCCCAAGACAAAACCCCGATTCTCTTGCCCTTAATAGTTTGTCGCAACTGGTATAGGTGGCGCGTTATAATTTCAAAATAGTTGGGGGCTAAGGGATTATTTGGTTCACATTCTTCTAAAAGCACCAAATTGGACCCATATGTTGCTCGAACCATACTCTTTTGATTTTTGATGAATGCCAAAATTGGAGCCTTCTGGGAGGGACGGCCATATTGGCCAATTCCAATATGGCCGCCATACTGGGGGATCAAAAATTCAAATTGCTCAATTAAGCTGACAAGCATACCAAATTGTTTGTCCGATGTGTGGTTACTGAGGTGAGCAAAACGGGAAAAGGTCGTTGACCTTTGCTTTTGGGTGTCAAAATTTGAACATGCTCCGATTTTGTCAAATTGTTCGTCAGATCACAATGGTTCAAGAAATGGTAATTGTTACCACCTGGAGTCGTTTTTGTGCCTTATACAGGGTCGGAAGGTCACAATCCCTATCGTACGCCTATATACGCCCAAAAGCAAAGGTCAACGACCTTTTCACGTTTTGCTCAATATCTTAGTAACCACACATCGGAAGTGGTCCTGGTGCTCAGACAATCAATTTTCAGCTATTTGAAGCAATTTGAGTTTTTTGATTCCCCCATGGCGGCCATATTGGAATTGGCCAATATGGCCGTCCCAGAAGGCTCCAATTTTGGCATCCATCAAAAATCAAAAGAGTATGGTATGAGCAAAATTTGGCCAAATTTTGTGCTTTTAGACGAATGTGAACTAAACCTCCCCTGTGAAGCCTTAACAGCCCCAACTATGATTGCTTAATCGCTTGTCGCAACTGTTATAGAGTGCGCTATGTTATGGGCCAAATCTAAACAATGCACAGATTGTGAGATTCAATCGCCTGGTCATTGCCGCATATGAATAGCATCATACAATAGGAGCACTCCTCAGCTGCACAACACAATGGAGCACTGACCTGGGGGAAATGCCCCAACAAACACACCACCCTTGCACACTACTAACACCCCACCCTTCTCAATTTTGTTGAGACTAGAAACACCATCTGCCTGGTCAATCTAATGCCATTTATACTCAATTAGAATATAAATGTAATTAAACATAGGTGTCTAGGAATGCTATACGTAATGTTTCGCTTATAAACATGTTAAAAAGGTATTTACAAAGTGATGGCAAGAATGTATTAAGACAATTGTTTGATTGCTAAACCCTGTTTTGCAGTGAAAGGAAGGTGCATTGGCTATGTTTTGTGATTGTATTCATACTTTATGCAAATCTGCAGTGGTAAATATTTATCCTGATTTACTTTACCCCATAAAATTACTGATTTTATTTATATGTCTCTATTGACAAAAAGTGGTATATTCATACTGTGCGTCCTATGGTTTTAAAATAAAGACAGAAAAAAAAGTAATTCGGCTGTTGTAAAAGCATCTATAATTTTAAAATTGTTACTCATATCCTAAAAATGAAAATACCAGGAGACGGAAAATTTAATTACGGTGATTTTGACACCTTCTTTGTTAAAATCTATCAAGTATTGTTGTCGCGGTATGTGCTTACAGATGAAAAGTGCCCATTTCCATTGCTGCAGTAACTCCTATTGATCTCTCTGATTCAGCATGAAGATAATAGCGGGAATTTTGATGAGTTCTTCTTGTTGTGCTGTAAACTTGATTAGCATAATCCGGGACAAATTTAATGGGGATGACAGGCGTACTTCATTATAATTAAAAAGGATGAATTTAAAACTCCAAATGCTCAGAAGGTCCGAAAAGACAGACAGGACAGGTCATCGCCATGGGCAAACTGTCAGTATAACAGCGATGGCTCATTACGCTGAATCAGAGAGATCAATAGGAGTTCCTGCAACAATGGAAATGGGCACTTTTCATCTGTAAGCACATACCGCAACAACAATACTCGATCGATTTTAACAAACAAGGTGTCAAAATCACCGTAATTACATTTTCCGTCTCCTGGTATTTTCATTTTTAGAATATGAGTAACAATTTTAAAATTATAGGTGCTTTTACAACAGCCGAGTTACTTTTTTTCCTGTCTTTATGTCCCACTAATAGTTAGTTCGAATGCAGTGCGCGACGAAATAAGAGACAAATACCCTCCTGATATGATATTATGCCAAATGACACTCTAAAACGTCTTAGGGAGCAAATCAAAACTCAAACGCACGGCAACCAGCGGTTCCGCCCGGTTGGAAATGCATATCATTGTTTAGAACAATAGAAACCGGCTGCAACCTCACGGAACTCCACGGAACCGGCGGTTGCCGGGCGGTCGAGTTTTGATGTGCTCCCTTATTTAAAATGAATAACTATCTCTAGTCAAAAGTTAAATACAATTTCAACGGTCCCTTAATACTACAAAGAGATGTATTGAAACATGAGTATCGGACAAATGAATGTAAGCCCTTACATTTGCATGGTAGGGAATTGGACATCTTGATATGTCCACGTGTCCTTCGGACTAAATATCTAGTCATCCTCGGATTAGATATTTAGTCATCCTCGGACTAGATCTAGTTATTTGAATAAGAAGTTTTAGATTGTAATGTTGTTCACCTTGAGGTGCACAAAGTTATAGGATCGGATTTATTTATAAATTAAAACATAACTGTTTATGATTGTATATGTTTGGTTGTATTATGATTATGCTATATATATATGATTATACCGTATGTGTATTTTATGTGTATTATTAAACAAACGAGGCTATCATTTGAATGAACAGAATTTATGTGTAATTTATCGATCATTGGCCTTTTTACTTCACTGGGCATTATCAAAATCTTGACAAATCTAATAGAGTGACATTTCAATATATCAGACTGAAATGTCACTCTATTTGATTGACCATTTTCAATCTTTTAAGATCCTTCTCTCAGCACAATCTTAAAGATTGACTTTTTAATCTTTTGATTTAAGAGAGATTACATACATGTACTAGAGTTGGACGTTTTGCATATAGCCGGAAAATTGCAGAACTTTTATATCCATAATTTCACCAAATACGAGGGGCATTCAATAAATACCTGCAACCATTGAAAATCTCTGAACCGTGACATGTGTCAATAAGATAAACGTGTGATACTCAAACTGTAAGTCTTACCCCTATCTCACGTGGGTCATTTTTATCATGTAATTTCAGTACTATAAACATCATGGTCTCTGGGCACTGAAAATTGACAAGAATCAGCATTATAAATCAAACGCCAATATTAACACTGTTAATGCATGTATCTTAATGCATACCATAAACTTGTCTTTCAAATTTCCCGCCATTGTAACATTTAATTCCCTAATCAGTGCCCTGAGATCATGGTATTCACAGTGCTGAGGTGTAATGATAAAAATGACCTACGTGAGACTAAGTAAGACTTACAGTTTAAGTATCATAAGTTTATTTTACTGACACGTGTCACAGTTCTGAGATTTTCAATGGTTGCAGGTATTTATTGAATGCCCCTCGTATATACAAATTCCAATGGATTGTATTTATATCTCATGTCGCTCGTTGTTCAATTGATCCACTGGACAATCTAATAAAAATTAGTACAACATGACGATTAAAAGTGTATTATTGATACATAACATGACAATGAAAACATTTGGGATTTATTATTTATAAATATTTTAATTCAAATTCTTGAGTTTATCCGTTGTCATTATTTTCATGAATTGTAAAATGAGAAGCAAAGTTGACCGTCTTGGTAATATTGCATTTCTATGTGAATACACACGACACGAGCGGGTTCAAATCCGGATTCTGCTAGATCAGATCAATCAACCTCAACTAAACCTATAACTATGTTGCAAGCTAAAACGTAAACATGTCCAATTAATGATTTGATGATGGCAGTTAATGTGATTATCCTGCCTATGATATAATAACGAGGAGTTCAGCAAACGGTTGACATCAGTCTCTCAAATTGACGTCCTTTTCAACAGCATCCACTCAATTTGTTCCAATTTCTTGCAATCCAATTCAAGTGTGCTATTACCATATAATTTGTGTTATGACTGCTTTCCTCTATAATAGTCTTTTTGGTGTAATCTCTCTTATAAATTAATAGTTTTGCTGACGGAATGGCGTTTCTTCTGCTCAAATACTTGATCCCGATCTTGGCCCTGCTCGTCTTGCACATTGATGATCCTAATGAGACGCTCGGAATCTCGTTTTACTTGTTCCGAACAGTCCATCGGGTGTTGACGAAGCAATGGTGGGCGAAAGTGATTGCTGCTGGCGTGACTGCTAGAGCTTAGGTGCAATGATAGAGGAGATATAATTAGATATTAACCGGCATAGATATTTATCGGAGTTAAAAGTTAATGTACAGTTGAAACTAAATTTCTTCCCCAGCAGAAACACGCTCGTTGAGCGTGTCTCTGATGGGGAAGAAACCGCTAATAAACGCTAAGTTTGCCCAGTAGAAACAGGCAGAACCCGGCAATAATCGGTATTTTTGGTAATCCCAAAAACCTTCACAAACCAGGCAATAGTCGGCAATAATCGGCAATAAACCCAATAGAAACAGAAAGGCGATTCTTAGCGGTTTGCGCCGTGAACCGTGTCACGCTGGGTTATACATGGTGGTTCAATAAAACGTTGACATGTTTTTAATTCTGTAGATTTAAAAAAATTAAAAATTCGATATTCATCAACTATATGATCTTGACCATCTATGCTGAAAATATCGTTACAAATAACCTTACGGTTGCAAAATAACAGCTATTTGAACTAAGTCTGTCCCATTTCACTCTGTGTCCACGGGTACTAATTTCGCGACGTTACAACCAGTGTGGTTCAATAAAACGTTGACAGTTTTTCAAAGCCATATTTTTCAAAATTGCGGGATTTGGTTTTTTTTTTTTTTTACATATTCCTCAAAAATATCATCTTGGCCATCTATGCTGAAAATCTCAATGTTAATAATGCTATGGCGGCAAAATGATAGCTATTTGAAGAGAATCCCTCCAAAATCTCTTTGTCCACGGGTAAGTCTACGGGAAATGACAAACGGGAAAAAACCAAGATAACATTAAATGGCATCGTCACTTTTAAGGCATAGAGCATTGACAATTACACTTCCAATCTATGAAAATCAATAATTCTATTTAGGGTCACTCGTGGTATTATTATTACGTATTGATTTCACACCTGAATAGATAGTTAAGATGTTAACAATTACACTGGTTTCACCTGGCGGGATCTTCAAATCTTAGATTACTTGCATGCAATTCATCATTTAGTATTCAATGTAACGTCGCGAAATCAGTACCCGTGGACAGATTGAAATGGGACAGACTTTGTTCAAATAGCTGTTATTTTGCAACCGTAAGGTTATTTGTAACGATATTTTCAGCACAGATGGTCAAGATCATATAGTTGATGTATATTGTAAAAGATTTTTTTTTAAATCTACAGAATTAAAAACATGTCAACGTTTTATTGAACCACCCTGTATAACCCAGCGTGACACGGTTTTTGCAGCTGGGAAATAGAGAATAACCTTAAACAAATTCTCACTTACCAACTCCCTCGGGAGGTTCCGGGTGCGAGTTCCCCGCTAGGAACATCCGGTGGTAGATTAAACATCACATGCTGCTGTTGAGTTTTCGCCATGTTTAGGGTATCTAGCATACCGATGTTAGATTCCCGTCCTAGTCTACCGAGGCGAACCTTGGCTACTTCAGTCATTGTCCTATGCATGGCGGGATACTCGGAGAGAATGCTGTAGAAGTCTTCAACGGAGAGCGAGTACACACAACAATAGGAGCACGCTCTGACGTCGGCTGTGCGACGGTATTTAGTCATCAGACAGATTTCTGAAAATAATCATTGGTTTAAAAAAAGGTTTTAAGGCCTGCATCACCAAGTGTTATTTAACTTTGAAGTCGATAATTACGGAGCGTTTAAAGTGCCATTAGATGGCTACATAATTATCTTGACAAGTCGACATATTATCAACGTTATGTTGAGACTAGGCCATATTGGGAAATTTGTCATACCTTTTGCCCCAATTTCGGCATTTATTTTCCCCTGTGACACAGGGTATGTTATGCTGAAATCTTGTTATTATCTACGGAGCGTTTGAAGTGCCATTAGATGGCAACATAATTATCTTGACAATTAGTCGACATATTATCAACGTTATGTTGAGATAGTCACATATTTTTTCTCACATTCTTAACTTAAACAGTTTTATTAGTCGTCATGGTGATATAGACTATCTTGTCAAGTTGACTTTACAAAACATAGATGTCGTCATGGCGAGATAGGTTAACTTGAAGAGTCAACTTCACAAAAAGTAGATGTCGTCATGGTGAGATACAATATCTCGTCGAGTCGACTTCACAAAAAGTAAATGTCGTCATGGTGAGATAGATTATCTCGTCAAGTCGACTTCACAAAAGTAGATGTCATGGTGACATAGATTATCTTGCCAAGTTGACTTCATAAAAAGTGAATGTCGTCATGGCAATATAGGCTTTATCGTCAAGTCGACTTCACCAAAAGTAGATGTTGTCATGGTGAGATAGATTATCTTGCCAAGTTGACTTAATAAAAAGTGAATGTCGTCATGGCAATATAGACTTTCTCGTCATGTCGACTTCACAAAAAGTATATGTCGTCATGGTGAGATAGATTATCTCGTCAAGTCGACTTCACAAAAAGTAGATGTCGTCATGGTGAGATAGATTATCTTGCCAAGTTGACTTCTGCGAAAGATGATGTCGTCATGGTGAGATAAAGTATCTGGACATGTTGATTTCATAAAAAGTGGATGTCGTCATGGTGAGATAACGAAAACGTGGATGTCGTTATTTCAAGATAGGTTATCTTTCCAAGTCGGCTTTGCAAAAAGTAGATGTTGTCATGAAGAGATACGTGATCTTGACATGTCGACTTCCCAACAAGGAGAAGTCGTCATTGGACGATAAATTTTCTTGTCAAGTCAACTTAACAAAAAGAGCATGTCGTCATGGCAAGATAAATTGTTTTGACAAGACGATTTCACAAAATGCGGATGTCGTCATGGTAAGATAAATTAACTTGTCAACTTGACTTCACAAAAAGTGGATGTCGTCATGTCAAGATATGTTGTCAAGTCGACTTGGCAAAAAGAAGATGTAGTCATGGCGAGATACGTGATCTTGACATGTCGACATGGCGAGATAAACTATTTTGTCTAGTCAACTTCATAAAAATAGATGTCGTCATGTCGAGATATATTATCTTGCCAAGTCAGCTTTACAAAGAGTCGAAATGGCATTGCTTTGTCTTGCTAGGCACATCTTCAGCAGGTTTTTCACCCTCGGACAGGCTCATGGTGCAATCGGAGTCGCCCATCGTGGTTTAGTTGGTTCGTGAAAAGCAAGATGGTGGTGACGGTGCACATGTATAAAAACTGTTGACGCCAATTATCATTTGACGAGATTATTACGGAAGTGCCATCCGACTTGATATCAAGATAATTTATCTCGTCATGTCAACTTAATCACGGTTATGTCGACATGATAAGATAATATATCGAAGTAAGTCGAATAAGCAAAAATTGAATATTGAAATGGCAAGATAAATTATCTCGCCATGTCGACTTATCAAAAATTGAATGTTGACATGACACGATAAATTATCTCGCCAAGTCGACATTCACTTTTTATGAAGTCAACTTGGCAAGTTAATCTATCTCACCATGACGACATCTACTTTTTGTGAAGTCGACTTGACGAGATAATCTATCTCACCATGACGACATTCACTTTTTATGAAGTCAACTTGGCAAGAAAATCTATCTCACCATGACAACATCTACTTTTGTGAAGTCGACTCGACGAGAAAATGAAGTCAACTTGGCAAGATAATCTATCTCACCATGACGATATCGTCTTTTTTTGAAGTCGACTTGACGAGATAATCTATCTCACCATGACGACATTCACTTTTTATGAAGTCAACTTGGCAAGAAAATCTATCTCACCATGACAACATCTACTTTTGTGAAGTCGACTCGACGAGATAATGAAGTCAACTTGGCAAGATAATCTATCTCACCATGACGATATCGTCTTTTTTTGAAGTCGACTTGACGAGATACTCTATCTCACCATGACGACATCTACTTTTTGTGAAGTCGACTTAACGAGAAAGTCTATATTGCCATGACGACATTAACTTTTTATGAAGTTAACTTGGCAAGATAATCTATCTTACCATGACAACATCTACTTTTTGTGAAGTCGACTTAATGAGATAATTTATCTCACAATGACGTCATCTACTTTTTGTGGAGTTGACTTTTCAAGTTAACCTATCTCGCCATGACGACATCTATGTTTTGTAAAGTCAACTTGACAAGATAATCTATCCCACAATGACAACATCTACTTTTTGTGAAGTCGACTCGACGAGATAATGATGTCAGCTTGGCAAGATAATCTATCTCACCATGACGATATCTACTTTTTGTGAAGTCGACTTGACGAGAAAGTCTATATTGCCATGAGGACATTCACTTTTATGAAGTTAACTTGGCAAGATAATCTATCTTACCATGACAACATCTACTTTTTGTGAAGTCGACTTAATGAGATAATTTATCTCACCATGACGTCATCTACTTTTTGTGGAGTTGACTTTTCAAGTTAACCTATCTCGCCATGACGACATCTATGTTTTGTAAAGTCAACTTGACAAGATAGTCTATATCACCATGACGACTAATAAAATTGTTTAAGTTAAGAATGTGGGAAAAAATATGTGACTATCTCAACATAACGTTGATAATATGTCGACTTGTCAAGATAATTATGTTGCCATCTAATGGCACTTCAAACGCTCCGTAGATAATAACAAGATTTCAGCATAACATACCCTGTGTCACAGGGGAAAATAAATGCCGAAATTGGGGCAAAAGGTATGACAAATTTCCCAATATGGCCTAGTTGCGAAAATGTTGACAAAAATGACATGGCAAAATCATAAACGTTTGGGTATTGCATATTTTACGGCAGGTTAAGATAATTTCATAAATACTTTGGGTAACTGTACATTTTCTTACTGCTACATCAGAAAATGTGAGCAAACTTACTGCCACTTCAAAAACATTTACGCATTTACGAGTATTCACTTTAAGACTAGCTTGACTAAGATCGTGCGTTCAAAGGAATCACAAGACAAACTATTACTGATAAATGAAAACCTGCACATCCTCCTAAATTATGATGCCTCACCTGGAACTTACGCGGCAGGCGTCTGCAGACGACATTCCAAAATTTCACAAAATATTTCAAATTATGTCAAGATTATTGAATTTCATTACCATATTTGGAATCACCATGAGAAATGCATTGAAATAAGTACAACCATGCCTACTATTGGTTCAGTAATCCATGAGATAGATCTTGAAAGTTTGGAAAGGTTTCTGAAAAATATATTTTGTATTATTGTAACACCAATATAGCCGCGTGGAAAGTGTTAATACTTACCACCAAAGTACGATCCATCACTGAGCGTTGTCTGAGTATATCCCCCAATAGCTATGACATCAACAATTCCAGATTGAATGAAGAACATCCGGTCTCCAAAGGTCCCCTCGCGGAGAATGTAATCTCCTGGCTGGTAGAGTTCGTATTGCAGAAGGGCTACCACGCGGGTGACGAAAGACGAATCGGCTTCCGTGAAAAATGGCACGGACGCCACGAGTTCGCGACAGGTGAAGTTGGCTATATCCTGTAATTATTAAAAAAAGAGGCTAAGGTTTTTTAAAGATTCAACAACTTTCTCTCAATTCCAGACCTTTCTCTCGATTCAAGACCTTTACGTAGGGGAGATGCGGGAGAGTTGAGCCATTTTTTATATTTTGTGTCACCATATGCGGAAGAAAAGTACAAACCTGTAAAAAATTAGTGTAAGATAAACTTTAAAGTGTTGTTTTCGTTGTGAAACAATAACAGTTGGGATAGCAGTTAAGGCTTATTTATACAAAAGGTTTGAACAAAATTGGTAAAGTGGCTCAACTCTCCCTACAGTATGGGAGAGTTGAGCCACCATTACAGGAGAGTTGAGCCAGCATGATAAGTCAATGGCTGGTGAAAAAAACAAAATCACTTTTTTCAACTTTTGATTTATTAATCCTTAAAGTAAATATGGTGCTCAATTGTTATTATCATGGCACAAAATAACATTTTCTCTCATTTATTATACATTTTTCACCTTTAGTCCAAAAATCAAAATGTTACTACATATTTTCCCTATGCTCAACTCTCCCCAAGACCAATGGCTCAACTCTCCTCATGGTGACCATAAGTTGTAAATAACTCAATCCTGTCTGGTTTAGAACTGTTGGTAGTTTACAATAGTTCTCTAAAATAATGGTCATATATACCCCCTTCAATAAACAAATTACCGCTATTATATTCTAAGTCTTGCTATGGGAAAAAAGACAAAACATTTATTTTTCTATTTTTCACTCAAAAGTGAAAAAAATGATTTTGTTTAGGTATCTTTGATACTGAGCACACATGACAGTAGGGTTTAACACTAAGAATGTCGTATTTATGCTATATAACAATATATGCCAATATAAATTTTAGTTAGTTACTACTTTTCGAGTTATAGGAGGTGGTTCAACTCTCCCGGTGGCTCAACTCTCCCGCATCTCCCCTACCTGTTTCTCAATTTTGTAATTAAAAGAGTGATTAAGTTACACCTTTCTTTCAATTCTAAACATTTTTCTCAATTCTGGACCTTTGTTTCTAATCCTGTTTCTCAATTCTGTAATTTAAGGACTTGACATACCTTTTATACCTTTCTCCAGATTCTATAGGCCTTCCTCTCAATTTTAAACCGAACCCATAAGGCATAACATGACTTTCATATCATTCTTTATCTTTTATTTTTCATATTCATGACCCTTTTTCCAATTCTGCCCCTTCGTATCTATTCTAAACATGCCCTGTATTATTAATAAGAACCTCCTCCTAATTTCCCTTTTTTTCCTCTCAACTCTATACACCGTTCCTACGATTCTGGACCCTTTTGTCTCTAACGGCCAGGATTCGCCCACCCATAAAAGACGAACTCGTAATATGGCACCGTTTAAACAACCCATAAAAGACGAACTCGTAATATGGCACCGTTTAAACAATCATAGTAAACATAAGCCTTACCTCGTGTAGATTTCGCGACACCTCGGAGAAGATTTGTCCCTCGTCAAACATTTTGCCGTGATAGCGGTATTCATAGTAGTCTAATACCTTCAATCTCAATTTCTCTGGCAGCTTATTGTAACTCATGTATTCCTCTACTTGTTTTACCTGTGCAAATATAAAAGGATTTATACACAGGTGACATGTATTAATGAAATGACAAATTAAGATTGATTAGTCATTCAAATTGACATTTAATTTGTCATTTGATTTGTCATTCATATTAAATGTAATTATTGATTAAAAAAATCATTCTTTTAATTTGTAATTGAATTTGTCATTCATTCATTTGTCGTCAATGAAAGTTAAATATTTATGAGTCAAGAAAATATTTTGCTATCATCATCATCATCATCATCATCATCATCATCATCATCATCATCATCATCATCATCATCATCATCATCATCATCATCATCATCATCATCATCATCATCATCATCATCATCATCATCATCATCATCATCATCATCATCATCATCATCATCATCATCATCATCATCATCATCATCATCATATAAATTGGTTCACTGCAACTCAGAGAACATAACGAAACACAAATGAGCAGGGGTTAAACTACCAATGAAAATGACATAAGAATTAAATTACAGCCCATTATACATAATAATGGAGGATATGAGGGTTTTTTATTTTTATTTTTGCCCAATTGCAAACAAATATCTAAACCGTGGATATCTGTTAGCAAATGGTACAACCCCCCTCCCCCTCCCACCAAAAAGAAGAAGAACTAGATCTTGCTCCGGTCTAAGACCAGGCTACCTTGATTTTTTTATGAAAAAATGATCCCTAGTGACCCCTTCTTGACCTTTGACCTGATTAAAATGATGGCCTTATTTTCTTGGCTCATTAATCCCAACAAGATGCAAGAAATCCGGTCCAAATCGGATCATGCCTTAACTTTTACCCCTGTAAAGTTCAATGACCCCTAGTGACCCCTTCTTGACCTTTTAACTTGGTCAATATGATTGACTTATTTTCTTGGCTCATCAAACCAAACAAGATACAACAAACCCGGTCCAAATCGAAGCATGTCTTAACTTTTACCTCTGTAAAGTTCAATGACCCCTATTGAACCCTTCTTGACCTTTGACCTGGTCAATATGATTAACTTATTTTCTTGGCTCATCAATTCAAACAAGATGCAACAACCCGGTCCAAATCGGAGCATGTCTTAACTTTTACTTATGTAAAGTTCAATGACCCCTGGTGACCCCTTCTTGACCTTTGACCTGGTCAATATGATTGACTTATTTTCTCGGCTCATCAATTCAAACAAGATGCAACAAACCCGGTCCAAATGGGAGCATGTCTTAACTTTTACCCCTGTAAAGTTCAATGACCCCTGGTGACCCCTGTTTGACCTTTGACCTGGTCAATATGATTAATTTATTTTCATGGCTCATCAATCCGAACAAGATGCAACAAACCCGGTTCAAATCGGAGCATGTCTTAACTTTTACCCCTGTAAAGTTCAATGACCCCTAGTGACCCCGTATGACATGTCACTTTTAATCGCTGAACACCCTATATGTGCACGGACCCAAGGAATCTTTTGACCAATTATGAAGATCATGAGTCATTTTCTCTGAGACAAGATGCATTTTAAGTGATCGAATTGAAAATTTACATTTTGACCCCTAGTGACCCCAAATGATTTTTAATTTTAAAAACCTATCTTTTGTATACGCGTACGGTCAAAAGGAATATGTGGACCAATTTTGAAGATCCTAGGTCATTTCACTAAATTGGAAATGAGTTTTAAGTGAAAATCACCTTTTGACCCCTAGTGACCCCTGTGTGACCTTTGACCCAAACCGTGAACACCCTATATGAAGGTCTGGGTGGGGGTCCTACTGACCAAGTCTGGTGATTGTAGCATGTAAACTGTAGGAGGAGATGCATTTTGTAAGTGGGTTTGAGGAAAGAAGAAGATGAAGATGAAGAAGAACTAGATCTTGCTCCGGTCTAAGACCAGGCTACCTTGATTTTTCTTTGAGAAAATGATCCCTAGTGACCCCTTCTTGACCTTTGACCTGATTAAAATGATTGACTTATTTTCTTGGCTCATCAAATCAAACAAGATGCAACAAACCCGGTCAAAATCGAACCATGTCTTTACTTTTACCCCTGTAAAGTTCAATGACCCCTATTGACCCTTCGTGACCTTTGACCTGGTCAATATGATTTATTTATTTTCTTTGCTCATCAATCTAAACAAGATGCAACAAACCCCGTCCAAATCGGATCATGTCTTAACTTTTACCTCTGTAACGTTCAATGACCCCTAGTGACCCCTTCTTGACCTTTGACCTGGTCAATATGATTTACTTATTTTCTTGGCTCATCAATCCAAACAAGATGCAACAAACCCGGTCCAAATCGGAGCATGTCTAAACTTTTAACTCTGTAAAGTTCAATGACCCCTAGTGACCCGGTATGACATGTCACTTTTAATCGCTGAACACCCTATATATGCATGGACCCAAGGAATCTTTTGACCAATTCTGATAATCATGGGTCATTTCCTCTTGAAAAAATAGCATTTTAAGTGACTGGAGTGAAAATTGACATTTTGACCCCTAGTGACCCCAAATGATTTTTAATTTTAAAAACCTTTCTTTTGTACATGCGTACGGTCAAAAGGAATATGTGGACCAATTTTGACGATCCTAGGTCATTTCACTAAATTGGAAATGCGTTTTAAGTGAAAATCACCTTTTGACCCCTAGTGACCCCTTCTTGACCTTTGACCTGGTCAATATGGTTTACTTATTTTCTTGGCTCATCAAATTAAACAAGATGCAACAAACCCCGTCCAAATCGGAGCATGTCTTATCTTTTACCTCTGTAAAGTTCAATGACTCCTAGTGACCCCGTATGACATGTCACTTTTAATCGCTGAACACCCTATATGTACATGGACCCACGGAATCTTTTGACCAATTGTGAAGGTCATGAGTCATTTTCTCTGAGACAAGATGCATTTTAAGCGATCGAATTGAAAATTTACATTTTGACCCTAGTGACCCTTTCTTGACCTTTGACCTGGTCAATATAATTGACTTATATTCTTGGTTTATCAAACCAAACAAGATGCAACAAACCCGGTCCAAATCGGAGCATGTCTTAACTTTTACCCCTGTAAAGTTCAATGACCCCTAGTGACCCCATATGACATGTCACTTTTAATCGCTGAACACCCTATATGTGCATGGACCCAAGGAATCTTTTGACCAATTGTGAAGGTCATGAGTCATTTCCTCTGAGACAAGATGCATTTTAAGTGATCGAATTGAAAATTTACATTTTGACCCCTAGTGACCCCAATCGATTTTTAATTTTAAAAACCGTTCTTTTGTATATGCGTACGGTCATAATGAATATGTGGACCAATTTTGATGATCCTAGGTCATTTCACTAAATTGGAAATGAGTTTTAAGTGAAAATCACCTTTTGACCCCTAGTGACCCCTGTGTGACCTTTGACCCCAAACCGTGAACACCCTATATGAAGGTCTGGTGGGGGTCCTACTGACCAAGTCTGGTGATTGTAGCATGTAAACTGTAGGAGGAGATGCATTTTGTAGGTGGGTTTGAGGAAAGAAGAAGATGAACTAGAGATAATTGTGATCTTAGATCACGGATATTAGTCGAGGGCTCTGACCTTTGACCTTGCTATATGTTGTCAAAGGGCAATAACCTTAAGTTGTACTATATTTGATAATTGTTTTTATAAATTTCAGCCCTGAAGTAGTTTAAAAAAAGCCATTTTGAACCCTAATGACCTTTTCTTGACCTTTGACCCCAAACTTATAATTGACTTTTTTTCTTGGCTTATCAATGCGCACAAGAATAAAGTAGTCCGGTCAAAATCAGAGCATGTCTTCAGTTTTACACTTGTATAGTTCAATGACCCCTAGTGACCCCGTTTGACATGTCACTTTTAATGGAGAAGCACCCTATATGAACATGGATAAGAGGAATCTTTTGACAAATTCTGACAATCATCGGTCATTTCGTCTCGGACAAGTAGTATTTTGAGTGCGCGGAGTGAAAATGTACATTTTGACCCCTAGGGACCTTTTTTCGACCTTTGACCTTAACGGTATGATTGACTTTTGTTCTTGTCTCATTAATGCCCACATAATAAAAGAAACCCGGTCAAAATCGGAGCATGCCTTATATTTTCCCCCTGTAAAGTTCAATGACCCCTAGTGACTCCGTTTGACATTTCACTTTTAGTGGAGAAGCACCCTATATGTACATGGATCCAAGGAATCTTTTGACTAATTCTGAGTATCATCAGTCATTTTCCCTCGGACAAGTAGGGTTTTGAGTGAATGGAGTAACATTTACATTTTGACCCCTAGTAACCCCAAACATTTTTCGATTTAAAAAACCGAACTATTATATATGCGTACGGTCAAAAGGAATATCTTGGCCAATTCTCAAGATCCTAGGTCATTTCAATAAATTGCAAATGCGTTTTAAGTGAAAATCACGTTTTGACCCCTAGTTACCCCTTTTTGACCTTTGACCCCTTATGCTTTACAACCTGAGTAGTGGTGCACATAAGGGTTCTTTTGACCAAATATGGTCAAAATCGGCCTAATGGTTACGGAGCTATAGGTCCCATGACGGAAGAAAGAAAGAACTAGAGATAATTGTGATCTTAGATCACGGATATTAGTCGAGGGCTTTGACCTTGGTATATGTTGTCAAAGGGCAATAACCTTATAATATCTTAAATTGTACTATATTTGATAATTGTTTTTATAAATTTCAGCCCTGAAGTAGATAAAAAAATACATTTTGAACCCTAATGACCTCTCTTGACCTTTGATCCCAAACTTATGTTTTACTTTTTTTCTTGGCTTATCAATGCGCACAAGAAAAAAGTAGTCCGGTCAAAATCAGAGCATGTCTTCAGTTTTACACCTGTATTGTTCAATGACCCCTATTGACCTCGTGTGACATGTCACTTTTAGTGGAGGAGCACCCTATATGAACATTGATACGAGGAATCTTTTGACCAATTCTGACAATCATCGGTCTTTTCCACTCGGACAAGTAGTATTTTGAGTGAAAGGGTGAAAAATTACATTTTGACCCATAGTGACATTTTCTTGACCTTTGACCCCAAACTTATGATTGACTTTTTTTCTTGGCTTATCAATGCGCACAAGAAAAATGTAGTCCGGTCAAAATCAAAGCATGTCTTCAGTTTTACACCTGTATGGTTCAATGACCCCTAGTGACCCCGTTTGTAATGTCACTTTTAGTGTAGAAGCACCCTATATGAACATGGATAAGAGGAATCTTTTGACAAATTCTGACAATCATCGGTCATTTCGTCTCGGACAAGTAGTATTTTGGGTGCGCGGAGTGAAAATGTACATTTTGACACCTAGGGACCTTTTCTTGACCTTTGACCTTAACGGTATGATTGACTTTTGTTCTTGTCTCATCAATGCCCACAAAATAAAAGAAACCCAGTCAAAATCGGAGCATGCCTTATATTTCCCTTCTGTAAAGTTCAATGACCCCTAGTGTCCTCGTTTGACATTTCACTTTTAGTGTAGAAGCACCCTATATGTAGATGGATCCAAGGAATCTTTTGACCAATTCTGAGTATCATCAGTCATTTTCCCTCGGACAAGTAGGGTTTTGAGTGAATGGAGTAAAAAATTACATTTTGACTCCTAGTAACCCCATACATTTTTCGATTTAAAAAACCAAACTATTATATATGCGTACAATCAAAAGGAATATGTTGGCTAATTCTCACGATCCTAGGTCATTTCAATAAATTGCAAATGCGTTTTAAGTGAAAATCACGTTTTGGCCCCTAGTTACCCTTGTGTGACCTTTGACCCCTTATGCTTTACAACCTGAGTAGTGGTGCACATAAGGGTACTTATGACCAAATATGGTCAAAATCGGCTCAATGGTTACGGAGCTATAGGCCTTATGACAGGAGAAAGAAAGAAAGAAAGAACTAGAGATAATTGTGATCTTAGATCACGGATATTAGTCGAGGGCTTTGATCTTTGACCTTGCTATATGTTGTCAAAGGGCAATAACCTTAAGTTGTACTATATTTGATAATTGTTTTTATAAATTTCAGCCCTGAAGTAGTTTAAAAAAAACCATTTTGAACCCTAATGACCTTTTCTTGACCTTTGACCCCAAACTTATAATTGACTTTTTTTCTTGGCTTATCAATGCGCACAATAATAAAGTAGTCCGGTCAAAATCAGAGCATGTCTTTAGTTTTACACTTGTATAGTTCAATGACCCCTAGTGACCCCGTTTGACATGTCACTTTTAATGGAGAAGCACCCTATATGAACATGGATAATAGGAATCTTTTGACAAATTCTGACAATCATCGGTCATTTCGTCTCGGACAAGTAGTATTTTGAGTGCGCGGAGTGAAAATGTACATTTTGACCCCTAGGGACCTTTTTTTGACCTTTGACCTTAACGGTATGATTGATTTTTGTTCTTGTCTCATCAATGCCCACATAATAAAAGAAACCCGGTCAAAATCGGAGCATGCCTTATATTTTTCTCCTGTAAAGTTCAATGACCCCTAGTGACCCTGTTTGACATTCCACTTTTAGTGGAGAAGCACCCTATATGTACATGGATCAAACGAATCTTTTGACTAATTCTGAGTATCATCAGTCATTTTCCCTCGGACAAGTAGGGTTTTGAGTGAATGGAGTAAAATTTACATTTTGACCCCTAGTAACCCCAAACATTTTTCGATTTAAAAAACCGAACTATTATATATGCGTACGGTCAAAAGGAATATGTTGGCCAATTTTCAAGATCCTAGGTCATTTCAATAAATTGCAAATGCGTTTTAAGTGAAAATCACGTTTTGACCCCTAGTTACCCTTGTTTGACCTTTGACCCCTTATGCTTTACAACCTGAGTAGTGGTGCACATAAGGGTACTTATGACTAAATATGGTCAAAATCGGCTCAATGGTTACGGAGCTATAGGCCTAATGACAGGAGAAAGAAAGAACTAGACATGACCTGTGATCGGAGATCACGAATATTAGTCGGGTGTGTTACATGTTAACCCCTTCGAGTGGTAAATGGAGTAAATAAATACAGTTGAACCCCTAGTGACCTTTTCTTGACCTCTGACCCAAAACTTGTATTTGACTTTTTTGCTTGGCTGATCAATGCGCACAAGAAAAAGGTAGTCCCGTCAAAATCGGAGCATGTTTTAAGATTTTCACTTGTAAAGTTCAATGACCTCTAGTGACCCCGTGTGACATGTCACTTTTAGTGGAGAAGGACCCTATATGAACATGGATGAGAGGAACCTTTTGACTAATTCTGACAATCATAGGTCATTTCCTCTCGGACAAGTAGCATTTTGAGTGAATGGAGTGAAAATTTACATTTTGACCCCTAGTGACCCCAAATATTTTTTGATTTTAAAAACCGAACTATTGTACATGCGTACGGTCAAAAGGAATATGTTGACCAATTCTGACGATCCTAGGTCATTTCACTAAATTGCAAATGCGTTTTTAGTGAAAATCAAGTTTTGACCCCTAGTGACCTTTTCTTGACCTCTGACCTAAAACTTGTAATTGACTTTTTTGCTTGGCTGATCAATGCGCACAAGAAAAAAGTAGTCCCGTCAAAATCGGAGCATGTCTTAAGATTTTCACCTGTATAGTTCAATGACCTCTAGTGACCTCGTGTGACATGTCACTTTTAGTGGAGAAGGACCCTATATGGATATGGATAAGAGGAATCTTTTGACCAATTCTGACAATCATAGGTCATTATCTCTTGGACAAGTAGTATTTTGAGGGCGAGGAGTGAAAATCTACATTTTGACCCCTAGTGACCTTTTCTTGACCTTTGATATTAACGGTATGATTGACTTTTGTTCTTGTCTCATCAATGCCCACAAAATAAAAAGAAACCCGGTCAAAATCGGAGCATGCGTTATATTTTCCCCCTGTAAAGTTCAATGACCCCTAGTGACCCTGTTTGACATGTCACTTTTAGTGTGGAAGGACCCTATATGAACATTGATCGAAGGAATCTTTTGACCAATTCTGAGTATCATCAGTCATTTTCCCTCGGACAAGTAGGGTTTTGAGTGAATGGAGTAAAATTTACATTTTGACCCCTAGTGACCCCAAATGATTTTTAATTTTAAAAACCGTTCTTTTGTACATGCGTACGGACAAAAGGAACATGTTGACCAATTCTGAAGATCCTAGGTCATTTCACTAAATTGCAAATGCGTTTTAAGTGAAAATCACGTTTTGACCCCTAGTGACCCCTGTGTGACCTTTGACCCCTTATGCTTTTCAACCTAAGTAGTGGTGCACACAAGGGTTCTTATGACCAAATATGGTTAAAATCGGGTCAATGGTTACGGAGCTATAGGTCCCATGACAGAAGAAGAAAGATTTCTTGTTTTTGTCAACCAAATACAAAAACATACTAGACATGACCTGTGATCGGAGATCACGAATATTAGTCGGGTGTGTTACATGTTAACCCCTTCGAGTGGTAAATGGAGTAAATAAATACAGTTGAACCCCTAGTGACCTTTTCTTGACCTCTGACCCAAAACTTGTAATTGACTTTTTTGCTTGGCTGATCAATGCGCACAAGAAAAAGGTAGTCTTGTCAAAATCGGAGCATGTTTTAAGATTTTCACTTGTAAAGTTCAATGACCTCTAGTGACCCCGTGTGACATGTCACTTTTAGTGGAGAAGGACCCTATATGAACATGGATGAGAGGAACCTTTTGACTAATTCTGACAATCATAGGTCATTTCCTCTCGGACAAGTAGCATTTTGAGTGAATGGAGTGAAAATTTACATTTTGACCCCTAGTGACCCCAAATATTTTTTGATTTTAGAAACCGAACTATTGTACATGCGTACGGTCAAAAGGAATATGTTGACCAATTCTGACGATCCTAGGTCATTTCACTAAATTGCAAATGCGTTTTTAGTGAAAATCACGTTTTGACCCCTAGTGACCTTTTCTTGACCTCTGACCCAAAACTTGTAATTGACTTTTTTGCTTGGCTGATCAATGCGCACAAGAAAAAAGTAGTCTTGTCAAAATCGGAGCATGTCTTAAGATTTTCACCTGTATAGTTCAATGACCTCTAGTGACCTCGTGTGACATGTCACTTTTTGTGGAGAAGGACCCTATATGGACATGGATAAGAGGAATCTTTTGACCAATTCTGACAATCATAGGTCATTATCTCTTGGACAAGTAGTATTTTGAGTGCGAGGAGTAAAAATGTACATTTTGACCCCTAGTGACCTTTTATTGACCTTTGATCTTAACGGTATGATTGACTTTTGTTCTTGTCTTATCAATGCCCACAAAATAAAAGAAACCCGGTCAAAATCGAAGCATGCCTTATATTTTTCCCCTGTAAAGTTCAATGACCTCTAGTGACCTCGTTTGACATGTCACTTTTAGTGTGGAAGGACCCTATATGAACATTGATCAGAGGAATCTTTTGACCAATTCTGAGTATCATCAGTTATTTTCCCTCGGACCAGTAGGGTTTTGAGTGAATGGAGTAAAATTTACATTTTGACCCCTAGTGACCCCAAATGATTTTTAATTTTAAAAACCGTTCTTTTGTACATGCGTACGGTCAAAAGGAATATGTGGACCAATTTTGACGATCCTAGGTCATTTCACTAAATTGCAAATGCGTTTTAAGGTGAAAATCACGTTTTGACCCCTAGTGACCCCTGTGTGACCTTTGACCCATTATGCTTTACAACCTGAGTAGTGGTGCATACAAGGGTTCTTATGACCAAATATGGTCAAAATCGGGTCAATGGTTACGGAGCTATAGGTCCCATGACAGGAGAAAGAAGAAGACGAAGAAGAAAGAAACAGGACGAATACAGTATATTAGTCGTTTCTCGACTAATATAAGAAGAAGAAACAGCTAGAATACAGTATATTAGTCGTTTCTCGACTAATATAAAGAAGAAGAAGAAACAGCTAGAATACAGTATATTAGTCGTTTCTCGACTAATATAAAGAAAGAAAGAACTAGAGATAATTGTGATCTTAGATCACGGATATTAGTCGAGGGCTTTGACCTTTGACCTTGCTATATGTTGTCAAAGGGCAATAACCTTAAGTTGTACTATATTTGATAATTGTTTTTATAAATTTCAGCCCTGAAGTAGTTAAAAAAATACATTTTGAACCCTAATGACCTTTTCTTGACCTTTGACCCCAAACTTATAATTGACTTTTTTTCTTGGCTTATCAATGCGCATAAGAAAGAAGTAGTCCGGTCAAAATCAGAGCATGTCTTCAGTTTTACATATGTATAGTTCAATGACCCCTAGTGACCCCGTTTGACATGTCACTTTTAATGGAGAAGCACCCTTTAAGAACATGGATAAGAGGAATCTTTTGACAGATTCTGACAATCATCGGTCATTTCGTCTCGGACAAGTAGTATTTTGAGTGCGCGGAGTAAAAATGTACATTTTGACCCCTAGCGACCTTTTTTTGACCTTTGACCTTAACGGTATGATTGACTTTTGTTCTTGTCTCATCAATGGCCACATAATAAAAGAAACCCGGTCAAAATCGGAGCATGTCTTTTATTTTTCCCCTGTAAAGTTCAATGACCCCTAGTGACCCCGTTTGACATTTCACTTTTAGTGGAGAAGCACCCTATATGTACATGGAACTAAGGAATCTTTTGACTAATTCTGAGTATCATCAGTCATTTTTCCTTGGACAAGTAGGGTTTTGAGTGAATGGAGTAAAATTTACATTTTGACCCCTAGTAACCCCAAACATTTTTCGATTTAAAAAACCGAACTATTATATATGCGTACGGTCAAAAGGAATATGTTTGCCAATTTTGACGGTCCTAGTTCATTTCACTAAATTGCAAATGCGTTTTAAGTGAAAATCACGTTTTGACCCCTAATTATTTTTGTGTGACCTTTGACCCCTTATGCTTTACAACCTGAGTAGTGGTGCACATAAGGGTACTTATGACTAAATATGGTCAAAATCGGCTCAATGGTTACGGAGCTATAGGTCTTATGACAGGAGAAAGAAAGAAAGAAAGAAAGAAAGAACTAGAGATAATTGTGATCTTAGATCACGGATATTAGTCGAGGGCTTTGACCTTTGACCTTGCTATATATTGTCAAAGGGCAATAACCTTAAGTTGTACTATATGTGATAATTGTTTTTATAAATTTCAGCCCTGAAGTAGTTAAAAAAATACATTTTGAACCCTAATGACCTTTTCTTGACCTTGACCCCAAACTTATAATTGACTTTTTTTCTTGGCTTATCAATGCGCACAAGAAAAAAGTAGTCCGGTCAAAATCAGAGCATGTCTTCAGTTTTACACCTGTATAGTTCAATGACCCCTAGTGACCCCGTTTGACATGTCACTTTTAATGGAGAAGCACCCTATTTGAACATGGATAAGAGGAATCTTTTGACAAATTCTGACAATCATCGGTCATTTCGTCTCGGACAAGTAGTATTTTGAGTGCGCGGAGTGAAAATGTACATTTTGACTCCTAGGGACCTTTTCTTGACCTTTGACCTTAATGGTATGATTGACTTTTGTTCTTGTCTCATCAATGCCCACATAATAAAAGAAACCCAGTCAAAATCGGAGCATGCCTTATATTTTCCCCTTGTAAAGTTCAATGACCCCTAGTGACCCCGTTTGACATTTCATTTTTAGTGGAGAAGCACCCTATATGTACATGGATCCAAGGAATATTTTGACCAATTCTGAGTATCATCAGTCATTTTCCCTCGGACAAGTAGGGTTTTGAGTGAATGGAGTAAAATTTACATTTTGACCCCTAGTAACCCCAAACATTTTTCGATTTAAAAAACCGAACTATTATACATGCGTACGGTCAAAAGGAATATGTTGGCCAATTCTCAAGATCCTAGGTAATTTCAATAAATTGCAAATGCGTTTTAAGTGAAAATCACGTTTTGGCCCCTAGTTACCCTTGTGTGACCTTTGACCCCTTATGCTTTACAACCTGAGTAGTGGTGCACATAAGGGTACTTATGACCAAATATGGTCAAAATCGGCTCAATGGTTATGGAGCTATAGGCCTTATGACAGGAGAAAGAAAGAAAGAAGAACTAGAGATAATTGTGATCTTAGATCACGGATATTAGTCGAGGGCTTTGACCTTTGACCTTGCTATATATTGTCAAAGGGCAATAACCTTAAGTTGTACTATATGTGATAATTGTTTTTATAAATTTCAGCCCTGAAGTAGTTAAAAAAATACATTTTGAACCCTAATGACCTTTTCTTGACCTTTGACCCCAAACTTATAATTGACTTTTTTTCTTGGCTTATCAATGCGCACAAGAAAAAAGTAGTCCGGTCAAAATCAGAGCATGTCTTCAGTTTTACACCTGTATAGTTCAATGACCCCTAGTGACCCCGTTTGACATGTCACTTTTAATGGAGAAGCACCCTATTTGAACATGGATAAGAGGAATCTTTTGACAAATTCTGACAATCATCGGTCATTTCGTCTCGGACAAGTAGTATTTTGAGTGCGCGGAGTGAAAATGTACATTTTGACTCCTAGGGACCTTTTCTTGACCTTTGACCTTAATGGTATGATTGACTTTTGTTCTTGTCTCATCAATGCCCACATAATAAAAGAAACCCAGTCAAAATCGGAGCATGCCTTATATTTTCCCCTTGTAAAGTTCAATGACCCCTAGTGACCCCGTTTGACATTTCATTTTTAGTGGAGAAGCACCCTATATGTACATGGATCCAAGGAATCTTTTGACCAATTCTGAGTATCATCAGTCATTTTCCCTCGGACAAGTAGGGTTTTGAGTGAATGGAGTAAAATTTACATTTTGACCCCTAGTAACCCCAAACATTTTTCGATTTAAAAAACCGAACTATTATACATGCGTACGGTCAAAAGGAATATGTTGGCCAATTCTCAAGATCCTAGGTCATTTCAATAAATTGCAAATGCGTTTTAAGTGAAAATCACGTTTTGGCCCCTAGTTACCCTTGTGTGACCTTTGACCCCTTATGCTTTACAACCTGAGTAGTGGTGCACATAAGGGTACTTATGACCAAATATGGTCAAAATCGGCTCAATGGTTACGGAGCTATAGGCCTTATGACAGGAGAAAGAAAGAAAGAAGAAGAACTAGAGATAATTGTGATCTTAGATCACGGATATTAGTCGAGGGCTTTGACCTTTTACCTTGGTATATGTTGTCAAAGGGCAATAACCTTATAATATCTTAAAATTGTACTATATTTGATAATTGTTTTTATAAATTTCAGCCCTGAAGTAGTTAAAAAAATACATTTTGAACTCTAATGACCTTTTCTTGACCTTTGACCCCAAACTTATGATTTACTTTTTTTCTTGGCTTATCGATGCGTACAAGAAAAAAGTAGTCCTGTCAAAATCAGAGCATGTCTTCAGTTTTACACCTGTATTGTTCAATGACCCCTAGTGACCTCGTGTGACATGTCACTTTTAGAGGAGGAGCACCCTATATGAACATTGATACGAGGAATCTTTTGACCAATTCTGACTATCATCAGTTATTTCCTCTCGGACGAGTAGTATTTTGAGTGAATGGAGTGAAAAATTACATTTTGACCCCTAGCGACATTTTCTTGACCTTTGACCCCAAACTTGTGATTGACTTTTTTTCTTGGCTTATCAATGCGCACAAGAAAAAAGTAGTCCGGTCAAAATCAGAGAATGTCTTCATTTTTACACCTGTATAGTTCAATGACCCTAGTGACCCCGTTTGAAATGTCACTTTTAGTGGAGAAGCACCCTATATGTACATGGATCGAAGGAATCTTTTGACCAATTATGAGTATCATCAGTTATTTTCCCTCGGACAAGTAGGGTTTTGAGTGAATGGAGTAAAAATTTACATTTTGACCCCTAGTAACCCCAAACATTTTTCGATTTAAAAAACCGAACTATTATATATGCATACGGTCAAAAGGAATATGTTGGCTAATTCTCACGATCCTAGGTCATTTCAATAAATTGCAAATGCGTTTTAAGTGAAAATCACGTTTTGACCCCTTGTTACCCTTGTGTGACCTTTGACCCCTTATACTTTACAACCTGAGTAGTGGTGCACATAAGGGTTCTTATGACCAAATTTGGTCAAAATCGGCTCAATGGTTACGGAGCTATAGGTCCCATGACGGAAGAAAGAAAGAAAGAAAGAAACAGGACGAATACAGTATATTAGTCGTTTCTCGACTAATATAAGAAACAGCTAGAATACAGTATATTAGTCGTTTCTCGACTAATATAAGAAGAAACAGCTAGAATACAGTATATTAGTCGTTTCTCGACTAATATAAGAAACAGCTAGAATACAGTATATTAGTCGTTTCTCGACTAATATAAAGAAAGAAACAGGACGAATACAGTATATTAGTCGTTTCTCGACTAATATAAGAAGATGAAGAAGATGAAGATGAAGAAGATGAAGATGAAGAAGAAAGAAACGGCACAGATACAGAACCTCGATTTTTGGAAAAAATCAAGGTAAAGAAACGGCACAGATACAGAACCTCGATTTTTGGAAAAAATCAAGGTAAGAAAAACCCCAAAAGAAGATGTATCCCAGACGTCAGCATGATAGGCCTATTCTTAATACATGTATTAGTACAAGAATAGTTTGTAAATAACCAGAGGAGCATGTTTGTGAACATAGACGGTGGAATATTGGATGGATATGAATAGGGACAACAAAATGAAAAATGAAGGGAAGTGAGGAAAATTAAAGGTTGCAAGGGCAAGGAGTGGAGTTATAATAAGGAGGGGGAGCCGGGAGGGGGAGAGAGAGATGCACAAGAGTATATAGAGGAAATAAAGCTTTGCTTGCTGGAAATAGCCTTTACCTTTTCTCGGTATTGCCTACTTGAAGAATCCATAGATTGAATAAGATTGGTAGAATAGCCGATGAACAGAGCGAAACATGTGGCTCCTGATATCATGCTAACCATTGTCAACCAGACATCTGTTGTACATTGCGGTGGAAAGCGTCCATAACCGATACACAGCATGTGAGACATGGCCTTGAATAGAGACCAGGTATATTGTTCCCACCAGCTGGCATTCTATACGTAGAAAATAAAAATGTAACATTCGGTCACGTATACTTTCTCAAAAATATTCTTAATCAATCCTCTATGCTTCTTTCAGAACCCTAAATGGTTAAAGAATGGACCCAAATAGTTCTTCAGACATCATTTGCAGACCAATGATATTGTTATACGGTATACGGTATTGTCATTATCATATTTGGGAAAACTAAATTCCTCTAAAAAGTCTCGACACATTCTATCCTCATGGTAGGCCTACCCTATAGATTTTCTTTGAATTGTTGAAGAAAAGGAACTGAAAAAACATTTTGAGGTTATTGCAGATATTTTTCCACACTTTGCAGAACAATTTTTGGCAATGAGAGTTTCTTTAGTTTTGCACATGAAAGGCTGTTACCGGGAGTCGCGTATATTGGCCATACGGGTATGTGCGGCTGGCAAGGACCCCTTTTCACGCCTTTCGGCCACTCCACTGGCAGTTCCCTTAGACCCCAAATTCAACCAAAAATCATAAAATGTGTAAAAATCTTATGAATTTGAGTTATGTAGCCTAAAATTCAGTTCATATGGCAAAATTTTGCCTAAAATTCAGTTTATAAGACACAATTTTGTATAAGAATTCAGTTCTCTAAGACCCAATTTCGGCGACCGTTCAGTTCGGTAAGCCCCTGTTTTGGTGCCCGTTCAGTTCGGTAAGCCCCTGTTTTCAGACTGCCCAGTCGCACACACCTACCCTCTTCACTATTCGAGTACCTCCCCGGGGGCTGTTATTGAACAATACATTTTCCAATTCCATAGAAGACAGATTGTAGACAGATTATGAGCTAATGGCTTCTGACCAGGCATACCAACATTACATGTAGGATTTTGGGGTGTTTTGTTTCGGGTGGGTTTTCTTTTGGACGGCACCTACTGTAGCCATTTACATTGAATGCCGTTTAAGTAAAAGCAGATTCACCTACCTGCAGACCATTAATTGTAACCCATGAATATGGCGGGAAATCTTGAATGACGGGCACCAAGAACTGCAGACAACCATTCCAATGACCAATGAGAAGCATCATCGATACCAAATTGAAGATACGAATTACTGCGCTGGCTACGTTGAATACCTGAAATAACAAATGATGAGAATGATAATGATTTTAGATCACCAGGGTCCAGCATAAGATATTTAATGTTAAACACCATGCTTGATCAACTGTTACCTTTGATATGAATATGGGCAGTATCGTTATACTATCTTCAATTTGGGGGACTGGGCATGAGGGGGACAGGCCTGTGATCAGGGGGGGGGGGGGGGGGGGGGGGGGGGCATAACCGACTATTTTTTGTATACATATAGTTTGTCATTTCATTTGGGGGCATCATGAGGGGGCAAGCCTTTTGACAACCCCTCCCCCCCCCCCCCTAGTTTACGCCCCTGAATATGGGCCTTACCCAATTTTAAGAATATGCGTAATCAAAAGAGCAAGTTTAGAAGAAGATTACCTGTTCATATTGCCCTACAAATCTCATCAGTCTCGACAGCCGTAGCAACCGTACAAGACTCAGCAATTTGGCAAATCGAAGAATCCTCAGCGCCCTAGAAAACTCATAGAGCACGCTCGTATCTCCATCCTCTTGGCTACCGGTATCGAACATGAGGAAAACGTAATCCATCGGCACGGATGATAGCAGATCTACGAAAAACCAGCCTTTAATATAGTGCTTGGAAATTTTGCGTGGATCAAGAATAACTACGGAAGATTTGACGTCCATGAACCCGGTTCGGAAGTTGAACGTGAGGTCCAAAATGAAGAGAGTATCCATGAGGCAGTTGAAGACAATCCATGAGACGCTGAGATCTTCGTGTTTGAAGTAGGTGATCGACACTGGTAGACAGACCACGTTGAACAGGATCAGACTAAGCATGACCAGATCCCAGTAAAACCTGCAAACAATATTAACACATTGCTTTAAACTTGAGGCCTACATAGCCTGTGGGCCTAAACATGCATGGCCTATGTGCTTTTAGGAATTTTGTTAGTGTTCCTTGCTGTTGCTTTCTCTGCCTAAAGCAAAGAGATGTTTGGGAGATGTTTGGACAAAGCTGCTCAATATTCATGGTGGTGAATGCGGCATTGGTATACCGAAGTAAGAAGAGAAAGAGGAGGGGAGAAAATAATAGAGACATTCGGGGTTTTAAAAAAATCGTCCTAGGGCTCTTATATATAGTTCCCAGGTTTAGGGGAAATTAAGGCATACATTTAATAATCATAATCACCATAATCTGTCTCTATTGGATGCATGTGGCTGATTAGTGAACTGTTTCATGTCACTTTAGTTCTATTCCTATAAATAAACTCTTCATTTCCTTTGAGCTTGATATGTATAAGAAAATGAAGTACGGAGATGTTTCGATTGTCCTTTTTCCCACAAAATGCAATGAGCTCTTTCAAGCCCTAAAAGATATAGCCTACTGTGGCACTGATTTCTAAATTTGATGTAAAGATAATAAAACTATTTGATGTGATAGAATAAAAGTTCTACTGTACTGGCTCTCTCCCTGACGCTTTTCATTAAAAGACCATGATTAAACATGCTAAAACCGAAGCGCTTTTTGGCGCTCCGCCCATCCCCTAAACCATAAATTACTAATAAAAGAATGTTTAAAAAAATGTACTTTACCTAAATTTACTACATGGGTGAATAATCAGGTTGCCGGCATCTTTCAAACGACGCTGCTCCTTTTGAATTCCCTTTCGGCTTCCAAACAATTTCATAGAAAGTCGGTTGTCCGATGGAGCCAGCATCGTCCAGATACGTCGTGGGACGAACCCCTCATCTTTCATAAGATGGGATCCACCTGCACTTATCTTACTCTCCTTTTTATATCGACGTTCATTCATCCGGTCTATCGATGCGGCAGTTGGTATTGTTGCTTTTTTTGCCTTGCTGTTAAATCCCTTTCTTTCGCCCCCCTCGATTTTCTTTGACCAAAAATTAGATTCCGAATTTGAACTACCCATCCCAGACTCGACATCATGATCATCTTGGCCGTGATTCTCAGTTTCGTCTAGGCAGTCGTCCTCTTCCTCATAGATGGTGTCTTCATCTTTGAAAAGCGGAATACCCAGCATCACCTCACTGTCAGTCTTTCTGTTGAAATTAGGTTTGTTGTCTGTAGTGTCGGTGATCTCCGGATCATCTGGGGGCTCATCCTCCGGAGAGACGGCATTTGTCCGCGGCTCCAACGGAGAGATGGCATTTGCCCGCGGCTCCAACTTCGGTAATTTAGCTCCCAGCCCCCGATTGTGTAATGGTACATCCATGACGGAAAATCGTTGATGAGGCTGGGCCCTCGCTGGGGCTGGGGCCTGTTGTTAGATTGTGTTTGGTTAAATTTTTACATTCCGCAGACCACACGAACTATCTTCCTTGTAAAAGTTGTAGATGTAAATAGTGATCCCTGGGGCAGTGACATAATCTTTGTTTGGTAGCGACGCTGTTGAAGCAGATGCGGTCGCTTGGTTTCTGCGTCGCGTCCAATGACAGCGTACTTTTAAAACGACGCGGACTACGTCATACGCAACGTCAGGCGCACGCAATGATATTATAATCACGCATGTGAATACGGTGTCACGTTATTTCAGGAGAGCTTAAACCTCTGATTAAATTTGAATTCGGTCATGCATCCTCTTCAAGGAAGTATAAGATTCTTTGCGCCTTGTATACCATGTGTCTCGCATCTTAGTAAAGTATCTACACAGTACAACAAAAATAAGTTCCCCTTTAGATTATGCCTGATATTTTTAAAATGAGTTACTCCATCGAAACGAGTTTTGGCAACATAATGTAGGCTACGTGTGCACAGCAACACTATAGATGAGGTGACCGTTGTTTACATTTATGACGCCCTCTGTTGATTTGAGACAAAACTAACCGGGCAAGATTCCTATAGTTTACATAGGCCAGATCAGGTTTTCTAACTAGATTGTGGTGTTACAGCAAATTGTTATCAAAACTGTCTTTAAACTTGCTTAGGAATGCTATAAGCTATCGAATTTCACAAAAAGAATTAAAAATAAATGAGTTTTACAATTCATTTAGAAAGAAATTTCATGTTGTCTTCATTAACTTTACTGTATATTCTGCCCGGAGGGAGTCAAGAGAGGGTGTCCCATTTGTAAATACATGACGTCACCGGTCACACCATCTATAGAACGGAGCTGAAACTTACGCAGGTGTTGTAATGCTTGAATGAGCACACATTGAAAAAGAATACCTTAATTCAAAAAGTTGCTAATGTATTGAAGGATGGTTAAGCAGCTTGAACCTCGGTCTTGAACCAGGGTCTTTGCTTGGAAACCGAATTTTTCACCTTTTGAAATGAGGTATTCCTCCAGTCAATGTGTGCTCATTCAAGCAGCACAACAACTGTGCGGTGTCCAAGCAAAGACCCTGGTTCAAGTTGCTTAACCATCCTCCTTCCAATACATCATTTGGTAACTTTTGAATTCAGGAATTCCTCCATTCAATGTGTGCTCATTCAAGCATTACAACACCTGCGTAGCTAAAGGGGTCAAAAAATGTAAGTCCCCCTAAAATTAGATTACTTTTGTTTACATAACTTCACACACAATTAGACGTTTTGAAAAGTTGAAACGATTATGAAAAGAGAAAACGCTTGGCTATCAATAGAAAGTTTAACATTTTCGATATCATGTTTACTTTTCCCAAAACAGTCACATTTCCTCAAAATGATGTTTTCAGAAAAAGTGGCACTTACTTACTTGTATTGGATTTTGGCAAATTTCATGTTAATGGAAACATAATTTGGGAGATATTTGACTTTTTGGGGAAAAGTAAACATAGTATTGAAAATGGGAAACTTTGTACGGATAGCTAAGCGTTTTTCCTTTTCAGAAAAGTTTCAGTTTCTTAAAACGTCTAATTTTGTGGGGTGTTACGCAAACAAAATTGTAGGATTTCGAAAATTGTCACTGTTTCTGAGAACATCGTTTTGGGAAAATTAGATAATTTTGGGAAAAGTAAACATGATATTGAACAGAAGAAACATTTTGTGAGAAGCCAAGCATTTTTTCTTTTCACAAGTTTTTAAATTTCTCAAAACGATTAATCCTATGCGGAGTTATGCTCACAAACTTGGTATAATTTTCGTACAAACAAATCACGAAAGAGAGTTTTTAAATTTACTGGTATGGACCAAGTGCCACTTTATCTGAAAACATCATTTTGGGAAAATGTGACTGTTTTGGGGAAAGTAAACATGATATCGAAAATGTATAACTTTCTTTTGGTAGCCAAGCGTTTTCTCTTTTCGTAATCGTTTCGACTTTTCGAAACGTCTAATTGTGTGAGAAGTTATGCAAACAAAAGTAATCTAATTTTAGGGGGGGCTTACTTTTTTTGACCACTTTATATAGGCCGGCTCTAGCGTTGCTGTGCACCCTACATTATGTGTGCCAAAACTCGTTTCGATGAAGTAACTCATTTTAAAAATATCAGGCATAATCTAAAGGGGAACTTATTTTTGTTGAACTGTGTATGTTGGTTATAATTTTGCCGGCAGTGAGTTCCAGTTGCGTATTGTACGGCGCATAAACATTAAGGGTGTTGGCCCCCTGCCCCCCTCGCCCCAATATTAGAATCGTTTCTGTTGAGACTCGAAACTGTCGGTCGAGATTGGCACTGTCGATTTTGAATACCTGTTTTTTTGCGCGCGGTTTTGGTAAAAACATGTGGGTAGAGGCCCCGGGGTGATGTAACCCAAATAGTAAAATAGTCGGCAAATGTGTACGTGTAGTCTACAAATGTATGCAGCAGTGGGCTAAATAAAGGAAAATATTACAGATAAACTAATGAAAACCCGGAGGATTGGCCATTAGTTGCTGACTGTTCTATTTTTTGGACTGTGCGATTTTTTTTGACCGTGCGAAATTTTGTACCGTGCGAATTTTGTTTATGTGCTATCTTTATTGAAAGTAACGCAATAATACAGTTTTGAAGTGCTATTTACCATTTTGTAAAGTGTTTTCTACACTGAAGGTTGGGTCAAAGTATTGGAGTCGGCTATCTATACTGAATTAAGATAGCAGCAACAAGTTAAAGATTTAGTTATAGGTTTGAAGTACTATCTATATTAAATATAGCAGCAATATTTAAGTGATGAAGTGTTATCGAGGAAGAAAGCAACACCATTAACGGGATCGGGACTTCAAATAGTTATTCCCTGATCTTGTTCTGGCTAATCAGAGGGTATATTTTCCCTAAGAAATCGGTCCCCTTTATGGTTTATAGTCTGTTAAAGAGATTTCTGACCTTTAGAATGGTTATAATTGACTGATAGTTTGATTGACAAAAAATCAAACTTTTTGTCTCTTATCTTACGATAGGCCATATGAATAGCACTTAGTGATATGTTGCACTTTCTTAGCCGTTTCCGTCACGCTAAATGTAAGTTTTGTTTTCACTGCATCTCCAGGAAAGTACAACCAATACTTAGATCAAGTTGCAATGAATTTGTAGCTGAGGTTCCAAGCTGCAATTGTGTAATATTTCATAAGACTGGCTTATACGCTAACAAAGTTATAATGTAGGAGGTAGAACTTATTGAATGACCCTCACCCTCGTATAATAGAGTAAAGTATCAAATCAGATCCGGGATCAGATCTAAATTATGCTACATGCAGAAAATATACCAGAGATTCAATTCAGCGATGAGTAAAACATACAATTTATTTAATTATCCATTTTTTTCCTCCAAGGCAATATATACTTTTACTACGAAGATACATCATGAATTTTAAGAAGGGTAAAGTCGCCAGTTTTCGGTCAATGCCTATTTTTGCCCAAATCGTGTAATTGCATCGGTCTTCGCCATTTTAAATCAATACCGGGCATCAACTACGCGGCGGTTTTTTAGCCGTCGTGGTCATTTTCATTACACGCTTTGGGCGAAAGTGACCGAAAATAGGTGCTGACCGAAAACTGGCGACTTTACCCTACTTTCTATAGACAAGACAACAAACATTTAAATGAGTATGAACTATCTAAGATATAACCTAATCTAAGATTTTTGTTCCACAAAGATATCTTGAATTCAACAGATGTTGGGATCAATGGATTTTGACATATGACATTTAGAATATCACACACCTGTTAAAAAACTCATCTGGGGTCAATTTTCGTGAACAAGTGAGCATCCACAATATCGCATGTAATTTTTCTGGTAGGCAATGCTTTATAAAGGGGTCAAAAAAAGTAAGTCTCCCCCCGCCCCTCAAATTTGATCGCGTTTGTTTGCATAACTCCACACACAAACATTATGTACCTTTTGAAAAATTGAAACGTTTATCAAAAGAAAAAATGCTTGGCTACCCATTGCAAGTTTTCCTTTTTCAATAGCATGTTTACCAAAATGATGTTTCAGAAAAAGTGGCACTTTTCAAAATACAAAAATGTCTCCAGTGCTGTTTAAAATTGATTTGAATTGTCTTTATTTTCAATTAAAAGAAAGTCTTTTCTTTCTTTAGCGGGTCCTTATTTGAAATTATAAATAAAATTGTTTTATTTCATTCATGACTAGCCAATTCACGTCAATAACTTTTGGGGAAATGTGACTGTTTTGGGAAAAGTAAACATGGTATTGAAAAGAGGAAACTTTGTGTGGATACCCAAGAGTTTTTCTGTTTCATAAATGTTTCTATCTTTCAAAACGCTTAATTGTGTGTGGATTTATGCACACAAACTCGTATAGAATCTTGAAAAGTGCCACTTTTTTTGAAACATCATGTTTGTGAAATGTGACTATTTTGGGAAAAGTAATAATGATATTGAAATGGAGAAACTTTATATGGGTAGCCAAGTGTTTTTGCTTTTCATAAGTGTTTCAATCTCTCAAAACGTCCAATTATGTGTAGAGTTATGCAAAACGTGATCAAATTTTAGGGGGGGGGGGGCTTACTTTTGTAATGTTACTTCTAAATGGTCACTTTGCACAGAACAAGTGATTTTTATAAGTGCTTTCAATTCCATTGACAGCACATTTCTATGAATTGCTTATGCCTTTAATCTGAGCGGTATTCATTCATTTATTGACAAACAAAAGACAATATATGTTGAAAATCTGTAAACAAAATGTGTCCTTTTTAGGTCACAATTTACAGCCCAGTGGCTGCTAAAAAAATAGTTGTTTTTCATATCAATATCTGAAATCAAAGGCATCGCAATGATCTAATATACCATTTAATTTATCATTTTATATATTACTTTTAATTAACACCATCTTTAACATTAGATTTTGGAGGTCCTCTTCAAACACAAATTCACCATGTTTGTGAATTCTTGACCAAACCAGGTCTTTAAAAGAGCTCATTCATTCACTACAAAATATGGTACCAAAATCATGATCAAAATATGTTGAACTTTTAGTAATTGCTCTCAGCTGAAAAATATGACCACCCAAACACTCAACTACTTTTGAAAAGTCATGTGCTATCTTACATATTTTATGCAAAATCAAGAAATTATTCACACTTCATAATGAAATTGACTTTCGGCAGCTTGAGAGTTACCCCCGCATCGCACTGGTTCCTAATTTTGAATATGATTTATTCTGATAAAATAAATGGTCGGGTCCCAAAGCATCGGCAATAACTATGTTTCCTTTCATCTTAGCTCCTGAAAGTGAGATTCCGTCATAATACATTTATTGAGATCATACAAAAGAATTCTTACCATTGTAAGATATTCATTTTTTAATTTCAAGGTCCTTCTTATACTTTGAATTGTTTTAAATCATTACTCATGTTAAACAAGGTGCCTTATATTATATACATGTATAAACCTTGTGTTGGTATTAGGTTATACAAAGCCATTAAAAAAGTTTCCAACAACCTGTCTGCCCACTCTCCATAGTAGTATAGACAATGAAACACTGTTTGCCTTATTGCAACCACCAACTTTGACGTCCTACACTCATCTCATCTTCATTTTAGTTATAATAACTGTCATCAAGTATGAACAATATGTGCAATTTTCGTACAAATATAAACATTGTATTTATAAATAGTCCTATCATCAAATTGATATATATATAGTAACATAGATCACATAAATGGCAGTGGTTCTCCTGTGTATGGTTTAGCTTGGTCAAAGCTTTCTTCTATCGGTTTGCTAAATGATGAATTCTTCTTAAACGGTGTGTCGAAGGTCTTTACTTGCGATACACCCTGTAAATAGAAAAGAAACAGGCATTCATGGTAAGCGATGGTTTAGATTTATACATGTATGTGATTGTTTTTACTTGAATAAACATTCCAAGGAACTAGAGGAAAACAAATCAATCAGGATTAGAAAAAGGAAATCCCCTTCAACAGGGACAAGGAGTCTTCAATCTCAGTCACATATATGATCAACATCAATTTTCATCATTTCTGAGGATGTTAATTGGTTAATTGATGTATCATGTAATTGTCTAAATAATAAAAGTTTTCCAACTCATATTTCTCTCATCTTATCTCTCATCTAATAAGCATCCATCCAAGACCTACTGATAATAAGACTCTTAAAATAAAACTAACACCCACCACAATTTAAGACTCTTAAAGTTACATTCACATTTTGTTCATCATGCGTTGCATTGTGGTTTTACAATAATGTAATAAAATTAAAATGTAACAACAATATTTTATTATTTTGCAAAAAGCCATTGGGCTGCCTGCCATCCAATGTGCTGTCTTGCAATGACCTGTGAATTGCTAATTATTCCGGCAGATACAGGGCCAGTGCACTGCAACACAGGGTAAACAGTACCTTTTTAGAACAGCTGTTGCAATAATGCAACTAAATCATGTGGAGACACTGTATAATTTGTTGCTGTTCTATCAAACCTAGTATCTTCATCCGGTCCTTCAGCATGTATAAAGTAATACTTCCTGTGTGTAACCTTTGGGCCGTCTGCTCTAAACATGTTCAAGGGCCAAAAAACAAAACACAACCCTGCAAGTGCTCTTGCCCCCGCACATGTATAAAGCAACACTTGCTATAATCAAAACAAAGAATTCTCGATCAAAACGTTTATTCCAGTCACGCCAGCGTTCATCCAAATTTTGAATGCAGCGTGATGAGCCCTTGACAACCACGCCACAACGCGATGGTACGTGACATGAATAAACATGAACTTAATTGTCCAATCATGCAGCGTGGGGTCTTATTGATAGGGCCGCGATTGGTCAATTACCTATTTGTTTACATTTACTGCGCCCTTGCCATCGCGATTGACGAGGTCATGCACGATACGCCCCAGTCGCATGGGACACTGAGGAATCGTATACGATTTGATCGAGAATTCTTTGTTTTGATTATAGGCAGTTTTGCTTTATACTTGTTGAAGGCAAAAATGAAGGGCCGGAAAAACATTAGGTTTTGACAGAACAGCGATGAAATGTATTATACTCACATGAATCTTTTGCTTATGTTCACTCCAAAACGTAACAGGTTGCTCTGTTTCTACATTATGTTCTCTCTCTGGTGCTGGCAACTCATGTTGAAAACCTTCTACATCAAAGTCTTTCTGAGTAGTTGAAACAAATTCTGTCGCAGGTGGTGGAGCGTTGAGTTCTTCATTAATTTCATTGCTGACTTGGGCGTATAAGGCCCTCTCTAGCAGCTCCTTTTTCCTTCCTGTGTAAGCGGGAAATCAAATAAACGAATAAATAGAAAATGTGGATATTATAATCAAAGTGCTGATTGCTGCTGCCTAAGACATGATCGATGAAGCAACATGATCCTAATAACTCTCATGTAGCAGCAATTTATCAACCTTTGAAAAATATGGGTTTTTTTTGTCAATCAAACATATTGTGATTAAAACTGATAAAAGTCAGATGCATGTAAAATGGTCACATATAAGTTAACTTGTTCATTTGTATGCTCAGAATAAACATACAAATAAGCCCCTATATTTTACATGACTGCTCCTTTTTGCATTCAGACTGAATGCCCCCCCCCCCCCCCCCCCCCACCCCACTCCTCCCTCTCTTAGTGAAGCCTGTATGCAATTCCGACTGGGCCTATATTAATCGCAATAAACTATATGTACAATGTAGGACCAAAAAGCAATGCTTAAAGACTGTATGTAATTGGTGGTGTGTGCTCCCTATATGTGCGCAATCATTGTGGTACGTGTGGGTGTGTATTGTGTGAGGGGGCGGAGTATATTTGCAATATTTGTGTATGCTTACAAAATGCTTATTCTTCCAAATACAATATAAGTCCCTGCTTTTGATAACAAGCGTTCAACCCTACCAATTCTCATCCTTACCCACTGTTCTGACCCCCGGTTTCTCTGGGGCTTTGTGTGATACTCTATATGTTGACGTCATCTCCTCCTCTGCACCTCCTTCTTGAGATAATATTCCTGGATGGCCATCTTTAAACGGCAAAGCACTCACGGTATAAACATTATCACCAGAATCGCCCTTGACTGTGTCCATTCCCTTATCTTGTACTTGCCTCTGTGTTGAAAAATAAAAGACATTTACAGTTATCTGTTATTCTAATTGTGCAGATTGAAGTAGTAGGCATGCTCATATAGCGCACCATGGTTCGGAAGTCATGTAGAAAGGTTGGGCCCTGTATCGGAAGATCTATCCCCGAGCACGTTAAATGGTCACAGACTCCTTCGTAAAGAGTGGGGGATCCTCCCGGTCTGTGTATTTACGCTCATGTTTGTATTCCTAGGTTCCAGGGATACGTTTGTGCGAGTATACTCAACAAGAGGTTTCTGCAAAGTATACATGATAGGAAGATGATGATGATGATGATGATGATTGAACGCGGTCTTGAGTGTTGTGATACTGAGTGATGCACTGACTCGCATGCCTTATCACTCTCAGTATCATCACTATAATAATAATCAAAACAAAGAATTGTCGATCACAGCGTCTACAGCCGATATATAGGCCGACTTGTACTGTACATCATAAGTCCAGATAACATGTGTAGCCTACATATCAACATGATTTTATCGATGATTCCTACCTTTGTAGATACATAGATTTTTAATTATTTTGCAACTGTGGGCTTGGTGTATATCCTATGTACTCTTTCGTGATTAATGCACAGACATCTGGATTTTTTTCTGTTAAAAATATTGAAATTTATACGAAATGCGCCACTCAAGAAAATAGCGGTAAACAAAAAAATATCACGTGCGTTGATCAGTCTCTGCAGATTTGTTATGTAAAATGCTAAGACGCTGCTGTTTCCAATTCACTTTGTATGTGCAGCGTCCGTCTGAAACCACAGTCAAAGAGATTAAAATGACGCAATGAAACGGTCATTGTCACGTGGGAAAAAAAGGAGAATGACTTTTACGCTGCCCTCAAACATGCATCGCTACGTCGCGTTGTCATTATTATTTAATACTACACACGTCGTTAGCGGTTATTTTAGGATTCCGAGGACGTACTCTGTGTTAATCACGCGTCGTGGAATTCGAGAACTTTGACAGTTGTTAAAGACACACAGGTGGTCGCGGTAAACGTAATACATACAAAGGAAGCCGCTATCTTAATCCGTTAAGACGACATGTATTCACAAATTTTCATTTTCACACCTCAGATAATGCCAGATAATGCGCTGTTTTTCTGCTTCCGTTGTTCGGTTTTAAAAATAAGGTAGGTAGGAATGCACTGTTGAAAAACGTATTACTGATAATCTTATTTGCAAACGTCTAACCTTTGCGGTGTTCAAGAAATATTTTTACGAAACTGGTGACTCGGTTTACACGCGCCTTTGCCAGGCAGGACCACTTTGAGCTGGCTGCATTGCAGATCCAGCCAGAGATAGTGAGCTGTACACAGCGTCATGAGCCGAGTGCTCGCGTTCATCCAAAAGTTGAACGCGGTCTTGCGATGCACTGCATTCCAACTTGCTCTACGTGAATACACAGCAGCTGTCAAGTACGCACAGGTGCATGGGTTGCTGAGGAATCTGAGACGCTGTGATCGACAAGTCTTTGTTTAGGCATGTTCATAAAATTGTGAAAATAAAATTATCTCTTTGAAAATGGATTAGGCTACATGGAAACAAAGTAGGCCTAGGCCTAGGTACTTTACAATAAAAAATGATGGTTCAACCTTGTCTGCAGGCTAAATAATAAAAAAGTTATAGGCCTAACCAAAACTTAAAAAGTAGTTTGCCTCATATGCTGAAAACTGGGCAAGTCATGCACATTTTAAACCATTTTAGGTAAAAAAAGGTTTACTTTCATGATGATGTCCAGTTGCTTGTGTGGGGTTATTTAGTTTTAGACATCAGTGAATAGGGCTAGGCCTCCATCCCCGCCCACTTCGTACTGAATCGTTGGATTTAAAAGAGGTAAACATGGAGTTTTCTACATATTTTGGTCAACTTTTTTCAAAAAAAATGTCGTCAATGATATGAACATCCCTATCTTTGTTTTGATAGCCTACTAGTATTCACTGACAGTGACAGTGACAGTTTGACACTTTTTACTGGCCGGCCACATCATCATCATGGCTGCACATGCATTGCATTCCAAAAAAAGCAAAACAACAGGCGCACCAGCCGTCGCGATACGGCGCACAGAACCCTGATATAATCGTGACGCTATAAATATAATAATAGCTCGTCAATTATTTGTTTTCCTCATCCATTTTATATCATGAATCCCCAATCCCCATGATATGATCATGATGTCACTGGATATGATGATAAATTGATATAGAAAAAATAGTCGAAAAATAGAAAGCTTAAATTTAAAAGGCTAGCCTCACCTCCTCTACCCAGTTTTCAAGCAAGCACTTGCCACTGGAATTATAAATAGTTCTTGCCGCATTCATTATGATTAAATACAATAAATCCACTATTTGTTAAATGCTATAATTGGCTCGATTTTCACTTATTTCTGCGATCAAAACGTCATGAACGTCGAGATTGATTACTGTTGCTAGGCTTAAGGAAGGGTCAGGTCATCCTTTTTCACGTTTTTTATATTACAATTATTTAAAAATCTAATTTTAATGTAATTATTCATTGAAACTGGTATAAATATTAATTTTTATACCAATACAAAAAGATTTAACATCAAATAAAAGGTTTATGTATATTTCTAGATGAAAATTTAGATTAGAAATAAATAATTTTACTTGAACTATTTCAGTGGAGTAATGAAATTAAAAGAAAACAAACTGTAAAAAAATGTCGGCTGCTCAAACTGACGACACGACAAACTGATTCTTAATTGTAAGGTAAAACAGTCGTTTTCAGGGCAAATACCTTGAATTTTAACTCAATATTTTAAACAATAGGGTATTTGTTTGATTTTGTTACTTCTACAATACATTACTATATTAATATTGGGTGAATCGTGAATGGTAATAAACTAGTCCTTGCACATCAATCCCAGTCCGAGCAGGTGGCCAAATTGTCCCACCGTACCGAGTTATGTGGGCAAATATGGCCATCAAAACAAAATGCGTAATAAATTTACTATTTTTCATGTGTGAAACCCAAAATAATTGTTCCTATGGAGTAAAAATCTGCTGGGGAAAGGTTTAAGTTTGATTTCCTGTTTGAATTAAGCAAATTTTGATAGCCTAGGCTAGTATGCCCCTTCTTTCTTGTTTGTTTGTTTGTTTATTTGTTTACACGGTCGGTCCGTACAGACACACGCTTGGGTCCTGAAGGGACCAGACTCAAGCAAATTGCTCGGGCCAGGCTTAAAAAGCCTATATAAGCATGCTGGTTGAATTATTATTAAAAACAGCCGCTCCCAACAAATGAAGTTAACATGTACCTTGTACCTTGTAGAGTTGACTTCCAAAACCATCCGCTAGGGATTATGACTGGAAGTTTTGCGAGAGTGGGCGGTTAGTTGTTGGGACGGGGAGGGAGGTGTTTATCAGGGTTTTGGACGGTGTCTTTGAATGTCGCACTGCATATTATGTTGACGGTTTGCTGTGGTAGGGCGTTCCACAGGCGGACGCTCTCTGGGAAGAATGAGTCCATAAGCGGTGTTGATGTGCACTGGAAGGCAGAGTATTGCTTGTCGTGGCCGCGTCTGGGCCGGTCTGGTTTCAGGTTGATGTAGTGGTCTTGGTCGATGTCAATGAGGTCCTTAAGGATTTTGTGTAATGTAGTGATGCGTTGTGTCTGTCTACGGCTCTCGATGGAGTTCCATCCAAGGTGTTTCAACATCTCTGTAACACTCGACTTGTAATTGAAGTCTCCCTTGACAAACCTTGCTGCTCTACGTTGAACTTTTTGGAGGGAATTCTGGTTTTTCTTGGTGCCAGGATTCCAAGCAGCAGAGGCGTATTCGAGATGTGGTTGGACGAAGGTGCGATACAGGTTCTCCTTGGTAAGCCTTGAGCATTGGTGGAAGTTTCGTTGGATGAAGTTTAGCATTCTAGTAGCTTTGCTGGCTGCATGGCGTGACTGCTTATCCCACTTCAGGTTGTTTTGTATCATCACCCCAAGGTATTTGTCTTCCTTGACTTCCTCCAGTGTTTCACCTAGCATCTTGTAGTCAGTATTTCCGGGGTGACGTCTTCTAGAGATCCTCATCACTTTGCATTTGGATGCATTAAAACTCATGCCCCACTTGTGCGACCAATCGACCAGTTTAGTGAGGTCATTCTGAAGAGATGCTTCATCGTCGGTGGAGTTGATGGCTCTATACATGATGCAATCGTCGGCGAATAGCCTGGTGGTCGAGGTTACTGAATCGGTGATGTCGTTTATGAAGAGTATGAAGAGATGGGGGCCTAGTACAGTGCCTTGCGGGACGCCGCTCAGGACAGGAGCCCAGGGTGAGGCTTTCCCTTTTACGACGACCCTCTGGGTTCGGTTGGTAAGGAAAGCTTTTATCCATCCGAGCTGTTGGTTTCGTATCCCGTAATAACTGAGCTTTTGAAGGAGGCGTTGGTGTGGTACAACATCGAATGCCTTGCTGAAGTCGAGTATGGCAATGTCTGTGGTCTGGTCGTTGTCGTGGTTTGAAGTTAGGTCATGTAGAGTGGTGATGAGTTGTGTTTCACATGATCTTGATTTTCTGAATGCATGTTGAGCATCTGAGAAGATGGCGTGCTTTGATACAAACTTCATCAGCTGACTGTCTACAATATGCTCCAGTAGTTTACAACACACACACACTGCAATTTATGAGCGTTTACTATTGGACAAACTAAAAATCAAATCAAAAGTAAACGCAATTCTAAACACAAAGTGAACGTAACAGTAAACGCAAAAGTAAACGTTCCCTGCATTTTGCACCGAATTGACCTCAAAGCATGCTCGAAGTGAGTGAATATCACAGATATTTCCACCATCTGTTATATAATGGTATTGATTTAAGGCTGGGTGGAAAACAGCTTAGTTGTTGGGCTCACATAAGCGTTCATTATTGCGTTTACTTTGAGTTTACTTTTAGTTTGTCCAAAAGTAAACGCTCATAATTTGCAGTGACAGGTCAATGATATTGGTCGGTAGTTTGCAGGATCAGCTTTGGAGCCTTTTTTGAATATCGGGGAGATGTTTGCACGCTTCCAGTCCTCCGGGAGCTCACTTGATTTAAGACTTTGTTTGAAGATAAATTGAAGGGCTGGTGCCAACTCTTTTGCTGCCATCTTCAGGGATTCATTTGGGATACCATCTGGTCCAACAGCCTTGTCTGTTTTGAATGTGCACAGTAGCTTTTCCACTCCTTCTACAGTTACATCGATCTCTGGCATGTCGGGAAATGACATCCATCCGAGCTGTTGGTTTCGTATCCCGTAATAACTGAGCTTTTGAAGGAGGCGTTGGTGTGGTACAACATCGAATGCCTTGCTGAAGTCGAGTATGGCAATGTCTGTGGTCTGGTCGTTGTCGTGGTTTGAAGTTAGGTCATGTAGAGTGGTGATAAGTTGTGTTGAAGAGATGAAGAACATTTTGTGATTTTGGATTTGAGAGAGGCTTGGTATATCTCCCAGCACTATATCTGGGTGGATCCACTAGCCTAAATGAGTACTTGTGGCCAATGAAATACAAGGGGTGTGTCAAAAAAATCCATTCAGCATCAAGTAAAAGTTTTGTCTAATTTTATTGTAAAAAATTGTTGTCAACGAACGGCAAAAGGTACAAAGTACCCGGTTGACCGGGCCCACCTATAGGTCGCCCGGAGTGACGTCACATGCCGTTGACCACAAACCAAACCCCCAAAGTGGTAAATAAAGCTTAAGCTAGCCTAAAGCCTAACCTTAGCCTAAAAGGCCTCTTGCAGTAACACAGAGACACAGCGTGATGCGATCCCTTTGGTATGGGCGAGTAGGCCTAGAGTGTAAAACTGATAGGTAGTTAAAACGTCTGGTTTGTTGTCAATGTCAACGGCAACGGCAAAAGGTACAAAGTACCTGGATGACCGGGGTGACCTATAATAGTCAAAACAAATATAAATTGTCGATCGTTTCAAATCATTCCCTCGCGTAGGTGCGACGTCTGCATGACCCCAACAGCGATGTGCGCCTGTGAGTTTTGGAATGCAGTGCGTCGCAAGACCGTGTTAAACCATGGTAGGCCCTAGGCCAGAGCCAACTTTATTTCTTCGGATCTACGATACAAATGATGGTAGGCGTGATCATAACATTTTGAAAATAAATGTATCTCTTTTGAAAATGGAATAGCCTACACGGAAACAAATTACTTCTCTATATTAAAACTAATGGTTCAACTTCAACCATGTCTGTAGGCTGAATAAATTATTATAACCAAAAGTATTTTGCCTCATATATTGCTAAAAAACTGCTCAAGTCGTGCAAAAAACATTTTAGCTTAAATGAGCTTTACTTTCATGATGTCCAGTTGCTTGTGTGTGGTTATTTAGACATCAGTGAATACATCCCAGCCCAATTCTTTCGACTCCTCTGGATTTAAACAGGTAAACATGGAGTTTTCCCGCATATTTTTGCTACCAAATGTTCAAACAAAGGGCGCCCTATATAGTAAACAATATGAAAATCCCTAATCCCTAACCATGGGATGAACGCGAGCGCTCCGATCACGATGCTTTGATCGACAATTATTTGTTTTGATTACAAAAGACAGACATTTTGTAATGGGGAAGAAGCTAAGTAGGTCTGCCCGAGGAAAAAGCTGACTACTTAAATATATGTATAGTCATACTTCGAGGTGCAACGGATACAAGCAGGAATACAATATTCTCTATCAAGTGTAGTGGTAGTGTATTCATTAATGTTCTGCTAGAATGAAATCATCACAATGCTAATAATTTTTGTGTTCATTCGTTCCCATTTTCAGGGCAGTAAGCTTTATACAATGGACCAAGCACGAAATACTCCTACAGGAGCTAAGAGGAAAAGTAAAGCAAGTGACCAAGGTGATCCAGAAAGTACAAGACATACCAAGAAAACAGGTGGAGGTGATGCTAAGGATGGATGGGCATGGAAACCAAAGACAGACCAGGCAAAGAAAATGGAAGTCTTAAGGGAAATTGATCAGTTGGAAAAGAAGTAAGCATTCTAAAGGTTTAAATTAAACAAGCCTACTATCATTGTGATACTACCATGGTGCGAATTCACCTGTATCGCGGTGCAAATTGCTCCACAATTCGAGGCAATTGCTATACAAATTTCAGCTTGTATAGCAGTTTTTACAGTGTTAACTCATATACGAACATCAGCCTTATACGATGAATTAGAATGATATTGCTATGCAAAAATTTTAAATGAATTTGCACCCTGGATACTACTTAACGGGTGTCATCTCTATGATCCTTAGGGAATAAGTCATAATACATTTATTCAGAACTGCCAACTCTTCCTAATTCAGCACAAAATCTCCTGAAAAATGAAACAATATTTTCATGTTCTGATGACTGAATTTGAAAGTCTCTGTGATTCTGGAAAGTTGTTTTCCCTATTAATGTTGAATGTATAGTTCTAAAATATCACATTGCAAAAAGCAAATGCTGGCAACCCTACTTTATAGATGATTTGACTTGATTCCGTGCCTATTATTTGCAATGCTTAGTTGAATTTTACAAAAAGTACCTGCCCACAATATGCTTGTCGCAAGACATAATTGTGAAACTTGATCTTACTTTCATGAGAGTACTGAGAGAGTAACCATATGTTTTAGAATGGTATTGTAACTGCCAAAGGCATGCATTTTGGCTGTTATAGAAAACAAATGATGGAGAGTGGGTGGCAAGCTTAGACTGGGTGTCTAATAAATCCAAATGTTTACGGTTTCCTTTCCTAAAATACCATCTGGCATACAAATTTTAAAAGACAGAGCAGGCACACAGAAACTCTTTTTCAATTACAGAAGGCAAGACATTAAAATTAGCCAACCCTCACACATGATTTTACAAAAACTTTACAGCAAGTGAATTTGATTATAAATGTGATTTCAATCGAAGTCAAAAAACTTTTTTGCCACAAGGGCTATTTTGAGCAAATTCTGCCAGAAGTATAACCCCTTTTAGTACATTCTACCATAGGCCAACATTTTCTAAAAGGGCTAGTTTGTGAAAACTGGGGGCTAATTGCCCTTTGCCCCAGTATATTTTGAGCTCTGATTCCAATCGTTTATAAATACCATTTCGTTCATTTTTTATGCAGATTAACTAACCTGGATAGAGAAAAGGGCACCCACCTGTACAACAAACGCAGTGATTTTAGAAAAGAATTTTGTGTTCTGGAGGAGCAAGATCTCAAATTGATTGCTGATAGGAAACAAGAAAGTAAGTTTAAGCATATTGTTAGTGACTATAATACTCCTAAAACTTTGGTTTTGAAAGAAATGAACATGGGAATGCTGAGACAAATACTTTTGTGTCACATGACCATCTTTACTAACTTTATACACTATTACCAACATGTACAAGGTTATCAAGGAAGTCAATTAAATTATGTGTAAGTAACAGTACCAAATAACCACTGGATTGTTTTGCCTCGTTTCAGAAACCAAGTTGAAACAGCAGTTAGGGAAGATGAATGGTAATGTGCACCGCTTCCAAAGAGAATTGCAGAATGTCAAACCAACACCAGAATGTAAGTAGTACATACTATGGTCACATTTGTGTACAAACATTTTTGTACGCTCAAGGTTATGATTTCAGCTCTAGGGAAACTTTGTTTACAGTGGAAATATTGGCCATGTTCACTTGTACATGATCCATGAACCAGTGTTGTTGTCAAACAGATACTATGTTGAATACCCTACTGATAAACAAAAAAATCCTCATACAATTTATACCAGGGGAATTCAATGATAGGGTAAGAATAAACTTAGCCAGATAAACCACCAGACCAGCAACTCTCCTCTACACACTTAAAAATAGGTAGTTAAAAATGACTCCTTGTCAGGGTTCAACAATGCACCAACTGAAAAAGGGTTAAATATTACACTTTTCTAGTTAAGTGTGTATTTATTATGGTTTGTGGTTAGTCCAAGCCTGTTTTTATGGAGCATACCAGTCTGTTGGTATTGAAATTATAACAACTCGGTGAGCCCTCATTAATCAAGTTTGACACAGTGGGACTATTGACCATGTAGGCGTACAAGTAAAATGTTCCGTGAGTGCCCGTGAGGGCACGAATGGAACAACTTATACTTGTAGCATGGTGGGACACTTCTTAGTCAATATATTTTGGGTTTATTTACAGGTTCAGGCATCAGAACCTAACATATCGTCGCTGTTCTGTTAAAACCTTGTATATTTGTCCAGCAAGTCACTCCAGCACTTCAGGCTTTAGCATGTGTAAAGTAATACTTCATATGTATGACTTTTGGGCAGTCAGGGGCCAAACACTCATCTATCAAAATGTGTTTGTGCCCCTGAACATGTATAAAGCAACATTATGATTATGCATAAACCGTTGGGCAGTTTTACTTACATGTTGAGGTGCTGGGAAAATACAAGGTTTTGACAGAACAGCTATTATACCACTTAATTATTGCAATTTACTAATTATAATGATAAAATACAATGCCATGAAAACATCTGGATTATAATAGACTACTTGTCTCAATTTTAAAATACCACTGTTTACGTACATTTTCAGTTGTTGAAAAGTTAAAGGAAGTGATGGAAGATATAGAATGTCAACTGAATGATTTCAAGAACCAGCAAAGGCAACTGTAAGTAATGGGGCAGTATGTGAACGGTAAGGGGAAGGACACTCAATCAAAAGAGGTCAAGGGGATGTGTTGCCAATAATGATTTTTTTAACATTTTTTGCAAACCGATCATTTGTATACATTTTACTGGATGAGATGGGTTTAATTTCTTGAATTTTGTGGCATTTTTCCTGAAACTTTTGGCAGAATTTACAACGAATCTTAGTAAAAACTGTCATGCTTTTTGGTAAATGTTGACTATCAAGTATATTGGACATGGGGTGGGGTGGTGGTCGATGTGCAATGTTATTTTCATTTGATTAGTGGTACAATCCAAACTAAATAGAACCTTTTTCCTCAAATGAGAAACCTAGGTTTTATAATTGAAAATTGGTGTTTTCGTTATAGAAATAATATTAGCAAGTTTCATGATATCTAAGATGAGGTTTGTTTTTTCAGTCAACCAATGTTTATTGAAAATCCAGATGTATCTGCGATATAAATTTGGTAACAAAAACTTGAGAGTGTCAGCAAGAAACAAATATTTCATTAAAGTATGGGATTTTTCAATTTAAAACTTATTTATTACAGGAAACCTAATTTTCCAAACAGACATTTTTTCATGAAAATAAAAATTATGGATATTCTCTGAAAAACCTTTCTTGTTTCTTTGAATTATTAGGAAAATATGTGAACATTTTTCATTTACAGTTATGAAGATCTGATGAAAGAAGAGCATAACCTTAACCAAGAAATTACCACACTGGAGAAAAGATTTGAATCATGGGCTCAAGCACCACCAATAACCATAGACACCAAGACATCAACAAAGCCCAAACCAATATCGTCTGCTCGTAGTATAACAGCTGACTTACCACCTGATGTAGCTGCATTTGAGGTATTTGCTAATTTAGTTCTCAATTCAGAAATTCCAAGCTATTCCTCAAAGACTTCCTTGCTCTGCCCATTTTCTTCCCATGTTAACATGATGACCAAAATCTTCAGTGGGTCAGGGTTTCTGCTATTAACCCTAACCACCCCCCCCCCCCCTCCCCACCCCCCCCCCCCCCCCCCCTGAATGCTAAAAATGCTAATCCTAAGTCCCTCTCCAAGCGCATGCCCCGCCGATTTTCGATGACGTAGTCAACCGAGCCTATAATATAGTAAGCGCAGTATACTGCGTAAATGTGTAGCTGAGGGGCCGTGGCTTAGTGGGTGGCGCTTGAGAACGGAGGGTCCCCGGATCGAATCCCGGCGATTTAGTTGGTGTTTTTTCCTCAAAAATTGTGAACCCCGGTCAAAAACCCTAAACCAGGGTTAGGGTTATGGTACCATTTTTGGGTTGTTGTTTTTTGTGTTCTATTAACCCTAACCCCCCTGAATGCTAAAAATGCAAATCCTAAGTCCCACTCCAAGCGCATGCTTCGACAGTTTTTCGATGACGTAGTCAACCGAGCCTATATTTGTTTATGTTCTTGATGTGTATGTTATTACAGGGTGGTCCAAAAAAACCTATACCCAACTTTGGAGGCCATTTTCTCCTAGATGATAAAATATTTTAGTAATTTGGTTTGCATATTATTAAAGCATATATCGTTGAGCATTATTGGTGAAAATAAGGAAGATATTACAGTAATATTTTTTTAGATATTGCTATTTTTAGCGAGTATGTGTAAAAATGGCTTTTCCACGGGAGCTGTCAATGCATCAACATGTTTGAATATGATATGACAATGACACACCTTTGTATTCATTGCACAGTTGACAATGACAAGCACACCTTATTAAACTTAATCCTTAACTGCTTATAATGGGTCTTGGGTCATTACATTATTGTGTCATATCATATTGTCATAAAAGTGCATATCATGTTGATGCATTGACAGCTCCCGTGGAAAAGCCATTTTTACACATACTCGCTAAAAATAGCAATATCTCAAAAAATATTAATGTAATATCTTCCCTATTTTCACCAATAATGCTCAACGATATGCTTTAATAATATGCAAACCAAATTACTAAAATATTTTATCATCTAGGAGAAAATGGCCTCCAAAGTTGGGTATAGGTTTTTTTGGACCACCCTGTATTTGTGGCGTTGTTCACATTGTGAGTGGGGATTGTCATTAGTTCAACCATGTCAATGCTACCATTTTTGTTGTTGTTGTGTTGAAGGGATGACGGTTTTCCTTCATTCAGATTTTTGTACTAATTTTGTTTTGCAATGTTGTGTCGATGCGCCTGGAGCAACAATTTTGTTGAATGTTGGCGCATTATAAGCTGCCATTATTATTATTATTATTATTATTATTATTATTATTATTATTATTATTATTATTATTATTATATAGTGAGCGCAGTATACTGCACGAATGTGTAGCTGAGGGCCGTGGCTTAGTGGGTGGGACGTGGGGCTTGAGAACAGAGGGTCCCCGGATCGAATCCCGGCAGGTTCCAGGATATTTAGTTGGTGGTTTTTTTCTCGAAAATTGTGATCCCGGTCAAAAACCCTAAACGGGGTTAGGGTTAATAACAAAATAGACTAAAATACTCCTTAAGTCAAATGGAATGCCATTCATGAGTATCAGAAACATGCATATAGAAAAAAATAAGGGCCCTGGCTGCTTCTGTGCATATTCAGCCTACCCCTTGTTATATTAGATCAAAAGAATCTGTTTGTTATTGGTATCGAATGTAACAATTGATTTCTGTGAATCCATGAATATTACAAGACATTGATTTTGTTTAAATGACAGACAGCCTTTATATAATATTTCTTTACTGATCATTATATTTGTATTCTAACATTTCTGCACTTTCAGTTAATATCAGCCTATTTTAGGGTAATTTGATTAATTTCACAATGTTTTCTACAGATTTATTCTTTTTTTCAACCTTTTTCTTCATGTCTTATGCCTGTCATTATTGTTCAGTCAGTTCCAAACTGACGAGTGTTTATCTCTCCGCTTGCAAAAGTAATCAAAGCATAAGTGTGCCATTTTGGCAAATGTAAGCATCACATATGATGCACATTGCACAAGTTGCGTCCATACACGCTCAAGCTCTTTAATTTACTGCTCTAGGCTCTCCAACTTGGAACTGACTAATCAATAGAGTCAAAGTACATCTTCATTTGATATGTAATTTGTATTACAGAGATTTGTGCAACAGACAGGTGGGCCAAGAGGTGGCTGGGATGAGTATGATCATGGCACATTTCTTCGCATCAGGAACAAACATAAGGTAAGGAATAGCACAAAGTGTGATATTATCTTATTTTTAAACCGTGAGAGTGGGTCGTTTCAATGTGTGTTTCTGGTATGTATGGTGTCAGTCAGGTGGTCGAGTAAATGTACCATGTTTTATGTGCAATATCTTTTGGGGGACGGATGGAAAGAAAAATGGATCCAATTCAATGAGAATCAAGTTTTCTTGCGTCATTCTCATTATAGGTAACCCCGGTCATCCGGTTACTTTGTACTATTTGCCATTGACAACAAACCAGACGTTTTAACTACCTATCAGTTTTACGCTCTACTCCCCCATACCCAAGGGATCACGTCACGCTGTGTAAGAGGCCTTTATTGACCTCTTTTGTTTGTGGTCAACAGCATTTGACGCCACTCCGGGGCGACCTATAGGTCAATAAATGCGTACCTTATGTGCTATTGTGAGCATATCATCATTTGTGCAAGTGCATTTTGAGTTTTCTATTATTTCGAGAAACAAGATATAAGCATGTGTATAGAACTAATTCATACACGGCACCACAATACAAATACAGATTCACAGTAATAATGGGCAAACATGTGCTGCCTGAACAACAAATCAAAACATAGCGTGTGGTGAGCGCACTGTACGGCGCGCACGCAAAGTGCAATTAGACATTTTCAATGCACTCCGCATAAGAGTGTAATATTAGGGCTGTGAAATCCAGTGATGACACTGATTAATAAAAGATCACTATGGATAATATTACTAACTTTTATAATATTTTTGTGGTTTTGTTTTGTTGGGTATTTTTATTCCCTCTAGGGGAAATCTATGTTCCTAGATGAAGCCGCTGTATCGCTACCAGGAAGAACTATTACTGATGTCAATGCTCATGAGGCATGGTATCAGGAATATACCTCTCTTCAAGATAAGAAGAAAGACGCTATCATGAAATGGAGAGCTGTCAAAGAGGTGAGTACAGTCAGATCCCTTGCAGAATGCACATAATGTGCATACTTGTTCAAATATAATGCAACTGAATGATGTTGTGTGCATGGAGGGTATAACACATGCACAAGCTATGTCTAAGGAATTCTGAATCGGACTATATAACCACCACAAATAGCTGAATTACCAACTTGTTAATTTTTAAATACAAATTACGTGTCCCTTTAGAGCTTGCACACTATCATCTTCCATACATTGTTGCTGTTTAAAGTAGGTATATGTGACGCGATCAAGAGGAATGAGTCGGATGTCGGGGAATCCCAAATTGAGATATGGCCAATTCAAAATGGCGGCTTACATAAGTTTTGATGGAAATTCATGTATACAATTTGACATAACTTTTAGAACAAAACGTCGTATCGACATGGGGTTTTCAGTTTCTGAAAGCTCTAGGTGTTTTCTTTAAAACTGTATTAAAAACTCATTTTCGACCAGGGTCGACATCCGACTCATTCCTCTTGATCGCGTCACATATGTTTAATGTAGCATAATGTTTAAATTAGCTAGACAGATCTATATATTATTAATTGTTTGCTTATGCCACACTAAAACGCCTGTTCTACAGGCAAACGGACCCCTCAGGGGGTCGTTCACTCGAGCGCTTTTTTCGTTATTGTTTTTAACCAACATTTCAGTAATTTTGGATGAATTTTCACAATTTTCACACACAAAAACCCATTTTTTTTCCATTTGGTTTTTTAATCGACCCTTTTTCAAAAATGTTCCCAAAATATTTTTTTAATAAAACACCTTTTTAAATGGGTCCGTCAGGCGCGTAGAACAGAGATGTGTTTTCGTGGCTTCACTTACTCTGATTAGGCTATATTAAAAGAATCTTTTGTCTCAAAGCTATTCAGTTTTTCAAAACCTAATGCGGAATGCGGGTTTTTTTATTTTTATTTTTTATAAATATAAAATATTGAAATCCTTGTAAAAGTGACCTTTTGTATTTAAAATGATGTGATCAATGAAAATGGGATTTTTTAATTTATATTTCTCAAAAAGATATTTCTCTAACGCGCACCAATTAACTAATGCACGTGGGAGCTTTGAGACAAAATATTTTTTTAATATAGCCTTATATGTCTGTAAATCCACTCTATTCTATCTGTATCTTTAACATGCAGGTTGAGAAAGGCACAGTCTTAACAAAGGCTGAAGAAAATGCACTGGAAGATGCTAAACTCCGAGAGACAAAGGCACAAGCAAAAGCTCGCAAGATGGAGCAAGAGAAGCAAGAGCGATACGAAAGGCTAACAGCTTGGAAGGTAAGACTGACTACTGTGTAATAGGTTTGAAATACTTGCAGAAACATCATGTTGCATAAGAAATTTGTTGAAGAATTACATGAAAATAAGAAGAAAAGTAATCGAATCGTACATGGACAAGGGAGTCGCATGATTTGTTTCGTTTTACATGCAGGTAATTGCTTATTATATGTATCCATTGTACTATTTGACAATTACATGATCACTGTTTGGCTATGAAATTTTATGAAAATAGTATGTCTTTTACATGTATGTATTGCTGACTCATCAGGACACTTGGCTTTAATTTCCTCATTTCTCCTTAAACAAATTGAAGTTCATTTATTGACACTGTACATGGATTAGATAGAAGTGGGTGACCCGATTCGGACCCATTCTTTACATGGGGGTGTCACATAAATTTAAGCTTTTATCCCAAACTTTTGAGTTCAATCGCGAAAAAAGATAAAAACCAAAATTCAATACGAAATTACCCAAAGAACAGTACACAAACCTCAGGCATGGTATACCACATTTGAGGATAATTCACTAGTTTTGGCTTGCAGGATCTGACCAAAACATCTCTCACGCTTTAAACTTTACAAGGGTAAGACCACATGTTAAAAACTAATGCGGAATGTGTAATTGCTTGCTCTTCTTTACTGGGGTGTTCAACACATAAAATAAAATGACAAAATACACTTGTATATTTGGGTCATGCCTCTTCTTTATTTCTCATGTGGAGTGGAGTCTGGAAATTACAAACTCTCTTTCAAGAGTACTTTAATGCTATTTATGCCGGCAAAGTGGAGTATATAATGCTGTTGAACTGTCAAAAACTGCCTTAATTTGAGCAAGAAAACATTAGTTTTTGGTTTCAAAAATGAACCTTATTCTGCATCTAAATATTTCCTTATCCAATCATTCATGTTCATTGTCATAAAAAGCATTTGTTGACAGATCACCTGCCAATTATGTACATTCACTGTCTATAAATTGTATTGGCAGCTCTAGAAAATGTAAACATTGATGTTTAGAATAACATCCAAATTCTCTTTTGCACTTGATATGGTTGTGATCCATAAATGATGAATATAAAATTAAGTTTAAAATTGTTTGTGGTGGACTCCTTTACGTTTTTAAATCAGGAAAATTGATGCAGAATCAATCATTCATAAAATGCACATTTCAATGAAAAAGTTAATTTCGATGTAACATTAATGTTGCTGTCATCGTTGTCATATTTTGCACCCCATTCTGCACTGGTGTCGTGCCCGGTTTATTTAATTTTTACGTTGGTAATACATGGGCTACTGCCAGAGAAAATTTCCTCCGCAATATCTCTCAATGATTTATCACGTTTGGTTTGTGGATTCGATTTTGACTTTCAAAATTGTCATTTCCATGTTGCCTGCCTTTTAGATCAAGAAATCCATGGTGTCTATACATCAGTAACCACATCTCTTTTTTAATTTATAGATGTCAGGATAAACCTAGTTTATTTGCTAATTTTAGTCGCTGTACACAAGTGGTTTGGTTTGATGTCTAGGTTATGTATTATATGCACATGGTGCAATATACTGCCTTCTGCGCCACAGACTATCTTACATGCTACTTTTATTTCAGTCCCTGTACACAAGCGGTTTGGTTTGATGTTTAGGTATTATATACACATGGCATAATACCGTCCTATGCGCCAGAGACTGTCTTACGTGCTAATTTATTTACAGCTTCATGTTTTTCCTAAGAGACTTGAAATAAAAAAAGGAATTTTGAGTTTATTTATCGCCATTTTCTTCTTTTTGAAAAAAATGAAATTCCTGATTTTCAAAGAATCTAACGGGCATGATTTTACTAATGCTACTTATTTCTTCTGACAGTTTTAAAAAAGTGAATTTGAATTGGTCACACATCTTTAGTTAAATGTAATAAATATAAGAGGACCTGACGTTTCGATTCTAACAGAATCTTTATCGAAGGTAAAATGACAGAATACAACATTACACAACATATATATAGACAGAGGAACAATAGGCAGGAAGTCAAAGTGACAGATGAATGAATAGGGGAAGATATCATGCTAGACAGCTGATTGATGAAGTGGATAAAATAACAAAAGGATGACAAAGACAAAGGGGAGATTAAAAAGTAAAAGGCAAATGGGATATAAAAATAATTGGTGAGTGAAATCAACAATGGTGATCCCACTAACACATTTTCTCAACAGATTCAGCATACCCTGGATGACATGCATCAGCGTCATGAGCTCTCTAACAAGGCCTTTGAGTTTCTATCTCCCAAAGATTGCAGTGCTGCCCGCTTCTACCTCCTTCCTAAGATCCATAAGCCGGGAAACCCAGGCAGACCCATCATCTCTGGCAACGGCTCCCCAACTGAGCATATATCCCTCTTTGTCGATAACTTCATCAAGCCTCTTGTTTCACAGGTTCCCTCCTATATCCATGACACCCCGGACTTTCTCAGGAAACTCGAAGCCATCAAGAACCAAGTTCCAAGCACCGCTATTATTGGCACATTTGATGTTAAGTCCCTCTATACCAACATTCCCCATCAGGAAGGCATAGAAGCAAGCCGTGTAGCTTTGGCTAAGATTGGTCATTCCAGTCCTCCCATACCTGATATTGAATGCCTCATGAACCATGTCCTAACCAAGAACAATTTCACTTTCATGGATAGGACCTACTTGCAGGTACATGGCACAGCTATGGGTACTAGGATGGCTCCGTCATGGGCCTGTCTTTTCATGTCTAGGCTGGAGGAACAATTGCTAGCTGAAGCACCTTGTCGACCTTGGATTTGGTTGCGGTACATTGACGACATATTCTTTATCTGGACCAGTGATGAAAGCAGTCTCCTCACATTCATTGATCACATGAACTCATTTCACAGGACCATTAAGTTCACTTCTGACTACTCCCACCAACAGGCACACTTTCTTGATGTAACCATACAGAAAGCTGAGAATGGTATACTATCTACAGATCTCTTCACCAAGCCTACAGATACGCACCAGTATCTCCATGCTTCAAGCTGCCACCCTCGCCATTGTAAGACAGGCATAGCATATAGTCAGGCTCTTCGTCTCCGACGTATTTGTTCTAACGAATCTAGATTCTCATATCATGCACAGAATTTGAAGAAGCATCTGGTTACCAGGGGTCACAGCTCCACCAAAGTCCAGCAAGCCATCAAGAAAGTCCACTCTCTCCCGAGAGCCACAGTCCTTCAGGAGAAGCCCAGAAACCAAGACCCCACCCCTAAGATTCCCCTTGTTACCACATTTCATCCTAACCTTCCTCCTCTGCGTCACATCACCAACACTAACCACCACATTCTCCACACATCAGACCGTCTTCGTCGTGCAGTTCCTGACATACCAATCCTGGCCTACAGACGCCCTCGCAACCTACGAGATATGCTAGTACGGGCTACCATCCCCCCGGTAACTGATGATTCTCTCCCCACGCAGCATGGCACTTCTAAGTGCGAGTCGACCAGCAGGTGCGTCGTTTGCCGGGAACACATCAAGGAAGGCGATTCCTTCACCAGCCACACCACCCATGCCACCTACAAGACGAAGGGTCACATCACTTGCACCACATCTAATGTCATCTACCTCTTATCATGTAGAGTGTGTGGAGTCCAGTATGTTGGTGAGACTAAAAACTCACTGAAGAAGCGCTTCTATGGACACAGATCGACGGTCAACACCAACAAGCCACCTGTCGGACACCACTTCAACCTTCCCAACCACACTATGTCTGATATGATCTTACAGGGCATTGAATCTTTAGGTAGCCGTTCAGAAGTGGTACGTCTCAGTAGAGAGAAGTTATGGATGAAGCGTCTTCTCACTATTCAGCCCCATGGCCTAAACATCCAGGAAGGGAATGATTAGACTCAACCCCCCGCCCCCACCCCCCCCCCCCCCCCCACCTCCTCCATTTGTATCTGATATACCTATCATTTGTATTTTTTACCCATTTGTTTTTCTCCACTTTTATTCACTCCATTTTTCATTTTTTACTTCTTGATATATGTGATACTTTGTTTTCATTTTCTACATTGTCTCCGATGCACAGTAATTTTCATTACTTGTTCCAGTGCATTTCCATTATTTGTTACCATAGGCCTAGTCCCACTTTGTTTTTTCTTGTTTTCTCATGCATTCTCTCAGTCCTTTTACATTTCCATCCATTTTATTATCTATTTGTAGTCATCAATCACCATTGTTGATTTCACTCACCAATTATTTTTATATCCCATTTGCCTTTTACTTTTTAATCTCCCCTTTGTCTTTGTCATCCTTTTGTTATTTTATCCACTTCATCAATCAGCTGTCTAGCATGATATCTTCCCCTATTCATTCATCTGTCACTTTGACTTCCTGCCTATTGTTCCTCTGTCTATATATATGTTGTGTAATGTTGTATTCTGTCATTTTACCTTCGATAAAGATTCTGTTAGAATCGAAACGTCAGGTCCTCTTATATTTATTACATTTACTTACACAGGCTATTTTTGTGGATAAGCAGTTTGCATTCAGCTTTTACATTATATATCTTTAGTTAAAGGTAGATGACCCGATCACATTTTCGTAACACAGAATTATTTCAAACATACGGAGATTTTCATATCATATGAAAGCTCGTATTTTTCTCATCATCATACTGAAATTTGACGGCCTAAATCGGTATAATTACGGAGAAATCGATGAAATAACGTCGAATTACCGCGAATGGTGGTAACCACCGATATAGTTTGTGTACTACTCAATGGGTACAGTTCACAGCATCTTGTGCGTCTAAAATAAGAACCATTAGAGCTATGCAACTCAAACTTTAGAACACGACTTTTTTAAGGATGACCTTTCATGTAGAATAGAAAACTTCAAGTTGAAAATCGGAACATCTACCTTTAATGTACTGTGTGTGTAACAATCAAAAGAAATTACACATCAATTGAAAAATCCTTGTTGATTATGCACATCCTTACCTTATGATAACATCGAACATCAGGATGGAAAGAACCATCCTATAGTTTGATCAGCTCCAAATTGGCGAAGCATCATCACAGCAGCGTGACACGTGCGTGCAGCCAAAACCTTGGGTGTGTGTCAATAATCACGTGTATATACTCGGATTTCTTTTGCGCGACGAGGGATCAAAACCAAATATTTCTCGCCAATTTGGAACTGATTATACTATTGAGCTGATCTACACATTAGGGATGTTGAGAAATTACCTGAAATTATGTAAATGTGATATGTTCACAGGTCCAAAAAGACTTGGAGAGAGCACAAGAAGAGGAGAGAAAGCAACGGGAAGAGGCCAAGAAACAAAGAGATTATGAAAAGGAGATTCAAAGAAAGGTAAGTGGAAGAGGGATGAAAGGTGATGTATAATATCTAGTCCATTTCCTCTTGCTGAAGACAGTGAGTGCAATGCATTAACCCACTCAACATACTTGCACGTTCACACGTGTGTGCATTGTATTTAATTGAATACAGTTCTATTCAAATGCACTAAACAATGTGATGGTAAATAATTTAATGTTAAGTTGCATTCCAAACCCTGTTCTGGTGGCAGCATACACATCGTGTATGGACAGTAAGGGGGTAGTATTATAACGATAGAGCATCTAAACAATTACACACCTAGAAACATGCGAGAGTGTACGGCAAATAGCTTACAACAGATGCAGATGAAGGGATTAGGGCATTGACTGTAAGACTTTATTTGCATATGGTATGTTTATTTTCTTTCATTTGATGCCAGTTGATAGTGACTGGGTGTTTTAAATTAATGATTGTGTGAAGGACATACTAATATCACTTTCATCCTGACTTTTGTCCTGCACAGATGGAAGTAAAACAGAAAGCAATGGAATTTGCCAAGCAGAGAAAAGAAGAACAACAATACCAACAGATGGAAGACTTGGTTGAACAAGAAGCAAATCAAGAAGAGAAGAAACAGATACGTAGGCAAGAGGTAGCTAGATTTCAGGAGAGGGATCAAAGACGCTTGCTAGAGAAGAAGGCTAGGGAGCAGGCAAAAGAAGAGGCTAGACAAGAACAGGTCAAGAGACTGGAGAGGTTAAAAGAAAAGGTGAGTTATTGTGTCAAAATCATATTAGTTTATGAAAATGGAGGCTAGAAGCCTGGAGTCACATTTTTTCACAGTACAGATCTAATTTGTATTTGTAACAACACCACTTACACTAGTTACAAAAGTCTTAGGACACTTCAAAATCATCCCATCAAATTTGGACCGTGATATTTTGCTATGAGTTTAAAAAAATGTGTTGCTAAATCTATTCTCATTAATGAATTCATGTTTCCTGCAACATCTATCTGCGCATTCCATGAATTTAAAGAAAATATATTCCTTCGTTGAATCCCATACAAATTTCCCATTGAAATTAGCTCATGAATAATTAATCAAGCTCATAGCCAATGCAATCCAATGGTAGGCAGTGTGTCGAATTAGACTTCCTTTCAAAATAACCTTCACAATCACAGTTGCTTGTCAATGGATTCACTCAAGTGAAACTAATCCCAAAATTGTCCCTAGTCTTTTATCTTTCTCAGATATTGAACATTTATCTCTTTATACATCTTTAAAAATAAAGAAATTGGGAGTGAAATTTAAAAGTTTTATTTTAACACCATAACTTTCATATTACAAAGGAAACCATCAACATTCTCTATACTTTCTCATTACACCCACATGAACTGGGCATACTACAATGTTATATTCATTTCATCATTACTTAGCTAATTTTACTCTTAAATTTACTAAAACTCTTAAATTAACTAAAATGGCAATTCCATAGTTGCGGACGTACATTTCAGACACTTTGAGGGCTTACAAAATCTAAACTATACCAGTTGCTTGATTGTTAACACCTGGTTTTCAAGTATCTCTAGTAGGAGTATAAAACCTGAAAATTCCTTTGCTGTACCATTTTCGGTTAATGAGATATGGTGTGAAAAACCTCCGTTGCGGACGTACCCAGAGAAATTGATTTTTTCAGTACACCTGTATTCACAGGCTGAAAAAGTAGGCAATACGGAAAGCTCCTTGCTGGGAAATTTGAGCATTTGGAGGGAAAATGTGGTATTTGGAGGGAAATGTCACTCTTTCATTAAGAAATGCATTCCATTTTGGAGGGAAATTTGGAATCGCTTGTCGGGAAAAAAACATTTTTTCAGGCCATGCCTGTATTCCTATCAAAAGTTCTCTGAAGTGTTCAGGTCTGTAATGAAAACTTATATGGTTTTGTTTGTAAGAGGGACAAACCTAAAGAAAACAAACAGACAATTATCAGAACCTTTATCTTTAACGGACGTACATATTAGTGTTGCGGACGTACATCTGTGAAATAGTTCACAGATGTACATCGCAACACTTCAAGAGACCATGTATTAAATATATAAACAGATACAGAACAAAATAAGTTTTAAACTTTAAACTTTAAAAGTATGAATCATCAGCTTTAGAAAAATACATACTTCATTGGTTTCCAACATTGCCAAAGTATTGAACAGAGTGGTTAAAAGTAGCAGCTTTTGGGAAGTGTCCGTCCGCAAAGGAACCAAATTCAAACCAAAAAGCATAATTCTTAAATATTTTGGTCATTTTAAGTAACTATTTTATATGATACATAACACATGTTCATTGTTCTATTGATTGTTTGTTCTATTGATTGTATCAATTTGTAATACTTGCCTTAGTTCATTCATGGAAGTAATTGCACTTCCATGGTGCGATTTCTACTCAATAATGCCCTGTACGTCTGCAACAACCTCAAAATCAGCCAAACCGAAAATGTTAGGTCAAATTCCAAATTATATCATGAAACTACAACCCATAACCTTTGATATGATACATAAATTAGGTTATTTCTACGATTTTCAATTTTTCCAATTTTTTTTCAATTTGGGTTACCTAATTACGGAACTGCCCACAAATATCAAACAGAAACCTTTAAATCACTAAATATTGTTGTAACTAATAATGTCTCAAAAATATCTCAAATTTGTTTAAACAAATTTATAAGAACTTTTCATTAATTTCTAAACCTAGAATACCAAAAAGCTAACACAGTTGTTCAATAGGAGTTCCCAGCATTTTCTCTCAATTTGTAGCATGCAAGGTGTCCTAAGACTTTTGGTTGCTAGTGTAATAGACTTCAGTATTAAGGTAAACTATTTTTTCCTTCAGGTCAAGCCCCATTCGATATGGGTTATGCATTGAACATACCTCATGGTCAGGTAGTTAGTCTTCAATGTAAAGTTAGGCCTTTGTACCAACCAATACTTACACCTTAGTGTAAGTAAGGCATTGTAATACAAACAGTTAGATTTCAGTTTAAAGTTAGGCATTGTAACACAAACAGTTAGATTTCAGTTTAAAGTTAGGCATTGTAACACAAACATTTTGATTTCAGTTTAAAGTTAGGCATTGTAAAACAAACATTTTGATTTCAGTTTAAAGTTAGGCATTGTAACACAAACAGTTAGATTTCAGTGTAAAGTAAGGCATTGTAAACAAACATTTTGATTTCAGTTTAAAGTAACGCATTGTAACACAAACAGTTAGATTTCAGTTTAAAGTTAGGCATTGTAAAACAAACATTTTAATTTAACAGTTTAAAGTTAGGCATTGTAACACAAACAGTTAGATTTCAGTGTAAAGTAAGGCATTGTAAACAAACATTTTGATTTCAGTTTAAAGTAACGCATTGTAACACAAACAGTTAGATTTCAGTTTAAAGTTAGGCATTGTAAAACAAACATTTTAATTTAACAGTTTAAAGTTAGGCATTGTAAAACAAACAAGTTTGATTTCAGTTTAAAGTTAGGCATTGTAACACAAACAGTTAGATTTCAGTGTAAAGTAAGGCATTGTAAACAAATATTTTGATTTAAGTTTAAAGTAAGGCATTGTAACACAAACAGTTAGATTTCAGTGTAGAGTAAGGCATTGTAATACAAACAGTTTGATTTCAGTTTAAAGTTAGGCATTGTAACACAAACATTTTGATTTCAGTTTAAAGTTAGGCATTGCAAAACAAACATTTTGATTTAAGTTTAAAGTTAGGCATTGTAACACAAACAGTTAGATTTCAGTGTAAAGTAAGGCATTGTAAACAAACATTTTGATTTCAGTTTAAAGTTAGGCATTGTAACACAAACAGTTAGATTTCAGTGTAGAGTAAGACATTGTAACACAAACAGTTAGATTTCAGTGTAGAGTAAGGCATTGTAATACAAACAGTTTGATTTCAATTTAAATTTAGGCATTGTAACACAAACATTTTGATTTCAGTTTAAAGTTAGGCATTGTAAAACAAACATTTTGATTTAAGTTTAAAGTTAGGCATTGTAACACAAACAGTTAGATTTCAGTGTAAAGTAAGGCATTGTAAACAAACATTTTGATTTCAGTTTAAAGTTAGGCATTGTAACACAAACAGTTAGATTTCAGTGTAGAGTAAGACATTGTAACACAAACAGTTAGATTTCAGTGTAGAGTAAGGCATTGTAATACAAACAGTTTGATTTCAGTTTAAAGTTAGGCATTGTAACACAAACATTTTGATTTCAGTTTAAAGTTAGGCATTGTAAAACAAACATTTTGATTTCAGTTTAAAGTTAGGCATTGTAACACAAACAGTTAGATTTCAGTGTAGAGTAAGACATTGTAACACAAACAGTTAGATTTCAGTGTAGAGTAAGGCATTGTAATACAAACAGTTTGATTTCAGTTTAAAGTTAGGCATTGTAACACAAACAGTTTGATTTCAGTTTAAAGTTAGGCATTGTAAAACAAACATTTTGATTTAAGTTTAAAGTTAGGCATTGTAACACAAACAGTTAGATTTCAGTGTAAAGTTAGGCATTGTAAAACAAACAGTTAGATTTCAGTGTAAAGTAAGGCATTGTAAACAAATATTTTGATTTAAGTTTAAAGTAAGGCATTGTAACACAAACAGTTAGATTTCAGTGTAGAGTAAGGCATTGTAATACAAACAGTTTGATTTCAGTTTAAAGTTAGGCATTGTAACACAAACATTTTGATTTCAGTTTAAAGTTAGGCATTGTAAAACAAACATTTTGATTTAAGTTTAAAGTTAGGCATTGTAACACAAACAGTTAGATTTCAGTGTAAAGTAAGGCATTGTAAACAAACATTTTGATTTCAGTTTAAAGTTAGGCATTGTAACACAAACAGTTAGATTTCAGTGTAGAGTAAGACATTGTAACACAAACAGTTAGATTTCAGTGTAGAGTAAGGCATTGTAATACAAACAGTTTGATTTCAGTTTAAAGTTAGGCATTGTAACACAAACATTTTGATTTCAGTGTAAAGTAAGGCATTGTAAACAAACATTTTGATTTAAGTTTAAAGTAAGGCATTGTAAAACAAACATTTTGATTTAAGTTTAAAGTAAGGCATTGTAACACAAACAGTTAGATTTCAGTGTAAAGTAAGGCATTGTAAAACAAACATTTTGATTTAAGTTTAAAGTAAGGCATTGTAAAACAAACATTTTGATTTAAGTTTAAAGTTAGGCATTGTAACACAAACAGTTAGATTTCAGTGTAAAGTAAGGCATTGTAAACAAATATTTTGATTTAAGTTTAAAGTTAGGCATTGTTAACAAACATTTTGATTTCAGTGTAAAGTTAGGCATTGTAATACAAACAGTTAGATTTCAGTGTAAAGTAAGGCATTGTAACACAAACAGTTAGATTTCAGTTTAAAGTTAGGCATTGTAACACAAACATTTTGATTTCAGTTTAAAGTAAGGCATTGTAACACAAACAGTTAGATTTCAGTGTAAAGTAAGGCATTGTAAACAAACATTTTGATTTCAGTTTAAAGTTAGGCATTGTAACACAAACATTTTGATTTCAGTGTAAAGTTAGGCATTGTAAAACAAACATTTTGATTTCAGTTTAAAGTTAGGCATTGTAACACAAACAGTTAGATTTCAGTGTAAAGTAAGGCATTGTAAACAAACATTTTGATTTAAGTTTAAAGTTAGGCATTGTAACACAAACAGTTAGATTTCAGTGTAGAGTAAGGCATTGTAAACAAACATTTTGATTTAAGTTTAAAGTTAGGCATTGTAAAACAAACAGTTTTATTTCAGTTTAAAGTTAGGCATTGTAAAACAAACAGTTTGATTTCAGTTTAAAGTTAGGCATTGTAAAACAAACATTTTGATTACAGTTTAAAGTTAGGCATTGTAAAACAAACATTTTGATTTCAGTTTAAAGTTAGGCATTGTAACAAAAACAGTTAGATTTCAGTTTAAAGTTAGGCATTGTAAAACAAACATTTTGATTTCAGTTTAAAGTTAGGCATTGTAACACAAACAGTTAGATTTCAGTTTAAAGTTAGGCATTGTAAAACAAACAGTTTGATTTCAGTTTAAAGTTAGGCATTGTAAAACAAACATTTTTATTTCAGTTTAAAGTTAGGCATTGTAACACAAACAGTTTGATTTCAGTGTAAAGTAAGGCATTGTAAACAAACATTTTTATTTCAGTTTAAAGTAAGGCATTGTAAAACAAACAGTTAGATTTCAGTGTAAAGTAAGGCATTGTAAACAAACATTTTGATTTAAGTTTAAAGTTAGGCATTGTAAAACAAACAGTTAGATTTCAGTTTAAAGTTAGGCATTGTAAAACAAACATTTTGATTTAAGTTTAAAGTTAGGCATTGTAACACAAACAGTTAGATTTCAGTGTAAAGTAAGGCATTGTAAACAAATATTTTGATTTAAGTTTAAAGTTAGGCATTGTAAACAAACATTTTGATTTCAGTGTAAAGTTAGGCATTGTAAAACAAACAGTTAGATTTCAGTGTAGAGTAAGGCATTGTAACACAAACAGTTAGATTTCAGTGTAAAGTAAGGCATTGTAAACAAACATTTTGATTTAAGTTTAAAGTTAGGCATTGTAACACAAACAGTTAGATTTCAGTGTAGAGTAAGGCATTGTAAACAAACATTTTGATTTAAGTTTAAAGTAAGGCATTGTAAAACAAACAGTTAGATTTCAGTGTAAAGTAAGGCATTGTAAAACAAACATTTTTATTTCAGTTTAAAGTAAGGCATTGTAAAACAAACAGTTAGATTTCAGTGTAGAGTAAGGCATTGTAAACAAACATTTTGATTTAAGTTTAAAGTAAGGCATTGTAAAACAAACAGTTAGATTTCAGTGTAAAGTAAGGCATTGTAAAACAAACATTTTTATTTCAGTTTAAAGTAAGGCATTGTAAAACAAACAGTTTGATTTCAGTTTAAAGTTAGGCATTGTAAAACAAACAGTTAGATTTCAGTGTAAAGTAAGGCATTGTAAACAAACATTTTGATTTAAGTTTAAAGTTAGGCATTGTAAAACAAACAGTTAGATTTCAGTTTAAAGTTAGGCATTGTAAAACAAACATTTTGATTTAAGTTTAAAGTTAGGCATTGTAACACAAACATTTTGATTTCAGTGTAGAGTAAGGCATTGTAACACAAACAGTTAGATTTCAGTGTAAAGTAAGGCATTGTAAACAAATATTTTGATTTAAGTTTAAAGTTAGGCATTGTAAACAAACATTTTGATTTCAGTGTAAAGTTAGGCATTGTAAAACAAACAGTTAGATTTCAGTGTAGAGTAAGGCATTGTAACACAAACAGTTAGATTTCAGTGTAAAGTAAGGCATTGTAAACAAACATTTTGATTTAAGTTTAAAGTTAGGCATTGTAACACAAACAGTTAGATTTCAGTGTAGAGTAAGGCATTGTAAACAAACATTTTGATTTAAGTTTAAAGTTAGGCATTGTAAAACAAACAGTTAGATTTCAGTGTAGAGTTAGGCATTGTAATACAAACAGTTAGATTTCAGTGTAAAGTAAGGCATTGTAACACAAACAGTTCGATTTTAGTTTAAAGTTAGGCATTGTAACACAAACAGTTAGATTTCAGTGTAAAGTAAGGCATTGTAAACAAACATTTTGATTTCAGTTTAAAGTTAGGCATTGTAACACAAACATTTTGATTTCAGTTTAAAGTTAGGCATTGTAAACAAACATTTTGATTTAAGTTTAAAGTTAGGCATTGTAACACAAACAGTTAGATTTCAGTGTAGAGTAAGGCATTGTAAACAAACATTTTGATTTAAGTTTAAAGTTAGGCATTGTAAAACAAACAGTTTGATTTCAGTTTAAAGTTAGGCATTGTAACACAAACAGTTAGATTTCAGTTTAAAGTTAGGCATTGTAAAACAAACAGTTTGATTTCAGTTTAAAGTTAGGCATTGTAAAACAAACATTTTGATTTCAGTTTAAAGTTAGGCATTGTAAAACAAACAGTTAGATTTCAGTGTAAAGTAAGGCATTGTAAACAAATATTTTGATTTAAGTTTAAAGTAAGGCATTGTAACACAAACAGTTAGATTTCAGTGTAGAGTAAGGCATTGTAATACAAACAGTTTGATTTCAGTTTAAAGTTAGGCATTGTAACACAAACATTTTGATTTCAGTTTAAAGTTAGGCATTGTAAAACAAACATTTTGATTTAAGTTTAAAGTTAGGCATTGTAACACAAACAGTTAGATTTCAGTGTAAAGTAAGGCATTGTAAACAAACATTTTGATTTCAGTTTAAAGTTAGGCATTGTAACACAAACAGTTAGATTTCAGTGTAGAGTAAGACATTGTAACACAAACAGTTAGATTTCAGTGTAGAGTAAGGCATTGTAATACAAACAGTTTGATTTCAGTTTAAAGTTAGGCATTGTAACACAAACATTTTGATTTCAGTGTAAAGTAAGGCATTGTAAAACAAACATTTTGATTTAAGTTTAAAGTAAGGCATTGTAAAACAAACATTTTGATTTAAGTTTAAAGTAAGGCATTGTAAAACAAACATTTTGATTTCAGTTTAAAGTTAGGCATTGTAACACAAACAGTTAGATTTCAGTGTAAAGTAAGGCATTGTAAAACAAACATTTTGATTTAAGTTTAAAGTAAGGCATTGTAAAACAAACATTTTGATTTAAGTTTAAAGTTAGGCATTGTAACACAAACAGTTAGATTTCAGTGTAAAGTAAGGCATTGTAAACAAATATTTTGATTTAAGTTTAAAGTTAGGCATTGTAAACAAACATTTTGATTTCAGTGTAAAGTTAGGCATTGTAATACAAACAGTTAGATTTCAGTGTAAAGTAAGGCATTGTAACACAAACAGTTAGATTTCAGTTTAAAGTTAGGCATTGTAACACAAACATTTTGATTTCAGTTTAAAGTTAGGCATTGTAACACAAACAGTTAGATTTCAGTGTAAAGTAAGGCATTGTAAACAAACATTTTGATTTCAGTTTAAAGTTAGGCATTGTAACACAAACATTTTGATTTCAGTGTAAAGTTAGGCATTGTAAAACAAACATTTTGATTTCAGTTTAAAGTTAGGCATTGTAACACAAACAGTTAGATTTCAGTGTAAAGTAAGGCATTGTAAACAAACATTTTGATTTAAGTTTAAAGTTAGGCATTGTAACACAAACAGTTAGATTTCAGTGTAGAGTAAGGCATTGTAAACAAACATTTTGATTTAAGTTTAAAGTTAGGCATTGTAAAACAAACAGTTTGATTTCAGTTTAAAGTTAGGCATTGTAAAACAAACAGTTTGATTTCAGTTTAAAGTTAGGCATTGTAAAACAAACATTTTGATTACAGTTTAAAGTTAGGCATTGTAAAACAAACATTTTGATTTCAGTTTAAAGTTAGGCATTGTAACAAAAACAGTTAGATTTCAGTTTAAAGTTAGGCATTGTAAAACAAACATTTTGATTTCAGTTTAAAGTTAGGCATTGTAACACAAACAGTTAGATTTCAGTTTAAAGTTAGGCATTGTAAAACAAACAGTTTGATTTCAGTTTAAAGTTAGGCATTGTAAAACAAACATTTTGATTTCAGTTTAAAGTTAGGCATTGTAAAACAAACAGTTAGATTTCAGTGTAAAGTAAGGCATTGTAAACAAACATTTTGATTTCAGTTTAAAGTTAGGCATTGTAAAACAAACAGTTAGATTTCAGTTTAAAGTTAGGCATTGTAAAACAAACATTTTGATTTAAGTTTAAAGTTAGGCATTGTAACACAAACAGTTAGATTTCAGTGTAAAGTAAGGCATTGTAAACAAATATTTTGATTTAAGTTTAAAGTTAGGCATTGTAAACAAACATTTTGATTTCAGTGTAAAGTTAGGCATTGTAAAACAAACAGTTAGATTTCAGTGTAGAGTAAGGCATTGTAACACAAACAGTTAGATTTCAGTGTAAAGTAAGGCATTGTAACACAAACAGTTAGATTTCAGTTTAAAGTTAGGCATTGTAACACAAACATTTTGATTTCAGTTTAAAGTTAGGCATTGTAAAACAAACATTTTGATTTCAGTTTAAAGTTAGGCATTGTAACACAAACAGTTAGATTTCAGTGTAAAGTAAGGCATTGTAAACAAACATTTTGATTTCAGTTTAAAGTTAGGCATTGTAACACAAACATTTTGATTTCAGTGTAAAGTTAGGCATTGTAAAACAAACATTTTGATTTCAGTTTAAAGTTAGGCATTGTAACACAAACAGTTAGATTTCAGTGTAAAGTAAGGCATTGTAAACAAACATTTTGATTTAAGTTTAAAGTTAGGCATTGTAACACAAACAGTTAGATTTCAGTGTAGAGTAAGGCATTGTAAACAAACATTTTGATTTAAGTTTAAAGTTAGGCATTGTAAAACAAACAGTTTGATTTCAGTTTAAAGTTAGGCATTGTAACACAAACAGTTAGATTTCAGTTTAAAGTTAGGCATTGTAAAACAAACAGTTTGATTTCAGTTTAAAGTTAGGCATTGTAAAACAAACATTTTGATTTCAGTTTAAAGTTAGGCATTGTAAAACAAACAGTTAGATTTCAGTGTAAAGTAAGGCATTGTAAACAAACATTTTGATTTAAGTTTAAAGTTAGGCATTGTAAAACAAACAGTTAGATTTCAGTTTAAAGTTAGGCATTGTAAAACAAACATTTTGATTTAAGTTTAAAGTTAGGCATTGTAACACAAACAGTTAGATTTCAGTGTAAAGTAAGGCATTGTAAACAAATATTTTGATTTAAGTTTAAAGTTAGGCATTGTAAACAAACATTTTGATTTCAGTGTAAAGTTAGGCATTGTAACACAAACAGTTAGATTTCAGTGTAAAGTAAGGCATTGTAAACAAATATTTTGATTTAAGTTTAAAGTTAGGCATTGTAAACAAACATTTTGATTTCAGTGTAAAGTTAGGCATTGTAAAACAAACAGTTAGATTTCAGTGTAAAGTAAGGCATTGTAAACAAACATTTTGATTTCAGTTTAAAGTTAGGCATTGTAACACAAACATTTTGATTTCAGTGTAAAGTTAGGCATTGTAAAACAAACATTTTGATTTCAGTTTAAAGTTAGGCATTGTAACACAAACAGTTAGATTTCAGTGTAAAGTAAGGCATTGTAACACAAACAGTTAGATTTCAGTGTAAAGTAAGGCATTGTAAACAAACATTTTGATTTAAGTTTAAAGTTAGGCATTGTAACACAAACAGTTAGATTTCAGTGTAGAGTAAGGCATTGTAAACAAACATTTTGATTTAAGTTTAAAGTTAGGCATTGTAAAACAAACAGTTTGATTTCAGTTTAAAGTTAGGCATTGTAAAACAAACAGTTTGATTTCAGTTTAAAGTTAGGCATTGTAAAACAAACAGTTTGATTTCAGTTTAAAGTTAGGCATAGTAAAACAAACATTTTGATTACAGTTTAAAGTTAGGCATTGTAAAACAAACATTTTGATTTCAGTTTAAAGTTAGGCATTGTAACAAAAACAGTTAGATTTCAGTTTAAAGTTAGGCATTGTAAAACAAACATTTTGATTTCAGTTTAAAGTTAGGCATTGTAACACAAACAGTTAGATTTCAGTTTAAAGTTAGGCATTGTAAAACAAACAGTTTGATTTCAGTTTAAAGTTAGGCATTGTAAAACAAACATTTTGATTTCAGTTTAAAGTTAGGCATTGTAAAACAAACAGTTAGATTTCAGTGTAAAGTAAGGCATTGTAAACAAACATTTTGATTTAAGTTTAAAGTTAGGCATTGTAAAACAAACAGTTAGATTTCAGTTTAAAGTTAGGCATTGTAAAACAAACAGTTTGATTTCAGTTTAAAGTTAGGCATTGTAAAACAAACATTTTGATTTCAGTTTAAAGTTAGGCATTGTAACAAAAATAGTTAGATTTCAGTTTAAAGTTAGGCATTGTAAAACAAACATTTTGATTTCAGTTTAAAGTTAGGCATTGTAAATAAACATTTTAATTTAACAGTTTAAAGTTAGGCATTGTAAAACAAACAGTTTGATTTCAGTGTAAAGTAAGGCATTGTAATAGACCATTTCAAATTGAGATCGGAAATCTTCGGAAAAACAGGTCACGTGGAGTAGGTGCGTTGCGCGTTCTTCACAACAGTTGATCGCGTTCATAGCATTGTCCTAGTTGGTTGTCCGCCTGGTGATTTACTATGTTTACATACACGCGTGCACACATGAGAAGTAAAACGTGGAACGAGACTATTTTGGTTTTTTATCAACAAAGGCGCTGACGGACAAATTCCAAATGCATCGAGCAGACGGTAAAAAGTGAAAATATTACCCCAAATCTCTTTCATCTCACTCGTTTTTGTAACTGAAATGCCGCAACATCAACTTTGTGAGGGATACAATCTACCACCAACACCAGCGCAATCTATCACACGTTGTTTTTCTTCGGCACATGGCCATGAGCTGTCAGGAGCTGACAGGGCATGGAACCGAGTGTTTACACTCGGCTAACCGAAAACATTCGGAACCGATCGCATATTTTCGGATTTGAAATGGTCTATACAAACAGTTTGTTTTCAGTGAAATTGTAACACAAACAGTTATATTTCAGTGCAAAGTTAGGCATTGCAACACCACACAAGTTAGGCTTCAGCATAAATTCAAGCATTATGACACCAATGTTTTAGTTTTCAGTTTAAAGTTAGGCATTGTAACATTCACAAATTAACCTTCTGTGTAAAGTTAGGCATTGTAACAGTACAGGTTCAGTGTAAAGTTAGGCATTGTACATTCATAAGTTCGTAGTTAGTGTACAGTTATAACGTGACATGTTAGTCTTCAGCATAAGTTAGGCATTGTAAATCATGAGTTAGTCTTCAGTTTAAAATTGGGCAAAGTAACACTACATATTAGTCTTCAGTGTAAAGTTAGGCATTGCAATACCACAGTGCTTATCTCTCTTTCTTTGGCGTTTAGGCCGGACTCCTCTTTTTGCCATTTTTGCTGTGGGGGATTGCCACTCCTCCCGCACAACGAGTCTGTGTGTTACCTTCCAAACATGCGGTAAAGTGCCTTACTCAGGACACAATACACTGGCGGCAACAGGACTCGAACCCACAACCTTTGTATTGTGGAGCAAGAATGTATCCGTTGGACCTCGCGTGCCCATACTATTACTAATGTCACTGTAATAGGTGTTTTATTGAGCTGATTTTAAGGATCTATACACCAAATTGTTCGGAAATCGTTGAAGTTCAACGCTTGGTAAAACATGATAATTAAATCTGATGAAGACAGTCAAACAATTATTGGACAAGTTTAAACAGCTCCTGTTTTTCTTCTGGTGAACAATTCTCCACGAAAATGTTTAGCGTTGAAGTTCAGTGTTCTCTTTGGGCCAACAAAAAAAGTTGAGTTGCCCTCACAAGCCTAAAATCGGGAAGGTTGGCCAGTCGGCCGGCCAGCCGGATTTTTTATTTTTTTTTAATTTTTTTTTTTAATTTTTTTTTTTTAATTTTACCAAATCAACAATTTTATACCTATTATTTCAGTGTGAAGCAGCCCTCAAATTAACCGAAGGCACCGAAGGCAATTGCCGTTGGTGCCCCACCTAGTTGCCTTGATGCCCTCAACTTCTGGCTGTTTTTACTCCATTGAAAAGTACATAATTGCATTGCCCTTTCCATTTCTTAATTTGAGGGCTGGTGTGAAGATACTAAGGAAAACGCTTACTGGATGTATTTTCAACCCAATGGTGAATATTTTGTTTTCTTGCCAATCTCTGTGCTATTTTCACAGATTGGAAGATCTTGAGAAGAAAAAAATCTTAAAAAAAAAAATCTTAAAAAAAAGAGAACAAAAAAGAAGAAATTCTTTAAAAAATATAATTTTAAAAAAATACCCGGCCCACAATCTCGGAATTTTGACCCGGCCGAATGAGGGCAGCACAACTATTTTTTTGTTTTTTGGCCTTATCCAATGCGTCAATGATCTAAGCTCTACGATTGGTGAACTCTCTAATTTAATGTCATTCCATTCATTGTTTCAAAACCAATAGCAACCTATGGTTTATAACATGTAGGCCTGTGGGTAGGGAGCCATTATGTCCGGAATTTCAAATTCTAAGGGATGTGAAGTTAGTCCTCAGTGTAAAGTTAGGCATTGTAACACCACAAGTCAGTTTCAGTGTAAAGTTATGCATTGTAACACCACACGTTAGTTATCAGTGTTAAGTCAGACATTGTTACACTGCGAGGTTGGTTTTAAAGTGTTTAGAAAGCAAAAATACACATCAAAATATTACAGATTTTGTTCCCCTGTTTGGTTACCACGTACATCTCAGGGCAAGGGAGAAAAAAAGAAGAAAAAAAAACCCTGTCGACCTACCCAACTTTTAAAAGTGATCTATGGACAATCTAACATATTTTTTGGCCTAAAGTCGGGCATTGTGACACACACCAAGTTAGTTATCAGTGTAAGGTCAGGCATTGTAACGCCACAAGTTTAGTTTTCAGTGTTAAGTCAGGCGTTGTAACGCCACAAGTTAGTTTTCAGTGTAAAGTTGGGCATTAAAACACCACAAGTTAGTTTCCAGTGTAAAGTTAGGCATTGTAACACAATAAGTCAGTAATTGATGGGTAGTTTTCAGTGTAAAGTCAGGCATTGTAACACCACAAGTTAGTTTTCAGTTTATCAGGCATTGTAAGACCACAAGTTAGTTTACAGTGTAAAGTTAGGCATTGTACTACCACAAGTTAGTTTTCAGTGTAATGTATACAAACATTTATTAAGTGCTCTACAGAGAACACAGCGCTTTACAATGAAAAACAAATATATATATACATAACAAAGCATAGAAAAACAAAAATCAACATGGGAGTAAATATGTTTTCAAGATACGTGGAGCACCGATAGCAAAGAAGGAATCACCAGCCTTTTTGTGAGATCTCACAGTGGACAGGCGGGTGCAGTCGGAGTGAGAGCGGAGTCGGCGTCTAGCATCAAGTGGACCATTACTTCTTTGTAAACAGATAAGCTGTTCCAGATAAGAAGGAGCTTTGCCATGGAGACATTTGTAAATATACAACAGGAGCTTGTACTGAATTCACTCATTAACAGGGAGCCAATGCAATTCCTGCAATAAGCCGGCAGAGGGCTGTTCTCGACCACCACTAAAAACTAACCGTGCGGCCTTGTAAGGCGCCGTAAACGCTTAAGATCTACTGCACGTGCGCCCAGCAACAGAGAGTTTGCGTAATCAAGGCGCAAGAGGACCAGCATCCTGACAGCATTGTGGCAAGCTTCACGGGTAATGAAGCGACGAATCCTCCAAAGGTTCGTTATAATATGGAAATTTATAGATCTACAGAGGGAATTTATTTGTTCAGACATGTTGAGCAGAGCATCAATAATAACACCCTGGTTCTTAGCTGTTCTAGAGGGATAAATGCAGACATCGCCAAATCTGAGCTCTACATTGGCAAGAGATGGTAAAACACGGTTGCTTGCAATAACGATGAACTCGGTCTTGGCTTGATTGAGTTTGATTGACACTTGATTGAGTGTATTAGCAACCATCCAGTGAGTAATCTTTGATATACAAGAGGTCAAGCTGATAGTCACCCGGGATCTTAGGGTCGAAATCAAGGTAAAGCTGTATATCGTCAGCATACTCATGAAACCTAATACCATGATCACGTATGATGTCCCCCACAGGGGTTGTATAAAGAGTAAAACCCAGTGGGACGATAATAGAACCCTGGGGAAGTGAATATTTCAACATGCGATCTCTGGAAACTTCATTTTTGATGGTAACCTTGGTGGTACAATCACATAATTAAGATGCGAACCATCGGTTTACAGTACCATCTATGCCAAACCTACATTTGAGTCTTTGTAACAATATGTCTAACAATATGGTAATGTGTAACACCAAAAGTTAATTTTCAGTGTCAAGTTAGGAATTTAAGACCCGAAGTTAGTTTTCTGGGTAAAGTCAGGCATTATTACATGCACCCGGGCTTCCTGTTAGACGCGATTTTGAAAATTGGCGCGGCAATCCGCCATAACACCACAAGTTAGTTTTTAGTGCAAGGTTATTTTAAGCATTGTAACTTGTTAACGACAGCCCATGTAACACTACACTACAGTAAGTTAAATTAGTCTTCAGTATAAAGTCAGTCATTGTAATATCAGGGGTTAGTTTTCAGTGTAAAATTAGGCATTAAAACACCACAAGTTAATTTTTATTGTAAGGTTAGGAATTGTAACACCATAAGTTAGTCTTCAGTGTAAAGTAAGTCATTGTAACACCACACGTTAGTTTTCAATGTAAAGTTAGGCATTGTAATACTAATGCCACAAGTTAGTTGTCCGTGTGAAGTTAGGCATTGTAGAGCATGTGTGGTCCAGTGGAACAGCACGGGATTCATAAACATATGGTTGTGAGTTCTAGCCACGCCGTGGCCAACGTGCCAAAGTTACCCATCAAGGGTCAATTATCCCCATTCTATGGTACAGTTAGCAGGGTGCGAATTCGCTTAGGAAATTGCTCCCCAATTTGAGGGAATTGCTATACAAATTGTATAGCAGTATAAGAGTGTTTACCCATCAAGGGTCAATTATCCCCATTCTACGGTACAGTTAGCAGGGTGCGAATTCGCTTATATTGCTTAGGAAATTACTCCCCAATTTGAGGCAATTGCTATATAAATTGTATAGCAGAGTAAGAGTGTTTACAGTGTTAACTCATACAAACATCAGCCTTACGATGAATTGGAACAATATTGCTATGCAAATATTTCAAATGAATTTGCACCCTGACAGTAAGTCAATTTAGTCTTCAGCATAAAGTCAGTCATTGCAACATTAGGGGTTAGTCTTCAGTGTAAAGTATGGCATTGTAACACCACAAGTTAATTTTCAGTGTAAAGTTAGGCATTGTAATACCACAAGTTAGTTTTCAGTGTTAGGTCAGGCATTGTAATACCACAAGTTTGTTTTTAGTGTAAAGTAAGACATTGTCCGTGTGAAGTTAGGCATAGTAATGCCACAAGTTTATTTTCAGTGAAAAGTCAGGCATTGTAACACCACAAGTTAGTTTTCAATGTAAAGTTAGGCATTGTAATACTAAAGGCCTGATCATACTCCACTACGCTCGAACGCTGAGCGCAAGCTCAGTTTGTCACAAAATGTACCAACGCTCTGCCCCTCATCAGGAATCTACGCTGAACACTATCGTTGGTCAAAGCTCGACCAAATCACAAATGCGTTAACGCTGTGGGCGGGGCCTATCTCCCAAAACGCCATAAATTTATATTTCTAGCATATCACAGGCATCAACATCGTAACAAACTTGCTTAGGCCTACTGTTTAAACATACCTTGACATACACAATATCATTCCATCAGCAAAAATAGTTTGCCTGGGATTTGCCTATTTCAGCTGTATCATGAATGAGAGGGAGTGTTCTGCTTGCTGATTGGTCCATGGACAGCGGCCTGAATTCTACTTCAGCGTTGGCCCAAGCATTCGCCGCTCTCAACCAAAGCGTAGGCTGATCGAATTATCGGAAAACGCTTTCCTGATCGGGCATTGTTTTTGTTTTGTTATGGGCACTAATACGCATGTGCCAGTGGAGTATGGTCAGGCCTTAATACCACAAGTTAGTTTTCAGTGTAAAGTTAGGCATTGTGATACCACAAGTACACTGAAAACTAAAGTGTTACAAAAAAGAAAAATAGAAAACCATCATAATAAATAAATATCAACTTTTCATTCACTTTCAAAATTACTATATAAAAGTCCACTCGAAAAAGAGATATTCGCCAGGTAAATATGGCAGGTTTCAAGGAATACATTCGCAAACCATGGTAAGCACGTGAGACGAATGATAAATATAGAATCTCACTTTCGTGGATGAAAGTAAACATCGTGTCGTGTATTTATCACTGAATTAGGATTGGTTTAAATTGTTGGTACAGAATCCAATGTATTGGCTCTGACATTAACATGGATTGATTCAATCAAAAAAAATTCAGACAAACTTCAATTTTGAATAGCATCGAACTTTCAGTTAGTTTTCAGTGTAAAATTAGGCATTGTAATACTGCAAGTTAGTTTTCAGTGTAAAGTCAGGCATTGTAACACCAAGTTAGTTTTCAGTGTAAGGTTATTTTAGGCATTGTTACATGTCAACAACAAACAGCCCTATGTAACACTACACTACAGTTAGTCAAATTAGTCTTATCAGCAATAAGTCAGACATCACATCAGGGATTATTTAGTCTTCAGTGTAAAGTTAGGCATTGTAACACCACGAGTTAGTCTTCAGCATAAAGTTAGGCATTGTAACACCATAAGTTTATGTAAAGTTAGGAATTACTACACCACAACTTAGTCATCAGCATCAGTGAAAGTTAAGCATTGTAACACTGCAAGTTAATCTTCAGTGTACAGTTAAGCATTTGGAAATCCACCAGTTAAATTTTGCATGTCGGGGTGTTCGTGTGCACAATATTATACGGGCCACAAGTAAGCTGTTTGCAAGCACCTATTTTGTCACACACAAAAAAGGAGTCTTCTTGTAAACAAATTTTGAACAATTTCTTAGTTGACCTGGAATGCCACCTCTTTTTTCATAATTGAAAAACTTATTTTTTACCGTTTTAAAAATTCCATTTTGTTTTTATCCTTGACTTTTTTCTTTGTTTGTCTATGTTTATTGACCGCTATATTATCCCTATTATTACTCCTAGGTGGAGGTTGAGAGAGATCCAACTAGACTATATAGAATGACAGAAGGGTGGAAGGAGAGAAGGAAAGACAATACAGCTAGCAGTGGTCCTGTCATACACATGCCTAGAAGGTCAGTTAATAAGTCATGCTACACCTAGCACATAAAGTCCCTAACCAGGTGCTTTGAGGTTGGCTAATTCAAAATATATGATCGGTACCAAAAATCTGAGATATACATTAAATGAGCAAATTTCTTCTCCGCAGTTTGATACCTCATTCAACAAAATCGAATGGATACTTTTAAAGTTATGTCGATTTCAATGACCGCGCATGCAACAGAAAACTTGCACTAGGTATAGGAAATCATTGATTTGTGTGTGATTTACCATAGACGGTAAAAATCAATGTTTTACCCTCACAGCCAAACTCACAGCTTATCAGCTAAGACTTGTATTCTTCACAGCCAGATACACCCTTTGTCCCGCACATTGCGGTTATCACTAAAGACCCATTCATCTGTCTCGTTCAGATAGCACACAGTTATGACAGTAATCACACACAAATCAATGATTCCTATACCTGGTGCAAGTTTTCTGTTGCATGCGCGGTCATTGAAATCGCCATAACTTTAAAAGTATCCATTCGATTTTGTTGAATGAGGTATCAAACTGCGGGGAAAAAATTTGCTCATTTAATGTATATCTCAGATTTTTGGTACCGATCATATATTTTGAATTAGCCAACCTCAAAGCACCTGGGCAGGGACTTTATGTGCTAGGTGTATATTGGAATTTAGTTGAAGTTTTCAGTTTTCTTAGTTGAAACACAAATATTTGCCCAGCATAAATATAATTTATTCTTATACAATGGTTTTAATATGTAAATTATCAAAAAGATAGCTTTTGTTTGGATGATGAAAATTCTTTGCTGCCTGGCCGTAATTACCAGGCCGTAATAGATAGGAATAACATCATCACATGTGATTTTGCATTCTGAATTCACTTTAAAGCGGTGTGTATGCTTGTTAGACAGGGCGTAGTGCAGGCTTTCTCAACTAGATTTACTGATGCGCCACATTTAAGTAACCAACTTGTTGAAGCTCCACTTGGTCATATTTTTTATAATTTACAATGGCAAAATTCCAGTCACAAAATATTTTAACATAATATGTAGGTAACATAGTAACTAATATTACTCTTTTGAGGGCACACGCACGAAAAAAATGCTGTCTTTATACATCTGACCGTCATAGGCCTATGAAATATGGCTATATCATGATATGATTTATTTTTAAAACAAATTTTAACCACTCTCGCGCCACTTTGGATGCCTTGTGGCGCGTGAGAATGCCTGGCGTAGTGCATATAGACTGTAGGCCGTGCATGTTTTATTCCTTCAGAAAACAATTCTAGCACTCTCCATCTAGGGGATAGATGAAATGTGGCTTAAAATGAAGCTAATATATGCCTGATCAATATTTTACCTTATCCCACGTTCGTAGGTTGCACATTATGACCCTAGACCTCGATTTAGGGTCAAAGGTCACATGTGTTTCAATGGGAAGTCAAAAACTAAATTTAACATGGTAAAAAAACTAAAAAATGAGCTATTGACTATGAAAAGTATATTATATTGTTGGGATGAGTGTTTTAAACAAAAAGTCAATCACAACTTTGATCGTAGATCAATAGTTTTTGAACTGTGACCTTTTGAAAAAGACAAGTTGGCCAAAATAGGCCATTTTGGTCATTTGTTTGCAAAATTGGCACAAAAATGACATGTTATCATCATTAAAAAAATATTTTGACTCAATGTGAATTGATAAACCATGTTATAATGTTGGTTTATAGATGAACTTTACATTAAAAGACATTTCAAAAGTCAATAGTGTCCGCATGCCATGGCAAACAGCTTTAATATCCTTCAAATTCATCGAAAATGGGTAAAATCTGAGTCAAATTTAAAGGATTTGAAGGATATTAATGCTGGTTGCCATGGCATCAACATACCATTGATTTTTGAAATGTGTTGTAATGTAAGGTACATCTATATACCAACATTATAACATGGTTTATCAATTCATAATGAGTCAAAATATTTTTTTAATGATGATATCATGTCATTTTTGTGCCAATTTTGCAAAAATATGACCAAAATGGTCTATTTTGGCCAACTTGTAATTTTCAAAAGGTCACAGTTCAAAAACTATTGATCTACGATCAAAGTTGTGATTGACTTTTTTGTTTAAAACACTTATCCCAACAGTATAACATACTTTTTATAGTCAGCTCATTTTTTAGTTTTTTTACCATGTTAAATTTAGTTTTTGACTTCCCATTGAAACACATGTGACCTTTGACCCTAAATCGAGGTCTAGGGTCATAATGTGCAACCTACGAACGTGGGATAAGGTAAAATATTGATCAGGCATATATTAGCTTCATTTTAAGCCACATTTCATCTATCCCCTAGATGGAGAGTGCTAGATTGATTGATACAGACCTACGTCCCAGTGTCTAATACACGCACTCGAGAGCAACCGAAACACATCACACCCACAAAATAGTCTTTGTTTTATTTTATGAATTACGGTTTGATGATTTGGAAACACAATCATAGGAACAATTTTACTGTTCAATACCTTTTGAGTATATTTTGAAATGTGTAACATGAAATCCTATCACTATTTTGTTTTCTCCAGAGCGGTCCCATCCTGGCGAACAGGTCTTTGACAAAGGACTGACTGACTGACTGAGCTGGCACACTCTGTTGTATTCAATGATGATGACATGCTGGACATCTCATCCAAACTACTTAATGGTTAAGGTGATAGATACCCTAGTTAAGCTACTGTATCTAATCCAAAGCAATCATGTATTTAGATTATTTCTATGCAATTTAGCATAGAGATGGAACCGTGTGTATTTTATATGAGTACATATTAACAATGTATGTGTATCATATGTGACCTCCTCTAACAAAACCAGGGACAAGTATAAATGTATTCAAACTAGAACAAAATAAAGTGTTTATGTTCAACAATATGAAACAAATTTGGATGTTGACAAATTTGCAACTTTTCTTCCTTTACATTATCATGCTACTTATAATATGTGGGTGAAAAATTGAAATTTGTCAATGAAATTGTTTCAGATCTTTAAAATCGTCATGCACTAAACAATTCAAGTCACATGTCACAAAGGCTTTGTAGCTATTCATACACCTTGAGCTGTTGTTGCAGTTTTGTGGGAATAGGTCAGTCACATAACAAATCCAACTATTTTTAATATTACACCAAATTTTCTAGATATCACCATGTGGCCTTGTCACACTTAGCAGACCCATTTGTTGTCAATTGTTCATTACTATGGGTAGAATAATTAAGCTACTGTAAAGTGGTCATTTTCACGCTTTGTCAATTTTTAACTGTTTTGCGTGATTTTAAATTCGTAATTTGTAGCTTCATTGCATAGTCCTATATGATATACAAATATTGACTGCAATGAGGGTCATGGTTCAAATTATAGGCCCAAGGTGATCTTGAAACCAGACTATGCCTCTCGGCTAACGCCTCGGGGCATCAGTGTTTCCACATTGCAGGTAATTACCCGGAATTCTGGTAATTTTGGTTGTCCAGGTAATGTTCGGGTAATGAAATAATTCCAGGTAATTCCGGGTATCCGGAAATTTCAAAACTGTGATATTATATCCACCCTTTTTCTTCTTTTTTTAATTAATATTTGGTTACACGTAATAATATTAAACAGTTTTGCCAACCTTAGCATAGACTATAGTTCTGTTTTGCCATGTTCTTGTTTGTATTATTAAAGGGCGATGTGATATCTTGACAATCACCCCCTGGTCCATTGTATTACTTTCAAAACACAAAATGAGCGCCCTCTGTGTAGACCATTCATTGATTCATTCATTATTTAACCACTCATCTCCCGTACGTATTATTTTTTTGATGCGGAATTCGGAGTTTCTCAATACATTTAATTCTTGCATTTCTTTATGACCTCCATTAAATTTGTTAAACAGCCAAAAAAAACTGTACGGATATAGCAATTTTGAAGATTTCAGGTAATCCCATCAAATTCCAGGTAATCTGAGACTCTATTCCAGGTTTTTTGTTTTGTTTTTGAGGTGTGGAAGCACTGCGGGCATAGTCTGGTTTCGAGATCACAGAGCGCCTATCATTTGAACCGTGACCCGAATGAAAGCAGTCAATATTTGATTTATATACAAAATATATAGATTGTTGTCATTTGATTGGTTAAAAGAATATTTTCTATAAACATATTCTCCTTAGGCCAACCAAAGTTTCATGAAATGAAGGTACATGAGACCCAACCTTCACCGTTCTGTTGCCCAAAAAGTAGAATCGGACAAAAATATTGATTTCCGAATTTGGAAGTTTTGTCACTGTAATCTGTATAATATTCTTACCGTAGCGATTCTAACAGGGTTTCACTTGACAATTCGCATTTTAAGGCTATAGCGGAATCCATCATATCTTTGATACCTTCTTTATTAACAAAGGCAACCAGAGCTGTTTGTTTTTAGTCATCTTAAAACAGTACAACAATGCGAAACTGATCATGGAAAATTGTAAACAAAATCTTCACACAGCAGACGATTTAGTCAGACGATATGTCAAAGGTCAGCATCACCACGTAAATACAGGGTGTTCAAAACTAAATTGTTCGCCGTATTATTATGTTTCGTCAATTGGGGCGATTCGGATGTTTCAAACGGGTTGCGGACCCGGTCGCGGAATGTGAATCGCTTGACTCGTGAACCATGGGGTGTGACGTCATCAATAAAGACTATGCCCCGGGCATAGTTGTTTTTCATGACGTCATATTAAAATTGAAGGAATAGCTTGATTATCCCCTCACTTTTAACCAATCAAATGACAGTAATCTATGTATGCGGTATATGAAAAGAAATATGTTAATATGTTATTATTTTTGCGGTAGCTGATTTAAGTGAGAAAAGATCGAAAATATATGCACCGCGAACATTTCTGCCTTTACTGTACTTTAATTGCAAGCATTCATGCTTCACTCAGACGTCAACCATGTTCAAGCTACCGATTATCATAGTGGATGTTATTAAGCCTACCAAAGAACAATCAGCCAAACATCAATCAGTGTCTTTTTATTTCATACATTATTGTTAATTCGATTTTGTAATTTATCGTGTTGTTTTCCCATGTGAGTTTTATTCTGTAAGTGCTGATATATATTGGTGATCATGATCGTGTTGGGAAAGTGCTAGTGTTAAATAATGATGTTGATTTTTATTTTAATGAAAAGTAACATCAGCAAAGTGCCTTTTTAATATACCAAATAGCAGTTATCGTTATCTTGTGACTGTCCCATTTCAGATTGACTTGTATTGTCAATGCATCATGCTGAACTGTTAGTGGTGATGTAAAATTATTGCAATTTTCAATATTGAATAACAAATTAAACACTTTTCTTTTCTTTTCTCCCTCAAGTCAATATTTATTTATTTCACTGTCCATTTTTAGACTTGTCTCTTGGCAACCCCAGCATATCACATTGCTCATCTGTCGATTGCCCTATCCTGCATTACTATTGTGGGTATCCCTAGATGTAAGCGTGTCCATTGGAGCGATTTTTATATCCATCTGTGGGGGGGGGGGGGCGATGATAATAATTACGTGCTGAGCCTGATACATATCACGAGGGGCTCTTGATAATAATTTCTCGATCGGTCTTGGTAACCACCTTGGGATGACTCTCTTGCCAACTCATCATGCTCTTTGATTTGACTCGCCATGGTGGACATTCCCATCAGGCTTCAAGGCACATATCTATCAATTCCCTCTCGGTTTCATCACTCGTGTATTTTTGGTGTGGATATGGCCCTGACACCTTGTCATCCCTGCTTTTCTTCCTTCATGGCAATTCTCACCGCTTTGTCTTAGTACTACTTTGTCTGAATAATCAGGTTCTTTGAAACAGACTCACTTCTTGACCTCTTCACTCAATCGTGCTGCCATTTGGCGCTTTTTCGGACTTGTCTCAGCGGTCAGGATGGCTACCAAGCCTGGGCATTTTTCTACCAGTTCTTGGTAGCTGTCATGGACAATCTTCTGGTTGCTGCCTTTTGTCTTGGTTGTATTGCAGTAATGTCTGTATGTTTTTAAAACAAACATTAAAGGTGTATGTTCAGATCACTTAACCTTTTTTTGCATCAAAATATTTTGATATCAGAAGTAAACCCATATCTATTTTTCTCATTATCTCTGTAAAATTGTACGCACAAGATGTTCCATAATTTAAAGACGTTATAGTGAATTATACAACACCTAAGAAAACCATTGTTATTTCATTGGAGGATTATAGCTAGGTCACATGTGATTAAATATCCCCTACATTGCACGATTTGCCGTGCAACGACCCCTACGATACATTGCACGGTAAGACGCTTGGCGGCCGTAACGCGATTAGGCCTACACATAAGCCCCCGACTATAATACATCTCTGAATAATGACAATTATTTTATTAAAATGTAGATGTTGTAAAAACAAATAATGAATGTTTTTTCATTCAGTGATGACAATTATTTTATTAAAATGTAGATGTTGTAAAAACAAATAATGAATGTTTTTTTCATTCAGTGAAAGATGCAATCCGCCGAGTTGAATGGAACATTGCATCTCACCTCATGAAAATATTCTTCCCATTGCACTCATAAGCATTCATTATTCATATATTACTGCCGAAGGTAGTGAAACACCCGGCCAGTATTATACGAATAATGAATGTTTATGAGTGCAATGGGGGCCGAGTTGAATGGAACATTGCATTTTTCACCGAATGAAAATATTCTTACCATTGCACGAATGAAAAAACATTCATTATTTGTTTTATACAACATCTAAGAAAATTATTGTCATTTGAAACAATATTATTCAGAGATTTATTTATAGTTGTGGGCTTATGTATAGGCCGAATCGCGATACGGCCGCCAAGCGTCTTACCGTGCAATGTATCGTAGGGGTCAATGCACAGCAAATTGTGCAATGGAGCGGATATTTAATCACACGTGACCTATAATCCTCCAATGAAATAAAAATGATAGGTATTGTATAATCAATATTATAAATTATGGACGTAATTCAGTTCACTCGAGTGTGTTTTTGTTGCTTACTCGAATCTGCGTCCAGATCATAAATGCGCAAACAACTATGCAGGCGTGCGAGTTACAATGGACCCTAAATGTCTATGACGCTAAATATAGTAACAGTCTAAGAAACCACATGAGCTACAGCTAATGGATTGTACACTTGAATGATGAGACAAAACTTCCAGAGTATAAATAGAGTTTCAAGAATGCAATTGACTCCTTCCTTGACAAATACTGTTATAATTGAAACAAATAATTGTTTTTAACGCTTGCATTCATCTGAATATTAAATGCAGTTTGATGATTCATCCAACAACGCGACCTTGCCATACGCTAGCTGCGGTTACGTACCAGCCGTTACGTCGCACCAGTCGCATTGGACGCTATATTCAAGATTTATAATTGAATAAACACCTTAAGGCAGCGTTTTGCGTACATTGCGTGAAGCGCGCACAACCATGAGCATGGACATTTCGGGCACGATCGATCATCTTTAGTGCTGTGTGCGTGGTGTTCCTTTAATTTTTAATTACACTATAATATATTATATTATATGCGCAGTGATCGATGATGACTTGTTAAATGTTATAATAGTAAATATATGATTATGATGGACTTCTATATAATTATAAAAATAAGTCCCTTGGCTAAACATTCTCTCCTATCATGACCTATGTGCCCGATTCACCTGTGACTACCTAAACTGATAGGCTACACACTGACACCTGCTCTCCATCTTAACTTTTGTAGCCATTGCCATGGTTATGCCCTGTGCAGCATTTGGCAGTTTTGTAGCAGCTGCAGCTGCAGCTTTGTACTGCCTTCGCAGTATTAGTTTACAACTACCTGCCCTTTCTTTGGCACAGCAGTTTCCTTTCCACACTATAACAGGTGGTGTCGGTGCTACATGTATCTGTGGTGCAGATCCTCCGGAGCATGTCACTGGTAGGACTGCAAGAGGTGTCTGCAAGAGGAGACGTTGGTAATACCGGTACTACTGGTCCCATTGTTTTTACAATGCTTGCGGGCGCTGAAGAACATGTAGATGGTGCTCTAGGAGTAGCTTTTGCGCTGGTAGTATTAGCCGGTATCTTGGGCGGGCCTGATGGGGGCTTGGTTGTTGTGCTGGGTGTTGTTGCCGCCAACACAACTTTCCTCTTAGGCGTCGCCTCCAGTAGACTGTCGGACGCTGCAATACTAATGGTGGAAGTCGTCGGAGACTCTTCTGGCTTTTGATGTGGGCCGTATCCTGGTGTTTTCTGAATTTCTCCGTAGACGAAGATGAGAATTTGCACCCAACCTTGCGACACCGTAACTTTGGGCTTTCAGAGTCTATGGGATGTTTGTACTTCATGTGTCGTGCCAGATTGTGGTGTCGGTCAGTTTGGTTTGGTATGAGCAACCTAACCTTTGGCAAGCGAACGTTGATGACGGTGATCTGGTTGGAGTAGTTCTGCGATTCCGACAATGTTTGATGTCGTAGTGCAACTTCAGTGATGACCGTCTCGCAACGATAGCTGCACAGTCCACAGATCCTGGGAATTTTATAGTCGCTCATGGTGTATTCAATTGTATAGGTCCATCATTGGGGCGAGATGTCGACTTCAGGACCCGAAGTGCGACATGTTCTAGTTTCCCGAATGATGATGACGGTTGTTGCTTGGGACTGACTGGTAGTTTTGATGGTTCCCGTTACGGGGTGAAGAGCAGTGATTCTGGTAAGATGAGTTCTTTTTTTGAAGTCTCGGTGGCAGATTCTTGTCTGGGCAGTCTGGACAGATATGTCCTATAGTCTGCCGCAATGATAACACTCAATTTCTGACTTATTGCGTCGCTGGCTTGGGGGACCTGATGTTTTGAGATGATGAACTTCCTCTATGAGATGCGACATAGCATCTCGCATATCCCTCACCGTCTTCTGGAGATCTTGCTGATAGTCCTCATTCTCTCTTGGTCCATTTGTAACTTGCTGATTGGTTGACACCACTCGAACCATTTTACAGTAGATGCCTCTTTGCTTTTCCGCTTCTTCCGGATAGTTGATGTTGTTGATGGGCAAGTAGGTTGATTGATGTGTCTGTGGTTGTTTAGAATTAGACCAACCATGGTTGTGATATACTTCACTTGGTTGATCTGTCTGTGGTGGCTAATTGCCTCACTTAGGCCTAAAATGACTATCAGAATATAAAATATGGAATATCTAAACAATGAGGAACAATGACATTAAAGTCTGGAGTGAAATAGTGTGTCGAAACGGGATGAAATGGAACGATAAAGATCGGTATGCAAAGTCACTCAGAATTTGTAAGTAAGCTTATTAAAATACTCACAAGGCAAATCCCCCTTTCGTCACAATACTCATTGGGCTAATTGGGCCAAATCAGCCACCATTGGCTGTTCGTCTACGCCGACCAGCAAAAATCTTAACCGAAAGGCTTGCCCCAGAAGTCCCCCCCCCCTCCCATTTTTGTCTTCAGAAATTACTTAGTCATTTTTCTTAACAACATTACTTGTACGTGGGTGGTCAAGAGGCTGTTGAAAGTGTTCTTTTTAAAGCTCGGCTGCAATGAAAACCAAGCATGCATGTCAGCTTTCTTTGAGCTCATCGTTGAAACTTTATCCATTTGCAATGACGGAATTTGTTGGCATGTTTGGGATGAAATGCTCTTTAAACCAATCCAGAAATACATCTCCGTTCATCTCATCATGGTAGTCTGATGATCCCGTTTTGGACTGGAAACAAAGAAATCCATTTGGGATAAATCCATTCTTCGTTCCAGCGTGAAGTATGTCAAGCCGACTTCCTTTGCCTGTTGGCACTTTTAATCCACCTTTGCCCTCAAGCAACCAACATTTGCTATCCGTGTGGTTTTGATTTAAGAATGTTTCGTCGATGTAAACAAACGGAATGTAGTTTGATTAATTTGGTCAAATAATCGTGGTTTTTTTTGCGACGATGTCGGTGCGCGCTCCTTCAAATAATCTCTGGTGGGACGGCTGGAATATTTGTACCCCATGTCTTTTAACAAGGTACGTAAGCTTGATTTTGAGCCAGTAAAACCGATCTCGCCTCTAACAAGTGAGTGAATATTTGTCACTATATGTTGGCCATTTCTTTTGAGCGTACATTCCAGAAATAAGACTCCTGATGACGCTGCGGTCACCACGCAGTCATAACTGTCCACATTGTCCATGATGGGCCTAGTTTTGGATCCATGTTTACTAGGTGCACTTGGACCGGCCTTTCTCATCTGCCATAGTGCAGTACTGGATTTTTTTCTCCTGTTTTCTCCATAGTGTTCAGTATCGCTCCTCTTCGGGACCAGCCCGTTGCGTCCCAGACACTCGAATCTCTCTCCAAATCCTTCTTCTGGAAATAACTGTGTACATTCAACACAATTTCCTTTGCCTGTCGGCAATAGGCCACACCTTTACTGAAGGCTGAAGCCATTTTGATTGATTTAAGAATTTGCTTGTGATAATAATAATATCGAGATGATGATGATGACTTTATTTATCATTTAAAAGGATTAGGTTACTACGCAAATTTATCATCATGACAACCACGTCAGAAATTCAATTTGTGACTTTTTAAATGCAACAGGCAAACAATAAAAACACACGAAATGAACATTTTTTAATAGTTTGTATATTTTATTACATCAATAATACACTAAAATAACGGTACAAAATAAAGTGTTTAATTATTTATTATCCGTGGGAAAGTGTCGTAGCAGACGATTGTTTATATTTACCTTTTTACCCATTGCCGATAGCTTTTTGTTTTCTTAAAATACAAGAAACCATCGGAGCTCTGTATGCGGCCGAGAACGGGTCATTTGTATGCACACGGCAAGTGTGCATGTACTCGGCTCGCGTAATTATGAAGTGCTCGCGCTAGCGCTTCAAAGTACAAGTCCCTGCGGTGCGCTAGCGCCATTGCGTATCTTGTAGAGCGTTTACCATCATGGTTACGTGTTTGTTCAATTATTAATTTCACTATATGATCAATATATCCCCTAGGACTTCTCTAGCCACCCTAAAAGGCTACGGAGTAATTCTGTTATACCCTTCACAGAGGTATTCATAGTGCATGTTTTTTAAAAACGACGCATACTACCGATGTTGGTGTGTAGGGTATAACAGAATTATGCCAAGGCTACAACCCAGATACAACAACTTTTGAGTTCATCCCATTCATTAAATTCAGCTACCATCCCAAATTGAATCAGAAAATCTGGCCATGAAATGTTCCCATCAAAAGGAGGTTTGAACCCTTCTCCTCGCCTCTTTTTCAAACCCCTCCCCCCTCCCCCCCTGATCAGTCAGCTGTAGAACGAGGCCCCATTTCAATTGAGGGCGCTCTAAAACGACGGGTGTACGTAACCAAGGTAACGCACACCCGTCAATTTGTGCAATGATTAAATTTTCACCTTTTACCCCCAATTATCTGCATAAAAACTAACTATCCGTAGAGTTGAGGGCAGCATAAGGTACCAGAACACCTTGCGACATCCAGTTCGATGATTTGATTTAACCTTTGACCCCAACATCACACGACACAAGCTAAAATTATGTCTTTTTGACCGGTTTGCTGCGATGAGACCACCATTTTCTAGACGAGATTACACCATTTTATAGAATTTTCAGACTAAGTGCGATAATTTTTACAATTTAATATAAGCCCTATAGTATTCAGAAGTGATACCTTTGTAACGGTTATCTCTGTGATAAGAGAGTTATTTCGTTGTTTAAAATCGGCAAAATCAGCTTTTTATGAATCCTGAAAATTACTGTGACGTGAGGCCGTTCCCTTGGAAACGCCGTCCCGTTCCCAAGCCCGCCCTCTATTGAAAAGTGTTTTTTGTTCGTATTCCGTCGGGCGACGGACTTCCGTCACTTGATGAATCGCCGTGTAAAAAATGACGGCAGTGCGTCACTAAATAGAGCGCCCTCAATTGAAACGGAGCCCCGTTCTACAGCTGACTGCTGATGTGAAATGCCGAAAAGAACCCTTTTTGTGACCTTTGCCCCTTACCCTAAAACAACAAATGTCGCGCGGCAGCTTTATGACGGTGCCTTAATTTTAACAACCAATCGTAATATGTGGTAATCTTCTGAGGTTATGAATAATTGTATAAAGAAAACAAAGTAGACGATCTGCCGTATTATTATTATTTTGAAAAGATGAGGACAAATAAAGGTTTTCTTTGAGAAACTTAACTAAAAGATTACACCCCCCCCCCCCCCCCCCCCCCCCTTTTGGCATGTAAAACTGTTCCCTTTCCCGAAGCGTCTCTGAACCATAAAATACTCAAATTACGGCTTTATTACAATAACGCTATTATAAAATTTGTACAATCACTGAAATAAACAAAATCAAACTCTAATCATTTTGATAAGACTAACAATTTGATCTCATTTGGACCTTTTATTCATTTTTCAGCAGAACGAGTGTATATTTGGGATCATTTATGAGGCTGTTTTCATGCTGAGTTAAAGGCTTCCATTCAGATGTGAAACTTTCCCCAGTTTGTCATATTTTTACATCAGGTTAGGGTATACTTTGTGAATGTATGGAGTTGCATTTCTACAACAACTCCCTAGCTTCTGTGGTTATTACCATTTACGAATCATATTTTAAAGATAGTACAACTGAATGAGAGGTAAACTAAAACGTTTACAGAAGACTTTAGGCCTTATCGTAATTAAGGCCTAAACTTACTTGCTATCATCAGTAATGCGCATGCCCACTGTCACGAGCCGAGTTAGCTCGAGTTCACTGAAACACTTTACTCTAGACAGACTTTAAATTAACAACACTTTAATATAACAGACATAGCATAATATGATGAAATTGGCAAAGCAATGCGCTATCGCGGTCAGTGATCACTGATTACAAATAAAGATTAAGTGCACTTATCATTCATATTTGTTTCAGGTACGGCGGTTTGCCATCCAACTCCGACGTATAAATATCAAGACAGTTCTCCATTTGTCAATGTCCTGTTATTAATCTGCCGCATATTCTTTGAAGTAAGGTTCAAACAGTTCAAACAGTTATCCACTTTTCATGGTATGTATCTGCCACAAAGGTACCCTGGATTACAGTTCTCAAGTTCTCTGAGTATATTGTAACTCCATGAGGTATAATCTTCCTGGGCTCTTCACTCTTGGTTTCATTCACGTCTATAATCCAGAACTCCAAATTTGGCATTCGGCCCTTAGGCCCACAGCCCTTCCGTCCTGTTTCCATCGTATTTCCTTCTCCCTCCTGTTTGTTTTGTTTTTCTGTCCCCCGCGTCCTGCCTGTTGCCCCGTTGTCACGATGCCCGTGTACTGCGTTGCATGGCGCATTGCGTTGAGTATAGTCTATTTATAACCTTGGACCTTGACACTACCCCCCTCTTTTGGCGAATGCTATCTTAATAGCATTTGTCTATCCTGAGTGAATTTTATTCGATTCATAATAATACACATTATCAGTGGATATCATCAATTTAAATCAAAATCATATCTCAATGAACTCAAATATTGCGTCATTCGATAAAACTCAAACATAATCATTACAACCTTCGTTATCGAAACCCTCGTGTTTTAAAATAGTATAGAGTTTATAATCTAAATGAAATATCTTTTAATTTTAATTGAGATCCCATAGCTTTTGGTGGTTAGAATATCAATTTATTATGCCCTGCCTGGCATTTACTAATTACACATATATTTACAATCTTTTTTCTGCGCCTCCACTCGCATGGCATACGCGCGCCAAATTCTAAGCGCACCGGACACGCGCCCGAATACTTGTCCCCTTTCCTTCTATTCCATTGAGCCCAATGCCTTAATTTGGACTTCAGCTCGACTCGCCTGACAACCCTGACCTCTGTAACCATGACAGACTTCAACCTTTTACCCACTCTTATCTGTGACTTATCAAGTCCTGAAGGTTCCTTCTCCTCTAGTATCTGACTACCTATCCAATGAACTACATTTACCACCGCCCTTTCCAAACCATATCCAGTCCTCACCACACTGTCCCCTACAACTTTGTTACCCCGACATTTCACCACTGGAATTCCACACAACCAAGCGTTTCTAATCTTTTTGATTTCTTCGACATTCTCTGCCACCACATTACAAGCCACTTCATTTCTGTCAATCATCACACCTATTTCTAAACAATGAAACTTCGTACTTTCACCCCCAGAATCCACCCTATGACCATGATGACCAACAGCAACATTGGATTTCCCCGCATTCCCAGATTCCTGCGCAGCAACATCATGACACCCTATGACATTATCCCACTGTGACTCTAGAACCTGCACCTTGACATCCACATACTGTTTCATTCCTGAATCAACTACACCATGACATCTTCGAGTCATTCACATAGGTCATTTCATCCAATACATTTACCTGTGACTCTTCAATTGTCCCATTAACCAACTTACATTCCCGACTGTTCACATTCACCTGCCTATCCATGGCCAAATTTTCACTCACAACCTTTTTCGAACACACATTCTCCGATAACTCACTACCCAAATATTCTTCATTAACAACATCAACAATATCCTTACCAACAATTCTCTTTGTTTTAGGATCTTCTTTATGTACAATCTGTACATTAAACCCATTACATAAAGAAGAATACTCATCATCATCATCCATCAGCTTTTTATTAGCTTTCCGACCTTTCGTCATTCTACAACAATTCGTGGTGGCGTTTGCCTGACTAATCACCACAATTTCTCTTGTATTAACATTGAAATCAGCACGACTTGTATTCACGAAAACCCCTGTGTTTGTTGTGGAGCGCTTTCCACATTTCGCTGGCCTTATTTTATTCGGCCGCTGTTTGCCGACATAATTTCTGTCTACCCGAAATCTTTCACACAACGCAATTTTCAGCGCAGAATAGCTTACTTTCTCGTCAGTATTCAACTGAGCATAAATATCAAAAGCCTCACCGTTTAAACATTCCACTAGTTTTGGCAATCTTCATCTGATCAAAATCTCTTGGACACAAAGCCGCTACGGTTTGCGTGTTTATTGACAGCGGATGAGGGGAAGGTGCACCTCCGGTGAGCATGCTGTCTATTCTATGTTGAGAAGCCTCTCTCTTTGCCGAACCCTTCGCATTTTTCCATACATTTTTCAAAGCCGTCAAATCCCTGGCATTGCCATACTTTGCTTTAAACTGCTCCAATACCTTTCTGCCAGGCGCCAACCGTCTTTAAATTACTTCTGAGGTCCGTCTTCTTGTTTTCAATTATTGTGATCTGGTCAGCAATGAGGCTGATCAGGAAATTCTTCTCAGCAGTTGACCAATTCTTGGCTCTTAGCCTTTGATAAGCCATCATTGCATTTGTGTAAGTTGTATTGTAGTTGTTTACCTGCTTGACCTTAAACTTAATTTATGCAAATTTACCTTTTATTGAGCATGGGCAGACCAATTAAATATTTTAATTGGGCTAACATAACCTCTGATCCTAAAAGGTCAAATCTAGACCATGGCTCAAATTTAAGCCTGGCCTAACTTTAAGCCTGTATTTAATCAAGGTTTTGTAAAAGAGAAATTTAAGTTAAGCCATGGTCAAGACAATTTTGCAGATGAGGTATTAAAAGACTTAAAAATTCAAAGAAACTGACAGTACTATATGTGCTACATATGGGCCTAAAATTTATAAAATTACAGAAAAGAACTCCACCAGGTTAACGGTAAACGCAGTACTTCGGATTTCTCCAACAATGTTCCTTGGCAGCAATGATCTTAAATACTTCAAGACTGGAGCTGGATAACCATAGTGACAACCCGGTGGTCCTATTTTGGCATTCTGTGAAACAAAACAAAAAATAACAGTAATACAGTTTATATTATATGAATGTGAATGCCCCACATATTTTGTGTTAAAGAGGTTCCACTGTATAAGCAAAAATATCTAATACTATTTATATAGATGTAGATTAAAAGCTTAATTCTCTTTTGCTGACCCTCCTCTCCGGCTCCGTGTTTTCTTGTGGTTTTTTCTCTTCTTCCGTCATAGGATTTTCTTTTTCCATGATTGCTGTAGATGGAGGGGGAGATATTTAAAAGATAAATAAACAATGCTATTATGCCCTACTGACTTATAATGGTATTACGAATGTTAAATTTGGTATAGAACTTTTAAACATGTCTGAAAGACACTGGAATACACTGATAGAAAATAATTGTATACATGATAATGATTGGATTGAGATATTTTAGAAACATTTGGTTATTTAAGTATACCTATATTTCTTGAAATTATACAATTATGTCCCTACACATTGAGCTATATGAATAAAGAAAAATGCTAACCCGAAACCTTTTAGTCTCTGCAAGCAATTATTTCTATACTGTCTCTTCCGTTAAGGGGGTCTTTACTTTGAGTTTCGTGCCAATAAGGCAATCGTCAGACGACAACTATAAAATGGGGATGGTGGGCTGAGTTAATACGTTGTAAAACTTACCGTTCTCTCCACTTTCTTCCTTTTCCTCTACTACCACTTCTCCTGCCTTCTTCTCTGCCATCATTACTTCTACTGGATTAAACAATCAAACAAATCAAAAAGTTGAGACCTTCCGAGAAAGGGAGTCGTTATTCTTGAGTTTTATGCCAATAAGCCAATCGTCAGACGACATTATAAAATCGACTCATTCATAGATTCCGAAGACAGGGATGATGCATTTAGGTAATTCGGCGTAAAACTTGCCCTTCTCTCCACTTTCTTCTACCACTTCTGTGTCCTTCTCTTTTACTTGGTTATCTTTTTCCATGATTGCTGTGGATGGATTGTGGAGATGTTTAAAAGGTAAATGAACGATGATATGCTGCCACTATCTTTGAAAACTTATGGTATTAATATGTGCGAACGTTAAACTTGGTATAGAACTTAACATGCATGAAAGACACATCCAATTTATTGTGCCAATCAGAGACATATGTGTTAGAATAATTGTATCCATGGTAATGATTGGAGTGAGATATTTCAGAAGCAGTATTTCAAAGTATACATATAAATTACACCATCATACGTCTGTAACTGTAAGCGCTAACAATTATTTCTGAAAATTATAGATCTCATAGATCCTGAAGACAGGGATGATGGATCGAGCTTGTAGTGCTTTTTCGAAGTGCTGAAGATGGTTTGCTGCCGGTTTTGTTGTCGCTCCGCCTCACGCCCCTACTTCTTGACCACGCCGGTGACGGCGAAGGTGAATAAGGCTGCTGCGTTTTTGACGGGGAATAGAGCCCCAGCACTGCTGCGGCCTTATTCACCTTCGCCGTCATAATGCGTAGGTCGGCGCTGACTTCAATGAGCTATTGATTTGAGAACAATAAATGATGAAAATGTTATAGGCCCTATTTAATTGGTTTGGCTTAAAAATGGGATATAAACAGAATAACAAAACAATCAATTGATTTGACCTGTTTGCGATAAACCTTAAAGGTAGCCGTTTTCTATCCCAATGGGCATCAGAAAAGGAAAATCAATCGATTTTTACCTAGGCCTATTTGCGATAAACCTTATTGTGAGGGGTCAAATCACACTCGAAATCATTGTTTCAAATCTGATTTTCTTCTGGCTTTGTTAAGATTTAGGTAGTTCACAAGGCGTGTTTGAGGATTAGTTAGTGCGGACAGTGCAAATAATGAAATGATGGAGCCACCTTATGATTTAATCCCTTAATAAAACTTATGACATAACCACTGTTTGTGTTACCTATATCACACTCTGCTGTCTGTTTCTTTAAATTTATATGACGGCCTCTTTTCCTTTTTAAAGATTTTTTTATTTAATCAGGGTCACTGAAAATGTGAAAATGTGAGCATCAATATAAATGATAAAAATGATGGTTTATAATTGAGTTCGGTACAAACTCAATAAAGCTAAAGGTATGATACTCACTGTCTTTTGTTCCTCTTCATACTTTTTGTACGTGGTTGCTGCATCCATTTTGTATAGGTCTGTAAAATGTGAAGGTTTAAAGGAAGTTCAAATTAAGTGAACATATTGTAGTTTTTTAACATTGAACATTTTGTTTATAATTATAATAATCGGTGACCAATGTCACATCCTCATTGAATGTGTTATTTTCCAAATCAAAAGTCATTCCTGACTTGAGGCTCTTGTTAGCCAATTTGTTAAAAAACTCAATTTATTTAGTGAATTTTGCTTTATTTCGTATTAAAACGGAATAAAATTTTTTTGTTCAACTCACACTCATAGGCCTAGGCCTGTACGGAAAAAATAATCGTTGCCGGGATAGGTTTCATAATGTTAACTGTTTAGTGGGAAAGAAATAGAAACGAGAAAATAATAGCATTATTAACCAATTAACCACAGTTTTGCGTTATAGCCAAATAAGTGTCAAATTGATTGTAGTGAAAGATAATTTAAAGATGTGAATGTACTTACAATTACATCAACTGTTACTTTTTGAGCCCTCATGTTTCTCTTCCGTTTGGCATCTTTCTGGTCTGCCCTCATGCATGAGGTGGTACCGATTTGCCGTTTTCTTTTGGTCATATTGTATCTCTATTAGCGCCGCCGTATAGAATGTTGAGAAGTATTTCAAGGTATATACAGTATAGTATTTCAAGGTATATAATAAAAGTTAAATATATTTAACTTTTGTTTATATAGATGTTATATAGATATACTAAGGTGAAGCCGGAGATCCCATTTTGCCGTTAGAAACAAAACAAAACGTTAAAACAAACAGGTTGTACGCTCGCTCTTAGTCTTAAAAGATACACAAAATCGTTCACAATGCATGCGTGAGGCCGTGTAAGCGATTTTTGTTACAATATTGGCATTGGCAACAAAACAAAACGTTTTAACAAACAGTTTGTACGCTCTCTATTATAGTATACACCAAAATCGGGTCCAGCGCACGTGTGAGGCCGTGTAAGCGACTGTTGTTATATTGGAAAGTGACGTCATTCTGGGGATACCCTTAACAGCGCCCGGTGATTTACGCGTGGCGGTGCGTAAGTGACTTGTCTATATCGGCATGTGATACCCTTGACAGCGCCCAGTGATACGCGAGTGGGTGATGTGTGTCTCGCGTGACGTCATTATGGGGATAGGCCTTGACAGCGCCCAGTGATACGCGTGCGGCGGTCGCATCTCATACGCGAGGTCACGCAGGGATGTGTCTACCGCCCTTAGGTATCATAGGGGGAAATCATCACGCAGAAAAGTGAGACCAACTCCAATGTCAGTAATACTCTCGCGTTATCCGCACGCATCACTGGGGATACCCTAATTAACAGCGCCCAGTGATACGCGTGCGCCGGTCGCATCTCATACGCGAGATCACGCGGGAATGTGACTCGCATCTCATACGCGAGGTCAAGCGAGGACGTGTCTACCGCCCTTGCGTTATTTATCACGCAGAAAAGTGAGACCAACTCCAATGTCAGTATACTCTTGCATTGTAAGATTGCCTAAATTCAAAGTATACATATAAATTACACAATCATACGTCTGTAACTGTAAGCGCCAATTATTTCTGAAAATTATTAAATAGACTCATAGATCCTGAAGACAGGGATGATGGAATTAGTAAATCCGTCGTAAACTTACCAATGGTATCCGACCACCCAGCACCCTTTGCTGCGGGGCTTGCTGTGGGTGGCAGGGGCATGAGCTTGTGCTTCATCTTGCTGATGATGGTTTGCTGCCACTCCACCTCCCACCACGGCTCACGCCCTTACTTGTTGACCACGACGGTGAAGGTGAATAAGGCTGCTGCGTTTTTGACGGGGAATGGAGCCGCAGCAGTGGCCTTATTTACCTTCGCCGTGATGATACGTAGATCGGTGCTGACTTCAATGATATTAACATTACAAGACAAAACAAGACAATTCACCTTTATTATGAAACCAACGGGCCTAATATTATCACGCACTCAATCAACCAATCATTCAATCACACAATCAATGAATGAATCAATCAATCAATCAATCAATTATAAATTAATTATCTAAACAATATACCTCATGGTTAAGTATGTGGTACACCGTCACGCCATGAAAATCACAAAACACAGATTTATTGGAAAAGGGGTTGCCAACGAACAATTCGAAGGAACCGTAAATGGGCTACAAATATCCACCAACCCCTATGACCCGTCACTAAACTATACAAATGATTAAAACCTCTAAACAAGGCAGATTTATATGAGATACAAATAGCTTTGACATTGAGACGTGAGGGGAAACTACCAGATGAACCTGTTGCAGTGGGGGACGTCATGATGATGGATAGGTGCTTTCTCGTGTCTACAAAATACATCGCATGGGCTTGCAATGTCATTTAATACTCATATACTCACCATATATTATATCTAACACACGCGTGTCATCTAACGCTATCTTCCCATGTTTCCCTGACATGTTACATCGCTGGGCCAGTGCATTTGTCATCAAAGTCTGCATTTATGTCAGACAATATATATACTCACCATATATTACATCTAACACACACGTGTCATCTAACGCTATCTTCCCATTCTTCCCTGACATGTTACATCGCTGGACCAGTGCATTTGTCATCAAAGTCTGCATTTATGTCAGACAATATATATACTCACCATATATTACATCTAACACACGTGTGTCATCTAACGCTATTTTTCCATGTTTCCCTGACATGTTGCATCGCTGGGCCAGTGTATTTGTCATCAAAGTCCGCATTTATGTCAGACAATATATAAACATGGGTATACGGTCTAAAAACAATACCTTTATTCTCTAAATAATATACCTCCCCTATTCCGAATTGTATCATAAATTTATCATATCCCTTACCACACACCCATATACTATACTACAATTTTACAATAATCATTCATATTTTATTTATTTTTGACCAGCTCCATCTTTCACCCGACAGTATTTTTAAATATTTGAAGAGAACAACCAGCAATTTAATCACAAAACAATCCCAAAAAAAATTCCCAATTTGTAATTAACTTTTACCTAAATTTAATTTATAAAATCACAATTGTGTGTGCGATCCTTCTGACCTGTTCTGTACTTAGTACTTCAGAGGTTTTCTCTATTCCCAGGTCTTAGGGACCGTTCATTATTTATGGTGGAGGGGGGGTTGGGACAAATTCGAGACTCGTATGTCAAAATTACCTAACCCCCCCTACAGCTGAAACTGAAAATTACATAACCCCCCCTACTAACCAATAGATTTTTACACAACCCCCCCCCCCCCCTCAAAATCAACTTGTCACATACTTAGGGGATGTATTTTTCTTTTGCCCATGGATTCGTTGGTTGTGCCCTCTGAACGGCCAATAATTTAATGACTAACTACATTGCGAGCGTAGCAAGGCGGAACATTTGTCATATATTTATACATTTTGGGTGTTTTGTGAGTCTTTATAACCCGAAAAAAAGTTAGAACATCCAGACAAAAACGTATGAAATATTCTTGTGAGCTTTGGTGCAGAGCTGAGAGTGAGACGAGGTGAAAAGCATGCAAGAAATTACCGTTTTTAATCAAATTGGATTTTGGAACATAGGCCTAGGCTATTAACATGTTTTTATACACCTCATGGCTCTAATGTTTTCAATCATTGATGATTATATAGGTGTTTTTCCAACAGATCGTCCGAGCAGGGCGTGCACAAAAAAGATTTGCTGTACGAAAGTAGTCGCATCATAAGTAGCCTACATGTTTTGAAGTTGAAAGGTCGTAAGAAAATGTGCGCAAAGCGCACAAAAAATTGGCATTTACACTCCAAAATAGCCTCTAAAATCACCCCAATCACCACCATCTTTATAGTTTAAAAAAGTTACACAACCCCCCCTGTTTAAGAATAAAAAGTTACATAACCCCCCCTATTTCAACATATGAAAGTTACATGACCCCCCCCCCCCCCTATATTTTACCCAACCCCCCCCCCCCCCCCCCCCCCTCCACCATAAATAATGAACGGTCCCTTACTGTTAACTGATTTGGTATCCCAATACTAAATACATTTTCCATCAGAGCTGTAGCAACAGTTGCTGCTTAATTGGTTGGGATTGAAATGGTCATCACTACATAATCATATCTGTTGCATCCAGTGCTATGGGCAAAGGCATAATGTTTATATTGCCAGTCTTTCCATAGAGGCGTCCACATTTAGTATGACAGCTCGCCCGGGAAGCTGAGGTAGAAAAGGGGATGTCTTTGGGGAAAATTTGCCCGGTTCAAATTTAATTAATTAACAAATTCAAATACTTTTCCATGGCGCTGCCATCGTCATCAAATCCACTTGTCCAAAAATCTGCACGAGAAAACTCAGAAAATGCTAATAAGTAAAGTCATTAATAGCCAATGTTTATAAAAGCACAACCGTGTTTCAAAATCCGCCGCGTAAACCGCAACTTTTAACATTTGGAATTCTAACTGTCTAACACAACACACAGTAACGTTTGAGCCAATATAAAGTATCCAGACTGGTTGTTTACTCAAAACCATCAGCACTACTAGCGCTCCACTTGTAGTACTTGAACGCATCTTTGCGTAAGGATTAGGTGACAGGTGAAAGCTTGTCCGGCTTTTCTTCTTATACTCTTAGCCTTCAGTGCTTTGCGTTTTCGGCCAGCAGTCTTTCCACACTCATCTGCTTCATCCTCACTCTCAGTCACGGGTACCCAACCGGGTGGGCAGGCCACAGTTAGCTGAGTAGTGTGCGGTGTTGGTCGGGCCATGTTGGGGACGCGGTGGAAGCCCGCCCCGGGTGGAAGGCTCTGGGAAATGCACCGTTTGTGTCGGGGACTCATCAGCGTCTGAGAAACGTATGGATGGTTTTTTCACGATCACTACTGATGGTGACAACGGATGGTTGGGTGCCTCTGGCGGTGTACATGGACCGTCGGCGGCACAGGCAACATCCCCGCAGCATGGGTTAGGGTAAGGGTTGGGTTTAGAGTTAGGGTTACGGTTGATGTTTCAGTGAAGTGCGTGGATGTTACGGAATAAACCATATTTGAGTAAAATATGGTTTATTCCGTAGCATCCCCGCAGCGCGGGGATGCTATGGACAAGAGGGGATTTGTAATTTTGGGGGGAAGAAGCTTTATTATACTAAAAATCATGGGCATGTAAAATCGCCGACATGTTCAATTTTACATGCCCATAAATCGCTGACATGTTCAATTTTACATGCCCATCTCCATGGTAATTTCCCATAGACCGGGCTTGAATCTTTACACAACTCGAGGTTAACGCGGCAACTTGAACCTTGTTTAAATGTGACAGCGCCTGGAGGGCAGAAAAGGGGATTTCTTTTGGGGGTTGCATCAGCAAAAAGAGGGGGTGCATGTTCATATTTGTCACATAAAAATGGACCAAAATGCCATACAATGTTTGACTATGTGCAGGCCTATGCCTAATTTACACATTCTATTTCGGGTGTTTAGGGTTAGTGTTTAGTTTTAAGGGTTAGGTTTAGGTTAGGGTAGGTTTAGGTTTAGGGTAGGTTAGGGCTATGGTAGGGTAAGGGTTGGTAAGCACTGTCCAGCCGCCGCGGCAATATTACAGAATAAACCGCATATTTGGTTGGGTTAGAGTTAGACTGTTAGAGTTAGGGTTAGAGTTAAGGTTAAGGTTTGTTTTTCACGAGTGCTGTTTAAGTGCGGGGATGTTACGGAATAAACCATATTTTAGTAAAATATGGTTTATTCCGTAATATCTCGCGGTGTTAGGGTTAGCCGCGTTTAAATGCGACAGCCGCCGCGGGGTTTTTTTTACGGAATAAACCATATTTTACTAAAATATGGTTATTCCGTAACATCCCCCCCCCCCCCCTCACTTCACTGATGAAACATCACCTGCCAAAAAACTAACCTTAACCCTACCCCTAAACCCTATTAAACCCTAACGCCACGGGGATGCTAATACGGAATAAACCATATTTTACCATATTTTCTACTGGGCGCCAAAGACGACTATATATATAGTCGTCTTTGGTGCCCAGTGCCCATGCCAAATGTTCTAATTTCCCATAGACCTGGGCATGCGACACGGCTATATATATAAGGATCAAAACAAACTGTCCTTAGATGCTGCTCTCGTTGACATCTCCAGCCATCCAGGTAGACTTCTCCGAGTTAGGATATCACGGCATAATGTTTTTAAAAGTATTATGGCCTAACAATATTAACACATTTTATCTAATAGAACAGATTTCATCAGGTGCACACATGCTTGTTCATCGTAAATATGATCCAGATTATTGACAAGGTGAAGAACCCTTAAATACCGTACATTAATATTATACTGGCATGAATATAGTGCAAAACATATACGAGCAATATTGAACTCTTTTCTTTTTATGGAAGGGACGAGTGGCGAGAGGAATTTTGTCCTAAAAAAAAATGTATATATATAAAATAGAAAGAGCAACAAAATGGCGAAAACAGTATTCAAAGCTAAATTTTTGGTTTTCCGAAACAACATGACCCAAGAAGGACACACTTTTCTGGAAAAGTTGATACTTGTTCAGGATTCAACTTAAGACCGGCTTTCTGTAAACTATCAAAGACTTGTTGCAGTCTCACCTCAGACTCTGAATGTTGGGGCGTAGCAAATGATATCGTCTAGATAGCACAGACAGATCTGACCTTTCAACCCCGCCAGAAACAACTTGGTGCATTGCAAAGTCCAAAACTTAGGACCTTAAACTGGTACAGTTCTGAAGTAGTTACAAATGCTGTTTTGTCACGGGCTGTTTCATCTACCGAAACTTGCTAGTACCCGCTGGAAAGGTCTAAGCAAGAGAAAAAACTTAGAATCTGCGAGGATCTCCAAAGTGTCATCGATTCTGGGCAAAGGAAAGCCATCTTTACGGGTAAGATGATTGACAAGGCGGTAATCTACACAAAATCACCAAGTATTATCCTTCTTCCTCACCAGACTGGAGAACTCCAAGGGCTATTCAACTCTTCGATGATCCCCATCCTTAACATCGCCTCAACCTGCCGATTTCATTTAGTTTCCCTGGTTTGGTTGGTATGGCTGACGTTGATTGTATGGGCGAGGTTGACGGTTTTGATTTGATTGGTTGCCATAGAAACGAGTTGGACGATTTTGTTGCCGTGGACAATCTGTCCTCATATGCCCTTCCTCACAGCATTCGATGCATTTTGGCTGCTTCCCTTTTACAGCCAAGGTTAAATCCTTGATAGCCTGTTGCAGCTCGCTTAAGGTTTCATTAAGGTTCCCACCTGATCTGCTATCTCCCTCATCATTGCTTAATGTGACCTTCCTCTCAACTCTGGGAGAGGCCGGTTGAACAGCACGGACCACCTTCTAGTATATACCTCGTTGGCGTTCAGCCTCTAATTCCACTGCAACTCGCACTGCATCATCGATTGACTGTGGCCTGGCCTGCTGTATACGCCAGCGGGTGTCTGAATCAGATAGGGCGTCAATAAAGTGATCCCTAGACAACGTTTCCGAAAGCTCATAGGGAGCAGATGGATATGACCGTTTTACAAGTCTTCTCATAGCCTGTGCCAATTCTGGCAGACTTTCACTTGCCTGCCTGGTCCTTGTTTTTAAAACCGCACGGAACATCTCAGTCTGATTCTCTGAACCAACGCGTTGGCTAAGGCTAGCCACCAGTGCATAAAAATCCCTCCTCTTTGTATAATCTAAGTCCAAAGAGGAATAAACAAATCAATGTGTACAGCTTTAAAAATTACAGCAAGAATAATTCAAACAAAACAAATTGTAAATTCATACCACATTAAAGATCAAATCTAGGCCTACTTTATACAGATCAAGTTTTAGGCCTATAGCCTATTTTATGAAAATCAAGTATAGGCCTATAATTTATTTCCTCCTGTTGTTTATTACAGGGGCGTAACTACTTTTTTTGAGTGGGGGGGATGTGTAGGGTCAAAAAATTTCGCACGGTCACAAAATTTCGCACAGTCACACATTTTTGCACGGTCACAACATTTCGCACGGTCAGAAAATTTCGCACGCTCACAAAATCCAGTGTGCAGTGTGTGAATCTTTACGCCCACCTATTTGTTTAAATACGTCACTTTTAAAATTATTGGTTATGAAAAATCTGGGGGGGATGATTACATTAGGCATCCCCCAGGTAAAAATCTGGGGGGGATATATCCCCCCATCCCCCCCTGTTGTTACGCCAGTGGTTTATTACCTGTTGCTGATCGTTGTCTAAGCGTCATGATCAGACGATCTTGCCCTCGAGTTGTGACCTTGGGTCTCCCACTTCTTGGCAGGTCTTTATTTTCATTAGTTTGCTGGAACTTAAAACGCAGTTTCCTGATTGCGTTTGGGGAGGTGTTCTAAGGGCAACTTGTTTTACTGGAGTATTAGCCTGCAAGAGACCAATCGCAATCGCCCTTTCCTGGCTGGATAAATGGGGCATGGTTACATACACAATATGGGGAAAACTTATCATAAACACATTAGCATCAGGCAGTGAAAGCCACACTGGCTGATCATCCTTCATCACAAGATATTGCTCATTTTCAAAAGAAACATTCCCTCTTTCAATGCATGCTAATTTGAGCATGGAAGCACGTATTGGGTTAAAATTCTGGTACAACAAGAGTTGGACTTCCATATCGAGTAGCGCGCCTCATCAACACTATGAGAAATCGATGTAGTCAATTGATACACCAACGTGGTGGATACACACACTACTAAACATTATTTTAACAACTTTTGAAATGGGACATTCTGTCATTCATCAATTACAAGCTCACTCAAGCATGACAGAACCTGTTGATTTAAAATTTTGGTCAAGTATTGGTATGAACCTCATAATAATTTGACAGAAAACCCATTTCAACCCAATGTATATTTTTTGAAATTATAAGGGAAACCCTAAAGGGGAACTTACTTCTTTTGAAGTGTTTAGATGAATGAATGCTGAATTCATGAATATAGTTGGGTAAAGTCGCCTATTTTCGGTCAGCGCCTATTTTCGGTCACTTCGCCCAAATCGTGTAATAAAAATGACTTCGTCGTTATAAACTGACAACTAAAAAAAACCTGCATAGTTGATGCCCAGTATTGCTTTTAAAATGGCGACGACCGATGCAATTACACGATTTTGACCAGTGACCGAAAATAGGCGCTGACTGAAAATAGGCGGCTTTACCCTATTGTTTATCTCAAATTGTGAGTCGGCTTATAATAAGCGTAGCATGAACATTTTAAATACCTAAAGTAGCTGCAAATTTATATCGATCGCTACACTGGAACCAAAGCGGTTATTATATCAACGACAGTTACATTATTCTTCAATAATTTAGAATCACAAATATAAATCATGTCAAAAAGTTTGCGAGTTTGACAGCTCAGCTGTAGCCGCACCTTTAATGACCGTCAAGTCAACAAGTGATCCGGCTCCGACATTGCACATCTATTTATGCCTTTTGGCCAACCCCTAAATCCGAGTACGAAAACGTAAAATAAGAATCTCTGATTGGACCAAACATTTTACTCATTGTCCGAACTGCGCAACTCCGAAAATGAGCTGGACATTTACTCAGCTCGCGAGTAAAATTGTTTTTCTCCGAGCTGCTCTTGAGTTGCTCATTGCACAAACTGCGCATGTCTAACTTTGAGTAAAATCGGCTCATGGTACGATCTGCGCGTGCCCAAAGTGAATTAGGAACTTATGAATAATCCCAGGGCACAGCTCATGATTGCCTAATTTGCAAAGTCTAAAATAAGATACTATAAAATGGCAATGTTGCTAAATTGATAAACTTCCAGGTCAATGGGATTGGCAACACACTTGACCACGAAAAATGCCAGGAGATGCAATATAAAAGTTACGAAAGTGAAACGTTTGAAGACGATTTACTATGATAAAGTTCATCAAAAGTATGAATTATGTGATATCAAAATTATGAAATAAATAATGCCATGACGGAATAGCTGTAGAAAATGTAATTAAGTCATAGCTGAAATCAGATCAATAAAATCAATGAAAATTCATGTGCTAAGTCTAAAATTCGGCCTAGCAGTATACTTTACACAGTGTTCAATGAGGATTAACACTGCCAAAAGTTGACATTTACTAAAAACATGAAAAATTGACCTTGCAACCAATTTAAATTCAAATGAGGACCAAAATCCTGTGAATAAAGAGGTAACGTACCTATAAGACATGCAATAATCTGAAAAGTGTGTTTCGCAAGCTAGACGTAGCCTATAAAATGGATTAATTTGAATAGATGCTCGGGAATGGAAGCTAGGCCCAATCGTGCTCTGTCACACTACCCCCTACTTTCGCAACAAAAAAATGTCCTCAAAATTAAAATATGGGTGAGTCTAAAGTTTATTTGAAATATATAAAGATTTTCATAAAAATACCGTGGTGTGCCCAGAACACTTCCTCTACTAAGTTTGAGAATACCAAAGTGTTGTATGTCACAATGCATCTTTAAGTGAAGAACATTTTAGCATAAAACCTAAAGAGCAAATATTGCCCACCATCATCGTTCATGCCACAATGAATAATACAATGCAAATTATCATCAATTTGCAATACCAATCATAAATATGATTATATTACAAGGTGAAGAACCCTTAAATACTGTACATTAATATTATACTGGCATGAATATAGTGCAAAACATATACGAGCAATATTGAACTCTTTTCTTTTTATGGAAGGGACGAGTGGCGAGTGGAATTTTGGCCTAAAAAAATAATTTAAAAAAATGTATATATAAAATAGAAAGGGCAACAAAATGGCCAAAACAGTATTCAAAGCTAAATTTTTGGTTTGTTAATTTCCAAGCCACTCAATATATATTTACCTCGGAGTTGGTGGCAATGCACTGACAGGCACATATGCGGGCCAGGCTGTCGAAGCAATGGTGTTTCATCCTCCCAAGATGTGCTGTCAGGCAGCCGCCACCTCCTCCTGATCTGGCCATAGCAAGATCCGTTGCCGAATCTTACATATTCAAACACCGTCTCGAATGCGAAATCTCTTTCCACCACCCTCATCTGGTTGGTGGCTGGTGTCATTTGCGCAACCATTCAGTATGCTTCTAGGGTCTTGCCCAGTTCACTCACCGCACAAACGCCGTCAAATGCCCGGAACATTCTCGGATCGGCCTGGTTTGAACATTGAGGGTTTGGTGCTGGAGAACAGGGTGAGGCAAATGTAGGTGGGTTGAGTATTCTGTGTTGCAGGAGGCACTGGTGATTCTTGAATTTGGATTTGAATTTCTTGTGGTTCTTGTCTTTGTGTGGTTGTTTTGTGACTAACTGTCTGGACTGTTGGTTCATTGGCTATAATTTCAACAGTGAAAGACCCGCAGGCACTGCTGGAACAACACCGGCACTACCCAGATCACTAGTCAACAGGTTGTCTAATCAGGAGCTGTGACCTGGACTGGGACCTGGACTGGCGGCTTGAATGGGCCCTCAGAAGCGACCACACTAACTGCCGCTGGCGCTTGGGATTCCCCAAAGTAATTTGGCAGCGATGCAAAGGAAAGCCATCTTTACAGGTAACATGATTGACAAGGCGGTAATCTACACAAAATCTCCAAGTATTATCCTTCTTCCTCACCAAACTCCATTGGCTATATTCCCCATCCTTAACATCGCCTCAACCCGTCTTTCTTCCTCCTCTCTCTGTGCAAGAGCAGCTCGTTGTTTGACTGGGTAAGCTGACCCCGTAAGCATGTTTCACTTAATCAGTTAGACCCAGTCTTCTTTGGACTTTGCCAATAATTCTTTATTACTGCTCAACAATAGTTTAAGCCTGTCTTTCTGTTCCCTAACGCATCACTGCTTTTATCCCACAGGTTTTGTAGGTGGGGCGGCAAACCAGACTCGTCTTCCACATCTTCTGTTGTCTCAGGGTCATTTACTGGAAACCCACCAGAGTTCGATAAATTAACATTAAAACATTTTATATCTACTCTTTCTGTTTCAGAAGTTGAATTATTATCGGACACATCTACTATTTCCTCTACAGGCGTTTTGATTTGATTGGTTGCCATAGGAACGAGTTGGACGATTTTGTTGCTATGGACAATCTGGCCTGCCCTTCCTCGCCGCATTCTATGCATTTTGGCTGCTTCCCTTTTACAGCCAAGGTTAAATCCTTGATAGCCTGTTGCATCTCTCTTAAGGTTTCATGAAGGTTCCCACCTGATCTCCTCATTGCTGAATGTGACCTTCCTCTCAACTCTGGGAGAGGCCGGTTGAACGGCACGGACCGACCACCTTCCAGTATATACCTCGTTGGCGTTCAGCCTCTTCGAACGCCTCTAATTCCACTGCAACTTGCACTGCATCATCGATTGACTGTGGCCTGGCCTGTTGTATACGCCAGCGGATGTCTGAATCAGATAGGGCAACAATAAAGTGATCCCTAGACAATGTTTCCAAAAGCTCATAGGGAGCAGATGGATATGACCGTTTAACAAGTCTTCACATAGCCTGTGCCAATTCTGGCAGACTTTCACTTGCCTGTCTGGTCCTTGTTTTTAAAACCGCACAGAACATCTGTCTGATTCTCCGAACCAAAGCGTTGGCTAAGGCTAGCCACCAGTGCATAAAAATCCCTCCTCTTTGTATAATCTAAGTCCCCAAGGACAGCCTGTGCAGTACCCCTAACTGCCAAGTATGATGCCATGTCAGGTAAGGTCCAACTATTGAGTTGCGCAATTAATTCAAATTGCACTAAGTAGTTATCCCATGATGAAGTGCCATCGAAAACTGGAGGTTTCATCTTAATCTTTCTCTCCTGGCCAATAGGTATTGGACGCCCCAACTGGTTGCTGTTGTTGTTCCATGATCTGTCAACAGCAGCCATGACATTCTGATGACCTGGTTAGGTTATAGAAATTCTTGATAGGTATAAAAGGTGTTCGGGATTCAGTATAAATTATGATAAATCTGAAGTCATAAAATTAGGTATTCTGAAAAATATAAGAAATAATTTTGAAATTCAAACAAAGCTGAAGTGGAATGAAAGTAACTTTAAATCTCTTGGTATAGTTTTTAGCCTTGATTTAACAGAGATGGTACATTCTAATTACAATGACAAACTGAAACAGATTCAGAACTGTTTAAAAGTATGTATATGAGGAATTTATCCATTCAAGGTAAAATTCTATTAGTCAAAATGCTGGCATTGCCAAAATTGACATAATGTGTCCACAGTTCTTCCAAATCCAAGTAAAGATTTCATTAAAAAGGTTGAAAGGGAGTTTTTTGGATTTATTTGGAAGAAAAAACCAGATAAAATCAAAAGAAACATACTATATAACTCGTATGAAAACGGGGGATTAAATGAAATGACTGATTATGAATCTTTTTGCCATGCTTTAAAAATGTCATGGATAAAAAGGTTAAACGATGAAAAAAAATGAAGGTTTTTGGAAGAAAAACACTTTATCTGAACTTGAAAAGTTTGGAGGAAATTATATTTGGAATTCCAATTTTAATTTAAAATCGATTAAAAGTTAGAATGTTCTATTATTTTTAAGAAATATTTTAGAAGCATGGTGCTTTCATTCATTTTCAGAATCTGATTCTGCTCGTGCCTGTGCGAATCAAGGAATATGGAATAATTCGTTTATAAAAGTTGGTAATAAAGCTGTTATGTATAATAGACAATGGCTAAACAAAAATGTGAGGTATGTAAAAGATTTGTTTTCTGAAGGTAATGATAGCTTTTTATCTTTCGAGAATTTCAAAACTAAATATGATATTAATTGCAATATTTTACACTACCATGGGTTAATTAGGGCAATTCCTAAAAATTGGAAAAGACTTATTTACAAATAATGTATGTTTATTAAATGATACAAATACTGTAAATGTATAGTCCAATCGAGTAAGTGTCCAAGTTGAGAGTATGATCCACATTCGATCACAAAGAGTGTCACATTATGTCGGCCAGATGTCCTTCAAAGGTGCTCATCTCAACGCCATGTCTCACCTTAAAATGCTCCTTTGGCATCTGCCACCCTCCTTCAACAGTGTTGGTGTCAACTGATAGAATTTCTCCGGTTACTTCATTCCGATATCGCTTCACATAACAGTCCTTATGTATTACACTAAAGTGCCGGTATCCTTGCTCATTGAGGCTACTGTAGCCTACCCATCCATCGGTGAAAATGGTCGACCCTGGGTGCACGTGACGTCTGATTATCTTTCTCAATGTTGAGGCATCTCTCTTCTCCACCGGGTAGAGAATTTGTTTTGAAGTTCCTCTCTCTACCAAGCCGACAACCCAGACGTCTACTTTACTCTTTAGGCTGCCACGATGATACTTGTATTTCTTCCAAAAGTGTCTTTCGTCCACTTCCACCACCGCATCTCCACCAAGCTTCATCTCTCCCATGATGACATCTTCAAACACATACTGGATGAAGATATCCCTGATGTAAGAGGACCAATCACACGCAGTGCTCTTATAGCTGATGTTGGAAAAGGAAGCACACTTCCGCATGGTGTGTCGATCCAGATGATTCTTAATGTATTGTAGGATGTCTGGTATTGTGTGCTTCAATCCACACAAAAAAGAACCATCGGATTGACGTCTCGTGGGATGAATCAGCTTTGCATCTCCGGCCATGTCATACCATCAATTTTGGTTGCTCTCTTCTGCAACGTACATGGCAATCCACACTGGAAGCCTTGGATATCAGTGATGTGGTGGCACGTCATTTGGTGCTCATTCCATGAGCCATCAGCCAGTGAAGCCAAATGAATGAGGTTTGGCTGAAGAGTCCTTGGATTTTCAAAATCGCGAAAGGATATTTCCTCAGGATTCAATGATCGCCTCAGATAGAAGCCCTCTTAACTCGCGGTTGGGTTCTGTGGTCTTCCATAATTGTTCACCGAGTGATATTCAGATGGTGAATGAGTATTATTTTATAATTTACCTATACCTTACCTGTATCATACAGTCAACATTTTGGCGGATTGAAAATCAAGTTTACTTAAAAGGAGATACTACAAAACAAAAAAGCGGGCTCGGATCTGCTTGTTCAATGATACAATTATTGTCCCCGCCATTTTAAAAACCGTGGGGTTTTGCCGTTGGCAAAACACCAAAACACACAGCATCGTAATCATACAAATCAGACACAAATATTATCATTTTTTTCGTTACTTACCTTTTATTTATGACTATAATGATGAATTGTCCCATCGAGGTATTCGTAGAACCCCATTGTCACATTAAAAGCATAGAGTTTATAATAACGTCCCTGTTGAAAATAATTTTAAAAATGCCCGAATGTGATCTCTTACCGCCTGGTAAATGAAGAAGCTCCATCCATTCAATAAATTACTGGATTTAAACCATTTATTAAAACAAAAGTGCAAACTAAAATACGTTGAAAATGCGTCAAATTACTAGTCCAAAATAAGCGTTGAATTAAATATGGCCACCGATTTGCAGGGCCTATGATTTCGGTGATATCGCTCCAAAGTAAATATATCTGTCTTCCTCTAGATGCCATGTTTATCCATATCGAGAAATCCCGCGAAATACATACCTTCTTCGCCGGCTCCTTTCCCTCGAAATTTCACAGACCTTCCTTGTTGTTTTGCCGCTGTCGTTGTTCGTTGGAAGACAGTTTGTCAAGTTGGGGAATTGTATACTGCCTCCCTGCGCAGTACTATAAATATTACGAACCGATGATCATGTTATTCCCGAACCCTGGGTTTTGGCTTCCAATCAGCGGTCTTGCAGGGCAAAACAACACGTAAATAAAGTGCAGAGAGATATCGTGATTGGCCTGTTTGTCGATGACGACGATTTCAAGTTCATATTCTATGCAGATTACGAAGAGCAGTAGACTTGAATCAAGCTCTCAATCACTGGCGTATTCAAAATATGCAATGAGGATGAAATTTATTTCGTTTTTATTAATAAATAAAGCCAAGATCATAAAGAGCTAATAAAGACAGTAGCGTAGCCAGACGGGGGCAAGGGGGGGCTAAGTGCCCCCCCTGAAAAAAAAATTGACCGGGAAATCGTGAAGGCAGCGGAAAATCGGGAAGGCAAAGGAAGGGAAAGAAAGGGAGAAGAGGAGACAAAAGGGGAAGGAAAGGGAAAAGGGAAAGGAAACGGACAGAAAGGAGAAAGGAAGACAGGGAAATTAGCTGGAAATTGCAGTTTTTCACGCCGGTATGGGGACACAGCGCTTCAACCCCCCTTGTCATTTTCTTACTCGACTCTTTGCCCCCCTGACAAGTGATCCTGGCTACGCTACTGAATAAAGATGACATTTATTTCGTCTTTACAACATCAAAACAAGATAAGATACAAAAGAAAAGATGACATTTATTTCGTTTTAAATGAAAAATCATTTGACTTTATCGTCAGAACAAATAGATCCGTCTGAACAAATCAGTCCGTCCTGAACAAATAAGTCCATCACTTCTCTTCTTCACCTTCTTCCCCCCCCCCCCCCCTTCCCCCCCGAAAAAAATACAAATCCCCTCTTTTTACTGACGCAAATTTAGCCCCAAAATAAATCCCCTTTTCCGTCCCTACGGGACCAGTAAAACATCATAAGATTGTTGGATCCTTCACTCTTATACATATCCTCTGATGAGACCGTTTGTACACAACTACTCCATAGAGACGGTCTTATCAGAGGATATGTATATAGAGTGATCACTCTACATTTTGTATGCATTTCTTTATCCGTCCACATATCTAACGGGTTTGTCCTATCTCTGAACACTCTTTCCCTTCTAGCTTCATTAAATTTTTATGTCAAGCTATTTTGAAGGGAACATATAATCATTGTGAATGTTGTTAAGCTCTCAGAGACAGAATGTGATCAACTATTTGGAAATAAGCTACTTTGATTTTAAAAAATTTTCCTTCACATATCCCCTTTAGATGTTGCGAATTACAGTTTCGCACTCATACAATTAATTTGTTCTGAAAGTGTTGATGTTTTGGGTGATATAAGATAAAATACTAATTGAATTAAATTTACAATACAAATTACAATAAAATTAAAATTCATTTAAAAACATCTCAAATAGGAAGATGAATGCACTTTGTTATTTCACTATAATGTTTCAAAAATGCTGCTTAGTGCCATAAACAAATACCGCCTAACATTAAAGTGCAATACAAGGACTCTGGTTTTTTCTGGATCATTGCTAATTTTTCCATAGAAAATCCGGACTCACAATTATTGTTCCCGAGCCATCTGCGAATGGTACTCTCCGATGGAAGACAAACTGTGGTTATTACATTTCTGTGTGCAGCGAGTGAGTATAATACACTGATACAGTGATAGGGCAATTTCACAAGGAAGGTGCTTTCCTGGTATAATTTTGGTGTCTGCGTTTTGAAGCTCATGTTTAGAGATATCTAATTTGAGGTACTGAGACACAGTCAGCACGCAGGTATCGCTTTAAATGAGTGACCTTGCCGATTTCTAACCCACGCAAAGATCGATTTCAGGATGTCAACCTTGCGCTAAAACCTTACGAGAAGTTTGTTTTCCCTGAATTAATTGAGGTAGCGTTAGCTGGCAGCCATGATGGCGAAGTAGGTGGATTGTTCGTAATATTCTCTATAATATGATGCCAAATCTGACATAATTGGTCCACAAACAGTGATTTTATCGCTAATTTTAGAATTTAACAACTTTCGTGACTTTGCTTCTTGTATCTATTCACTTGACCGGACTAAAATTTGTACGATATTTTAAGAGCAATTTCCGTACTAACGGAATCTTAAGCTTTAATTTCATATCAAAAACATTGATGCCCGACTTCTTTTTTGATAAGAAAAACCGAGTTTGATTTTCACCGATTTTCGGTCAGAAAACGAAACTTACGATCCCCCGTTTAGGCCTCGCCAACTTGATTTTTAGTTTCCCGTAACACGCCCGCGCTTCATTTTCATGCCCGCGTTTGAATTCATTATTGAAATTTTTGAAGAAAAAAAAATACCGTTTTTCCAATGAAAACGTCCGAATTCATGCATTTTGTGTGATGAAATTGTGAAATGTTTATTCATTTTGACCAGAATAGCCTTTCTGTAAAAAAAAAATCATATGACATTGTGTAGCGCAGAAGGATCGATTTCGAACCCCGAACCTCCCGCTCCCAAAGCGAGCCCTTTACCATCTAAGCTATCAAGCGAATCTGAATATAATCGTGAGATTTAAACACTTGATCAACAACCCATCGACGCTACGAAATGAATTTAGATCGAGACAAGATTCGAGGAGCTATTTTATAAGCATTCACTTGACCGGACTAAATAATTTTATAAAATTGTAAGCATGTTTCTAGTTACAAAAGACTATGAATATTATGATACGATGGATAAAATTGATGCCTGATTCTTCAGAAGCGACTTTTTTACCGTGAATTTGGCTTTAGTTTCGTCAAGTTTTTCTTGAATTCGGGTTTGTCGGATTGCAATAATTTGCACAGAAAATACAACATGTCATGAAGTTCACAGATAATATTAGATAATATTATTTGCATAATATGCCTTTTTACTATACAATTTCATGGCAAATGTGTTTGAAATGTGTGATTATAATCATGAAAAGAGCTCATTTACATCGTGCTTTTACGAGGTCAACTATGACTGCGAAGCCGTAACGCTACGGGTGAGTACTTCCGGGTCGCTTTGCTGGGTTAGAAAAGGAACGACTTTTCGCGTGGCTGCATACTGACTGGACAGAAGTCTCAATATTTTCATCACAAAGTTGCATTTCTTTGAGTTCTGCTAGCGCTTGTACATTTGCAAGCCTTTTTCCATCGATCTCCTACATTTCTGCTGACAAGATTTTTAACTTCTTTTTCAGTATGGCAATGGAATTCTTGTCACTCATTCTCTCTCTCTCTTTCTAGATGGTTGAAGTTGTTGCCCGCCGATATTGTAGGAGTTTGCCCGGTTGTTGCTCGAATCCCCATATGACTATATGTTGCAAATTTATTGGTGGTTTTTTAATACCAGGATTGGATAGGAAGGCTGATGGTAGCTAGCCTTATGCAGTTGGAACACTTGAAAAGCTTTTATTTTAAACATCAAAATGAGCTTTTTTTGCCACCCAAATAGCTCCATTTTTATTTTTATCCTTTTTTGTCTCTTTTTGTCAGAATTTCATGCATATTTTTTTCTTGTTTCTTTAAATGAACGTCATTTTCATACCTGACATGTGTATGAAAAGGTTAATAATAATATCTTGAATATACAAGATTTGAAAATTAGATGATTGCTTTAATAGGGCACGGAAACAAAACCTGATACACTAGTCTACTATATATACCTTTTTCCTTTTCTTTGTCACTCTATGAACATGTACCGATGGAGGGCTCACTCCCCATGGACCACTCCCCATCCTCTGATCTCACCTCTGGGAAAAATTGGTCTACTTGCATTGGATTGACCTCGTTGACCTCCGTATACTTTTACACAGCGCTAATCCAAAAATTGGATGCATACATAATGCGCAATTTGTTCGCGTGGGGTTCAAAATTGACCAATGGCAGACACGATAAATACGAAGTATATGAATATTTATATACCGTCTTCGCAGAGAGAAGAATCTTGCTCACTTTGATTAATTCAAAATGTCAATTTTCTGGCACTGTATAGCCGCCGTTTCGATCTAAAATCACACTTTAGGAGTTATCTTTGACATTGATTCTCGCCCAAAATATTTTCCTCAGAGATATAGCTATACATTTCCGCATATGTGACTATTTCCATGCTATTTCCTATCTTTCAATATCGTGTAATAAAAAACCTTTTTACGTCCATACAAAGACGAATAATTTGATCATTTTTTACGATAACTAGAAACTCTTACACAGCCACAGAAATACCACCTTCAAGCGTTTCAAGATATACAAACAGCAAATTCAATATTAGCGCGTTATGAAGGGGTTTGATACTATTGTGACGCATAAAAAGCATCGTCCCTATAGTATCCCTAGTGTGCTTAAAGCACAGTTCTTTGGTAAATCCAATGCCAGACCTTGTATTTGGTCGGTTCTCGGATGGGAAGTATCAGGGGTTTCAAGATATACAAACAGCAAATTCAATATTAGCGCGTTATGAAGGGGTTTGATACTATCGTGACGCATAAAAAGCATCGTCCCTATAGTATCCCTAGTGTGCTTAAGTGTCAATAAAGATAAGGACCAGCAGGTTGGCGGAAGAAGGGGGTCGGCAAAATGCACTCATATTGGGTATGTGGCATCCCTATGATAGTCTCATTCTTCCAGTGCGCTAAAAAAATCACAGTGTTTCTAATTTTAGAAAAAAACTTATCACAAAAATTGCGTAATTTCACCTTTTTTTCCTTACTTCAAAATACATGTTATTTGATAAATGGTATTGCCATTGCTTACAAGTTAAAGTTTTCAAGGTGATTTTCCAATGATAAGTTATTGATAGAGTCCTCTTTATAAATACAGTATAAACTAAGCATCAGTGTTTCTATTCTTAGAGAAAATTATGATAGTTTTTCCAATTTACGAGGTATTTTTCACCAAAAAGATGATTTTTTTGATGTTCAGTTTTTCAGTTGGTCAGCGGTTTCAAAATAAATTTGCATTGTAATCACAACTAACACCCCTTGGCCCCATGTAAGCAAAAATAAAACCATTGAGTTCTAGCTTCTGTAAAATAAAAACACTCCAACAATGTTAATGTTGTTTGGGGCATATGCTCCTATTTTAGCATTTCTAGATAAGGCCCATATTATGCTCGATAGAATTCGGGGCCATCAAAATTCACCAATATTGGGTCTGTGACATTTCTATTATAAACTGTTTCTTCTCCTGGTGTGCTAAACAAATTACAGTGTTTCTACTTTAAGAAAAAAAATCATAAAGAATCTTATAAATTCCCCATTTTCTCCAATTTGCATATGAACGTTTTTGAATTAATTGTTTTGCCATTCCTAACTACTTGCAGATTTCAAACTATTATTTTGAAAAAGAGTGTCAATAAAGTTATCTTCTTAATACTTTAAATAAGGTATGGGTGGTTCTATTTGTTTGGAGAAAAAAAATGTTATAAAAAAGAAAGAAAGTATTTTAATGCTTATAAGAACTAGTTCCCCTTTCTACACGCCTTAAAAGCTCTCCATGGAATAGAACTTTTCACGAACTTCAATAACACTTTCTGAAGTTATCATTTTATACATAGTTAAAGCATTATTATAATGTCACGCTCCTTTACAGTGTTTCTAGGTAATTTCAGAATTATACAAAAAGATGATTTGACAACACATGCTGTTGTTCATCAAAACATACCAAACCCAATCTTAATCGATCATTTTACAATATATTCTAAAACCTAACTCATCATAGCAAAGGTGATTTACAGCAGCAGTTCAACTGTAGGCCTATAATTTTCATAACTGCACTTTTTTCTCTTCATGGGATAGGTACTTCATATTGATTCATCATTGTTTTATAGATGGTTGTGTCAACGGATTTCACACTACACATACCTTACACATTGGTATCGAAGTATTCAATACTTCACTAATATGTGAAGCTCATCCGAGGTATATACCTTTCCAATTTTTCTGAAATTACATTATGCTATGTCACTTGCCTTTACCGATGTATTACTGGATACATTATGTTTACCATACACAAGTTCTTTTTACACTCTTTTTTGCTCATATAGAATGTAGATGTCTCTCGTCACTTATAAAAATTAAATGGCTTTACCAGGAGCAAAAAAAACAACTGTTTTGGTTTCCTTCCTATGTACATTTGCATGCCAAAATGAGGTCTAGAAGTGGATTTATAAAGAAATCCTTCCTTATCTTTGAACCAATAACATCTATGTTAAACTGCTCACAAATGTCTGTAAGTTGTTTAAGCTTCCGACACTGTTTTTCTTTGTCAACAAGCATAGATTCTATGTCTTTAAACATCAATGGGTGCTGGTACTATAGTCAATATCTTCGTAAACAGCTGTTCGGATTTCATGCCTCGCAGATATGAAATTAACTAAAAACTCACCATTCCTTCCTATCATATTTTTTGACACTGACCTTAAAACAGTGTCAAAATAATTAGATGCAGTACGGTCTGAATTAGTTTATTTAGTATGGCAAGTACCCCTTCAATCTAGAAACACTGTAATTGTAATAATCAAAACACATTGACTTATATTTTTGTTTGTAAATTTGACTTTTTATTTAAATGGATTTTAACACAACCCACATATCTTTTCCAGTTTAGGCCATTTTGAATGACATAGACAAAATATTTTTTTCATTGAAAGTACCATTAGACTAGAAACACTGATAAAAACTTGTTGAAAACAATTTAATGTTACCATTGGATAGTTTTGAATGAATTGAATCATCATTCATGAAAACTTAAAAAGGGTTTTTGACAAAAATGCAGAAGATACTGTGAAAATTGGAATTTGATACTCTGAAATTAGTCTATGTTATGACCCAGTGTTTCTATAACATATAATTGAAACACAATAATTGTATTTCACACCTGTGAACGGCCATGGCTCCTCTTTATAACCAACATACAAACTAACACCTGAACCACTTTTTATTTAAATGGATTTTAACACAACCCACATATCTTTTCAAGTTTAGGCCATTTTGAATGTCATACCCGTAATTATTTTTCATTGAAATGTACCATTAGACTAGAAACACTGATAAATAAACTTGTTGAAAATAATTTAGTGTTACCATTGGATAATTTTGAATGAATTCAATCATCATTCATGAAAACTTATAAGGGTTTTTGACAAAAATACGGACGATACTGTGAAAATTGGAATTTGATACTCCGAAATTTGTCTATGTTATGGACCCAGTGTTTCTATACCATTATAACTAAAACACAATGATTTTATTTCACACCTGTGAATGGCCATGGCTCCTCTTTATAACCAACATATAAACTAACACCTGAACCACTTTGTAATTAAATGTATTTTAACAGAACCCACATATCTTTTCCAGTTTAGGCCATTCATGAAAATAATGCGGAAAATACTGTAAAAATTAGAATTTGATACTTTAAAGTTTGTCTATGTTATGACCCAGTGTTTCTATAACATAATAATTAAAACACAATGATTTTATTTCACACCTGTGAATGGCCATGGCTCCTCTTTATAACCAACATATAAACTAACACCTGAACCACTTTGTAATTAAATGTATTTTAACAGAACCCACATATCTTTTCCAGTTTAGGCCATTTTGAATGTCATACCCGTTATTATTTTTCATTGAAAAATACCATAATACTAGAAACACTGATAAATAAACTTGTTGAAAATAATTTAGGGTTACCATTGGATAGTTTTGAATGAATTCAATCATCATTCATGAAAACTTATAAGGGTTTTTGACAAAAATACGGACGATACTGTGAAAATTGGAATTTGATACTCCGAAATTTGTCTATGTTATGGACCCAGTGTTTCTATACCATTATAACTAAAGCACAATGATTTTATTTCACACCTGTAAGGGGCCATGGCTCCTCTTTATGACCAACATACACACTAATACCTGAACCTAAATGGATTTTAACACAACCCACATATCTTTTCCAGTTTAGGCCATTTTGAATGTCATACCCGTAATTATTTTCATTGAAAAGTACCATTAGACTAGAAACACTGATAAATAAACTTGTTGAAAATAATTTAGGGTTACTATTGAATAGTTTTGAATGAATTTAATCATCATTCATGAAAACTTAAAAGGATTTTTTACAAAAATGCGGAAGATACTGTGAAAATTGGAATTTGATGCTTTGAAATTTGTCTATGTTTTGACCCAGTGTTTCTATAACATAAAAGTTAAAACACAATGATTTTATTTCATACTTGTGAGGGGCCATGGCTCCTCTTTATAACCAACATACAAACTAACACCTGAACCACTGACCAACTGAGAACAGGAGACATTTGAAACATCACTTTTTGACATAAAAACATGGAAAATTGAGGAAATAAAAACTCTCATTGTTAAAAACTAGAAACACTGCAGGTCTATTATTTGATAAAATATAACAAGAAATATGTTTGCTATATGCCAATAAAAAATGGATGTGGAAGTATTTACATGCACATGATGGGAGTGCCATTTGTCTTTGCTCATGATTTGAAAAGTTCATTTCCCAGGTGTCAAATTTGTGAAAATTGAACTGCATGTATAATATAATCTAGAAACACTGAGATTTTTTTATGCCCACCATGAATGATGGTTTGTCTAAAGGTATTCATAGACTTAATATGAAACAAATTTGCTGACCCCCTTCTTCCGAAAATGTCCCAAATCTGCTGGTGGTTAGCTTAATTTACACTTAAAGCACAGTACTTTGGTAAATCCAATGCCAGACCTTGTATTTGGTCGGTTCTCGGATGGGAAGTATCAGGGGGTGTTGTTCGATTATGTGACTGAAATTTAATATACAATGTATACTACAGTCGACTAATACTACACGGGCCTGACCGACTAATTTTTTTCAAAAATGTGATCATTGTTTTTCTGCATTTTTAAAAATTCACGACCAACAGAGGTCCAAAAATCTATAGAACAGGGTTTTGCTTTTTGTTGCCTAATGGCAGGACTCATTATGCTTTTGTTCTCGTGCCTTATATACACTGTGTCACAAAGTACCATAAAACAGGGTGGATAGGGACAGTTTTAGCGCATTTGATTTTGATCCATTTGATGAAATGGTCAACACTACATGTTGCCTCATGAGCCAAACCAGAGACCCTATAACTATGGGACAAGTATCTCGGCGGCAAAGTCCCCCGTTTACTATGCTTAAATTGACGGATGATGAAGTTAAAGGGGGCGCACTATCATGGTCGTAACAAACCAGACGACCTAAGACACGGTGGATTTTATCGGCTCAAAACATGATTTGTGGCACAGAATAGTACATCAATGGTAAAAAAAGCTGATTGTGATTTTAGAGTAAAACTTATTTGCTTTGATGATAGCAGAATTTAGTTCTTATATGACACGAAACATTCAGAATTGGTTATTTGAAATTAATTTTCATGTGGAACAAAATACAAATTTCAAATTGTGGATGGCTTCGTCTGACAGTGACAGAGGAGGGACGTGGCGTTATTTGCATTTGATGAATATTGTAATCAGATCAGTTGGGAAGGACGCTGGATCGCGACGATCACATCGTGTGAGCTCATGAATAGTCATAATGAATATTCATTCACAACGAATGATTGACAGTTTACGCTTAACTTCCGGATGATGAACTTATGTAGAGTGCGCTATACTGTGAAACAAAATCTCAACAATGGGCAGATACCGTAGGGTGTTACATCACCCTGGCCAAACCTACAGGGTTAATCAAAAAAAGATTGCGCATGGATTGAAACCGCCATTTGACCTTGATATGCGCATTGATCAATGATATTGTTGTTTGTCCCTACATGCAATCACCCCCATGTCCCTATTCACCCCATTTGTACGGTTCTTTGTTTAAATTTAATGATTTGATAATTATAACACCTCAAGCTTATGTAAACTCAAGGTTCATGTATAGGGTAAAGTCGCCTATTTTCGGTCAGCGCCTATTTTCGGTCACTTGGCCCAAATCGTGTATTAAAAATGACTTCATCGTTATAATCTATGACTAAAAAACCTCCGCATAGTTGATGCCCGGTATTGCTTTTAAAATGGCGACGACCAATGCAATTACACGATTTTGACCAGTGACCGAAAATAGGCGACTTTACCCTACCTACATGTATAACTCAAGGTTCACAAGTTTAGACAGGCTATCTGTTAAGAATACTTTGTAATTCAATGCCCTCTTTTTCTTACATTGTAACTTGTAACTTTTCCATAGAAACAGAATTTGCCTAACCTTTTAAAGGAGCATTGAGAGATACGTATGGAAGTGCACCCTCAATTTTCCTGGAAATCAGGATTTTTGCACCTACGTAATACTTGGACATATTAACTACCATCTGAAACCGTTTACCTTAATTCGCCGTCTATTGTATACATTTTCATGATTTGTCATTTCGTTGTAGATCACATCAACATTTTATCAGCACCACTCGCCACATATATTTTACTCAGCAAATTATCTCTCAGTGCCCCTTTAAGTTGAGTCTGTTTATTGTATTAATATTACTTTGACCATATAACTCTATGCAGTGATGTTAGAGCATATTCCAAAACTCGCACCCTATTATTGCGCAATTGTTATGCTCTGGCGTAAAAATCCACAAAAAAGACATATTCAGGTACTGTAAAAGTCAATATTTTCGCGAGAAGATATTTTCACGAAAATGGTCATAACAGGCATTTCGCGATTTTATTTTTCTCACGATTTTCAACATTTGTGAACAAGTCAATGGAAGTCAATAATTTTCGCGGATGAGGATTGATTCGCGAAAATAAAAACCTCGCGAAAATGTCTACTTTTACAGTTCTCTTAACATTAATGCTGCATCAATCATTAAAATATGCTCTGACATCACTACACAATGTCAATTGAAGGAATATATAATATTGAAGTATAATTTAATTTGAAAAAAGCAAGTCCATGGTATCAGTGATTAATGATTATATTGCTAATATAACATTGAGATGTTGAGCTTGTATGTCAATTTGTATTGAGAAGATGGTATGCCACAAGGTATAAATTTATATTCTTTTCCCCCCATTTTTGTGTAAAAGGTTGAATATTTGTCACAATAGATCGAAGTGATGTAAATATTTAAAATTCATGTTTTTGTATTTTGACTGGCCACTGAAGTGTGACTTTTTTACCCTTGATGAGTGGAAATAAATAAATATTATAAAAATGACATAATAAGTTTGTATTTCATTCTTATGTAATTATGACTTGTAAAAAACCATTCAACAATGTAAACGGCAAAGGAGGAATAAACCCGTCCCTTACCTGTTTTGGGTGTTTGTTTGGGGTTTTTCCCTTTAAATTTCTTCTTATCATTTCTGTACAAATACTGATAATAATTTTAAAAAATGAGAAAAAAATGAGAGGGAAAAAATTGATGCTATCTGATAGATTGGATCACTATCAAACAGATTTGATCATCACTTTATTGTCTCGCCCTGATGTAATCAGAAAGAGACTATGTTATCACTATTTCTGTCCGGCGTCTGGCGTATGCCGTATGCCGTCCGCCGTGTGCTAAGAAATACCTTTGTGACGCGATATCTGGAGATCCGTAAGGCCTATCGTGATGGGACTTGGTGGAGGGAAGGGGGGTGGTGCGTTCTGTTGCTGATTGATTTTTCAAGGTCATCGGGGGTCATACAACAAGGTCATCGGGGTCAAATATGCTTAAAACTTTTGAGACGCGTTGTGACGCGATATCTAGAGATCCGTAAGGCCTATCTTGATGGGACTTGATGTCAGGGAAGGGGTGGGGTGTTCTTTTGCTGATTAGATTTTCAAGGTCATTGGAGGTCATTGGAGGTCATCGGGGTCAAATATGCGGTCAAATAAGATCCGTAAGGCCGATCTTGATGGGATTTGGTGGAGAGAAGGGGGTGGTGTGTTCTTTTTGCTGATTAAATTTTCAAGGTCATCGGAGGTCATTCAAGGTCATCGGGGGTCAAATAGATCAGTAAGGCCTATCTTGATGGGATTTGGTGGAGGGAAGAGGGATGGTGTGTTCTTTTTGTTGATTAAATTTTCAAGGTCACCAGAGGTCATCGGGGTCAAATATGGGGTCAAATAGATCAGTAAGGCCTATATTGATGAGATTTGGTGGAGGGAAGGGGAGTGGTGTGTTCTTTTTGCTGAATAAATTTTCAAGGTCATCAGAGGTCATTCAAGGTCATCGGGGGTCAAATAAGATCCATAAGGCCTATCTTGATTGGATTTGGTGGAGGGAAGGGGGATGGTGTGTTCTTTTTGTTCTTAATTTTTCGGGGTCATCGGGGGTCAAATATGGGGTCAAATAGATCAGTAAGGCCTATCTTGATGGGATTTGGTGGACGGAAGAGGGATGGTGTGTTCTTTTTGTTGATTAATTTTTCGGGGTCATTGGGGGTCAAATATGGGGTCAAATAGATCAGTAAGGCCTATCTTGATGGGATTTGGTGGAGGAAAGGGGGGTGGTGTGTTCTTTTGTTGATTAATTTTTCGGGGTCATTGGGGGTCAAATATGGGGTCAAATAGATCAGTAAGGCCTATCTTGATGGGATTTGGTGGAGGGAAGGGGGGTGGTGTGTTCTTTTTGTTGATTAATTTTTCGGGGTCATCGGGGGTCAAATATGGGGTCAAATAGATCAGTAAGGCCTATCTTGATGGGATTTGGTGGACGGAAGAGGGATGGTGTGTTCTTTTTGTTGATTAATTTTTCGGGGTCATCGGGGTCAAATATGGGGTCAAATAGATCAGTAAGGCCTATCTTGATGGGATTTGGTGGACGGAAGAGGGATGGGGTGTTCTTTTTGTTGATTATTTTTTCGGGGTCATCGGGGGTCAAATATGGGGTCAAATAGATCAGTAAGGCCTATCTTGATGGGATTTGGTGGAGGGAAGAGGGATGGTGTGTTCTTTTTGTTGATTAATTTTTCGGGGTCATCGGGGGTCAAATATGGGGTCAAATAGATCAGTAAGGCCTATCTTGATGGGATTTGGTGGACGGAAGAGGGATGGTGTGTTCTTTTTGTTGATTAATTTTTCGGGGTCATCGGGGTCAAATATGGGGTCAAATAGATCAGTAAGGCCTATCTTGATGGGATTTGGTGGACGGAAGAGGGATGGGGTGTTCTTTTTGTTGATTATTTTTTCGGGGTCATCGGGGGTCAAATATGGGTCAAATAGATCAGTAAGGCCTATCTTGATGGGATTTGGTGGACGGAAGAGGGGTGGTGTGTTCTTTTTGTTGATTAATTTTTCGGGGTCATCGTGGGTCAAATATGGGGTGAAATAGATCAGTAAGGCCTATCTTGATGGGATTTGGTGGAGGGAAGGGGGTGGTGTGTTCTTTTTGTTGATTAATTTTTCGGGGTCATCGGGGGTCAAATATGGGGTCAAATAAATCAGTAAGGCCTATCTTGATGGGATTTGGTGGACGGAAGAGGGATGGTGTGTTCTTTTTGTTGATTAATTTTTCGGGGTCATTGGGGTCAAATATGGGGTCAAATAGATCAGTAAGGCCTATCTTGATGGGATTTGGTGGACGGAAGAGGGATGGTGTGTTCTTTTTGTTGATTAATTTTTCGGGGTCATCGGGGGTCAAATATGGGGTCAAATAGATAAGTAAGGCCTATCTTGATGGGATTTGGTGGACGGAAAAGGGATGGTGTGTTCTTTTTGTTGATTAATTTTTTGGGGTCATCGGGGGTCAAATATGGGGTCAAATAGATCAGTAAGGCCTATCTTGATGGGATTTGGTGGAGGGAAGGGGGGTGGTGTGTTCTTTTTGTTTATTAATTTTTCGGGGTCATCGGGGGTCAAATATGGGGTCAAATAGATCAGTAAGGCCTATCTTGATGGGATTTGGTGGACGGAAGAGGGATGGTGTGTTCTTTTTGTTGATTAATTTTTCGGGGTCATCGGGGGTCAAATATGGGGTCAAATAGATCAGTAAGGCCTATCTTGATTGGATTTGGTGGAGGGAAGGGGGGTGGTGTATTCTTTTTGCTGATTAAATTTTCAAGGTCATCGGAGGTCATTCAAGGTCATCTGGGGTCAAATAAGATCCGTAAGGCCTATCTTGATGGGATTTGGTGGACGGAAGAGGGATGGTGTGTTCTTTTTGTGGATTTATTTGTCGAGGTCATCAGAGGTCATCTGGGGTCAAATAAGATCCGTAAGGCCTATCTTGATGTGATTTGGTGGAGGGAAGGGGGTTGGTGTGTTCTTTTTGCTGATTAAATTTTCAAGGTCATCTGGGGTCAAATAAGATCTGTAAGGCCTATCTTGATGTGATTTGGTGTAGGGAAGGGGGTTGGTGTGTTCATTTTGTTGATTAAATTTTTCAAGGCATTACATCCCTTGCATTAACTACAATGCATACCTCTGTGACAGTGCTACATTGTATCATATGTTTCATCATCATTTCTTTCAAGTCACTTTTGATGAACAGGCGAGACGCGCCGTTCGAGAACCGCCTTGTTATTGTTATAACCCTAACCTACCATATACCCCAAAATACCACGACTGGGCAGGTTGGTACCACCAGGCGTGGAAGTTTTTTGATGACAAAATGGACCCAGCCCATATCCATATAGTTTGCACAATATACTGGACAAACTCATTGGGACAAACTAGCCTTGACAGCCGTGGTGTAGTGGGGAATTCTTCGTCTCTGGTGCGATAGGTCCCTGGATCAAATCCCAGGGGGATATTTTGGTCGATTTTCAACGTTGAAGAAAAAAGTCTGAAAAAAGTGGTGGGGGGTAGAGTTAGGGTTAATGTGAAAAGAGTAATCCCAGTACCTTCAATCCCACAAATGTTGGGTACCCATGTGCATGTAAAACTTTGTGAAAAAAGGGTGTCCAATCTTCTTAAACTTGTTTTGTTGTTGCAAAATTACAAAAATGGGAACGTTTTAATTAAAAATATTTGCAACCTTCTGAAATGAGGTTGTCTGTCTCAACCTGCAGAGGACAGAAAACTATTTTAAACATTTTTTTTTCAATTCATGATTGTGGAATTTCTCCATGCATTCCCATATCGACATTATTTTATCGTCCAACACACTTTTAATTTTAGACCAACATATTAATAGGTGGAATACAGACAGTGCAACATTCTTTGTAACTGCTGTTTAAGGGGGGACTTAAAGGTATATTATGTGTATTATCTTTCCAGGGAACGCCCTCAACATCAAAAAAAAGATTGAAAGATCTTCTTGCAGATTTACATTTCTGATCATAAATCGTACATACATTCCAAGTTACAGGGCGATACGATTCTTAATTACTTCAAAATCATGATTTTAGAGTGAAAATAAACTGTCGGATAACACCGACAGTTTATATTTTCACTCTAAATTCACTCTAAAAACATGATTTTGAGGTAATTAGGAATCGTATCGCTCTGTAACTTGGAATGTATGTATGATTTATGATCAGAAATGTAAATCTGCAAGAAAATCTACTTTCTAAAAAAAAAAATGAATAGAGGGCGCTCTCTGGAAAAGATCACATAATATGCCTTTAAGGAAGTTGTTTGTTGAATTTTATGAGTGCTGCAATTATTGTACTATGACTCAATATATAAGAAAAGTATACTTTTTTGGAAAGGAAATGGATCAGAGAATCCAAATTTGGCATCAATTTTGACCAAAAATGTTGATATTTTGAGAAAATCACAGAATTCACTTTTTAGAACAAAGCTAACAAAATTAATTTTGAGTAATTTTGTGGTCAAAATTTTCAAAAAATATTAGATTAGGTTAAGGTCATCAAGCGATTTGGGCATATTTTACTCACAATTATTTTTGTTAGCTTTGTTCAAAAATAATTGGGTCAAAAAAGTGAATTTTGTGATTTTCTCAAAATATCAACGTTTTTGGTCAAAATTAACGCCAAATTTGGATTCTCTGATCCATTTCCTTTCCAAAAATGTATATTTTATATGCATTTTATTAATAATTCAATAATAACAACACTCACAAAATTCAAAAAATCAAATCAAAAACTTCCTTGAGTCCCCCCTTAAAACATGCTTTTTTGTTTTGGGTGGTTTTTTTAATTTCTTATAATTTCTGTACACATATTGATATAAGGAAAAAAAGATGTCATAATGATTTTGAGGAAAAAGTGAGAGGCAAAAAATTGATGCTACCTGATAGATTGGATCACCTGTCAAACAAATTTGATCATCAATTTATTATTGTTTTAATGTGAACAGAGTAATCCCAGTACCTTCACTCCCACAAATGTTGGGTACCCACCCATGTGCATGTAAAACTTTGTGGAAAAGGGTGTTCAATTTTATTCATTTTTTATTCATTTTTGGTTGCAAAATTACAAAAATCTGGACTTTGTAATATAAAATATTTGCAAAATTCATGATTTATTATCATCCAACACACTTATTTTAGACCAACAGGTAGAATACAGACAGTGCAACATTCTTTGATAACTGTTGTAAAACATATGTATATTATTTTAGCCCAAAATATTTCATAATTTCACAGAAATGTGGGTATTTTTGTACTCGAGAAAGAAAATTCATAAAGGATGCATTTTCCATTCCTTTATACAAGCATGATAGTTTTTTAATTGGGGATCCCGGGAGAGTAATCGAGACACCCATTTCCAAAAATTGTCAGAAATCTTATGTGATCTTGTTGAAAGACAATAAAATTCAAGCACAGACAGGCACATTAGACCACTGTGAAAACGAATTGGATGATCCAATTGTATTGAAGGTGTATTTCATGTTCATCAAACATAGAATTTTACCAATGTATGCTTTGGCAAAAAAAACAAAAGAAATTTAACATTTAAATGAATGCCGACCCAAAAATTTTTTGACTTGTCAAAAAACCAATAAAAAAGTGTACAGATTTATTTAAATTTTTTTATGGAAAAAACAACAGACCCAACCTCGGAGGTCCGTTTGCCCGTAACATGTGGGAAGGTGGGTTTTCGTCTTATTGCTGTTTGGTGTAAAGACAGCAAAAATCTGGAGAAAACATACTTTTTAGCAAAGCTTTCGCCATACATACGGGTATGAATTGCACATGGTGGATCCAGCAGGTCCATGGATGAAGATATGGGAGTCCGAGGAGGATTGTGTTTCTTCAAGAGTTCTTTCTGTCAGGTTAAGAAGGGGCCAGACCATGAACGCATTTGTAAGTTATAAGCAGCATCTTGTGTTCAATGCGTTCGGTGATTGGCAACCAGTGACACAGTAAGGGCGCGTTCCCACTGTGGCTGTTTGATACCAAGACGTGCTACATCGAGTCTACTTCCAAGCCTTGTGGGAACGCGCAATAAGGGGGTTCGGCCCTACATCAACGATGTAGGGTCGAAACCTACTCGAAGAGGTAGTCTCGCACCTAGGACGTGGTATCAAAATCGCTAGTGAAAACGCGTTTTACTTATCGTATGTGGACTCGTACCACTTGTTCCACAATAACAAGCGTGTTGCGTCAGACTGCGCCGCCGTCCGCCGCGCGCTTCAAAATGCAATTTCACGCGGCCAAATGTTATGCACGCGTGGTATTTACGCAGTAAGTATGCACGGCGCACTCGCTTAAACTTGTAAACAAGTAACATCCGGGTAAGTGGACTCGATACCACATCGGTATTTTGATGTATTTTTATCGCACAATGAGAACGCAACATCACTGTTATGCATGTAGACTCGCACCTAGGTATGAGTCCACATTCGCAGTGAGAACACGCCCTAAGCCTAGCCACAAAATTTTGTACACGCTGAAGCTAATACCAATCATACTTTGGTAAGGCATAGTTTATTCCTGAACATATTCTCTAGCCATTTCCAGTATGTTGATATTGATCAGTGCAATTGCTGTGGAGAGGTCTGCAGTAAGCTAACCATAACAAGTTTACTGTGTTTCTGGGTCTTTTTCTGGTGTGATGCACTCAATGGATATACAATTTACAAACTAAGCATATCAGCCAAAAGTAGAGTTTTACTAGCATCTGGTACCTTCTACCTTTCAAATCGGGCCTTCAAATTTTCAAATCTGGCAATTATATCAAAATTTAGTGCAAATTCCCAAACATGTAACTAGCCACAACTCGCCTAACAACCTTCGATTGATTTGTATGAAGCAGGGCCATGTGAGGTCATAGCTACCATATTATTATATAGCAAGCTTAGTGCCCAATAAGGAGTGCATCATAACAGAATGGTCAATTATTTGTAGGGGTGTTTTTCAATGCTGAGCTGCATTGCTTAGTGTGGGCTGACAATGGGACCCAAGTGCACCTTTCAGGCAAGGCATAAAAAGTACTTGCAAAGAATTCTTTTTTTTAAATACAAGTTGTAGAATAATCGCCAAACTTCAGATTCAGAAAGAGAAGAGATCAATCGAATTAATGATGAAGAGTGTACATTTTTAAACTATTTAGTGTTTTTTCAAACCAGTCCATATGTTTTACCTGAAAACTAGTAAATTCACCGGAGTGTGCACTCTAGTGTGGCGAATGTGCTTTAACTATTAAGCTGAACATTTCGGAACTCTCTCTCCTTTAACAACTGCTTTTATAATGATGCAAAGAGATAATTATGCGTTATAATAAAAACAAAAATGTGTCGATCACAGCGTAAACGATTCCCCAGCAACTGGTGCCTATCGTGCGTAACGGCGTCTTTTCGCAATGGCAAGGGTGCAGTAAAACCGGAAGATGTGATATACAGATAGTTAATTAACCAATCGCAGTTCTAATCAACAAGAACCCACGCCGCGTTGCGACTGTTTTGGAACGCACTGCATGCAAGGACACTCAACATTTGTAATGATCGCGAGCGCTCGAATCATGACGCTGTGAACGACAAATATTTGTTTTGATTAGGGTAAAGCTGCCAGTTTTTCAGTCAGCGCCTATATTCCGTCACTTCGACAAAATCGTGCAATTGCATCGGTCGCCATTTTAAAGCAATACTGGGCATCAGTATGCGGCGTTTTTTAAGGGAAGTGTCAACCCTATTATTTTGATGATCAACTTTTGCTTCTAAGTTTGAGAATATTGAATAAAAGTACATACAAGTATACATTTTTAGAAAGGAAATTTGATAAGGAAGCCGATGGTGATATCAATGTGATACCAAATAAACTAAATTTTGAGAAATGAACCAAAAAGCCATTTTTTTACCCCAAATTTTTCAGACAGCATAACTATAAAATAAAAAATGGTAATTTGTTCTAATATACGTTTTTGTAAATAAAACAATTTTGTCTAGGAGGCAATTTTTTCTTTTTCCAAAATAAAGCTTGGTTTTGGAAATATTGCTAAAAACATCGGAAAAGTGTAAAAGTCGTGTTTTTTTGCGTACATTTCGCTAGAAATGGATGCATATCTCGAGTTTAAAATCCATAATCGAAAAAATAAAAAAATGCCTCCTAGCGCTGAAAGTCCTCTACACAATGGTAGTAAAAGCTTACCTGATAGTTTGATATATTTTTAGTTATGTTGTCTGAAAATTCGTAAAATTCCTTCAAATTTGGACTTCTAGAAAACATCGATTTAGTGAAAAATATTGACATTTTCCACCATTTAAAGCTAAATGTTCACGGAACACACGGGCGTGTGACCTAAAAAGCGAGTATACTATTATGAACAATCATAATAAACTATCAGATTCAATTTATATTGTCACAATGTGAAGAAATTGGAAGAAAACTGAAATTTAAATGATCGTAAGATTGGCCTTTGTTTACATTTTAGACATTGTTTTGCGCTCTTGTTTTTCGCGTCTACGTCGCGGCGCGTCTAGTATTACGCGCGGGAAGTTTCAGCGCGCGACGCAATGATCGAACAGCTGTCGCAGCATTTGAAAAGCGCGGAACTCCGCTTAAATTCCCGCCAAATAACCATGCACCTTTTCCCGACTCAAACTTACCAAAACAACAATTTATAATCACCCAAAAGAACGGGAAATAATCGCTTCCGATTAGTTACTTATGATGGCAATGATAGAATTCATATAAAAGAATAGAGAAATATGAAATTCAATTTTTGAAACAAGTGCCGGGTTGACACTGCCCTTAAGCCGTTAGTTTATAACGAAGGGGCAATTTTCATTACACGGTTTGTAAATAATACTCAAAATTTGTTGAAAATTTGTTTTCTATCCATCATTTTTCAAATATTTTGCGATTTATTCATATTGTGCCTCATATCAATGACAAGCAGATGTGTTCCGATGATTGCGTCACTGCTTGGCCACCTGCTTGTGAAGGTGGGAGGGTCTCATTCAAAATGTGCAAAATTCACCACTATCAGAATTATCTGTTCAATGAAGTGTTGCATACAAAAAAATGTACAGTGTAAAAACGCAGGTGTTCAGGTACCCTACTCAAATGAATGTTTACATATTATATGCAAAACTGTTTTAAGCTGGGTACTTGAAGAACCCTCGTTGTCCAAAACTGTTTAACATTTTTGATGTGCTCTTTTGACTTCAGAGAACAAAAGAGTGATGATTTTGGCACATTCAGATCCCTAGTCCCAAGTATAAATGCGACAGAGCTCTAGAACATGTGCATATTGTGTTGCACATCATTTGAAAGTTCATCTTTCCAGTAATACCAAATTTATTGCAATTACTTTCAGAGCTCATCCACATGCTTTGGAATTTGGAATAGTCTCAATCTGAAATCGCCATTGTCATTAAAGGTCAACATAGCAAAAATGTTGTCAGTTTAAAAAGACTGTCGTTCTTAGAGTTACCCTGCTTAGATTTAAAAAACAGTGTTTAATTAAGCAGAGTATTTAAACGGCAGTTGCAACACATGAATAGAGGAACACATCAGCTTATCATCGATACGAAATGCAATAAGACTCTTAAATATTTGACAATTTAGCGATTGAAATTTACGAACTTTCTTTGAGCAGTTTAGAATAGAAGAAAATGGCCGTCTAACCACCCTGTACTATTATAGGTTTAAGATTCAAACAGATAGCCAAATTCTATCTCCAATGAGTGGTCCTACTTCCAGAAACTAAGAACCATCCTGTAAATTGAATAGGTCAGGAATCCAAAGACAATTACAATCCTTATAATCTCAATAACAATTTATTTATCTCACTATCTAATCTACTACATACAAAATGGTTACAAAAGTTATGATACATTTTTGATTATTATTCACAAATTTCTTTTCACATCAATAAAAATCAGTGACCGGCACGTTAGATGAACAAAGACAAATTTACCCGGACTACAAAACCAATTAAATCTGGCTATTGAAATTTAAACTTGCCAATATATAACAATTTGTTACTTTTAATAGCCTAATCACCAGGAAAAGTAATTTGTGAATACCAATATCTCATTTTAAAGCTATAATAAACATGTTTAAAAAATATCAAATTAGCAACTAATTCATACAACATAATTTGACACCATGGCTATATCACACCGTGTAAAGGACCGGCGCCGATCCATTATAGGGCTATTTACTTTGCGTGATACAGACATGGTATGCATAATCAACATTTAAAATGCTTCAACATTTAAAACGCCTGAACGATTAAAAAATCATAATTCCAAGATACAAATGGCAAATTGAATTTCTAACTAATGATCAATTTACAATTTTGTTAAGACATAATCAAACCGTGCCTGATTTGGCATCAAAAAAGGATTGCACTGTTTTGGATATCACTCAAGTGTAATAATGGCAGCCATAAGCTTATCAATTATTCATACATCAAATTGGTTCATTGGTTCGAAACATTTCTGCGGGGCAGTTATTCGACTTGTGAATGATTGTTCTTCAAAATGGGATACAGGATGAAAATATTTTAATACAATTAGTCGCTGTTTTGACATACCGGCACATCACTTTACTAAAATTCTGTTGTGATGTGCCGGTATGTCAGAACAGCGACGAATTCATACAAATAAATAGGACTGTTTAATGAAGCCTGGGATCAAGTGTGGGTTTAGCATTTTTGTTGAATTATAATTTATATGAAAATATTTCAAAACTTTGTCCAGTGATACCAAGATACACACGGACAAGTCAATGTGATTTAGTTGTCACCAGAATAAAGAGTATTGTAGAGTCATGAGAATACAGCCGACCAAAAAGTTCCCGTCCAGGTGCTTACCGAATATTATGAAAGCTTCTTTCCTTCAACTTTTATTGCAGGTATCATAAAATAGTACTATTTGTGGGCATGACTCGTATTATTGTGGGCATGACTCGTATTATTTATCTATTGGGTTATTACATCAAATCAACCAAAATTCTGAAAATGTGTACAAGTCACCTCAGATTTTGCTTAAATTAATTTCTAACATTCACACAAGATTAGACATTAACAACTGTGTTAGTTTGAAATTGGAGGGCAATGGCTGCCTGCCAGAGTCAAAGAATTTTGGCATTTTTTTGATATTTTTGTCTGCAACCAATTATCTATTAAATGAGTCCGGCTGTATCCTTCCTTGGGGGCAACAACTTTCATATGATTGTCAACATATGAATGTTTAATACACATGCAATATGAAGCTTTTACCGATTATCAACCATGATTTTGAGGGTGGCCTTAAAATGGAAATTAATTTTAGACTAATTTGGTGTTTTTAGCTGCATGTAGAGAGAAAGGGGGATGAGATACTTGTTTTGAGGCCAGTTCTAAACTATTTGGGTTAAAGTCTCCCTAAAGTTCCACTTTCCAGCTTTTTAAAATTTCAAAACACAACATATTCAATGACACGAATCGTGCACACTTGAAAGGGGGATACTTTCCAGCTTTTAAAATTTCAAAACACAACATATTCAATGACACGAATCGTGCACACTTGAAAGGGGGATACCATCCGAATGTGTTCATTTATACCCATAGATATTAGAAGTGAATTTCTGCCAAACCTGAGGCGACTTGTACCCCAACCCCCATTGGTTGATTTGATACGGAATGACCCTCTTCATGGTATGAATTAAATAAGACACTGCATGGAGGACAATTAAATATACATTGAAATAATGCCAGGAACATTTCATGGTGCGCAAGGATTTTCCCAATGATATAGCAATAGATTTTGAATGAGCTTGCATAATAGGTCCGGATCAGGAATGTTATGGTTGAAGTTTCTATAATGGCGGTCAGCCATAGTATTGTCCACCTTGGATTCATGTTAAAACATTATATATATTGCATATTGAATACTGGGTCTACAGAAAAGAGCGATTGTTTTATTTATATTCTTCCGAATGTTCCCTCTGTATGGATTCTCCATGACCCAATATTGCTTCTATATTATATACACTATATACAGCTATTGTCTTTGGGCTGATAACACCTAGCTTTCGTTATCACTCTCTGCCAGCTCTGTAATTTGTGATGATTGAAGCTCTGGGATGCTACTGATTCTCATGAATTTACTGCTGGCATACTTGGTTCTGACAGCCTGAAATAATAGAAAAGTCAAATGAAGGAAAAACGTTATCAATGTTTTGACAATGATTTAGATGTGTTATGTAAATAAGAGCCAAGTCTTTCGATAAAGTCAAAATCATGCAGTCCAAACTCTTCAGAAAATTCCACAAGATATGCTGTACACTATAAATAGGATTTAAATTGAAATCAAGAGTGGCAGCATGCCTTTAACAGATAATCATGCACAGCCCTCTCCCCACCTAACTGAGGCGGCTCTTGATGGTGTTTGAATCTAATGGATTATATTTCAACTGTTTATATATTATAGTCCAATTAATAATTGCATGAAGGATTGCAGTCCCATGCACACATGGTCCTCGGCGCTTAACGCATTGTACGCAATACGCCGTTTCAATGCGTTCGTTCAATTATTAATCTTACTATAGTACCTTACCTGATATTTTGACTTTGGTGATTTCTGGACCATAAGTGCCATTCTCTTTACTATGGGTAGAAGATGACATTCTGTGTAGCTACTGTAGTGTACCAAAGTTGAGCTCTGTCGAATAAGATTAAGACAACTAATTAAAATCAAGAAATGTGATTGCTGCGACTTCCTAACATTTGCATTCGCTATAAAGTATGATCTTGTGTATGTCAGTACAAACATGCTACAATTCTTTTGAATTATAATTAATCAGTTCAATAATTTCTTGATTTTAGCGTCAAGCTCGCATTCATCCAAAGTGTAATAACGCACTGCATCGCATACATCTGGCACCCTTTCACTCCGCGGCTATGCATCAGTTTCATATGCGTGTGAATAATTGAGAAATTGTTGACCTAATGTTAGTGCTAGTCACTCGCTTCTTACCACATTACTTTTCTTTCAAAAACTGCATTAATAAAAGCAATCCATAGGATGAACGAGGCGGGTCAAGTGCTTGGATCATGACATTCATCGACAAATTTATTTGTTTTGAATTTAACTTGTGTTAGAATTTCAACTTACCCATTCTACATCTGGTTCAATGAGCTGCATGGATAGATAGAGTGCAGCAGCAGCAATCTCCGATGGATCATATCTCACAAAGTCTAACTCTGGCAAAGTCAACTCCATCAAGTACTTGGCTAGCGTGTGCTTCTGGGCATCAACCTAAAAAATACAAACATAATGAGATATAGTTTTCTATCATTTCCAAAGAAAAGCCTGCGTATTTGGCTATAAAGATCTAGGAATGGTTCATGATTACCAATTCAATGTACTGATCAGTTGATTGGTGAGGGTATAGTCTATTTCACTATCTCTAGACAGTGTTGTCACATTTCACACAATTGGTTAACAAAGGACAGTGAAGTCACGGCCTCATAGACTATATTAGTGGTTGTTGCAAAATGTGCCATTATCTAGTGCCTTGAGGAAAGATTTAGTGGATTGAGCCAACTGGCATTTATTTACACTAACAAAATATGTCAATACAAGTAAAGATTTAAGTTCATACTCAATGTCAAAAAGAATAAAATCCCAGTTTTACTTACCCCTCCAGCCTTTGAATTCCTCCTCAGGAAGTGAATGCACAGGGGCTTTCCCATTCCAAATTCTAGACCTTCAAGAATGAGCATCTCCATGCTGCGGATCTGGGCCTTTGTGTATGCATTGTCGGTGATGTAGACAAAGTCGTTGATCTCTGGTGGGTACATCTCTTCATATTTGGCAGCAATAAACATTGCAGTCACACCAACTAATTGTAATTTACGCTTGGACACAGATTGTACCTATTGAGAAAAAGGAAAAAATGCATGAAATTATAGTAGAGTTTAATTACGAAAAGCCAAGGCAATTTTGGTGATGGTATCTAAACTGACTACTACAATTATAACGGATACATATTATAACACATATTCGCCTGGACAGCGCGCATGCTTCATAAATCGCAAAATGCTACTAACCAAAGCCGTGAGGTCGAGCATACATATTGCGCACCACGGATGTCCGTTGCAGTTTTTTGGGGGAGGGGTTGACCTCGCGTACTTTACGTGAGATCAAACTCATGTGACGTGCGTCCATTGAAATAAGTCTTCCTCAAATATCTATCATCCACTGGATCACAAGAGTATAGAACACTCAAACCCGACTCTGGATTGGATGTTAAGCCCTCAAGACAAAAGTAGTCATTCAGGGAGATGCTCAGCATTAGTTAGCTACCACACACCTGGGACCAGACCCTTCGGGGTATTCCAAGCAGTCTTCATCAATCACGTGACCCTACATCAGTGGGTCAGTTGCCTGATGAAGTGATGGACGTATCACCACAGGCTGAAAAAGTAGGCAATACGGAAAGCTCCTTGCCGGGAAATTTGAGCATTTGGAGGGAAAATTTGGCATTTGGAGGGAAATGTTACTCTTTCATTAAGAAATGCATTCCATTTTGGAGGGAAATTTGGAATCGCTTGCCGGGAAAAAAACATTTTTTCAGGCCATGCGTATCACACGCAACGTAGCGGTTTTAAAAAGTTCCAGTATTAGTCTATATATCATTTTATTCTCAACGACTGGATGACTAAAAACATTTATATTTAAATTATAATCCAAATAAAAAATTGTCTACCACAGCAGCTGCGGCATCATGAGCGCTCGCGATCATTACAAAAGGTTGAGCGTGTCCTTGCATGCAGTGCGTTCCAAAACAGTCACATCGCTGCGTGGGATCTTATTGATTAGGGCCGCGATTGGTCAATTGCCTATTTGCTCACAAGCAGGCATGAGAATGGAGTTTTTGAAAATAGCAGGAAAGTGGTGAAAGAGCGCGTGAAATTGGGCAAAAAAGGCTGAAATTAAATCAAACTGAAGTTTTGACTACAAAAAAGCAGGAATTCTTGCTTTTTCCTGAAGATTCTCATGCCTGCACAAGTATGTCACATCTTTCGGATTTACTGCGCCCTTGCCGGCGCGAATGACGGGGTTACAAACCAGTCGCATGGGACGCTGTGGAATCGTATACGCTGTGATCGACAAATTTTTGTTTTGATTATAGTTGATAAAGTTCAGTGGAGGAAATTATGTATCATACTTAGTGCTTATAATTCCTGAAAAAAGGAAACATTCGGCGTCTTTCCACAGAAAAGAGCTAGTTAAACGGGTTATCTTACCCGGAATGAAAATTTTGTGTCGGCGCTTAACTGACACGTTTCCACAGAGCGCAAACCGTTTAAACCTTGCGGTGTTGGTCGAACGCACCGCATCTCTGCTGCCATAACAAGGCTGCGTATAACCGAGCGTACTAATGCACGAGCCGTGAGCGTGAGGCGCACAATGTGTACGCGCGTGAAAGGTAGGGCGCGTTATGATTCCAAATTCAGTTTTAAAAAATATCATAAACCGGTGTGTTTCCACGGCGCAGGGTGCCGATCTTGAGCGGAAATAACCACCTTTGGAGAAGGTTATAATAAATCGTTTATGGGTGATAATCGGTTTATCAATAATCCAATTGTGTGTTTCCACAGGAGAACTTACCGGAATTGCAATTTCTTACACGGCAATAACCGGAAAGTTCAGTTCTGTGGAAACACGCCGATTGCCATACCAAGCTCAGGCTGTGTGTGCCTTGATTGATGCGCTTACAATCTGATAGTGACAAATCTTGGCATTGTTATGCATGGCACAGAGTGAAATATCAAACTATCGAGATGAATAAATAATGTACATCAAACACTGTAAATTTGACTACATACCTGTAGATATCTATCAATGAGTTGAACTGTGAGGAATAGAGTCTCTTGCAAGAGATGAAACCTAAGGTGTACTTGTACAAGCCAGTCTACTAAGATGGTTCTCATTCTGCCGGAAACCTCCTGGTCATTCATATAGTCTGCTCGTACCTTAAATACACGCTACAAAAGATTCAAAATGTTATGAATGTGGTAATTTTGTTATGAACTTTGCTTGACTGAACAGATATCAAATATTGAATTGTGGACAGTCTGGATACATGTACCAAAGAGACTTTTTAGATAACTTAAATAATACACCAACACATTTCCCAATGCATGAGGCAGAGATCATCGGCTGAATTATTGTTATGGTAAGAAATGATTGATAACATTCAGTTAATATAAATGATGGTGTATACTTCATCATCCCATCTAAAGACTGAACAGATTCATTCAAAGAAGAAAGACTTCATCTATGACCCAAATGTAGGAGTTAGACTTTTGATCCTCAATTACAAATGTCATGTGACGTCATGCACTTAATTCAAAGCTGTGATTGTGGAACACTGTTGTACATCCCTTGAGTATTCAGAAAAATTAGTGTACACATGCAGATCAGATTATTTTTTATTTAGAATTGGAGTACATAATGGAACCCTTTCCATCCAAAACTTCATAAATTCCTGCAAATAAATTGCAATTCTATAAACAAAGCAAATAATTCTTTACCAATAAGCCACATGCCTCGCCATATCCAAAACATGCACCCCTGACTTGTGACGTTCTTGTGCATTTGAGGCGTGTATTTTAAATATTTGATGATTGAGAACTATTTGTTTTGATTCTGCTTCATGCTTAACAGTAACCATGTGATTTGTCTACACATACCTCTAAATGCCTGAGATATTTGTAGATGTCATTTACATAGACACTGCATAGTTGTGGGTTATCATGGTCATTGTGATCTATGTCTTCAACAGATGGTACCATTTGTTCAGATGAAAATGCAGCAAGAGCATTGCTAACCTCCTCCATATCCATTGCCTCTGGGGAATTGACCTGCGGGAAAATAAGTTTTTACACATAGCTAAAGCTAAATTTTGAAACCGGAATCTTTAATACTGTACCAATACTTTTAACCTACATGGAAGTATGAATGTGATTTTTTAATTGCATGCAATTAAGTATTTTTTCTTAAACTTGTTGTTTACACACCATGAACTATACAGTCTTAATTAATATTTAAACAAACAATTGCGGAATAGCATAATAATTGTGATAACAAATACTAGCATTGTGTGCTGGGTATGCGTACACACTAACTCTGTATACTGTGCACAAGTCCCTGTGTATGCATGCTATAATCAAAACAAATAATTGTTGATTATAGCGTCATGATCCGAACGCTCGTGATCCAAAGGTTGAATACTGTCTAACGATGCAGATGCACTGCATTCTAAAACAGGGGTATGGGACCCAGATAGAATTGTGACAGTATGAGACAATTATTTGTTTTGATTATATTGTTCATTCAATCATTAATCCGACTAAAAGAGCAACAAGGAGACGTTACATACAATTCCAAAATATTTCAAAGCTTACTGATTTTATTAATTTTATCTTTTGTGTTGTGATCATAATTGAAGGTCAAAAATTAGTTTTTTTAAATTCAATGGAAAACGGGTCTACAAAAGACAGTGTGAGATTGTTGGATTTGATAATCGGGAACCGCGCACCGCCCCGCCCTACTCAAAGAATCCTCTTGAATGATGTGTGTATATTAGGAAAGACTGGCTCACCACTGTGCGTGTAATCTGCTCTTCTGGAAGACTAAGCCCAGCAACAGATTGAAGAGAACTTGTGGCTTTGGATTTTGTCATGCCTCTTGTTGGCCTTGGGTCTTTCTTGTTCATCTGAAAATAAAATTGTCAAGAATGCATCATATTATATACCAGGTCTGGGAAAGGGACATTCCGAAAGTTACCTGCAGGACAAATTATTCATTTACAATATTCGCCGTGAAGAACCAGGGTTGTGATATTTTTTACTTGTGGCTTGACTAGCCTTTTGAGAGAATTATGAAACCTCTACCTTGATGAATAACTTGCGCGTATTTAAGTCTTAACGGGAAGTCCGATGGGAAATACAGTTCCTGCTGCAATTAAATAGAAATGTAGTAAGAATCTTCATACAGAATTTGTTTAAATAAGATTGATAAGATTTAGTTTCCAAAACCTACCTTCTTTGTGTCCTTTGTTTCTTTCAACGCCACATTCTTGTCTATTGCACCCAAGGCCTTTCTGGTGAGTGGTCTGGAAACAAACGACTTTCCAGCAATCTTCCCTGGCAGGACAACACCAGCATTTTCGGAGGAAACATTCGTCTGTTCAAAGAAAAAATGTACAAATTTTTAAAATAATCTCAATTGAATCTATTCTATTCAAACCATCAATCTTTCCATGACATGAATGTAGGTATCCGACATAGTGAACATTTGTGATACTGACCAGTGATCATATCCCTTCGTTGCCCTAGGTTTTATTCTTTAACCTAGATTTCCTTTCAAAATGTTGTGATTTTTTAACTTAATTTTTTTTCAAAGTCCAAAAGTATAAAACTTGATCTGAGATGACTCGTATTTGACCCAAAATATTTCACATGATACCCCATGATCCACACATGGCTCGTCCTCTTTACCTGGAGCTACTTTTTAACTAAAATTTTCAAACAAAGGATAACCTCTATAATAGAGCATGATATGAACATCCTCCCTAACCATGTTCATGCCAGTGCATGTAGGCCTGTGTAGCTTTGCAAAGATATGCACAAAATAATTTGTGCATGCACAGAACATTTCATTCATAATAATAAGTCATAACAATTGACAAATTCATGCTTTGACTTGCCCCTTGTTGTCCCCTCCCTGTTTATATTATTCATGCATTAATCCTTCTTAAGTACAACATTATTCACTCGTGTCACTGTTAGACAGACATGTTCATACAATTTTGAAAATAAAAATATCGCTTTGAAAATGGATTAAATGGAAACAAAGAACTTTACAATAAAAAATGATGGTTCAACCTTGTCTGCAGGCTGAATAATAAAAAAGTAATTTAAGCAAAAGTAGTTTGCCTCATATTGCTGAAAACTGGGCAAGTCATGGCTCATGCACATTATAAACCATTTTATTTAGGTAAAAAGGGTTTACTTTCATGTTGTCTAGTTGCTTGTGCTGGGGTTATTTAGACACCAGTGAATACTCCACGCCCAGTTTGTACTAAATCGCTGGATTTAAAAGAGATAAACATTGATGATTGAGTTTTCTACATATTTTTTCTAGAAAAAAGTGTCGCCCTCTAGTCAATAATATGAACATCCATATCACTGTCAGTGTCATTATAACCATCGGCATCATCATTATTGTATGCATTGTGCAGGGAAATATTGAAGGCTTTACATGCAGCCAAAAAGTTACCTGCATATGTGCATGCGTGCATGTGGTATTTCGTACACTGCCTCAATCATATTCATCACAGAAACAAGTCAAGCCGGGAACATAGGCCTACCCCTCCCGAGTACCGACCCTGGTTGCACAGGAATCAGTATTACTATACTATTGGGCAGAAAAATGTCCCTAATTCACACGTTTTACAAACTTGATGCACACCCGCTCGACTGAATTTGTCTGTGGGAGAGCTATGGAATGAAAGCATGAGTTGGCATCGGCCGATCCTAGTCGAATATTATAATATTTTTCTGAATAAAATTAGTAAAAGTTTTGCTTTGAACAAGTACGTAGGCCTAAACTAAACAGTAAAGGCTAGGCCTATGGGATTCCAATCATGTTATGTTCACGTATCATCATGGTATTCTATGTAGGCTAATTGCTGCTCCTAAATATCTCAACCTGAAACTATTTCCAAGAAATGCTGGCTTGAAGTTGAATCGCACTTTGAATGAAGTGTGCTACCTTTCTCAGCATCGCCCTTTTGAAACTTTGTGATCTTGAATCATGTCACTCAGCAGTCATTGCATGCATTGTGGAATCAATACGAATGCTAAAAAAAGGGTTAGGCCTAGGACAAACGTAAAAGATTGGGATGCCTTTTAATAGTTGGGGCCAATCTTTATATTTTAATCCTGGCTAGAGTATTAGGCCTAGTTAATATTAATTCAAGAAATACCCAGCCCGAGCATCCTTCCCTTCTTCTTGTCGGCCATTTTCTTTTTGTTAGAATTATTATTTGTTGCCATTTTATTAATAATTTAATGTGAGACATGAACATTCATGAAAAACGTTGGAATAAGAAGATTGGATGAAGTGTGAACATTTCTTCCTGACCTATCGGACAAAAGGGACTAATTTGTCTAATAATGTAATTTTTGTATGATCCGTTGCATTTTATTTTTGTCATGAAGCAGAAGTGGTCATTTAAAAACCACGGCATCGACAAGCAAACTGCAAAGCATCAGTATCAATCATCATTCAACATTTACAGGTTTATAATAATAATAATTACCACTCCACTTCGCACTCTTAAAGCCATGATTGTTCGATTTGTGTTCGTTGATTAAACGGTAAAGTAAGCTCTATGATATCAAAGTGAAAACGTCTTGTGAAAATTTCTGTCTACGACAAAACAGCTTGCAGTTTCAGAATGAAATGAAAATGGATTCTCTGGTCGCTCAGCTGTCCGAAAATACTACTTCCGGTTCTGCATAATGAGCTTCGAATACCCCGCGCGACGTTTCTGATTGGATAGCGTGGAACTGATATCGTTTTCTGATTGGCTCTCTGCGGCGGTATCAAAAGGAAAGAGATGCGTTTCTGCGGCAACATTTTTGGTCTCTCCATTGTTGCCCAAGGGATGAGAAGCTGTAGTAAAATAAAAACAAACATAAATAAAACCCAGGTTTATAAATTACATTTTACATTGGTGTGATAAATATAAACATCATATGGTACTATGGAGGAAAAAACTTTGCTTTTATAGTGTTCGGGATTTTTTTTCATTTTTATTGCTTAATTTAATTTAAATAATTCTTATTTCATTTTTTTTTATTCTTTAATAAAACACCTATTTTAAAGTTCGTTCCATTCATCAGCCCCATCGGATGCCGGTCATTATTATTATTTTATTTTTTTCAGAGGAAAAAGTGACATTAGACTTTGCTTGTTTGCTTGTTGTTTTAATAGTTGTTTGTTTGTTTGTTTGTTCTTTCGTTGATAGACGTGAACACACACTCAGGTGACCAGACTCAAGCTTTTAGAATGTTCATTATTAGTCACTCAAAGATCAATTTAAATCTATACCATTCAAAAGGCAAACTAATTTGAGGTAATTTTCTTATCTTGGATTGTTACCCTCCAATTACTTCAATCTAGGGACTGTTCATTATTTCCACTGGATGAGCGCCGGGAGCAAATGACGCAAAGTCGACAAAGTTGAAGTCATGCCCCTCCCCTTCACAACTTCACAAAACCGTATGACACCCCGCCCCCCCCCCCCCCCCCCTTAAATCAAAGGCTACACAAATTCGTATGACCCTCCCCAACCCCCTGATTATTTTTTTTTGGGGGGGGCAACATTTACGGTTTTGGGGGTACCAATGTACCTTTTCCAGAAAAAATGCCACGCCCCCCCCCCCCCTTAAAAAATCCTGGTTTGGAGTGATTTTAGAGGCTATTTTGGAGTGTAAATGCCATTTTTTTCTGCGCTTCGCGCATATTTTCTTAAAACCTATCGACTTCAAAAACTTTTACTATGAGACGACTTCTGGACAGCAAATCGACGATATGGACAAACAGCTATATAATCATCAACGGTCGAGACATTAGAGCCACAGGGTGTATAATGATACAAAATCCAATTTCATGATTTATAAATGTGATTTATTGCATGTTTTTCACATCATCTGTGCTTTATACACCAATGCTCACAAAAGTAGAATATTCACTGGATTATATGTTTCTGCTCAGAATGTTCTAACTTGTTTGGGTTATAAAGACTCACAAAACCACCCAAAATGTATAAATATGAAAAAAATCCAACTCACTACGCTCGCCATTACTAATTTCACACAATAAAAAGGAGGGCCAGGGCATCATAAAATTATTGGCCGTTCAGATAGGGCACAAACAAAATTTGCCAACGTATCCATGAACAAAATTCCAAAGGTAAAGACAGCCCCTTAAGTATGTGACAAGTTGATTTTTTTCGGGGAGGGGGAGGGGGGGGGGGGGGGTTGTGTAAAAAGCTACTGGTTAGCAGGGGGGTCATGTAATTTTCAGTTTCAGCTGTAGGGGGGGTTGGGTAATTTTAACATACGAGTCTCGAAGTTGTCCCAACCCGCCCTCCACCATAAATAATGAACGGTCCCTTAGAGCCACCAAATCACATGGCAAATGTTAGCGAAAGCTCAAATTCCACGCGCTACGCGCGCATATGTTTAGTCAACGAAGTCTTGTTGGTTCACTTTTATATCTCGCCCCTCCAATGTAAAACCTAGCTACACCACTGATAAAATTATCAAATGTTGACACCCTTTCCGTCCCCATCTACAATTGTGTAGATCCAATGAGCTTCCAGATCGCCACCATGATGAGTCCTTATACTGTACGGTTCCTGAACCCTCACCACAACGCTGGGCTTATAATCAATCAGTACTTTTGAATCAATTTACCACAATTGCATGAGTGTTGTCGTCAGGCACTACCCTTTTCCCCCTTTTGCAGTGGCGTATCCAAGTCCCCCCCCCCCCCCCCCCAAGAAAAAAATCAGAAAGAGGAACAACTTTAAACAAGAAATGTCTTTAAAAAAGACAACGCCTCAGCTGAAACAAACAAAGATTTCTGTTTCAATAGGGTTAGGTGTATGGTTTTCACAAATTATTCAAAGTGAAATGTTAAAGGTGTTAAAGTGTAAAAATGAATTTGTCTTGGCATGTGTAAAGCTTTCTTTTTATCTTGTAAATGTGTGTGTAAGTAAAGTAAAGTAATGTAACATAACCTAGCCTAACGTAACCTAAAGTAACCTAATGTAACCTAAACGTAAAGTAACGTAAAGTTACGTAAAATAACCTAACGTAACGTAACCTAAAGTTACGTAAAGTAACGTAATGTAAAGTAACGAAAAGTAATGTAACGTAAACTAACGTAAAGTAACCTAACGTAAAGTTACGCAACGTAAAGTAACATAACGTAATGTAAAGTAACGTAAGTTCAGTAACATAAAGTTCCCTACCCCATGAATTGCATAAACAGTTCAGATTTTATGCAAATTCAATTTTGAAATTTGGATTAAGACATTGTCTAAAATATTTTAAGTAAAGAACCCATTTGTAGACATTTTCATTGGACAGTTATTTTCCATAATCAGATAGATAGATAGTTTAATATCGACTGAATCGGCACAACTTTTGCTCTAACCCTTCATTATGAATGAAATTTCCCAGAAATCCACCCCTATCCGTCAATGGAACCATTCTCTGCTTCATATGCATTTGATATGCATTTGATATGCTAATGAAGTAAATGAATAGCTCGAGTGAACTTGTGAAACGAATCAGTGTCAAACAAAACACCCACTTCCCGTCTTGACAATCCGCCCAATCTCCCTATATGAACATGAAACTTTCTAATGACTTTCAGGCCAACAGCTTCACCTTGTATGATATGTTTTTTTGCAATTTAACCCTATTGTTGTCAATGAAGCACGCACAATATATCGCCCAAATGCGCCTTCCTACAGTCGGAAAAATATGGGGAATACAGGAAAGACTGCACAAGTCTAGGCTTGATCAGACGGGGCCGATGGGACTCGGGAGGGTACTCTTGATGCATGGATGGGGTTGGTGGATGCGGGAGGGGTGGTACTGCGACTCTGGTTAATTATTGTAACTTTCGTTTATTTCGTTTATGCCATTGTATGTGTTGGATTATTGAACTACAAAATAATACCCTCCCGATGGGACTCGGGAGGGTACTCTTGATGCATGGATGGGTTGGTGGATGCGGGAGGGGTGGTGCCCCGACCCTGGTGGTTAATTATTATAACTTTCGTTTATTTCGTTTATGCCATTGTATGTGTTGGATTATTGAACTACAAAATAGTAGGCCTAGTAACTAACCTCAATACAAGAATATGATGATGAATCGTTTGTTTAATTACTTAATAAAACATACTGATGTTTGGTCATACTCATAATTTTCGTTGACAAATTCACTTGGATTGAAATTCATGCGATAATAAGGAGCCGATAAGGGGGAATGGCTGAAACCAAGACGTCGTTTTTCGAATAAGTAGACACCAATCTAAAACTGATTAATCTAAAATAATCATCAATTCAATTGAAGTGAAGTATAAACATTGTTTATAAATTATACAATTTTTGAAATAAAAGGAGTCGGAGATTACATTTTTGGTATCAAATTCCACAAAAAATAGTAATTTTTACATGTTGCCCCAAAATAACTTTTTTGGCGCCAATTTTTTTCAGACAACCTAACAAAATCAGTTTTTGGTTAAAAATTCCAAATTTTCACAAAAATCTATAAAGTCAATTATCTAGGGATCGGTGGGGTTTTTTGGCTTAAAAATGTTTAGTTTTTAAAATATTGACCAAAAAGTGCAAAAACGTGATTTTTGTGATTAAAAACAAAATGTTTGCACTTTTTGGTCAATAATTTCAAACCTAAACATTTCAAGCCAAAAAAAAAAACTGATCCTAGATAATTGACTCTAGATGATTTTGGTGAAATTTTGGAATTTTTTACCAAAAACAGATTTTGTTAGGTTGTCTGAAATATTTTGGCGCCAAAAAAGTGATTTTTGGGCAAATAAAGTAAAAATCACTATTTTTAGTGACTTTGATACCAAAAATGGATTCTCTGACTCATTTCATTAAAAAAGTGTATACCTTTATGTACATCACATTAAATAGTTTATAAGTTACAGTGCTTGATACATTTGGCGCCAAAAGGGTTGACACCTTAAGCTAAATTTGGGTATTCAATGATATGCATCCATTTCTGACAGAGTTCTAGCATACCCTCGATGTGTTAAGTTCGAGATTGGTATTTGTGATTCATTTTGTCTGTGAGGTTCTTCTTGATCATGCAGCCTATAAACCGGTTTTAGTTGCTTTATGCTTCCGTTCGTAGATCTGAACAGATTAATTGTTACATTCACTGACCAACTTGACCTCATCTACCCAGGCAATGACCCACAGCCCAAATAGCACCAAAATTTGGCCAATGAATTTGCAAATTTGTTTTGTGTGTGCAAAATCCATCCATTCTTTTTGTTTAGGCTTATTTGATTGAACATTATGATACAGTGTAGGTCTTGAATATGAATGAGATAGGTCAAAGCATAGCTTAATAGGCAAAGCAAGACTGGGGGAATAAGGGTGTAAATGGTGGGGGCACACAGCCTGACACAGGGGTGGTGGAATTGGGGGCAGTGGTAGTCGCCTAGAACCAAAGCTAGTTTTAAGATTTTGCATTCATAAGATTTTTTGTGGGTTGCACCAACCCCCATACTAAAAATTTAGTACAATTACCCTCTGCCATTTGATGATTTATTAGAAAAAAGACAATCCCCTGCTGGACTGCATATAGACGAGGATATAAAACACCGTAACACATTTTGAGGATGTTATATTTGTTTCAGTTTTTTTTTAAAGGTAACCTGTTTTCACTGGTACATTAGAAATATCGTCGCTATTCTCAGTGGTGTAGCCAGAGAGGGGGGGGGGGGCCAATATTGACTGTTGTGTCGGTTGAGATTGGCAGTCGGTTCATTTGACAATGGCAATCAAGGAATTATGACCGCAATATTATAGCAAATTTCGCCCACATGTGGCCCCCAAAAATAATGTTTTTGGATATAAGCTCATTAACCCTAACAGCCCCGTACCCCATGAAATCCCATTTCCCAGCCTGTCAGTTCCACCTGGCGCTGAGGTTTTTGGGCGAAATAATGGCCCCAGGCTACATAGCTTCCCCCGTGGCTCAGTTGGTAGAGCGTTCGCCTGTCAACCGAGAGGTCGTGGGTTCAAACCCCGGGGCGTGGCACCTCTTGTTGTGTGTGCTTTTTTTGCTTGAAAAAAAATTCGTTGGAAAATCCACCGGGAGTGTTAGGGTTAAGGAACGATTTTTTTTTCGGTTCTTCTTTTTAATTTTCATTTTTTTTCCTCTAATTTTACCTTGATTAACCCTAACAGCTCCGTACCCCATGAAATCCCATTTCCCAGCCTGTCGGTTCCACCTGGCGCTGAGGTTTTTGGGCGAAATAATGGCCCCGGGCTACATAGCTGGGCGAGTACACACCAAATAAAAACACAAAACATAACATTCGATCAACATTTCCCTATTTCAACCTCATTTTATTTTTTAAAAATTCAAAATTACAATACGCATGAAGTGGGGACAATGGGTTAATTAAGTGCAAGGCATACACAGACAACACACACAGACATCACAATAACACATTTAGACATTAAAGAAGTACTCATACACCCATGTGCATTATTATATACAAAAGCAGAACGTATGAATTTCTTACACAAAATCATAAAAATGTACATTATTATAAGTTTACAAATATTTTTGTTTATATGATAATTTATATATAAGTTTACAAATATTTTTTTTCTTCATGAAATTATTTCTCTATATTATCATGGCCTACAATATTCACAGCAAATAAAATAGATTACAGCCAGAATGAATGCTCTTAGTGCACCTCAATTTTTATGTTCCTTTTTCACATCAACTATACTACTTTAAGGAGCCTGTTTACGTATCTCTATTTTTGTGCAGCCACGAGTGCGCACTAAATGCTAAACAAATCCACTCTTTACAGACAAAGGTTAAATTCTGAATAGGGTTTTTCCAGAGGGGTTTCATACATAACCTTCAAATTATCCGATCTCAAATATTTGTAAGCGTAAGTATTGGTTGCTGCTAGATGATTGAGCAAGAAAGTTCTTTATGTTATGTCCAATCCCCATTCTTTCCAACCACTCTTCGGTAAATTGTCCTCCAAAATGAAATATGGATAGAACTTCTAATATTTTCCCTAGAGTTCTTTAGACATTATAATATTTTTCTTTTAGGCCTTTTACATAAGTGTAGGTTATGTTAGGAAAACACCCTGAAAAATGTCTTTCAAATCTTTTTCAAATCTAAAATGAAAAAATAAGAAAAAATAATAGTATCTAATTTACTTCAGTCTGCACCTGAATTTCAAATTGGATTGCGAATATCAATATACTTTTTTCCATTAATCATGTATCACACGTTAGAATCTACCGTTTAAGCACCACCTATAAAGCATTATTCCCTCATGCATTACTTTACTAATCAAATTCACCTAGTACAAAACCTATTTTTTAAATTTACATAAAGTATGCACATGTAAGTGAATAATTACATCAAGAATACACATAGTTCATCAGTCACTTCCAAATTGACAGGCCTCTTTACAGCTGCAGCGAATTAATACAGAAGAGCGTGGGCCCACATAAGGCTGGCGTTACACAAAAAGGGCGAACCATGCAGCATATGCATGACGCCTGCATATGCCAAAATCGCACATATTTCTCACCAAATTGGAACTGACTAAACCAGGGCTTCTCAACCAGCGCACGCGTCAAATGTGTCGCTTGGAGCATTGATGCTTGTACTCCTCAAAAATATGAAGTAATACTTAAGACACTACATCATTGGTTTTATCTCATAATTGTGGCACCCCATTAAATAATGTTGAGAAGCCCTGGACTAAGCTATAGAATCATTGCCATTAATTTGGGATCTAAATTTGAATTTACTAGACAATACAAGACAGTATGTGTCGTAAGTCATCGTGACATTAAGTTGACAAATGAACATGATTTATGATTCCAAATGTTTTTGTGTCAAATTATTCACTAAATAATGTGCATACTTTACTCAGATGTTGAAGTATAGTATAGTAATCACTAGTACTATTGAGTACTAGTGATTACTAGTACTATTGAGTAAAGATGACTCACTAGCATCTAGTGGAAAAACAGAGGCTGTGGATATTATGTGCATTATCAGAGTTGAAAATGTGGATATCCAATAGGGTTGATATGTTAAGCATAGTGTGATGATATGCTGTATTAAACAGAGCGGGGCTATAATAATTGTAGGACCGCAGTTTTTATTAATATGCCCTGGGTAAGGTTTACTGATTCCTAAAGTCAAATTTTGAACAATTTTATAGCCATATAGATGTAATATTAATGGCACCACCTGGTGTTGATAGTGATGAGCTGGAATTATTAATGCATTATTATATGATGATATTGATAGGCCTGATTTCGGCTGTGTGATAGTATACAAATATTGAATGCCCGAGAGTGTGATAGAACGACGAACTATATCACAAGGTCAAATTTGGATTTTTCTGTTACACAAGATGAAGCCGAGTGTAATGGAACAATCTAAATTGGACCGAGTGATATTATAGTCCTACTATTGCATAAACATAAGGCATGCAATATTTGTTTTATACAATGATATCACACAAGCAATTTTGAGCTATGTGATAGCTGAGACGAATATATTCGTCTCAGGTGATAGTAAAGGCTGAAATCAGGCCTATCATTACATTTAACACAAAGTATATCAACAAGGTCAAATTTCAAGTGTAATGGAACGATCCCAATTGGATTATAATGATATATATCACATTATCAATTTTCAGCCATGTGATAGTAAATAAACATGGCTGAAATCAGGCCTATCATTATATAATTACTAATACATAGGTATTTTGACATCACCATGAAATCATAAATTTAGCCATTTGAAAACAAAAAGTGGAGATCTTAAATTTCCATTTGAAAATAGCAGCATTACAAAAAAATGGAACGCACAGTTGAATGTAGAGTGGATGGTTTTGCACATTTTCACATGCTGATCAAATTATCATGAGTAACCCCTTTTTGTCGAAATATTTGGGTTATCCTTGCTGTAAGACAGCATAGAATTAACCTAGCACAAAATCCTTTATTTGAGGATTAAATGATTATACAGCTTTATTCTGTAATGGGGACTTGACACTAGTCTAACTTATGAATGTCTTACACCAAGGATATACCAAATATTTTAATGAACACAAATTGTGAAAATAAATAGGGGTAAAAATATTCCACTTCAACTGTATATACATACCGTTCACAGAAACAGCCCTACACATTGGCATTAATGCTGAATGCAATGCACAAACTAGTCTTGATACAAATCTTGCTTTAACAGTGTCGTTACACTGTGTTCCATATGTGACTTGTTTAGAGTCTAGTATAATGTCCTTGTGCATGGCATTCAACAGTTGCCTCTTTATTTTACCACAGATGGTGAAAACACACTTTTCCACCATCTGTGATTTTACATATAGCGCTACAATAATATCAACAATGCACATGTTTTGATACGCATGACTACTGCTCTAGAGGTAACTCATCTCAACAGAGTTTCATTAATGAGGCTAGAAATGTTTGCATAATTTAGTTAAATACATTAAACACTTACTTTTTTGCTAACTACTCACAAATTACTATATATAGCTCTAGGTGTATATATATAGATACCAATAATATATTGGAAGCCAATATTGCTTATGTGTGCCATTTATCACATTTATCACAGCACATAAAGAAAATTAGATAATTATAATAATGGATAAAACATTTTATAATAAGCTTTTTAATAACATTTGAATGTTTGAAAACTTCATGAAATTGAAACTTGTGGATTAAATATTCAGTTCTCAGTAAATGGCGTATCTTCATCCCTGTAGTCCTACAAATTCTTCACAGAGAAATATCTTGAAAGGTCCAGGAAATAATCTAGCAATTCAATAGTAATTTAGAGAGAAGCGATTATTTCTTCCAATTCATTGCAACATTCCTGAGCTTGACTGTTTCAAATATAGTGACTATATGGAAAATTAATCGTAAATAATCATCGAAAAAGTACTATAAGACACAAACGATAGAAATTTAAACAACAAAATTGACCATATTATTGTTCGGTATCACTTGGTGAAAAGGTATCATCAATAGACATGATACATTTGAAGACTGTTGCACCGTGTGTAACCAAGGGGGCGGGAATTGAAACACCTGACTTAATTATTTTGACCATTTCAAAATGTTCCTGGGACAAATTATTGACCCATTTGGGAGGTCTACAGCTCCCCATCCCCTCCTCTCAACCCACCTCTGCTTTTATGCTCATACAATTTAGGAGGGAGGCAACATTTAGCACTTATTTACACTATCTAAAAAGAGGAGAATGTCTGAATCACCTTTAAAATTTGAATATGTGTACATCTACCGGTTAAAATATATTACATTACATGATGTGGAGAGTTTCAACTACAAAACTAAAACTGATGGATTGGATATTACAATGTCTGAACAATCCTGATGATAGAAACAAAATAATTTATTGTAATGAGTCGACAGATTGTTTTTCTCAAAACCCACTGCCAAAGCAAATTAATATACGGTTCACTTGAAAATGTAATATGCATTCTGAAAAACACCACCTATATTCCATTCACCTACATTCGAGTGTTTTCCTTTGATCATGACATACACCATACATATACTTCTATTGCGCTACAGTTCAATCAGTTCCAAATTGGCGAGAAATATTGTTTTTTTATCTATCCGTGCGCGAAAGTAATCCAAGCCTATAAACGCAATTTCGGCATACGCAAACGTCACACATACAATGACGCTGCGACTTTGCGCGCCATATTGCTCCATGCGAGAGACACTCTTCTGAATTCATTCGCTGCTGTAAACAGGTTTCCCAAATTTGGAACTAACTGAACTATAGCATACAAGTACCAATATGATCATAAACTAATCCGGCAGGTGCTGTTATTTCATAGATGCTGCATCGTTCATGTAAAAAATGCGTGAAATCACAGGAATTCACTGCACACAGACATAGATGAACAGTCTTCATATACTACAGATGGGAGCCATTTTATCCCAATTCACCGGTATAAAGATTATCCACTGTTTAATAATTTATAAACACACACTCATGTATTTACAAAGCCCATAAACCCTGTAATATATGCAAACATTCATTTTCTCCATGAAGGAGATACCACACATGACCTATATAATTATCATTCACAATTTTACGGAGGGAGGGTAGGTGAGGTACATATACATCAATTATGTATCAGCCATTGTTTTCTACAAATCAACTCATATAACAATGGAAATTGCTTCCCATTTAATGCAAGTGTCAAACGGTCATCAATTCTTGCCTCCACTTACACTGTAAGGTTCGTAATTTTAGTGCCAAAATAAGACCTACGGATACGATTATAGTTACTTCATTGTTACCAAATACTGTAAAAGTAGAAATCTTCGCGAGGTTTTTATTTTCGCGAATTTCAAAAAATCGCGAAATGTCTGTTATGACCATTTTCGTGCAAATATCTTCTCGCGAAAATATTGACTTTTACAGTAGGCCTGCATAATTGCATCTGCCAATTGATTTAAACCATTATAGGTTTGCATCACTCAAGGGAGGTATTACACAATCACCCCTACATTATGTGTGTGTTGGCATGCAAGACACATTATTTTGGATACTTTAGCAGTAGTAATAGCGGAAAAACGTTGGGAGAGATTTTCAGGCCATGACTGATAATCAAATCAGAAAGATAAGTATAGGTTTATTTAAGGATGAGTATCGAAGCAAATTAAAGAGAAGGGAGGGCAGATTCAAATATTTAATATTCATTGATTTGTAAATTTAAAAAAATTAAAAAAAATGCCTATGGTTTAGTTTAAAAAAGAAAGAAGATAAACATATTTTGAATGAATATAGTTAATCATGATATTAGTAAGTTTCCACAAAAATGATATCCTTTTATTTACAGCCCAATGCTTACACAGATGAATACTGTGATTTTTATGATGATATATTAATATGACTAACAAGAGAATTTTTTTTGCACCTGCATGAAGCATTTTAATAAATATGAATCTGCTTCCGTTTACATGAATAATAAAACGGATATGTATATGATTAAATGGCTAATACATTGAAATGGTTGATTGCATATACAGACAGCGATGCCTAAAAATAATAAAAAGGGCTCAGCATACTCCACAACACTCAACCACTGCAGGCAGTGTTTGCCACTGCTACATGTGTCATACTGGCTCCGACCATGTGTTTTTGTCCCATATCGATTGAAGGGAACCAGCGTATCGAGTCATGAACACTAATACGCATGTGTGACAGCGTGAACGAGTTGGGAGTATTGTGGAGTATCGTATATATTTAGCCCTCTTTAGCCCTCTAGGGTTCATTTCTCTACGTAAACAGTAGGTAATGCATTACAATCTGAATCCCCAACATATGGATATCTACTCTATTCATCAACATCTGTACAGGTATCAGAGCATATTCCAGTAGGCACTGCTAATTATCATGAGCATCGATGTACTGGGGTAGATACCCAAGCAATCACTACTGCCTTGATCACAGGAATATGCTCCGACGTCACTGCACGGGAGGTTGATGAATGGTGTACATAAGTTTCAATCTGTGAAGCAATAGAAAGTGTCCCTCTAATGTACGACCTTGGTTGTATGACAAAGTCCAACCTTAATTACAAATTCTGTACATTTTCTGTACTGTAAGTTATAACTACCTCCTATTAATTTACATCAATTACGCAATTGGATGGCTCCATCATGTGTGTATCACACGTATCACGTGTATCACACATGATTATTTTTAAACATAAAATCATCACACTTCACATTATTAGGATGGCAATAAAGTGTCCCAATAAGTACGAATCACTTACAACATTCTTGCACCAAAAAGAGTTGAAATATTCAAGGGTTTAGTGCCACAATGCCTTATCTGCAATTTAGCTGCCATTTGTCAGTTTTTGCTTTGATAGCACACCCAATATATAACACAAGACAGCTATTGCAGATATGGTCACTTTCATTAAAAAAATGAGATTTTATGCAAGAAGGTCATATCGGTGTTAGCTGCCTCAAGTTACTACTCGGTTTTCAATAAGTGTTCCATTCAGGTTAAACCAAAAAAACAACACCTGGCAGCAAATTTCCAGATAGGACCTCATTATGCACTAAATCCCGTAATATATAGGCTACAAATATCTGCCATTTCTGGGTCTCATTTTGGAATCAAGCAAGCATGCTTATGGTTCAATATCACACATTGAGTCAGTGATGTCATTATCAAACCTTCAGTCAGTGGTATCAGTGTAAGGATTGCATGCCTACTATAATACTTATCCCCTTTTGAAGTACAAACATGGCGTCAGTGTGTATTACAGTGAAAGGCGCATTTACAAGTTAATCCCGGAAGTTGTCGATGTACAACCACAGGCCTGTAATGAGCTATGCCGAATAGAATACAATCTGACTCAAATTTGTACTTCATGTGGTATAAAGTTAAGAATTGCTCCCAAGTACAAAAGTGATCAAAGGCAGGATGTATAGATAATTCTGTCACAGGCTTGAGGAACTTGGGTTCAATAGACTATTAGTAGTATAATGTGTATAATGTGTAGCTTAAGACAATTTGCTTTTATCATGTTAATCATAGTTGACTGCAGTGACCAAATCTTTTGTTGTTTCACTTTTATGTTTTTGGTTCTTCTGCAGTCAGCTTTGATGTTTTTGTAAAGCGCCTAGAGAATTGCTCTGTTGTTAGGCACTCAAATTAGTTATTGATAGCTTCAATACTTTTTTTCCAAAGCATTTTTTTAATATCGCAAACAACAAATATACAACTTATAATGCATCTTGCACAAACTATACAGGGTGCCACGTACAAGTAACCCTCCAGGTATACAACTTCTATGACTTGACAAAATTGGTTACTTTACTTTTAGGACACACTGTCTTTCTTGTTGTTGACTACATGAATCATCCATACATTTCTTGGAATACCCTCTCTCCATACAAGCCTTAGCCCTAATCCTGTGAAACCGAAGTCAATAACTCTCAGCATGTAACTTCTGAGATCACTGACCTATCAATATTGATCTCTGGCCAGTGGCCATGGGTATGATTTATTGAACTTAGATTACAAAATGGCCAGTATTGTGTCTGCGGGCTTATCTCGGTCTGGTTTCCTGGACATGAGGCTATATGCTTCAATCGAGAAATGGCGGATATGATTCTTGTAAATCAGTATGTCATTTAAATTCAGTCAAACATGTGAATCACAAATTAACAACATCCCCTCTTTAACGAGAGCCGTTTCCTTGATCCATTTTCCCTATATTGTTCCCATACTATCTTTCTTTTTAAATAGTCCTTCAAAACTGGTGAAGAATTTCCTCCCTCACACACTTGTACTTTTGATATGGAGTCAATATGCAAGCAGCTTTACAAAGGACATTGTTGCAGAATTTGATATGACAACATCATTATCATATAATACTACTAATTCTTTGAATTACAGTCATCCTTGTGATCAGCGATGACAGATATTTGCAGCCTATCCAGTATAACAAAAACATGTGAAATAAGTAGCCCGATTGGGCTATTCTGAAAATCAAATCATACCATTGAAATGCCCTTGTGGCATAATTGGGCTGCTTTTTCTTCCCTCTGCTATCATTGAAACCAATGGTGAAGAAATAAATTGGGCTACTTTTTCACCCTGAATCGTGTCCTTTTTTTGGTAACACTGATCATATCTTAGCAGTGTTTGGGAATAACCATAGAATACCATTTGCACCATGCTAACGTAGAGCTAGACTATGTGACAATGTAAAGGGTATTCCACACTGATGCCATTCCTATTTATTTATTATATCTATAGTTTTAGAGGCTATTATCTTGCTAGACGTCCCGTACGGAATAAACCGTGTACTGCAACAACACAATTTAATTGTTATGAGCATGTGCACATCAGTTACGGGACGTCTAACAAGACATTACTCTTTTAGACTACACGTCGGGCAAGTATTATTCCTTTGAGGCGCGCATCCTGACCGCATCTTCACCGTCAGAGGCTGCCTTCTCGTCCAGACCTCCCTTGATTCTGTTGAAATCAAACAAAAAAAGAAAGCGAGAGAAAAAAAGAGAACATTGTTAGTACCACATTAATAATTCCAGACATCTAATATGAAACACATGCAGACGACACTGCATAAGAGTCAAAGTATGTTCATACAGGCCAGTCTTGCGTGAAAATAACTGTGTTAGGTTAAAACATTAATGCTTTCATCCTGGGTAATTAATAATAGCACAGCAACAGATTTACTGTGTGTGACAGAGTACAAAGGCATGACTGAGCTCAAAAGACAATTGAAACAACCATTATATATCTTCAAATCAGTGATTTTGAAAACAATAATTAGTGTAACAAACATCGCTAGACTACATGTATCTAACAAAATAACAAACCTTTTTGGGGTCATGCTGTCAGGGTGTTTTCGAGTAAAATCATACATTGTTATAAATCTTCAAATCAGTGATTTTGAAAACAATAATAAGTGTAACAAACATCGCTAGGCTACATGTATCTAACAACATGAGAAACCTTTTTGGGGGTCAGGCAAAAAAAGAAAGAAGTTGTTTGTTTGTTTGTCCATAGAGGGTCCTCAAAAGGTAGGGTCGGTAGGTTGGATTTTTTTCCTTCTTTTTGCTTGTGGTTGTTATGGTCCAGTCCTATAGCCAGTACACCGAATTCGGAACCGTGTCAGATCTTTTTGATGACCCATACTTGACCCTAAATAACCTGCATAATACTATACATGATATGGGGTCTCATGAGAGGTCACGGTGGGGTCAATTAAAGCCATATACGTGACTTTAAAGAGAAAAAAAAGTACACGGTTGGTCGGACGTGGACAAACAAACAAAATTTTGGCCACATGCTGTCAGGGTGTTTTCGAGTAAAATCATACATTGTTATAAATCTTCAAATCAGTGATTTTGAAAAGAATAATAAGTGTAACAAACATCGCTACACTACATGTATCTATCAACATGAGAAACCTTTTTTGGGGTCACCTGCCGTCAGGGTGTTTTCAGGTAAAATCATACATTATTACATAAAATCCAGAGTTTAACTTGAATCAGTATTGATAAAGTGCTTGACCACATGGGAGCAATAATAATAATGATTGTGAGTAAACTTTTCACACATTTTATTCAAGACAAATTTGTTTCGTATGGGCTTTCGCCCACACTCGTCAGTTCTACTGGTTGTAACTTGTAATCATGTTTATCATTATTTAATATTCAACTGACGAGTGTGGGCGAAAGCCCTTACGAAACAAATTTGTCTTGAATAAAATGTGAAAAGTTTACTCACAATCATTATTACATTATTAAATATTTATTTAGTTCATACCTGTGTATACTATTGTCATACCTAGAACAGGTTAAATCACTTAAACTGTAAAGGCATAGCCATTCATTTAACACACAAATAAAAATGCCATTGAAATGGAATGGGGGCGATCCAAGAGAAAGGAGCATGTTTTGTAACCATTTTCTGAAGCATGTTTTGTAACCATTTTCTGAAGCATCTGTTGCATACCAGAATACCAGGGAAATGGTGTATGTATTTTCCATAATTCAAACCAACAAAAAAAACCCGAATCAAAACACTGCAGTCTAAAATAATACAGGAAACCAATAAAGTTGATTTGTGTGCATGGAAGGGGGGGTACTGTCTGAAGAACAATCTAGGCATATATCAGGCCCGTCAGATGGGGGGGGGGGGGGGGGGGGGGGGGGGGGTGACCCCCCCCCCCCCTTGAAAATCCTCTTCTTTTTTTTCCTCTTTTTTTTTAAGGCAAAAATTGCGTTTTTCTTAGTTTCAAATATCAATGATAGTAAAACTACTCATAAAACATTGACTATATTGCTTTTTGGACTGTGAAATTTTGTGTCCGTGCGAAAATGTTTGACGTGCGAAAAATTTGACTTCACCCCCCCCCCCACACTTACGTGAAATTCACGAGGTGACTGACTTGGAAAAATTTGGGGCAACCTTTTACGAAAATTTTAGGTGAAAACGCCCCCCCCCCCCCCCCCCCCCCCCTTGGGCAAAAGTGTCTGATGGGGATGTATATGACAGCCACAACCCACCAATTATTAGACAACCCCACAACAATTGGGAGATTTCTCCTTAGTCAAACAAGATAAGCTATTATGTCTCTCTGTTGGGAGTCTAATAACATCTCTCTGATTGAATCATCAAGGCTAAACAAATATAGCTTTGACTTCATCACAGACTGCAGGACTGTTAAAATAAACTGCATAGGTAGGGCCTACATGTAATTTACAAAGACTACAAACATGGCGGCCACCCACTTATGTCTAGAAAGACCAAAATGTGTAAGTTGTTGCAATAACATGCTAATAAGGTGGCTTCGCCCCCCAAAAAGCCCTCCTTTGTACTAAAAACTGTGATTTTGTGTTTCTTGTAATACTTTCCAGTATAATGTCGCATATCCAGAAGAGAAGAACCCAATGTTGAGTTGTTTTGCAAATAAATGAGTCTGTTAATAAAAATCTAACCAGACTTTTATTATTGCACAATACTGTAAACGTGGAAATTAATTTTCGCGCATTTTGCGCTCCAAGCAGCTACCGCAAAAACAAAAACATTTAAATATAATTCTTTCAAGTAAGTCTAGGTAATCAATTTTCAAACAAGCGAAATGGCTGAAAATCAAAATAGAGCGAAAATGAAATCGCGTGAAAATCACCATTTTTACAGTACCTACAGACTTGCGATATGTTTCTAGACCATTTTCACTATGTAATGAATACCTTTCGCAATTCAACCCAAACGATTAAATTTGCTTTATCCAGGGACCTGATAAGTCGATGTTTCTGATTTTCTTTGAAATTTGTCAGAATTTGTCAATCAAAATCTTGACAAATGTAAACTTGTATTCAATACAAATATGGAAATGAAAATTGTGCCCCCCTCTTTCCCTAGGCTACAGACTGCTCCAACTAGGGGACAGTCTGCCTTTTAACAATTCTATTTCTGTGCCAACATTGTGATGTCAATATTGTACTGTAACAATTTGAAATGCCATCAGAAATTGATATGGCATTCTATTTTAACTGGTTCAAACTGGCCCAACTTGGTTCTATTGTTTGCTTCACTATATAATAATACACTAGATTTGGTGGGTTTTTTGTTGCCACAGACACCTCCCATAATTCTTGCTGGTAATTTATATCGCTAAATACTGACACACACAAAACCAGGAAAATCGCAGCCAAAGTCGGCTACGGCTTCATTGCTAATAAGCAAGAGATGTATATTTTCCACATGGTCCTTTTTGACATGCTTAATCCTTCACACCACTGGCTTTATAAAAATGGTGAAATGACTGACCACCACTTGACTGATCACCTCTCTGTCAGAATTAGCATGCCTATCCCCCATGTCAATCAGTTAAATGTATACTTCCCTATACAACCACCCCTACCTCAAACTTGTCTTCCATAGCCCTCCACATATTTTGAAGATTGTAGAACTATATGCCTCACTCCATGTCACTTAGTGAAGGATGAAGAAGGAGGGGTGGGGACAGTGGGGGCAGAGGCAGAGAGGTTAGAATTTGATCACAAGAATACATTTTTGCATTTGTAGTAACCCCTAACTTGACATACTAATACTGGATCACTCACGCCAATTTGTGTGATGCCAGAGAGACTTATGGGTAATAATCAATGTGAGTGGATCAGAGAGAGGCAACAGACGTCAACAAATACACTGGAGGCTAATGAAATTATGATTTATCATAGAATATAACCTAGAGGTGGCTGACCTGCTATTAATTTTCTACTTGTATTAACAAACTGACACCATTGTGAGGATAAAACAATGACAGCATATAACTAAGGGGTTCCCATGAACAACCTTCTATTAGTTCCTGAATAATACAAGATGTTCCCCTGGTGGATGATTGCAACATCCTGGATTGGAATTGTTATTGAGTGTTGCCAATGCCACCCCTTATACACATAATTGGGCTTCTTTTGAATTGTGTGCTACACCATGAAAACAGGTGTCATTCCTAATTAGGAAAAATAAGAATCCTTTCACCAGTGCAAAGATGCTGTGCCCGGGGGGAGGGCACTGACATTGGAAGAGGGTATAGGTATGTGCCGCGCTGAAGACCCCCTTTTTCACCCTCTGCTGCTAGCTCTTATGACCCCCTTTTTGAGCCTGCATCAGTTCTTAAGACCCTAATTTTGTTGAAAATTCAAAAATCACGAAATTTTGTGTTCCAAAGCCCAAATTCTTCGCAAATTTTGCGTTCTAAAACAAAAACAAACAAAAATCGAAAATTTGCATTCTTGCTAATCAAAATTGATCTATAAGTATAGGTCAGTTCTCAAGACCTACTTTTTTTGAAAAAATCAGTTCCCAAGACCCTATTTTTCGTCAAAAAATCCACTCAGTTCAGTTCTGTAGCCCCCCTTTTTTAGGGCAAAAATCGCTTTTTTCTTAGTTTCAAATTTCAATGATAGTAAAACAACTCATAAAACATTGACTACAGTGCTTTTTGGACTGCGAAATTTTGTGTCCGCGCGAAATTTTTTTGACGCGCACAATTTTTTGACTTCACCCCCCCCCCCCCCCCTTACGTGAAATTCACGAGGTGACTGACTTGGAAAATTTTTGGGGCAACCTTTTACGAAAATGTTAGGTGAAAACGCACCCCCCTTGGGCAAAAGTGTCTGACGGCCCTGGCGGCACACCCCTACCAAAAAAAAAGTTGAGTGCCCCCCCCCCGGATGCTGTGACCTTTGAAACATAAATATTGCATTCAGTATAATGCGACAGAGATTGAATGTCAATGGAAATGTGGACACCACATTTATTAATTACTCTCTCCTGCTTGCAAACAAAATCAGTTTGTCATCCAATTGAGTGAATTTAATGTAATTCTGTGTTAGATTTCAATCACTTTAAAATTTAAACTTAAGCAAAGTCATAATCGAGTTACTTGAGCTTAGTGTCATTCCCTTGTACAGTAACCACCATAGCTTGGTACAATAAAAAAAACAAGATAGCAACACTGTTGCAAAGTCAATCATGGCTCTAGTCTATGTCTACCTTCGGAGAAGTTACAGGGTATGGGATGGCAATGTAGGAAGGAAACATGGATGCTATTATAAGTACAGAGAATTCAACAATTGGATAATGATAAAAGCCTCCTTTGAAGGTGTCTGGAGATTGTAACTGTTCTGGAAAACAATGGTGATGTTGATTTCCTGTTCTTTGTTCAATAAGATAATATATGTGAACTGTCGGTCAAATGCATTGTGAGGTACTGATTGAGTTATGGACAAACAAAGAAAATAAAGACAATTTTACATCACAGTATCTTTTCTTCATGAACTCAGAAAGCAGTATCCAATCTTAACTACAATGGTGCCATTTTGAAGCATTCAAAAAGCTCCTTTTGTTGGTGTTGAGATCTCAAGAAAAAAGCATCATGTTGGCCAAGCGTAAAAAGATATACATGGCAAAATAATGTAAAATATTTAGTAGATAATAAACACTTTTTCACATCAGTTTTTTATACCGGCTCTTCAAAAGAACATGTAATAAACTTGAGTAGAAAATAAATTCCAAAAATAGAATTTCAAAAACAAAAATAAATCTGAAAAAGGTTTGCCTTTATTTGGTCCAATAATAACAAATCTCATTTGCACCTGAAGCACACAAGACGCACCCTTTATCCCTAACTCCTCGGGTGTGTTTTTCTGAAAATAAACTATCAGGGGAGAAAAACGGGTCAAATTTGAGGGGAAAATCACGTCTCCACACGCGCTGCGGATCGAACCCTTGCCGCATGCGTGTAAGTCTGATGCTTTACAGACTGAGCTACATGGGTGATGTTCAAAAAACTTAAGTTTTGTTAACAAGTTGAACCACGCGCTGAGTGTGGCACAAGATTGATGGAGCCGCCGTGCGGTACAAGATTGTAGCACTGTAGAGTTTTGTAAGGTCCAGGAGGCGAATTTATTAACCGTACTCACTCACTGTATAAATGTATTGCTGTACAATGTACATGTGCTATGCACTTTACTCCGTCAGGTATCAAATGTTGTTTACGGTAATAAAGATCGTGTCCAGGAGGGCTAGGGTTAATGCGATGTGTTGCATGCTTTAAAACGGTATACTGATATTCTTAATAAAACAAATTTAATTGTTCAAGTTTATGCACACCGGATCCGCTGGTTATTAGTAGAAACAAAATATAAACAAACAAAACGTTATGCTATGAATGCGATAACCGTTGCAAAGAACGCACTACGCACCTACATGTAGTCCATGTGACCTTTTTTTCCTGATGCGTTCTGATCTCAATTTGACATGGTCTATTATGACGCATTCGATATCTACATGCAGTTCTAATAATCTATGAATTCCATGCCAGGAATGAATATATATTTGTTGGGAGGGGAAGAGCAATCACACGCATGCTACATATTAAGTGTTTGTAGGTCATTTTAGCAAACTGAAATAAATAAAAATTGAAGCAAATTATTGAGGTTTTTTTAATAACTCCATACTTATTTTCATTACAGCTATTTTAGTTTCGTCCTGTTAAAGGTGCATAAACTGATGGTTTTCTCATTAATGTTTTCAATTTTGACATGTTTTACATGAAAGTATTTGATAAAATTAGCTTTTTTAGTCCCAAATCTAAGTACAATTTCTTCAATGATTCTAACGATAAAAGAAAAGTAATTCCCATGTAAGGCATCAAAAAAACAAATACAAAATCAACAGGCTAGTGCGTACGGACCATTCTATTGCGACCGTAGGGCAAGGGTAAAAATAACACTAAAGCGCATTAAATCCTGTTATTAAAATGTTGTCATTTTGATCAAAGTCTGACATTTATGATATTATTCATTTGTACAGGAAAAATGCCCCCAATATTTAAACATACAGTCGGTTTCCAACAGTTGGTGTGTTTTGTCATTGCCTATAAAATGGTACATAAACTTGTGGTATATCGTGGGGATATACAGTAGCACTATTTTATTCTATTAATATCAAAAGGACACCTAAAATTTTGCAAAGATAACAAGAAAAAGATAGGCTTTCATTCTACATCATTACTTAATTTGATGAGGGAAAAGTATGGTAATAAGCCTGGTGATCGGATCGGAAACCAGGGTCAGAAGTTCGTCAAAGGTTGCGAGAATCCATTTAGATTCTTGCAAAGGATTTTGCGAGAATGTGTTAGACAGATTATCTACGAGAATCAACTTCAATTCTCGCAACTTTACCAGCGGGAATCTTTGCAAGAATGGATTCTCGGATTCTCCTCGAATTTCTGACCCTGGAAACCATTCATGATTTCACATTATTTTTGTCAAAAGACTAAAAATGATACTGTCATAAATAATGTACCACAAATATAACAAAAGTGCAATTTCTTAGTTAGACTCAAATATCAGGAATCACTTTTAGTAGTCAGCAACACTGGAATAAACTGATCACTATGTGCAGTTAGAATATTAAAATTGACATACTATAGTCAAAAGCAGTGAAAAAATAAGAGAAATCAATGCATTTAAGCAAATTCAAACAGAAGAATTCCATCACACAAGATCAACTCTTTGGACCTGATATGATGATAATGACGACCGATGACCACAGCTAGCTACCACACTTTATTTCGCTGCAGCTTTTCTCTTTCTGCAACATGGAGATCTGTGTAGATTACATGATGAACCAGTGTCAACATTTATCACATTACTATCACATTCCTGTCAACATTTATCACATTCCTGTCAACATTTATCACATTCCTGTCAACATTTTTCACATTCCTGTCAACATTTATCACATTCCTGTCAACATTTATCACATTCCTGTCAACATTTATCACATTCCTGTCAACATTTTTCACATTCCTGTCAACATTTATCACATTCCTGTCAACATTTATCACATTCCTGTCAACATTTATCACATTCCTGTCAACATGTATCACATTCCTGTCAACATGTATCACATTCCTGTCAAAATTTCTCACATTCCTGCCAACATTTATCACATTCCTATCAGTAATAAATATTTTTTTTCGCTACTTGATGTACAAATTGATGTTCAGCAAATTGATGTACAGCGCACAGCCAATATAATTAGAATTTAGAATAGTATTATTGCTTTGTTACTGCATTGTCTTGTATGGCACCTGAAACAGTGTTGCCTTGGCAACCCAACAAATTGCTGACATTGAACAGGGTCATTAGCTTCATTAAATTAATGCGACTTTTGGTTGTTATTTGTTTTCAGTTCGTCATTCCCAATCCTAAATTATATGCTACAAGGGTCGATGCTGAGATACTTACGGTTCCATGGCTTCATCGTCGTCATCCTCTCCTAGATCTTCACCTTGTGTACATTTTTCATGGATAAAGATGATAGCAATAAGGATGATCACTTCTGTCATTATTCCGATGAATGGCCACAGAGCGGCAAGACGATCTGACAAATTAAACACAGACAGTAGAGCATTGGTATATTCTAAGCGAAAAGAAGCAACTCTTTTGTGCTGGCCTATCCCCATTCAAATTTAATGAACAATGGGTGTTAAATAACAGGTGTAACACGGCTGTTTGATCCCACATAATGTGTCTGTTTTATTCTGAGAACACCGTAACATGCTGGCCTAGTTCTGTTTTTAACTGATTCAAATACCTGGATATACTGGCCATCTTTTGTAGAAATTTCAGAACATTTGTTGGTGCCATTTCTGAGAAATAGAGCTTCGAATATTATTATTTACTATATTAGCGCCCTCATCGGCCACATTTCCCATAGAGTTACATGTAAAATATGTATCAAGTTAAAAAATGCCGATAATTTAAAAAGGGCTCGAACAATTTTCTTGAATTTTTCACCGTATACTCTTATTTATTAGCACTACCGAAATCAGGTCAAACCATAAAAGGACCACTATATAATCTTTTTTTATCCCATAATTTTAATTATAAATCGGACAGTCAAACAGCCGTGGTAACACTTCAAAAAGCCATAGGCCAAAACAAAAAAAGTTTGAACAAATGCTAAATGCGGTGTGTGTTTTTTAACAGGAGACGGTTGAGGTTAAATACTGTTTAATATTGGCAAAAACACTCCATACAGTTACAACTTGGCGGAGGAATTTTAATCATAATTTTCAAAAGTTCAAAGAAACAAAAAGAAGGAATAATTTATGCGGTGAAATGCACATTTAAAAGCCACGCGCGCAAGTCTTCAGAGACAAAATTGTTTTTTTATTTTCTCCATCCATTCAAAATGGTTGAATGGCTGGGGTTGCTAACTAGACTGGGTCCCCACGTCCCTCTATTCTTTGTATGAATATGCATACCATATCTATAACGAGCATGTGCATTTGTTTGGTTCAATTCAAAGGAAGTGCATCGAACGATCGTCATGCTGTGTCCCTCGGGAGACAAATCGTGCGCGCTATAGCATCTCACACGGTGTACAACGTCGCATGAAACTACTGTCGCACTGTGGCGTGACGGGTGTGTGAAAAGCTCATGTTTATTCACAAGTTTATCAGTGCACACTTTTGGAACTGTATTTTTTCCAATCTTTATATTTGAGCACCCTAGCAGGGGCCATGTGTAAAATCGAGAAGACCGAAGGATCGAGTAAACTGAAGGATCAAGTCTGGTTGCTAACTTGTCACAGATCAATTTTCACCTGCTGCCCAACAATACATTGTTATTCATTTAACTGTGACAATGCTTTCATGGTCAGGGTGTCATTGGGATGAGAACATGATGGGTTTTTCTAAACACTTTCCACACGACAGGCAGCTGCAGACGACTTTCCAAAATATCACAAAATGTTTTAAAAAAGTCAAAATTATTGAATTTCATTACCATATTTGGAATCACCATAAGAAATGCATTGACATAAGTACAAACATGCCTAGTATTGGTTCAGTAACCCTTGATATAGACTTTGAAAATTGTGAAAGGTTTCTGAAAAATCTGTTTTGTGTATGGTAGAAATAATAGCCGCGTGGAAATTGTTAAGACATTTCACACTTATCTAAAACTCTGTAGTTTTCCTATAATTGATATTCAATTTGGGTGTCCCTAATTTTGGTACGCACTGTGCAGGCAGTGCAAATGGACACACATGTGCTGTCTGATTAGGGGAAATGTGAAAATGCTTGTTCAGTGTAGGAAAAAGTTGGCAAAGATTTGAAAATACTTGCTTATGGCGATTTTTTTGCTGTTGTATACCAAGCATGTGCAACCTGCGGCTTGCGGGCCACATGCCACCTCAAGCAATCTCATAGTTCCCATTGATGCGGCCCATTTTAGGTTACACAACTGGCAGATTGATTTAGTGGTGTGCTCCCTTATAGTTAGTAGGGTGACGCGCTGCAGTAAATATAACTCGAGGCGTGATTGCGTGTTAAAGTCCCTGGTTAAAATGGCACTTGCAGCAGCAACAGCGAGTAAAAAGAGGAAATTACTAAGAATAGTGGGTATTGAAGTGGGTACTTTGTATTTACCTCCCCTATTACCCCTCCTCCGGATGGGTTTTGGAATGGTTGACAATCACTGCGGCCCGTGAATGGATCTCAAAATCACAATGAGGCCCGGGGGGTAGAAAAGGTTGCACATGCTTGTCATGGAGTCATGGAGAAACTACTTGTTTAAGGTCTATCCTTATACATGTAATCCATGCCAGAGTATGATATTCAAACTTGTATACACTTCACTCCAAGAATTTTAATTAGTCTTTTAAATCTATATCATTTACATCCTTGAACGATAGATCTTGGCGACGAAAAAACACACCCTGTGCTACGGGCTAACAGACTTCTTTGTTTGTGTTTTTTCTTCTTAAAATGTTCATGAATACTTTAATAGTGAATTTCAACCATTTTCAAAAAATTACAAGATTTTTAAAAAAAATCAAGTTTTTCAACACTGATTTTTTTTCAAATGGGTCGGTCAGGCCTGTAGAACAGGTTTTTTTCTCTTCACTTAAATACTTACCTCTAACTCTAAGCAGTATCTCATGTGACTGAGTATCTATCCCATTGGTAGCTGTGCAGATAAAGTTACCACGATCAGTCATGTTCACTTTTTCTAAAAGTAGAGTGCCAATCACGGTCCCACTCCCAGAGGGCTTTTCTTCTTCGCTGATCGTGATACGCTCTTCATAAACGGTTCCGTTCTCCTTGGTCCATGTAAATGTTGGTAGTGGGGAACCGGTTGCCTTGCATTCAAAACGTGCTCTTTCGCCCTCAGTGTACTTCACAGACTTGGGTCCTTCGAGTTCCATACCACCTGTAATTGTAAACCAATCCACATACATGTATTGTTAGACAAAAAAGGGTTCTACTCCATGTAAGGGTGTCATGAAACTAGACTAGCGTGAAAACTTCCTTCTGGGATTACAAGCTTTATTCAGTATAATCCCTCAATGAAGTCTTTACCCTAGACTAACTTTGCCTCCCTTACATGTAAGGAAGGTAACACCAGAAAAAGGCTGATAACATGAAGTTTATTAACTCTTGATCAGGTGTTGTTGCACCTTTCATCGGTGGCTTCCTTGCCAGGGTCACACCTGGATTACAGAGGTCATTGCTTGGAATCATTCATCGGAGAAACCAACCGTTTCAAGACCCTGTTCCTCAAGCACAGACGTCCTGGTATGGGAGGGGGGGGGGGGGGGGGTGGGGGGAATTACCTAAAATCTGACGTCACATTTGACAACATTAGATTTCATAAAAATAACAAAAAAATTAACAAATCATAAAATTAGAGAAAATATTCTAACTGAACATGGCAAATAAATAATTTGTTGTGAGATTGTTGACATTTCATTTACAAATAAATCAGGCATGTAAATTTTGAAATACTTTTTAGATTTCTTATACATGAACCAAAGTTAAAACAAATTGGCATTGCTTTGTCGTGAGTAAATTGTTTGTTCAACAACAACATGCTAAATACATCCACCACTGGTCAACCATATTGGTGTCAAGGCAGTTGTAATTTGTTGAGAAAAAAAATCTCGTACAATTAGTACATAAAAATTGAGAGAAAAATTCTGCAGAGTGGTGTGTGTGTGTAGGTCCAGTCAGTACAATTGTTACAATATATGAGGAAATAAATAATTCAAAACACTGTAAACATGGACATTTTTGTGCCACATTAATTTTTGCGCTTATCAAGCTGCTACCGCGAAAATAAAAACATGCTAATACATTTACTTTGTGTATTAGTCTATATGCAAATGAACTTTCAAATCATGAATTTAATAACAAGTGAAATGGCTGAAAATCTGCAAAGCGTGAATATTTAATTACATGAAAATTACCACTTTTTATAGTAATTTGTGTACAGCTGCATGAAAAGGAGCTTTTTAAATTCTTCAAAACTGTAAAATTGTCTTTACTTTCTTTGTTTTTTGACGCCTAAATAAGCTATCAACATCGCAAAATGCATTTCACTGACAACTGCGCCCTTTTGCAGCAATGGATGATATAGACCTGAAATTTCTGCCAGTAGGCACAGGCCAGCAGGTGTTTTTGATATACACCATATGGGGGAATATTGTGGAACTCCTTTGATTTAGACAATGATCAGCTAGGCTTAATCAAGGCATTAGTATTTGGCTTAATGAACTGCAATCAGTATGACACAAATTAAAAAGGATGCCAGGTTATGACCAAAATGGCCATTGAAGACACTTCTAAAACAAGGCAATAAATAGGCCTCTAATTACTCGGTCAATAAGGCCATGGGCCCCTAATTGGTGTTTGATTTTTATTTTTAACTGGGGAGGGGAATATATGAAACAGCTCTCATAACAATAACACATCTTTTACCACTGATTACAACTTGCTAAATTCTTATTTCTCATTAATCAGTGTGCCCACATTTTGTTTGCTAATAATGAAACGTACCAAGGCCAAGAAAAATAATAAGTTGTGTTACCCTCAAGTGCCAAAAGTTTAAAATCGGGTCTGTCAGAAATCCTTTTCTTTCTTTTTTTCTTCAGAATTTGTTTTCAAATTTGTTTTTTCAATTTTTTTGTTTAAATTTCTTCTTTTTTTAGCTGAAAAATAATATGGTTTACGTCAAGACAAAATTGATATAGCCCCATAATATGTCAATTTAGCTAATGTTTCTAGTGTGACAATAGTCTAAAAAACATTTATCTAAGCTTACTTATTCATTTCAAGCAAGAAATAGTAACATTTAGACACTTATAATAAAATTTAAATCTAAAAAAAATAAAATAAATTAGGGTCGGTCGTTGAGGACACCACAACTTATTCTTTTTCTTGGCCTAATAATCAAACATGAAGCACAATGCGCAAACTTTGCAGTATTCCAACTAAAATGGTCCAGAAAAGATAAATTGCACTTTTAGTATTAAAACTAAAATTGATGAAACATTGAAACTAATTTGCGTGAAGCATGCAAATATTGGCATTCACACCCCCACATTCCCTTTCCGCCAATGTTGGGTATGATACATTGATTAGGCCAAAAAAACAAAAACAAATTGACTTGCCCTTTCAGGTCGACGGTCGGATTTTTTTTTTAAAAAAAATTTAAATACAAAATGTACACAAAAACATGTTTCAAAGAAGAAGAAAAAATTGATTTTTTTTTTAAGATTTTTTTTTAGATTTCTTAATTGTCATGTGCTTCTTTCAATTTTTTATTAATTTTTTTACTTTGAAAAAAAAGAAGAAAAAAGAAAAACGACCCTAGATTTCCGAAAATTCGGGTCGGTCGGAAAGGGCAAGTCAACTCTTTTTTTTTTTTTGCCTTATCATAAGATTTTTTTGTGTTGTGTTGCCCATAACGACCAACTCTAAAATTGTTTAAATTGTACCCAAATGGTCAAAATATTACTTTTTTCTGCTTGAAATGACTATGTTTGCTTGAATAAATATGATTTTAAACTATTATCACACTAGAAATATACGTAAAATTAACATTTACCCATTTTGTCATGACATGGAACCATGACAGTCCGCGGTCTGTTAGTAATATTTTTCAGCAAAAAATAAATTAACTTATTTTCCCCAAAAAATGTTGGCACTTTTGGGGTCAGGGAATACTGTAAAAGTGGCATTTTCTGCGCTTCATTTATTTTTGCGCTAAAATCAGCAAGCGCGAAAATAATACCACAAGGGACCTCAAAATCAGAAGAATAAAAACAAGCGAAATTGTTCAAAATGTGCGAAGCGCGAACATTTACACCAGCAAAATGTTCCACTTGTACAGTACCTACCTCCAATTGTCACATTTGCCATACTAGTCCTGCTGGCTCCGTTGCTATCCTCATAGTTATGCACGCAATAGTATATTCCGGCATTGTCGTTGGTGGCTTCCATGATCCTCAATGTATTGTTGGCTTCGATCTCGATATTGGAGTCATCACTTGTGACAGGCAGATCCTTGTCCCCCTTACGCCATATGACGGACGATGATGCTGATTGACCTCCGGTTATCTTGCAAGTCAGGGTGAGGTCTTCGCCTAATTTGATCAAGGTGTCGCCTTCGATCTCAGGTACTGAAATGTTTTCAAATAAAATTAGGAATAATTTGGTTTATTCAACGGATATACAACAGAAATAACGGCACTTTTTTGTTAAAGAGACGTTGCAAAAACTTCAGGTATGTATTTAAGCCAAAATTAATATCAGGCCAAGAAAGATCATTAAGCCTAATTTTAGCTTTAATTCTAAAAAAAAATTACAAATAGATTCATTCCATTTTTTATTATGTCGCATTAACTTCAGTAAATCCCTCTTTTTTAGCCTATCCACAGGATGGCAATAATTCACTTGTGGCATTTGAAAAGAAAAAGGAATGACAAAAGAGGGTTTCCACCCAAATTGTTTTCAAATTACCTCAAACGACCGATTTCAATATATCTAAGCTAAATTAATTATCTATTTTACATTGTTGTTTTGATTTTGATTGGACAACAACAACAACAAAAGTTTGTCCAAGAAATATTTTGCAAAAAAGCTAAGTGCTGTGCAATTTTTTAAAAATATATATATTTAGAGCATTATAAGCTATGAGGTATGCAATTTTGTTTGTTTTTTAAACCGGCCATGTTTGATTTGAGCTTTTTATAGAGGACTGACTATCTGCACTGAAGATAGCACAGCTCGAGGAAAAAGACCATACGCTTGTCGGTGACAAGCTTTGCGAGGATTTTGCTGGTGGTTTCCAAATGTATGCATATCATTTTCATGTTGATTCAAGCGAATACAGAGACCAAAACAAATGGAAGAAAAAACATATAATAAAAAAATAGGCAGTTCTGCCCACCCTGTTCACAGGCCTTTCCCCTTCATGCCTCCTCCCCAAATAAAATTGACGACCCTAGTTTAATACGCTACTGATATGTTGGCATCCAAAACCACACCCACTATTTAAAAATCTTTTTCAATCATCATGATCACTTCACCTTCCATTACTTTCCCGGTGTTCTCTCTTCGTATTCAGAGGGGCAACACATGATCATTACATTTCAAGGACACTTTCTATATAATATAGTCCCCCTATTTGCGCAAAAACGAGGACACTTCTGGTTCAAAATACGCCTTTTTTCATATTCTTGGGACAATTTGATATGACACAATACTCAATCTATTTTATTTTCTTCTTCGCGGACATAGCCTCTCCCAAAAAACACCCCTAATTTGTTGAAATTGCGAACATAGCTTCCAAAATGACCCCATATTTTTGGAAATCGTGGACATGGCTTCAAAAAACACCCCTAATTTGGGGAAATCGCATGTCCGCAGACATGGTACAGAAAACCCCCCTTTTCCGCAATTTTTGGAACGATCATGCGTACCCAAAGGCCCAAGTCAATGTTGACTGAAACCACCGGGATTACTTTGGGGTACGCACACATAGCACATAGGAACTTACCTTGGCAACCTGCTTGACAGAAATGTTAATGAATAAAATGTTAAAATTATTATCAAGATAACGGATGGTACCATGCAATGCAGTACTACCATGTGCTACATAATTGCAGAAATAAAATCTTATTTTAATCAGTAACAAATATGAATCAACTGATTTTGTCAAGTTTTATAAAACAAATCACGAAATACAACTAAAGTTATAAGGCAGATTTACTTTCCTATTTTCAAAATTAGCAGTTTTTTTATATCTCTCCGCGTGCAAAAGTAATCCAAGCATACACACGCTATTTTGGTATTCACTTGTCACGCATACGTTTCACAGTGCATCAGGTTGCGTCATGTGAGCTTTGCGTGCCCATGCTCTTCTGTATTAAAGCCATGTTGTATGCAGGTTCGCCAATTTCCCTCCAAATCCAAAATTGACCGGGAACCAGATTCCTGCGAGTTCCCATTATTTCTAGCCATGGGCCCTACTACCCGATCCCCTTTCGTTACCTTTTGTATCAAATACATCTAATTTTCCATCAAATTGTCCCAGTGAACCCTCCTGGTGAACACACGAGTACGTGCCCGCATCGGCCTCCTCAGCATTTATGATGGTCAACATGCTGACCGTTTTCATAACCGCTTCATCGTTGGTGGACATCACTGTAAATTGGCCGGATTCATTTGCTATCTCTCCGCCGTTTGTATTTTGCCATACTAATGTAGGGGGTGGATTAGATCTTGATTGAGCAGTGCATGTGAACTTGTAGTCCTGCCCTGTGGGGCCTGTATGGCTGGCAGGCTCAACATAAAGTTCTGTTGAAAGAATTATAAAAAAGCAGTGAAATATGTTAGCATTTGATAGTATCATTTCAATGTAATGTTACTAAACATTTGTCATATATTTATGTGAATTACATGTACATTCAATATCCCACACATGCAATTTTTGGCAAAGGCATCACAAAGATTTTAGGCGTGTATTTTCAAAATCAATGGCTGTCACAGAGAAAGACATTTATTTAACTCTTTCTTTTTTTAATTAATTGATTTTTTAAATTGCTTCATTATAATATTACATCCACATATTTTAGAGCCAATCCACAAAATCACAATACCATTAATAAATTCCCATGACCGACTGACTGACTGACTTTAGAAAGCGTGCAACATTTTGAATTGAATATAGAATGGTGTGGTTTGCCATTTTGTGGATTGGCTCTAACAATAGAGGGCTCTACTAAAATGTATGTACAATTATATAGATATCAATATCAACGATTTCACATTTTCTTCTGTGTGTGGATTATTTAGTGTAATTTAGCACAATTTACAAATTCTGACTATTTGCACCTGAGATTTTTGGGATGCCCATTCCCAAAAGTGCCTGTTCTTTTTGACCCACCAAATGGCCTTTTGACATCTCCACGCTCCAATAAATCATAACAAATGGAGATCAAGTCTATAGACCATGTCACCTCTTGTTGATCAACAATGTTAAGTGCCCAGTTCCATTCCATGCATGGAAACATACATTGACTGTGTTGCATTGGCTGCTGTTGTTATAGATGACTGGTTCGGTTTAGTGTATGGTTTCTTCAAATGCACACACATACATGTACCAGCAGGCAAGCTTTTGTGTTGCATCAAAGCTTTTGTTTGTTTGTTTGCTGTGACGTTTATAGCTAGTGACATCGTCTTATGTAGTGATTTAGAGCAGTCACGGATCAGGAAAGCAAAAATAACTAGAGCCTGGATTGAATATATCCTTACTGGTTCATTAAAGTTGGTTACTATACATACTTTGATTAGTGATTGAGGGGTGTGGGAGTAACATTTCTTGGTTTCTTTGTTTTGTTTCCTCCATAATACTCTGTAAGGGAGTTCTAACAGGAATATCTCTGTAACCTAGGAATATGTGTGTACAGACACAGACCGGGATGATTCTCTACTCTTTACGTGCTCGGCGATACACGGGGCCAACATTTCTATGTGACTTCCAAACCACGGTGCGCCTATGTACATGCCTACTTCAGTCTGCACGGTCTGAAGGAGGCATGGGGACGAGGCTGTGTTGGTGTATCGTATTGAACTCACACTCAAACGATCCACCAACAGAACTATGGTGCGCAGCAGTGTTACGACACTCTAACCGACTGCGACACCTCGCCCATGTTTTCACAAAAGGTTATATGGTGCGAGAATCCATGGATTCCTGTTCAATACAAATGAAGTACAAATTGGTTTTGGATTCTCATGAGGTGGGGCTAAATTCCACCTTATGTGCGGTGGCTATAATATAAAACCAGCATCGAAATTTGTATTTAGGGAGACCAAAAGCTAGGCCAAGCGAAACATGGGTGGGGCTAGATAATTGTAAAGCGAGCACAAATTTGGTCGAATATAATCCTACAGAGATGTTCAATGTTTAGGGGAATTTGGTTTCCCTGCTGTGCTTTGCTATTTACAAAATTCACATTATGTACATAGGCCAATATACGTGTAGTCTCCTGATGTTCATCAAGATTTGCATTGAACTATTAAAGATCCTCCATGTGTAAGTTGCATAAGCTTATAATACATTCCATGCCATTACCTAAACATCCAGGTTAGAATTTGTTTTTCATTATAATACAAATTTGTTCTATAGTATAATGCTACAAAAGTATAGTTTCCTGCATGTCTTTTTAGCTAAGCTCCAAGTCACGCTTGCTTCGTTTCAATTAAAATACACAATTAACATCACAGCAGACTGCAATGACAGACAGAGCATAAAATATCTGTTGCAAAAAATATATTTACGGAATAATTTCTAAAATGTAAGGTTTAAAAGTAAGATTCGACCGTGCGATGTTTCTATTTTCGTCATGCAAATAAAATATCTTCACAATTTGTAAAGGGAAAAACAGAAAGAGAATGCCATAATGAAAATATAATGTCACAAACATTATAATATATGCTTTTACAATGTTCGCAGTGGTGTATAAATGTCGCGTCACAGCCTTCGCATTTTTTTGATGCACAGATATTCTTCCATGCACATGGTGCATCCTATGAACAGTACATTAGGATGTACATGTTACCAATGTCTTGATGTTACACGGGCGTAGCATGTACATATTATCAGATAAGAGAGAGGACTCATACGCTGTGGTACATGTACATGTAAATTGTAAATGTACATGGTCCCTACTATTTCTATCTGTCTATCATACAATTACAACACATTTACTGTACAGGCATGATTCTTTTGTACCATACAAAAAAAACAGGTTTTTGCAAATTTTTATGGCTGCCAAAGATTCTCAAAAATGTAATACTCACTAATTTCCTTAACTTTAATAACAACAAAATATATTGTCATATGCCTATACTGGTATCAAGTACCAATTTTTGCAGGACTATGTAGTCAGACAGGAAAGGAAGGTCCGGGTCGCGATTTTTTTTTACTAATCAACATTTGTAAAATCAGTTGACTTTTTTAATTTTAAAAAAAAAAAAAATCATTTTATTCAGTGAATTTTGCTTTATTCCGTATTAAAACGGAATAAATAAATTTTACAAATGTTGATTGGTGAAAAAAAAATTGCGTCCGGGTCATCAATTTCTTGAGTTGTTTATTTTGTGACAAATATAAAATTAACAATTGCAAGATTCTAAAATAAACCCTAGTAACAATGACATACGCCTACTGTGGTCAATTGTACACAAATTTAATGGAGAAAGGTATATCATAGTGCGTGATTTTTAAGAACGACGCATACATACTACCGATGTACATTGTACAGGCTGTATCAAAATGATTTGTACTCTGATATGTTTCATTTTCAAAAAAGCATTAAAAATATAAAATCTCTGATAAATACAATATTTTTGATTTTAATAAATAGGGAATTATATCAACTTATTGATCTGATAATCTGAAGATAATTGGCTGTTGTTTCTGACCGCTATTGTCATTCAAATGAAGATCGACGTAATCATGGTTTTACTCGCAGCAACGCAAATTTAATAGGTTCACTGCACAAACTCTTTATAAGTAGTGAATATATAAGTGCAGTCAGGAGGAACTTTGAATTGTGCGCTTCAGATCTAACGTTTCGATGAAAATGATAAAAACACCAATATTCCTTTAAAAGCTTGTAAATTCTGAAAAAAATGTTCGATTGTCGTAAATCAAAATTCTTAGAAAAGATGAAACTTCAATAATTTTGCATATCGAAGCAAAATGGTCTAAATGGTTCGTAATATATCAAAAAAAAATCTGAAAAACTGATCAGACCACGGTACAAATCTTTTTGATACAGCCTGTAGGTGTGCAGGCCTGCAGGGTATAACAGAATTATGCACATTTAATTGTTTGTGCTTTGCAGATTTTCAACTGTTTTGCATGTTTTTTAATTATTTGTGATTTGTAATTTCATCACATCTATACGCAAAAAGAAACTATATTTTCGCAGTAGATGGTTCGAGCGCAAACATATCCATGTTTACAGTATATTATTTCAATGCTGGTCCAAGTTGTGTGTCTGAACTGTTGAAACCTTATATTCCCACGGCTAACCTTCGCTCTGGCTCCTGTGAGTTTCTTGTTGTTCCAAAAAGAAAAATGAAGACTTTAGGTGATAGAGCTTTTTCCATCACCTGGCCCTAAATTATGGAACACTCTCCTAAGGGACTTTCGCCAGGCAGGTTCAGTTCAGGAGTTCAAGTCGCGACTTAAGGCCTACTTATTTAACTTGGAAATCTAAATGTTGTGTATTTGTTCATGAGCTTTCATTTCATAATACATTTTAATGCCATACGCTGTTATTTCATATCTCATGTTTTTTGTTTAAAATATGCATTTGACTCTGTGTATGTATATTTTTGTATATTTAAGATCATTGTTGTATTTTTGCTTTAATCTTTTATTCATTTGTTGTACAGCGCTTTGAGTTTAGATCTCACTAAAGTAAAGCGCTCTATAAATGTGTGTTGTTATTATTATTATTCAGTAGCTTTGAGTAAACTCCAAAACAGGACCCATTAAAAGGGGGATGAGCCCTGATGACCCAATTTCCACCCATTCTATTCTACAGTGCATCATACATGTATACTGTCAGTGTCATCAAAATATTTCAGTTACAATTGGCTCCAGTGGTTTTATGATAGAACCAAAAATCCACTTTAGGGGTAGGCACATGTCAGACTTGCTAGCCCAGTAGCCACAGTACATGTATGGTAGTATAATCTGTCAACTTATTAGAATGTAGATTAAATTCTACAGAACAATACAATGCACCATAAACAATATGAATGCATGCACCTTGGCCTTTTTAAGGTCATACTTAGTGCATTGTTGTTTTTGACAGGCAATGGTATGAAATCAGAAAGGTCCCATGATACTATTAAAACTTATGCATTATTATGAACATGGATGTATTCATGCAAATAAAACAGACATGCATGCAAGCATTGACCCTGCTGATCCTGTCTATGATGCAAGTGCCCTGGTTCCATGTAGGGCTGTCATCGACATGGACGATGTCGATATTATGTCGATATTGGACATTATCCCGAAAAGTCGATATCAACTTTGGGATGTCGATATAATTGACATTAAATCGTCCGTTATGATTTGAGAAAAAAATAATCGGCACGGTGATTTTTATAAATGACAATCAGTAAGAGTTGTAGCCTAGCCTCGTTATTTGTGTTGTACTTAAGTTATATTGACCGCAAGTTTGAAATTGTTTCAAAATGATTTTGTAATAAAAGAATGATGAAAATCGGCAAATTAATGATCGTGGCGTATACTAAAGGATTTTTAACTTGTGTAAATTGTCACATTGACTTAGCGATATTCTCGATCTGCGGTAACATTCTATACTATCGCGGCCATTAATTTGCGGGGACAATCGGCTTGGTATTTGGATCATAATGTCGACATCATGTCGATATCGATATTCTCAAATAGCAACATGGCGACATGAAAAAAAGATCTCAATTACAGCACTAGTTCCATGTGGACCTTTTATTTGCCAACAAATACTGTAGATTGATTTTAATATTTGGAACAACTGTGTGCCTTCAGGCTTCACTTTATTGTCTCTAAGGCTAAATTTAAAAAAAAATCTGTTGTCTCAAAGCTCTTCAGTTTTTCAAAACCTAATGCGGAATGCGGGGTTTTTTTCAGGTTTTTTTTTTTTTTTTAAATATAAAATATTGAAATCCTTGTAAAACTATAAGTGACTTTTTGTATTTAAAATGATGTGATCAATGAAAATCTGAAAAATCTGTGAAATGTTGGGATTTTTTTTGGATTTTTTTATTTTATTTATTTTATTTATTTTTAAACAAAAAAATTTAAAAAAACCTTTTTTAAGATTTTTGTTTTTCTATATAATGCGTGCGCATCAATAAACTAATGCACGCGGGAGCTTTCAGACAACTGATTTTTTGAATCTAGCCTAATAACTGCTTTAAATTCTTTAAAAGGTGTGATTTTTAGTCTGTATCTTGGTGAAAAAGTGAATATGAAATGAAAAATGATTTTTGTAACATGTGAAGGAAATGTGTTGAGAAACAGAATTTGAAGTGAAAAATGGAGCTTTGTAAAAGTTGCAAACACTGATTTAGTTGGAAGATGCTTTTATTTGAGAGAAAATTGTATATTTTTCTCCAACAGGCATGCATTTTATCTCAAAACAGGTCTCAAATACGGAATAAGCAAAAGTCATCTATCAGTTACAGTTTATCGTTTTTTGTGTTTATGTGCAGATTTGTTGGCTTATATATATCTTTTTTTAAATCTTTTTTTATGTATTTCTTTTTAGGGGGAGGTTTTTTTTGATTGTTTGTTGTTGTTTGTTTGTTTGTTCGTTTGTTTTGGTGTGGTGGTTGTTGTTTGTTTAGTCTTTTTGGTGGGGGAGAGGGGATCTTATTAGTAATCATGGATGTATTATAATTGTGAATAGATTACCCCCCCCCCCCCCCCCCCCCCCCCCCCCATATATGGTGTATGAATAAAACATTTTTATTTTATGTTAACACAACATAATGATTTTAAATAATTCCCATTACATGTTCAAATGTTACACACAAATGAGGGTTTGAATGTGGGTGTTTATTAAAAGGATGCATGTGAGCCTACAACCCATCTGCCAGTTGATAGGCCATAAACCAGTTCATATTGATAATCCATTTAGCTGTTCCACAGTTTGATCATTGACATTTTGCTATTTATAGGATAATTCCCATACCCATTTTTACCCATTCACAATGATTAATATTCATAGTTTTATAACACAGTCATGGATGAAAGTACGATCTTTATCAATTGAAATGTTGTAAAAATACTGATACTTGTTTTTTATGCTCACTGACTGCTTTGAATACAGAGGATTTCCTGAAAAGTTGCTACCTGGAAGAGCCCATTTACATATTCAGCTATTATTAGGCAAAAATTGTTTATTGTGTGACAGACCATGGTTCATGAAAAAACAAAATTGGTAAGTGTCAAGAAAAGGGGGAAAAGTTCTCTTGTGCCATAGTCCAATTGTTAACATTCTTTCTAATTTAATCCTCATTTTATTAATTATACACAGGGATTTCACTGGGTAGTAAAAAGCTTTAACCCTTACTCTCCCCCCTCCCCCCCCCCCCCCCCCACCCCCACACTTTTTTAGATTTTTTTTTCACCATGAAAAATTGACCAAAATATCCCCCCCCCCCCCGATCCCTATGGGATTTGAACCACGGACCTCCAGCACGAGCAGCTTGCAATTCCCCACTACACCACAGGTGTCAAGAATACTTTGTGCAGTACAATGTATACTGCACCAAGTATATGGGCTGGGTCCATCTTTTCTCCACTTCGGGTGGTACCAACTTGCGCAGTCGTGGTATTTTGTGGTATGGTAGGGTTATGGGCTAAAAACCAAAATGTGTGTTAGAGTGCTCGGTGTTTTTAGGCAGTAAAACAATGTAATTTCCAACATTTTTTACTCTCGAGTAAAACTTTAAAGGGTGAAAATCATAAGTGACGGGTATTTCACCCTTTGTATAGGGTGAGTGAATACACTGATACAAGCCAAAAAAATACTGCAAGTCACGACTTGCGAATCCCCCTAGCTGGGAGATCAACTAAATGAGGTCAACGGTCATATATGGGTCATGTTCCCCCCCCCCGGTGTTCATGTTTCTTTTCTCCAAGTTTGAGGTCAATCGGTCATATTTAACGATTTGACCTCTGGATGACCTTTGACCTCAGATGACCTCGGATGACCTCTATCTATCTATCTATCTATATCATATACTCTGCAAAGTTGCAAAATGCAATATCTAACAGAGGAATATACATAATGGCGACAATTGAAAATAGACAATAGAATACATCATAATCTTAATCTACAACTACAACTACACATGTTATGAGCAATATATTATAATTTTTGAATACAGTGCTTGAAAATTTCCAGAGATTTGGCATTGTACATTGAGGGTGTCAGTGAATTCCAGCCCTTAATTGTGCGGGGATAGAAACTGAACTTATACGAGTCGGTGTGAGTTGGAACGATACTAAATCTCTGTGGATGGAATTGCCTGGTTTGAACAGCCTGTCTACACAGGTAGTGCGGGATAGGAATGGCAATTTGTTCATTTAGACTTTTATATAGGATTGCTAATCTGTTATTTTTTCGTCTTTGCTCTAAGGAGGGCTACTGCAGGTCTTGTAAGATATTTGTTACCATGCCCTCTGTTCTTTTGTGGTTATTTGTTACAAATCGGGCTGCTCTGCGCTGTACTGCTTCTAGACGTGATATGTCGCATGCATTATGGGGGTCCCATACAGCGCAGGCAAACTCAAGGTGCGGTCTCACAAGTGCGAAGTACATTTGTTGTTTCACGTACTTCGCGCACCTCCAAAGATTCCTGCGGATAAACCAAAGGGAGTTATTAGCTTTTACAGTGACATTATGAATGTGATGTGACCATTTCAGATTATTGCTGAGTTCGACTCCCAGATATAGATTATTGCTGAGTTCGACTCCCAGATATGGATTATTATTTTGTTACATGTTCCCACGGTGTTCATTGCACAAATTACCCCCTTGTTGACCTTTGACCTTGGTTGACCTCTAATGACCTTTGACCTTGGTTGACCTCTAATGACCGTTGACCTCGGATGACCTCTAATTTATTTTAGACATGTTCCCCCGGTGTTCATGTTTCTTGTCTCCAAGTTTGACGTCGATCGGGCAACTTTTACGATTTGACCTCTGGATGACCTTTGACCTCAGATGACCTCTAATTTATTTTAGACATGTTCACCCGGTGTTCATGTTTCTTGTCTCCAAGTTTGACGTCAATCGGGCAACTTTTACGATTTGACCTCTGGATGACCTTTGACCTCAGATGACCTCTAATTTATTTTAGACATGTTCACCCGGTGTTCATGTTTCTTGTCTCCAAGTTTGACGACAATCAGGCAACTTTTACGATTTGACCTCTTGATGACCTTTGACCTCAGATGACCTTGGATGACCTCTAATTTATTTTAGACATGTTCACCCAGTGTTCATGTTTCTTGTCTCCAAGTTTGACGTCGATCGGGCAACTTTTAAGATTTGACCTCTGGATGACCTTTGACCTCAGATGACCTCTAATTTATTTTAGACATGTTCACCCGGTGTTCATGTTTCTTGTCTCCAAGTTTGACGTCAATCGGGCAACTTTTACGATTTGACCTCTGGATGACCTTTGACCTCAGATGACCTAATTTATTTTAGACATGTTCACCCGGTGTTCATGTTTCTTTTCTCTAAGTTTGATGTCAATCGGGCAACTTTTACGATTTGACCTCTAGATGACCTTTGACCTCAGATGACCGTTGCAAATTAGACCCCCAAACAAGCAGCTACAGTGTTTGACCATGGCCTACCTATCACTGAAGGTTTGAAGTCAATCCGTCCATCCTTTCAACAGATACAGCATTCGGGCAACTTTTACGATTTGACCTCTAGATGACCTTTGACCTCAGATGACCTTTGCAAATTAGACCCCCAAACAAGCAGCTACAGTGTTTGACCATGGCCTACCTATCACTGAAGGTTTGAAGTCAATCCGTCCATCCTTTCAACAGATACAGCATTTGGGGGGAAAAGGCTAACCAAAAGGCACCCCCCCCCCCCCCCCCCCCCCCCCCCCCACACCACACACACATACGCACGCACATTGACATGATGACAAAATCCCCTTCTGGTTTTACAAACCAGGGGGATAAAAAGAAATGATCAATGCGTCACTTTTAATTTTATGATGGCAGCTGTACTGTTTTACATGTACATTTTTCTTGAATAGCTCACACTTTACGTGTCATTTAAGCTTCATGAATGGACGCATGATTCACAGATGAGTTGCTAAGCTTTGATTAGTGCTGGGAGCTCCCGTTTAATTTCCTATCCTTTTAAACGAGCAGGATATTTGGGCGTAAAAAATGTGTAAACATTGATCAAATTTGAGGCACACGAAAGAATTCAACAAACCTTTGTCCCACAGCTGCACAACTGCCGAATTTTGTGCCTCCAGTAAAATGCAATTTTAGCAGAATAAATTGTTCATAATCAAGTTTTCCGACATATTGTTCAATAAAAATATGGCAATATCGTGTTTGCTGCCCCGTAACTAAGGGAGTGTTCAGAAATACTTTGATGGGGGGTTGGCCAAAACAGGGGGGGGGTCTAAAAAGTTTCAAGTTGAAAAAAGGGGGGAAAAGTTTTGGGTACTCAAGAGGGGGTGGGGGGGGCGTCAAAAAAGTTTGGCTAACAGTGGCATCGCCAGAGGGGGGTGATCCCCCCCTCCCAATATTGACGTCGTGTCAGTTGAGATTGGCACTGTCGGTTGATTTGACTATCAGGAATCATGGAATTATGATGGTCAAAAGTACACACAATCATTGTGTCCCCAAAATGCAACATTCTTTGTTACAAGCTTGTTTAGAGCCAAAATGAACCTCAATCGTTCCAAAAGTAGGTGTAAAGTCGAACAATTTTGCACGTTTCGCAAGCATTTCTTGACTCACAAAAGTCGGTTCATTCTCATTTCTCGCGCCCCCCCCCAATATGAATAACCTAGCTACGCCACTGTTGGCCAAATCAATAGATTTTAACTTGTTTAAATCCACGTTTCTTTTATGTGTACTTGTAGGCAGGTATACATTGAAAATAGATACAGTATACAATTGGTTTGATCAGTCTGTGATATTTTTATTATCAATGAACACCAGATAAAACAAATATGAACTCTTTGTAATACGTTATAAAACTAAAATGTGTATAGGGAAAATTAATCTGAGGGTGTCAAAAAAGTTTTTCACCTTGTAAAAGGGGGTCAATTTTTTAAAACTATTTGTAAAGGGGGGTCAAAAAAGTTCAGACACCCAAGAATACAAGTTGGCCAACCCCCCCCCCCCCCCCACCAAAGTATTTCTGAACATTCCGTAAAACAACTTTAAAAAAATGAAAATCCCAAATGACCGCACAATAACGATAACGCAATACGCGATACCGATTTTCCTTTGTAAATCTCTCATCACTAGGAGCACCAATACATACACTGTTGACGGCAGATGAATGTGGACATGAAGTATACACGTAAGTATATGTGTAGTGAATTTAGTAACTGTTGTTAAGTGGCCTTTCCGTTTATTTAAAACGTGTAATAAGCATAACGATGCCACCAAAACCATCATGATTGGTCCATTGTGGTTCCTCTGATATTATGGAATGTGATGACCTCAGATGACCTTTGACCTCATTAACATATGAAGGTTTCCATGTTGCATCTATGACCGAAGTTTGATATAAAATCGGATGAATTGAGCGTGATACACAAAGATATTGGTCGAGCTATGAGTTTTAAAAAATATTGTGCGAGACGCAGTCGAGCACAATATTTTTAAAACTCATAGCGAGACCAATATATTTGTGTATCATGCGAAAAAATCCGTCCGATTTTATCATTATTATGCAGTGAGAATCTGACTTGACAACAACAAAAAAATCAAAAAAAATCAAAAAAAATCACCCATAATATTGTAAAAATATCAATAACATTTTTTTGTTCCAAAGAACAGACAATTAATTTTGTTTCCTAAAAATAAAAAAAATCCTGAAAAAAAAAAATCCTAATTTTTTTTTTCCTAAAAAAAAAAAAATCCTATTTTTTTATATTTATTTTTTTAAAAATCCCAAAAAAATTCTCAAAAAATTACAATTTTTTAAAAAAAAAAAACCTAAAAAAAAAAAAATCCTAAACATTTTTTTTTTACAAATTCCAATTTTTGTGTTGTTTAAATTCCAAAAATTTCTCTTTTTTTAATTTTTTTTTTTTTAAATCCCCCAAAAATATTCCTAAAAAAATTATCAAAATATTTCAACAACAAAAATTAAAAAAATAGTCTACTGCATTTTGTGACTGCATTGTACTCATGCAGGTAACCAAACTGACCAAGTTCACTGACCAAGTGTGGTGTAATATTGGATGACTTGAGGGCGATACAGTGAAAATTGGTTAAGCCTTGGAAAAAAATTGGACGAGCCGCAGGCGAGTCCGATTTTTTTTCAAGGCGAAACCAATTTTCACTGTATTGCTCGAAAAAAGGAATCCAATATTTACATTATTATGTTTTGAGAATCTGACTCTAATTAAAGATGGGACATCTATGCTTGTTAAATAAATGCACAGTAATTTATATGAAATAGGATAGCCATAAAATCCTATGAAGTAGGCCTATAGGCTAGGCCCAGTCACGCTAGCATCATCATCACCAGGGCTCTCTTTTAAATTCAAAGTGGGGTGACTGTTGCAGTTTTGCATCTGTGTTACATTGCAATATACCCAAAAGTAATGCTAACACATCGATAAATAAGACACTGGCTCATTTTGAATGGTAAATCAAGAGCCTAGACTTAGGCCTGCACACAAATCAGAAATAAGCTTATTTAGGGTGTATTTTGTTCTGGAACTACAACAAGAAAACTGTATAAATGCTATCAAAATGTGTTTTAAATGACTTACTATATCATTGTTATTTGATTTTTTCATTGGATTGTGTAAACATCATGGAAATATTGAGGGAATTTACGTCTAAAAATGCCAGCACAAAAATCGGAAATAAAAATAAGAGGTTTACTTTTAGGCCTAGTAAAAAGGCTATAAATTCTCCTTAAACCCACTATCAAAAGACCAAAAGTACAATATTTGTAGCCAAAGAGTATTTCACACTGTTTGTATTAATAAACCTGATCCATGTTTATTTTATTTACCCTTTTCATGAGTAATTCTGATGGAAACTTCTCTCCACACAAAATGTTACTACAGTGTCGGCCATCTTGTTAAGTTGATGTTTACTTTTTTCACAGGATGTATGGACTTTTCCATTGTGTTAAATAGGGGGTTATATTATATTGATGGTAGGGGCTAATTGACTAGTAAAGAAAATGGGTTTTCAACATGTTTCCCATCCAAAAACACCAAAATTATCATTCTAGGCTCATGTTAAAAATATATCAATCATCATATTTTTGTGTTTTTACAGAAAATATACAAATATGGCAATAATTTATCCGGCGTCAGTTATGAAAAGTTCCAACTACAAATTACAATTTCACACCCTTCAAATGTATGGGTCAATCTAGCAAAAACATTGAACCAATCAAAAGCTCGTATTCCAAACTGTCCGATACAGTAAAAAAAATCGGATGACCGATTTTTAAACTTCATCCGATTTTTTTAAACTTACAAATACAGTCCAATACATGATTAACTCGAGTTCAAAGCTCTGTGTAAATGAATGGACGGAAGATTCTCAAAACATAATAATGGAAAAACTTGGTCACCAAGTTCACTTCAGTGACACAAGTTGCAGAATAATAGGTCTTTACCAATGCATTGCCAGTATAGGACGGAAGATTCAAACTGCATAATAATGATTGCAATTGGTCATTGTATGGAAAAGAAATGGACTAAACAAAAAGTGTATACCAAATTGTTGACACACACACCCCGACAGACTACACACACGAAGGATGCTGCCATAAGGTCTCTTCCTACGGACGACCTAAAAATGATGCATCGATCACTATAATACGCTCTGATGTCAAAGAACAAAGTATTAATATTTGGTTCTCACGGCAATAGATAGACCTCGTCTGTGCGTACTGCCAGATGCTGCTGGTGGTGGGGTTGTGGAGTTGAGGTAAATGCCAATTCAGTAACAAGTATAATAGGCATAGGGTTAAATGGGATAAAAATACATTGTATGTAACTTTTGCTTAAATGCAATATCACCCAGATATGAAATCCCCCACCCTGAAGTATGATTGTAATGTCACAGCGTATGAATTCCAGCTTATAATTATAATCCGTCTGGTAACAGTCATGTGCTGCTGCATGTAATTGTAATGTAAGTAACCCCTTGCATTATAACCAAAAGACAAATCCAGCCATCATTGATAATGCTGCCTTCATCACTATAAAATAGACATCACATTCACACTTCAGGTGTATCGATAGATTATAACCCATCCTTGAAATGTGCACACCATATATTATATAATAATGTAAGTGGGGCAGTGGCAGGTGATGAAGGGTCATTCATTCATTGGTGGGAATGGCAATACTACACATTAGAACCTTCACCATACTGCAGTGCATAAAAATAAATACAATATTGCAACATTCAATTCAGATTTTTGGTGCTCTTTTATATACAGGGTGACCCAGAAAATGTTGAACCCAAAAATCACAAAATTCAATATTTCTTTTTACCATTAAAATAACAAAATATTGCATAACTCGTTCACCAGCTATGTGCACCATACATTTAACTTTCTGAAACATTTTAGATCATAAAAATAGGCCACACGAAACTTAAAATACATGTAATTTTGTAAGAAGTGTTGTTTTGAAGTGTGAGTGAAGTGCAAACAAATGGTTTCATGCTATATGAGCAGAACAAGTGCCTGTTTGAAACCGTGCAATGAACTTTATAAATTAGTATGCACAGTATCTCATCAATATTCATTTATTATGTAATTATTATTATATAAGAGACTTTGAAAACAAAAACTGAAGTCCCCTTGACTTCATTTGAAAATGTTAATTTGATAAATACAGATCAAAAGAAAAGATTACTTAACTCACCGTACTTAGATCAGAATTAAGTTTCATATCTGAACCAAGTTACAATTTTTTCACTTTTCCAAAAGAGCGAAAACACCCCCTGTCACACAATCAAGTGTATCTTTAGTTTGGTAAGGCCAATTTACATGATCTAAAGTTCTCCAGAAAGCTGAATAAATTGTTCACATAACTGTTGGAAACAAAATGCCATATTTATTTATTTTCATTTTTAATTATTTTCTTTAAGTTTGTGATTTTTGGGTTCAACATTTTCTGGGTCACCCTGTATATAATTATATGGATTTGATTGCTAAAATGCAAACTCATGCTTAATATGGACCATTTGTTGGTTCAACCGTGCATGTGGAGAAACATTGATTCATCTGACTATAAAGCAAGCCTCGATTTAAGTGGGAGCTGGGAGTTTTTTGCCCCCCGGTTGCCAAGTTTTTGCTCCCGGTGTTTTCAAATTTTGTATAGCAAAGTATATGAGCGGGAGCTACTTTTGTCAGAAAACTTACAAAGTAGCTCCCGGTTCACACGTCCTTAAATCGAGGCTTGCTATAAAGTGTGCCCAAATATTGATGAAATGTAAACACAATTTCTACATAAAATTTCAATAAATGACAGTATCTGCTAAGTTGTAATGTACCATATTGTGTAGGATTTGCTTGACTGATTTCTTTCATCAGCAAATTACACCAAGTATCCAACCAATATTGTATTGATTTTGGGTGCCTATCATCATCTCATCTGGCAGATAAATTGAGCTGTACATTGTTCTTGAATCCTGCCCACTCCACTAATCATGGATAGGTCAAAAAGTAACAGACACAACAAAATTAGGGTACATGTACAGTAGGTCCATTGTAGGTCTAGGCCAGGGTAGGTAGGTAGGTACATGTAGGTGTTTTTGTGTGTGTTTATGTTGAAACACAAAGCCACTCTCAATCAATCAATCAATTTTACATGTGTTTGTGTTTATGGTTTCATGCACACAAAAACAAAAAGAAAAAAAGATTAGGGTCAGGCTAAATGTCATGTATGGTAAAGGTCTGGTTACAGACGTTACCCTTACGCCAATATCAATTTGTTTTAGCCTAATAGACTATCCATCCAAAATGCCAGTGGCGTAGCCAGAGATGGGGGATCGCCATTTAGAAATTATAGGCTAGAATGTGGTGAGTTACTGCCAAGGGTGGTTAACCACCCGCCAATTTGTGTAATTACTTAATGGGCAAATTTCTTGTGCTTCTATAATAAGAATCATTGGAGTTATAATGCATCCTTGCAGGGAAATTTGAGCATTTGGAGGGGAATTATCACATTTGGAGGGAAATGTTACTCTTTCATTAAGAAATGCATTCCATTTTGGAGGGAAATTTGGAATCGTTTGCCAGGAAAAAACCATTTTTTTCAGGCCATGACCTTTCATGTACAAAAGAAGACATCAAGTTGAAAATCGGGCTAGCAAATCAATACATCTACCTTTAAGCTATTGCTATTCAATACACATACAGGGTGCAGTTAAATATAACCCCATGATGACACCCCCATAGAGTATGATAGTAATAATGATAAGTAAACGTTCATGCAATTTTATAAGCAGACACTACACATCTTGTTATACATGTACCTATAAATTTGCTTAGCAGGGATTAGAGTTTACTTGAAACAAATTAGTTGATTTCTCAAACTAAACAATAATTAATTGTATTAACACAACATAACGGCTTGCAGAGGGCGAAACTGAAAAGTGTATAATAAGGCCAAATAAAATCATGTTTAGCGTCCCGCCCGCTTCCTTTTTAGGGGCTGCCTCCTTTTATCTTCTTTTTTCTTTCAAAAAAAATATGTATTTTTTGATTTTTTTTGACTTTTAATTAAGCACACACACCTTGTATAAAGCTGTTTGCCCCGTGAAATACATCTCAGTACCCAGGACAAGACATCATTTTGGGCTCATTTTCCATTTCATCTTACCCATAAGAAGCCAATATGTAATATCTTGAGTCCAAGTGGCGGTCAATTTGAAAAAAGCAGGCAACCATCTTGAAGCTATCTTGACAAAATGTGTCGGGCGGCCATTTTGGAGGAGAAAAAAGACCTCCTTCTTCCTTTTTTTTCAAAAAGGCAGGACGCTAAACATGTTTTATTTTGCCTAACTGAAGCAAAATCACATTCTTTTTAAAATTTGAATTACCACAAACAATATTTCATCATACTTACGGTATTTTACTTCTCAAGACATGAGAGGAAGTGGCGATTGAGAGAGGCGCATATGGCATAGAAAGGGGTGCAAGATAGAATCATGGATGGGTGATTAGTCAATTGAGATGGAAAATAATATAATTGTGCTGGTAATGTTGATGCTGTAATCTCAGATCATTTATGATATTTTAAATACACAGTGATTTTTTAAAATGCAATGCATTCCTTTAGAAATCATTAGGCCTTTGCAAATCAAAAATCAAGTAAATATAAAGTAAACAAATATTTTGCTATCAAAAGGATGGTAGCGTTTACAGCCCTCTTTAAATTTGACACAATAATTGATAAACAATTTTTAGTCAAATACGGTTTGGGCGACTTTTAAGACAATTTGGGCCACTTTGTAAACTTGGACAATGGAATGCCTTAGACACTGAACAATGGAACTGAAAACAATGAGTGATGATGACAAGCCATGTGAATTTCATGTCATTGATGTTCACCCGTTGCCAATAAATATCATCGTGATCATCCAGTGTTACGAACACAGAGACTGGGCCATAGAATTGGGCTATTTAACTTGCGCCGCGACCAAAAAATGAGTGCCGCGACCTGTACAAAGATGGGCTACCAAAGTTATTTTTGTATGGGCACAACAAAAATGTGACTACTTTTTGGGATCGTGGGCAGCCGCCTAGAGGGCACTTGCGCCGCGGTTTGGGACTGATGCACTTGGTGTAAACAAGTTCAACAAAGTGGTTTTGTGGACAATTAAATGACTACCTCTACCTGAGCAAAGTCAGAACTCAAAATAATCGAAGGCATCAAAGGCAATTGCCTAGATGCCCTCCATTTCTGGCTATTTTCACTCCATTCAAAAGTACATAATTGCCTTGGTGCCCCTTTCAAATTGCCTTAAATTGCTTGCCCTTTTCATTTCTTTTTATTTCTTAATTTGAAACCTGAGCAAAGTACATGTTCTAATGTACATTTTGGAAAAATAGCCTTGCTTTTCAAATTGCCGAGGAAAATGTTTAGTGCAAAGAAATGTGACCTGGACACGACAAAATGAGCGTAAAATTGCGTAAAGTGGGCTGAAAATAGACGATATGACAAGCGGACGTCGAAAATTAGATATTTTCTTTTTTAGAAAGATAAACGATTTGGGAGCCGTATTCTCGTACTAAACACGGTTTAAGCTTTTTTTAGGTTTTAGAATTGACTAGGGGCCTATAAAATTAGGCATACTGGTAACACAAATGGTGTGATATTTTACAGACTTCTATCCAAATCATTATTCACATTTATTCAACCACAGTGCCAGGGCAGTTGGGTCCCTTTGAAAACACACAACATCAAATCGAACATGGCATAATTACATGTACATACACTTTTTAGCCTTTTCTCTGCAAGCCCAATGTTGCTATGATGCATGATTCTATTGGATAACACTTCAACAGTGAATTTACCATGCTTATAAGTGCATTCCCCTAAATGTTACCCATCATAGACAGTCAACTGACAAACAGTACCACCCAGGTCCATTTTAGCACAAATATTTTGTATAGCAAAACTAATTTGAAGCAATGTCAGTTTGTAAAACAGGTTTAAATATTTTGTAGCAGTTTAACAAAATTCCATTTGTGCATAATTTCCTTTGACATTTATATTACGTGCGTATTGTTAGCCAAATCATACATGTACCTGTACATTGTATGTAAATTGATAATAAAGAAGAAAACACAAACAGGAATAGCAACAGTTCATTAATGCAGAAGATTTGAGATTCATCTATGATTGCATGGACACCTTTTGCTGGCACAATCCCTGCATGCCAAACTGTGTTCATCAAAGCTGTGTGCAGTGACAGGAAAGCATCTAGAGATCTAGAATAGAGATTGATGCAGCATTAACACATAAGTTCAGAGATTATTGATCTGTGACTGTGATTGCAGGCTTTTCAGGAAATCATGCTCCCACCCGGGCAGGGCTGGAAAAATGTTAAGTTTCCTGGCAAGGAAAATTGGACGAAGTTGGATTTCCTGCCGCTTTAGCGGCGGAGGGGGTGTCTGAGGGGGCCCGACCATCTCAGAAGCTGTAAGCTTTTTGGAAAATTAAGGTCCAATTGATGCAACATTTTATGTAATATCGGCTGTAATGCCTACTGCCTATTATCTTGCGGGGGAATTCCTGCGAGATGGCAATTTCCCGGCAAGGAACTTGCTGTTTTGCCCTCTTTTTCCAGCCCTTCTCCTGGGACTCAATTAAATTTTTAGAGTACTGTATACCTTTTGCCGTTGACTAACATTTAAACAATTTTAGTTTGTACGCTTTCCTTAACCATACGGTAGATTGATCCAAGTGATCCCATCAAGTCGTGGAAGGGACTTTTATTTACATTCGATAAAATTGTAAAACTCGAAAAAGAAATTGGCAGATTCTCGGACATTACACACATAAAAATATTAAAATCAGCATTTTGTGTAAAGATGATTAGATGAGCATGTACATGTAGAGAAAACCCTTGGGCAAATATTTTATGCGATGACCCCTGTTGAGGATTCAGAAAAAGGTCTGCATTTTGGCTATTTTTTGTGATGGTACAATCTGCAATTTGTTCTGAGCTGTATGTCTACGGCATGTGACATCATTCCGGGGTCACCTTAAAGGTCAACCAAAATGGTGATTCAAGTATATTTTATTCAATGGGGTATGTTTAGAAGAGTATTATGCAAAAAGAATTTCATTAAAATATTGTCCAGGGAAAAATATATACAAGAAATCAATCATCATTTCCAGTGTTTCTTTTTAGTGTGGGATGAACTGTATACGGATGACGCGTTACTACGTAACAGGTGTTACTCCCAACTCGGTATCGGTCCAGGTCTCGGTCGATAAGTCTGCACAAACAAAAAGTCATTAGTGGATGCTTACGCTATCGACCTATTGAGGTTCTGTGTGCGAGCCTGGGTAACACTCATGACGTATACAGGGTAGTAACCTGCCATCGTCAATATTTATGATACAAATTATTTATGCTTAGAAACTCTATATTTTGTTTTCGGTGCAATATTAAAGGGTAATTCTTTTTGCATTTTGTTTTTTACAATATCCTCCATCGAGAACAAAAAATTTGAATCACCATTTTGGTTGACCTTTAAGCAATATTTCAAAATAAATATTCCTAACTTCCAACTGATTTTGCTTGATCACCATGGGCCAGTTCCCACTGCCCAGTTCAGTTCCCAAAATTTAATACATATTGTGTAAGCATGTATGTTTTATTCAATGGGGGATTGTAAAAAAAAAAATTAAAAAAGAATTACCCTTTAATATTGCCAAGGTCCAGGAAACAAAATATGTAAGCGTTTCTAAAGCTTGTATAATTTGTATCATACTGACGAGTGACAATGGCAGGTTATACTACCCATACGTATGAGGTGTTACTCAGATTCGCACACGGAACCTCAATAGGTCGATAGCATAAGCATTCACTGATAAGGGGTGTGTGTGGTTTCATAGACCAGCTCCCTAGTTCAGACCTATCGACTGAGTCCCAGACGGATATCAAGTTGGGAGTTACACATGTGTTACGTACAATGTAGTATTAACACGTCGTCCACATATCACACACTAAAAAAGAAACACTGGCAATTATGATTGGTTTTACACACATGTTTGTACTGTACACCCCTACACATTACGTGTATCTTTTCCCTGGACAATATTTAAATAAGAGTAATTATTTTTACATTGTATTTTTCTAAAAATGCTCCATCGAGTAAAGCATACTTTACTTGAATCTTGTATGACCCCTACCTATTTATGTGTTAATTCTTTTTGGAGATGAATGTGGATATTGGTTTTCCCTGCATTATGTAGAGGCATCTCATACAAACCCTCGTCAATAAAAAATGTATGTACTATAAGGCCAAATAAAAAAAACCATATGTTTCTCGTCCCCGCCCGCTTCCTTTTTTGGGGCCGCCTCCTTTTATCTTTTATTTAGGGGGCTGGCATTTTCTTCAGAAGGGGGTGGGTCCCAAATATACTGGGGGGGGGGGTCATAGTTTTTTTGACATGAAAACAGGGGGGGTCATAAAATTATTTCATTGAAAATGGGGGGGTCACAAAAATGGACTGTATTGGTAGGGGGGTCATAAAAATATGCAGCTCTTGGATAGGGGGGGTCATGAAAAAATTGTCTGGGTCTATCCACATTTTTGGGACCCCCCCCCCCCTTCCGAAGAAAATGCCAGCCCCCTTATTATTCAAAAAAAAAAAAAAAGTTTTTTTGTTGTTGTTTTTTTTACAATTTTATTTTTTAGAAGTCCAAAAGTATATAAAACATGACCTTAGATGACCTAAATTTGACCCGAAATAATTCACTTAATACCCCATGACCCACACCATAGCTATGGTAATTTATAACTTAAGATCCTACCTTTTAAGTACATTGGTATTTCATAATATTCTGATTAAAAGTATGACTTTTGAGAACCGTTTTCAGTGTAAAAAATACCATTATTGTTTTATTGTAACAACATCTAACTAAATTTAGTAAACTACATGTATACATGTACATTTTGCTTGTTATGGCAATAGAAGTGTTGCCTGTAACATGATGCAGCATTAAAAAGATTTATAATGTTTGAATAAATTATTTCAATTTTGTTTAAATTACTTTTTAATTTGAAGTCAAAAAAATTATAACTTTATTTCTTATGCATGTGATCTGGTAAAAAAAGATGTTTCATGTATGTATGATGGAAATAATAACACATTATATGTTTTGAATGCATTTTAATATCTTTAATACACAGATTTACCATTTTGCATTACCACATCACATGTATAAGAACCACACAAATAATATGTCTGACTTCAATTTGCAAATATATTTTAATCATTATTTTATTGTTATATCATGTAACATGCAACACTTCTCTTCCCATATTAAATGAAAATATACTAAATTTAGGTATTTTTAAAATGTTAAATAATTTGCTATGTACATGTAGACTTAACCTCTACCGATAGCCCCCTACCTTGGGGCTATCGGACGTCGGAACTCTGTCCATTTTTTATAGGAAGGCTATAGGAAGGCTGTATTTTAAAGAGTACTACCATATGGAAGCTTATGGACCATCTAAGGTCATGTTTTATATACTTTTGGACTTCTAAAAAATAAAATTGTAAAAAAAACAACAACAAAAAAACTTCTTTTTTTTTTTGAATAATAAGGGGGCTGGCATTTTCTTCGGAAGGGGGGGGGGGGGGGGGGGTCCCAAAAATGTGGATAGACCCAGACAATTTTTTCATGACCCCCCCTATCCAAGAGCTGTATATTTGGGACCCACCCCCTTCTGAAGAAAATGCCAGCCCCCTAAATAAAAGATAAAAGGAGGCGGCCCCAAAAAAGGAAGCGGGCGGGGACGAGAAACATATGGTTTTTTTTATTTGGCCTTATAGTACATACATTTTTTATTGACGAGGGTTTGTATGAGATGCCTCTACATAATGCAGGGAAAACCAATATCCACATTCATCTCCAAAAAGAATTAACACATAAATAGGTAGGGGTCATACAAGATTCAAGTGTAGGGGATATTAGGCCAAGTAAAAAAAAAAAAAAGTTTCTCGTCCAGGTTTTTCAAGGTTTTTATGGACCATGTAGTTTCTTCGTACGATGCTTTGTTAAGAAGTTACAAGCAACACTTCTCTTCCCAAGAAGTTACAAGCAACACTTCCCATATTAAATGTTATTTTACTGAATTTATATATTTTTAGAATGTGTCGTGTGGTATAAGATTAAATGTGCCTTTTCGTTTCGTATACCTCTGAAATTCCCGAGAAATCTTGACTTTGGCGGATATAAAACCAAAAATGTTGGCGGATAACCTGATTTTATATCATGGTTATCCGTCGGATAACCTAATTTTTCCCCTCGAACACTGCTCAGAAGTGTAAAACATGGTGCTAAACACTATTAAAACAATGTAAATATGTATTAACATGGTGCTAACACTATTAAAACAATGTAAATATGTTAAGTTCTTGTTTGTCTAACATTTAACAATTGTCTCTTTCTCAATTGTCATTTCATTTAATAGGGAAAACACTATAGATTGCCAGAAATCTCAAACGGCGGCCATTTTGAAAAATAATAAATAATAAATAAAAAGCCCCTCATCCTCCTTTTTTTTTTTTACTTGGCCTAATATCCCCTACACTTTCTTGAAATTTTCGCTCTTTGAAGCATGTCAAAAAAACATTCCAAGTACGTCCGACCCCAAGGTTTTTTTGCAACTTTTCCCACATTAATTTTAATTGAGGATCTATTATTTGGTGTTACTTACTGTTAAAATAAATTAATATATAGTAGGACTACTACCATATGGGGGATAGGCCTACATAGGAATTTTTTACAAGACTGATAAAAATATCCGCCCAACACTATACTATAGACTAGAGTGAGGACCGAGGGCTACCCAAACCGTTTGAAGTGTGCGAAATGTACGTCCGACATTTTACTACACTACAGATAACAGAACTGACCACTGAGTACTGACACAAACACACACCGTTTCCAGATTTATAGTAGATTAAAAAAAAGGTTAGCCGAAGCCGTTCGGGTTGTTGAAATGAAAACACAACATAAAATGGCATAAAATAATCATTACCAGTTACATTTATTGTTAATAATACAAATGTTAATCTGAATTTATAATCCAGAGTGCGTGCTATGCCATTGTGTACTACTGTACTGTACATGTAGCAAAATAATTTACATACAAACATTTTGCCTTTTTGTTGTTGCATACAGACATTTAATACTGTACTGTACAGATTATTGTGTACTTACGTGCATTTGTGAAGCCGAAAACGACGACTAGAACAGCTACTGAATACCTCAATAATCCCATGATTAAATTTGTTAGGTCCGATTTTATTCGAGATTTCAATTATCTCACTTCACAGTAATAGATCTGTAATTACAGATGATTAAATTGGGACTCGAAAAAGGATGTAAATCAGTATTTTGTGTTGATGTCAAACGCACTAAAATTTCATCTGAGACAATCCCAATCAGTAAAATTTTGACGTCATCAGCTGACTGCCCTTGGCTGGTCTTAGTCTCTAACCCTTATTTGATGCGCTATAGACAGATGTTTACTGAATATAACAGAGAACATGAAACGCATACTGCCGACGAGGTTATAAATGGCCCAATCAATTAGTGAGGGCACACTTCCATTAAAATATACGATTTCAGACGGGGACGGTTACTTTAAGTTTTTAAATAGTACCCCCAACTAAACTGTGGAATTGGTCCCAATAAAGTCATTAATATGCCCGGCTGCATCAAGTGGGATCTATCTAACGATAATAAAAGGGTAGGTATGCACCAAAACAACTTAAACCTGGTCTTACTGGTCTAAATAAAGAATAGTCCTTCACGAAAGTATGCTTTGGTGAGACCATTATATTTTTAAATGAACTTCCTTTCAAAAAGGCAATACATTTTAGTGTCAGAGTGTTAAATCAGCAACTCAAATTTTACTTATGGAAAGATTGGCATTTTTTGGTCTAAACTTAACAAACTATAAACATTTTAAAACCGTCCCTATAGAGGAGTGTATTAAGATGGTTTGGTACACTTTCGGCATTGTTAGTACCATAGTGATTTTTGTTACGTTGTCCGAAAATGTTGAGCCAAAAAGTGATTTTTTTTGTTCAACATTTTTTTAAAAACCCAGCATTTTAGTGAAATTTGATACAAAAAATGGATTCTCTGACTCATTTCTTTTCCAAAAATGTACACTTTTTACATGTTCTTCACATTAGGCTAATAGTTCAAAAGTGACAGCACTTGATAAATTTCGATTATTAAATGAGCAAGATGACTCTTTCCACATTAAGCATATTTTTTCCTAAAAAAAAGTGGCCTAACCCGTTTATAAGTACCTGTGATTGGTCACAGTTGGATTGGGAAGCGCCATTATACAATCAAGGCCAATGGCGGCGGCATTTGAAGCCAACTATTAAAAGTGTCTTTATGATTATAGAAATTACAGCCAAATACTGAGTAATCAATGACGTGGAACACGTGCACTTTTTTTTAGGGACACCCTGTATGTCAATGAGTGATAAGAGTAAGACCTTACAGATGATGTAGCGAACTAGTTTAAAGGGGCACTAAGAGATCCTTCATGGAGGGAGCCCTCAATTTTTTCAGCAGTTGGGTTTTTCATGGTTATGATATATACGAGTAGGCCTACCGTAACTACCACCCAAATTATAGAGCTGAATTTGCAGTATTTCATGTGAAATTCATGATAGGTTTTGAGTTTCGATGACATCACATCAAAACTACCCAAATTCCTAAAAGGCCACGTGATGGCTTCTTACTAATATTTGTTTCATGTTTATTCAAAATAACCTTGAAGACCATGCATCCATGGCTTGTTGCGTGATGCATAGTCATAAAAGCTATAAAGTGCATTCATCCATGATCTGATGATCCAGAGTTTCCGCCGAACGATCCGAGAGCGTGAGAGAATATCAACGTCTTAAATACCCCAAAAGATTTTCATTTGAACACTATTATACATACTAATACACCATCCCCCCATATGTGTTAAAAGCTTCAATCAGAGGGTGAAGACCCTACTCATTATGACACATATGTGGTAAAAGTGTGTGACTTTTTTTCGGTCGGTAACTTTTGATTACCATGTAAATGTAGTGTAATTAAGCCCCGAATTAAGCTATAGGCCTATATGTATAAGCCAAATAGGCCAATGCAAATAATGACTTCAATTAAACTAAATCAAACCCGGAAATCAAAGGAACAAAGTGGAGTGGAACTACTACTACTAATAGTATACCAAATGCACTTGACGTACCTACCTTCGACTATTTCCTGCGTATGAATGGCAGACAGCAGCATCATCAGTCCCATCAGAAACGTTGGCAGCCAAGATGATAAAATAGGCTTATGGATCCTCGTTATGAAGCTAGCCATTTTGTAAGCGAACCAAATAATAATGTTTTTAAAACACGCAATCAAACGAATCCAATGGGATTATTAGACTCAAGGCCTATTGAATAATTTCCGAGGGGGGCTTTAGATTGCAAATTTAGAACTAGACTTTTAAGCTGTTATAAAATAGACTATATACGATAGTGAAGTGACGTTACGTTTAATCAGTCAAGAAGTAAGAAAACAAAATATTGAAATAATGTTATTTACAATTTACGTTGAGGTTGAGTTGGTGGGACTTATCCCCCTGCCCCCTCCATTGACGCACAGCGGCTCTTTTATACTAATAGTTTAAATCAAAATTAAGCATTTTGCCAGTTGATCCAAAAGCGCAGTCCCCCCCCCCCCCCCGTTTTATCATTTCCTTGACTTACTTCCGGCCAAGCCAGTAGCCACACTATAAACCAAACCAAGTATCGCTTTCACTTCAGATCCATTGTTCAATTACAAGAGTTAAATCGTACGAGTTTGACAACAAAATATCGTCAGCCTGCTTTGATAATTGCCTAACTCATTTGTTCTAGTTTTTAAGAAAACAACAAAAATATGAAAAGTGAGTTAGGCAATAATCGATGCAGGCTGACGAATGGTGAATAGCACCGTGAATATTATAGTTCATGTGAACCGCGCTATATATAATTGCCACCGTGCACTGATTTTAATACAGGTGTCCCATAAAAATGTTTGGGAAAAACTTTTTGTTAAAAATGCCCCCAAAAATACACATGGTGGTCATTTATGATTTACCTTTTATTTTCCTTTTCACTCTACGAAAAAATGAGTTAGAGTGCATAAAACGAGGGCTAGCTTTTAAAATGCATGAAGTGATTCTATATTTTTGTCTCTATGGGATAGGCCTGGTGGGATGAGTCTCAGGATAGGAATTCGGTTTAATTATATATAATGATGGGTCCGGGCTGGGGTCCGAGATGGGACTGGCCAATGATAATAGCCCAATAGGCCTACTAGCCCAGTTTTCCCAGATTTGCCCAATATGTTTATCTTGAATTAAAGTTCTAGAAACACTTGTGGGTCAACTATCTACTAGTACTACAGTACTACACCCTCTCTATGATACAGTCTCGCTGTACTCCATACCGGTGTGTGCTGGTGGTGTGTACCTTTTAGCAAAGCAGGCTGCCAACCCGGGGTGGGGGGGGGGGGTACTCGGATTTGGTTTGGTCGGGGGTGTGCCGCTGGAGATTCAAAACCCCTACCCATTTCTAAGGGTCATTTTTAGGGTTTTGCTTCATTTTAGACCAAATTTTCGCGAAAATATACCTAATTTTGGCAAATTTTGGCGAAAATAGAAAAACAGGACCCATGTCTAAGGATTTTTCAGTTGAAAAGCCTACCCATTGCTAAGGATGTCTCATGAAAAACGACGGCACTGGAGCGGCACGTCCCCGTATGGCTTACATACGTGAGTACCCCTCCCGGGCTGCCAACTCTCGATTTGCAAGAAGTTAAACCCTGTCATGGTTTAAACAAGCTATCTTTTAAGTAATTTGCCCAGTCTGGTCACTGGTATGACTGGTGTCTGTATAATATTGAAACAAAAACGTATAAGGCGCAAACACCAAAGAAATGTAAGGGGTGATCCTGAATGCACCAATGCCACGTTTTCAAGGGTTCGTCTGAAACTGGAGTAAAAATAAGATGGCACCATTAATTGCGACTCGTGGTAGCGTGTCGGCCTAAATTATCATAACAGATAATCCAAATTCTGTCTAATAGCAACCATTAGCTCAAACAACTGGTAGCTGGATGTCTTATTTTAAAAGATTTTTCTTTAATAAATTGTCTTATCTTTAAAAGACCTATCAATATCAATTAACATAAAAATGTGATATGATATGGCAAATCATCCTAATAAACTTTGACCTGAAAAGGGTAACTTTTGACCTGGCCTATAACAATATAAATGTTTACAAACCGTATATGCTCTGGAATCACTGGCTTCTGTGCGATAGTAGTAGCTCGGGTCGATTTGGATGTCTAAAGATGGAACGATCAGCGAGTCTTGATTCGGTGTAGATGCTCTTCATGGTCTAGCTTTATTTGCTCGATTTCGACCAATAATTTTAACCTGCACTCATAGTGCTCGAATACCTTATTAGCATGCAATTGCTAATACACCTTTTCAATAATTGCATCAAAATGCTCGTTACCATGGTTACCTTACAAGACTCGACAAACTTTAGACGGACAATTCCTTTTTCGACATAATTATTTATATTTATTCATCAATATAAACATGTCAATAATAATCACGAGCTGCATAGAAAGGGGGGGGGGGGGGGGGGGGGGGGGGGGGGCACTAAATAATCTTAATTTACTACTATCACACATATAGCCAATAACTTAATAAGGTCAAGTTACCAGATTAGAATTTATAATATTTGCCGTAGAAATGAGAACTGAATTTTATAAACATGTTAACTTTCCTAAGCAAGAACTAGTTCCAAAACATAAAATCTGGCTATTTCTATAGCCTAAAAGACTCAATCTCAACATACTTCAACTTCCTACAACTTTGTTTACATAACACAGCTGATCGTCTCAATTCTCACGATTAGCATAATTAATTGAGTCACGTGCGTGCATTTGCGTAACAACGACCTCAGCATGACCTCCAGTCATTCACTGTCGATCTTCGCACTGTGTGGATTTATAAACATATAAAATCGATTGTGAAGTTCTTGCTTTTAGAAGTCAACTGTTCATAATGTGAATGTGTAATTATTTAAGTGGGACCTTTTGCTGTATGCTCATTGCTATGGGTTAGGAATATCCATGATGAAATTCAGTGTAGGCTATGAGGTAAGGAAAATCAGCGTTTTATTAGTAAGCTTTTTATGCTCGCGCTAACTAACAAGTTTAATAATAATTTATAGGAAAGTTTCCAACGAGCAACACTTCCCAAAACAAAATATAGGCCTTAACCAACAACTGAATTTCACCTTGAATTAATATAATGTGTCTTTAGAGTTTAACCCTGGGATCTGTTAATGGAAGAAGTTTCAATGGTCAGAACAGCGGTTTAAAGCGCTGGCGTCCCAGAGACAACTTCCACCAACACACAACGAGGAGAATTTCACCAATGTACTGTCCGGTTATTAAGCCGTCGAGTTTAAACCTGGTTAGATCCCCAATGGCAATGGTTACCTGCCCGCTCGGGTTGTAAAACCTTTACGAAGCTGGGCCATGCCATCCGTGAACTAGGTTACCGGCACTCAGTAGGATTTGAAACCCACCAAGAGCTAGGCCTAACTCACGCCGTTGCTCCCCCAGGTCATGAACTTGAGGATTTCGGGTTTCACTAGCCAATTTCCTCGCGTTCACCCCTAGTCGACTAGAGCACAAGAGAGCGTACCTTCTGGTATGCTGGCCAAAGCACAACTGAACTTTTTCTGACAAGCTCGCCTATTTATTTCAAGATTTGCGGGCTCCAACTTTTTGTGGGCGTAACTAGCAAATACAGCAATCTGATTGGCAATTACGTGACATGTGACACTGTCTTGCCCAAATCTATATCTAGAAACACTAACGCTGATAAATGCTACAATAATTTACATCTTATTTTGATGATAAAACGAACAATTATCAATAATATTGTTGACCCAAAGTGAATATTAAATGTGTGAAACAAGCTCTTTTTAATGAGCTAACTCCCCACTTCAGAAATTATTGTTACACGAAAATTGCATGATTTGAGAATCTCCCATGTAAATTCAATGGGTGCCGAATTTGGAGACTTTTACAACATCGCGGACAGACGTAATTTTTGGTATTAAAATACTAAATTTGGTAATAAAGAATAAAGCTAGCGAAATATCCTAAGTCCTGAAAGATGCTATGACTGTCCAACTATTCCCATATCCAAAGTTGGAATCTCTAATAAAATCGGGGATGATTTATTGGACTTTTTATAGCCAAGATTTGACAAGGCAGTTCCGAAAAGACGCGAGCGCAGACGGTAACAAAAGGGGCTAAAATGGACCAAATCCGAACGGCATTGAATTATACATGGTTCTAATATTATAATGTTGTAAAGGCATGCCTTCTGCATCCTTGACAGGGATAATCTAGCTATGAGAGGCAATTAAATTCCTAACACGGGCTGTCTCAAGCTAGTCCTGCCTAATCTGAATATTTTGAAGAAAGCCTACAAAATACGAAAATCGACTCCCGTTACAATATAGTCACCAATTTCAGTAGGGGTGTATGTGATTGGCTGAGGTCCATGATATTGGTGTAGGGGGATTGGTGAACGGGGGGGGGGGGGGGGGGGGGGGGGGGGGGGGGGGGGGGGGGGGGGGGGGGCTGAAGGGCTGAAGAGAGGCTCTGAAGCAGAGCTAATGAATGTGATGAGATGGGAATTTATGGAATGGGATGGATGGTGATACGATATATGAGTCTGATATGAGCATCGTATACGTATAAACCATGTCATTTACTAGTTGTACAATGGATCAACAAACCAGAAAATGACATGGTTAACATCAATACTTTTCATTCATAAACATTGTAAATCATCTAACAATAACATGAGCAAAGTGGTATTCCTCTTAATTCTTGTACAAATCATTAATAGCTATCATAATCCACACATTTGATGTAGGAAAGTAGTGTAGAAAAGCACCAATGTAAGTGCGTTGATACCAATTAATCAAGGTTTAAAACCAATCATATACCGGGTGTCCCTAAAAAAATTGCGCACATGTTTACCCAATTTGTTGACCATGAAGTTCTAACATTTGGAGTAAGATGTTAACATATATTGAAAGACTAAACACCTGGCTTTCATGCAGGTGCTGCTTATTTCATCTGATTCAGATTTGTCAATCTTGAGATATGGACAATTATCTATATAGCACTATACCCAGAATCGATGTTGTGCCACTTTACAGTTTCAAAGATTTACTCAAGATCATGAAGATACAACTTCCACTTGTACGATTGCCCTTCACCAGTGTTATGCAAAATAAAATGTTTGCATTGAGATTGAATAGGTTTAAATAATAAAATGAGTGCCTGTGTATCCAAGCAGAGCTGAACTTTATAAAGATGGTGTTTGTTACATAATTCGAACCAGTCCTTTTGACGAGGTTTCACAAAATGTTATTGGTTCTGGTTCTGGTTTCGTAATCAGCACCGCCTCCAATGAGTATCACGCCGATGGTGGGTCAGGGTGCTGCTTAGATGTGCTGGTATAAATGGTCTTTGAGTCTTTTCTTGAACGGGTTGGTGTAGAAGGTGCATTAACAACAGTGGCGGGCAGGGCATTCCAATCCATGGGTTTCTGTAAATCTCAGTGTCTTTGCTTCCAATTGCTTATATCTTGCTTTGTGGATCCTAGTGCTTCTTGCTGGCACCAGACGTTATTGGGCCTAACGTTTCAAAACAAGACAGACGTCCGTATGGCTGGGTGCGGCCTCATGATTTTTATTAGAAGAGGGTGTTCATGTTCTTAAATATCATGAAACGAGAAGTTCAGCAGAAGTCACCAGAGAGTTTGCCATTCATTTCGCAAACACTCACGAACCATTTAGGAATACACCTACACTGAATCCGGTTGTGTAAAAAAGACGTTACACAACCCCACTGTTTAACATATGAACCTAGCAACCAGTTGTTTAAAAAAAAGTACACAACTTGTGTAAAATGTTGCACATCCTTTGTGGTGAAAGTTTACAAGAAGTTGTGTGAACATTTACACAATTGTGTAATTTTTTAAACAATAGTTGCTAGGTTCATTGAACAGTGTTGTGTAATTTTCTTACACAACCGATTTTAGCTAGACTTACAGTGTACAAAGGAGTATTGGAAATACTTGGTAAATGGTACAAGCACCAATATGAATAAACATGATAAAGAACATTCTGGAAGACTAAGATATGAAAAGTGGCAGGACACAGATCATACATCTCTCAATGCCCCTTAACCTTGAATATTCGTGAACGATCATGTACGTCCGGCATCATCTGGCTGTGAGTCCACACCCCATCCACGCCCCCTATCATAATCGTCAGTGATTGTAGGGATTTACATTACTTTATTTAGTGACTCAATTTTTACACTCAAAATGGCAACGCGTCTGAAAGCTGGAAGACATTTTTATTTTCAAGAAAGATGACTTATTAATAATACCTTTTCAAAATACACTACGGGATTACCTTACATTATATGATCACTAATGAATAAGTAAATTTGACACGATAAATTCACCAATGAGTCCCATACCGGCTTTATTCACGCATCGCATGTTTAGGCAAATATAAATCAAAATTAGGACTTTATGACCGTATAACTCTAGAAACACTACCAGATGCAAAAGACAACATTGAGGAAACAGGTATGCGGAAGTAGCTAAAAACCTCTTGATTTCCTGTAGATGTATGCATTCAAATTGACAACTAGCAGCTCTTTTGTAAAGTCCCAAAGTTATTTGATAAATTTTATCATTGCTTTGTCCATAAAACTGGTAAGTTACAAGAGAAATCATCGAAATAAATGAAGTGACGGTAGTCGGTAGTCGGTACTGTAAAATTCAATCAGTGTAAAATCATGTTCACAACAAACATCCATTCGTCATGTTCATTCGTGTTCATTAATAATTTTCATTCATTAACAATTAATGTCAGAAATATAAATTGCGGCGTAAGCAGGGCTGTCAACTTTTGGAATTTGCTTGGAGGGAGAGATACAATATTACAAATATGATGGCCAAAGTGTTCCAACAAAAAAATAGTAAAAATTAAAAAGGCTCCCCCATTTTTTGTTTGCAGTCACCTCGACCTCGTCTCGTAGGCTCGTGAATTTCAAGTAGGCTCAAGTGGGGGGGGGGGGGGGGGGGGGGGGGGGGGGGGGGGGGGGGGGCGGGGCGGGGTTCAAACAAAAAATTGCACAGTCCAAAAGGTACAGCAAATAAACGTAGGCGACGGGATATAAATAGTCAATTCCGTGAGATTCGTTAGTATACTGTAAGTGTAACCTGTAGCTAGGTGATCGGAAAGTGTAAACTAAAGTAGGCATGTTCATAACATTTTGAAAATAAAATTATCTCTTTGAAAATGGAATACATGGAAACAAAGTACTTTACAATAAAAAATGATGGTTCAACCTTGTCTGCAGGCTGAATAATAAAAAGTTATAACTAAAAGTAGTTTAAGTCATGCACATTTTAAAACCATTTTAGGTAAATTAAGGGTTTACTTTCATGATGTCTAGTTGCTTGTGTGGGTTTAATTATACATCAGTGAATACATCCCAGCAGTTCCATACTTTTCCGCTGAATTTAAAAGAGGTAAACATGAGTTTTCTACATATTTTGGTCAAATATGTCGCCCTCTATAGTCAATGATATGAACATCCCTAACTAAAGCACTGATTTTATACAAAATTATAGCATCTCTTGAAGGAAGTAAACGCGTTGATAAACATTTTTTAATTGATAAATTTGTGAAGCGAAGATTTTATATGCTAGGGGGAACAGACGACCAAACTACCTCACAAAACACCGTAAATTGGTATTTCTAGCACATCGCAGGCATTAACATCGCAACAAACTTGCTTAGGCCTACTATAAACATACCTTGACATACACAATATCATTCCATCAGCAAAAATATTTGCCTATTTCGGCTGTATTTTCATGAATGGGAGCTCAAGAAAAAATATGTGACGTCAAAAGTCCGGCAAAGTGTTCTGCTTGCTGATTGGTCCGTGGACAGCGTCAACGCTACAAAGTTGACCTGAATTCAACTTCAGCGTTGGCCCGAGCGTAGCGTCAACGCTACAAAGTTGACCTGAATTCAACTTCAGCGTTGGCCCGAGCGTTCGCCGCTTTCACCCAAAGCGTAGGTTGATCGAATTATCGGAAAAAACTTTCCCGATCGAGCGTTGTTTTGGTTTTGTAATGGGCACCAATACGCATGTGTCAGAGCCCAGCCGTTGAAGCGTTGGTGGAGTATGGGGAGGCCTTTACAGTCGGTGCCATTTTTTAATGTAGCGGGAATAGGGCAATCCAAATTCAAGCTAGTATTTGATTTCTTGGAAATTTAAATAGATTGGAGCTACATTAAGTAGGCCTACATGATGATGTATTTAACCAACGTATAAAGATTCTTTGGACATTGAATATGTATGATATCTGAAGGAAATTTTTGAATTATTCTGAATATAATTAGAATAGTTAAAAAATAGCCAAACCCAAAATGATGCTGACTAAGATGATTTCATTTCATCCAGACAGCTAAGTGTACTTATCCTGACTTATTATACTTGGATTAGATTTGATGGGAATATAATTATAGGCTTATGCCTTTGAGTATCCCATACCCGGATTTTGTTCATGTCAAATCTATTTTAGAATTGGTTTATACTTCTGGCTTCTGTCACGTTTGGCGGGAGTTGATCCCAGTTGGGCAGTTCCGTAATTAGGTAACCCAAATTGAAAAAATTGAAAAAATTGAAAATCGTCGAAATAACCTCATTTATGTCTCATATCAAAGGTTATAGGTTGTAGTTACATGATATAATTTGGAATTTGACCTATCATTCTCGGTTTGGCTGATTTTGAGGTTGTTGTGGACGTACAGGGCGTTTTTGAGTAGAGATCGCACCATTGAAGTGCAATTATTTCCATAAATGAACTAAGGCAAGTATTAAATTTTCAAAATATGGCAAGAAACAATGTTTTTTATAATAAAAAGGAAATTTAATACAGAAAATTACGAAAAATTGACTACTTTTAATTTAAAAAAATTGAATTATTGCAAATTTCGTCGCGGACGTACACGTCCCAAATCTGCCATTTTTAACCACCCTGTTCTATATTGTATTGTTGTTTGAATCCAATAAATTGTGCATATATTCCAAGCTGTTGATTGCTAGTATGTCTTTGAAACCTTCATCCGTCTGAATCTGTGTACATTGTTAATTAATGAGCTGCTGAAGTCGTGTCGGACGTACACATTGAATTAATTCACAGATGTACGTCCGCAACACTAATCTTGTACGTCCGCGACGGTGAAAATTGATCAATTTCAACATGAATTTGAAAGGTATGACTGTTTTCTTTATGTTTTTCCTACAGTTTGATCCCTCTTGCAAACAAATATATCTAAGTTTCAATCAGAGACCTGAACACTTCAGAGAATTTTGGATATGAATACAGGTATACTGAAAAAAACACTTTCTCTGCGTACGTCCGCGACGGAGGGTTTTCACACCATATCTCATTAACCGAAAATGGTACAGCAAAGACATTTTCAGGTTTTATACTCCTACTAGAGCTCCTTGAAACCCTAGTGTTAAAAATCAAGCAACTGGTATAGTTTAGATTTTGCAAGCCCTCAAAGTGTCTGAAATGTACGTCCGCAACTACGGAACTGCCCAGTTGTCAATCACTCTCTGTGAAAAGAAGTATTTCCTCAGGTTAAGCCCCTTACAAGTCTCTTCTTGAATAATTTGTGCTTGGGGCCCCTGGTGATAAACAGTACTACATGTAGATGCCTGGTGAATAATTCCTGGGGGTCTATATCTTCAAAGCCATTCAGTAACTTGAAGGTTCGATGGTACACCTCTTATCCTTCTGATTTCTGGGGGGGGGGGGGGTACAAGTTGAGTGACTTTTAACCTTTCGTTGGAGAGACGTCTTTTCAGCTTGGGGACTAGTTTGGTTGCCCGCCTCTGTACACGTCACCAGGGTCTTAACGTCTCTCTTTAGGAATGGGCACCATGTGTGGTCGGATATGCCTTGTATAGGATGGCAAAGCTTTCTTCATCTGGGTCGTTCCAAGCAAAACAGGACATTACAAAATAATTTTAAAAAGGCTGTAAATTTACAATTTAAAGTACTACCATCACACATTTAGTATCAAAGGAAAGATATTTTCAAGCTCTTTCAAGTGAGCTATTTTTCTTTTTAATTGATAGGCCCTATAATACATTAAGTATGATATATTTTGAAAAAACCTGATTTTTGGTAAAAAATTCCCTTTTGTAGCACCCTTCTCTGACCCCTTCTTATGCTTTTATATAAGTTTTGTTGCTTTAAGTTGCTATACTTACCGCTTACATTTTCATAAATTTACATGTTTAACATGATTTTGTTTTTCTATGAATTTTGCATTGTGGACAAAAGGTCTTTCCGTAACGCCGGTAACAGTCATTCCGTAACGCTCTCATTTGTCGGTCTTTACGTCATATTTCAAAAAATATTTAACCAATTTTAACCAGGAAGTTGTCATATTGTAGGTAAAGGTATACAGAATCACCCAAAAGTCAATAAAACGTGATACATTTCTAAATTTTACAAAGTGTTATCAATGTCTAAATGACTAGAAAAATTATGTCCATTTTGTGTCATTCCATAACGGCAATTATAAAATCAATATTTCATTAATTAAAAATCTGATGGTCAAAATTTGTACCATATCTGAAAGTGTTTAGAAGTTGCTATCAAAATATATTATTAGTTTGGTGAAAAGTAATAAACTTTTCAAGAAATTAAGATTTCAAACATAAAACTGCTTTGTGAATGTCATTCCGTAACGCTTGGAACTGCCCATCTATGTATTTGTAATGTATTGGTAATAATTTTAGACCCGGCCCGGCTAATCTCAACCCAATATGATATATCATTTATAGATAGTGACGCCATACTATTTTATTAGACTGAGTCACACAACTCCTCATTGACTTTTGACGTCATCGCAAACATTTACAATTTGAAATCAACATTTTCAATTTCACATCAAATATAATTCAATCAAGAAAAATCCACACACATGTACGCCTAAATAATATATTTTGGTTCATGAATTTTGATCAAATATCCTCTGTTTGGGGATAATATTGAGGTGAATAATTGGCACTACTCTCACTGAATGTGAATTTCGCTAAATATATGAAGCATATTTCCCCCATCTTTTTTTTGCAATTTTTGGGATTTTTAAACGGAACATTTTTCTGACTCAAAAATACTAAGATTGCAATTTAACAGAAGACACAACAAATTACCTGCATATCATTTAAATAGTTTGTGCTGAACATGATCAATGATTGTATGAGTTTCAAAAGAGGTAAATTTGGTCAAACTTTTTAGAAATTAACTTTTTTTGAAATTAAAAAGATCCTAAAGAATGCTATGTAGATGTTTGACCAATAGCAATGGTATTCATAGCTAAATAACTACACCTTTCCTGGATCCTGATATAAATAATAATGGGACATTGGTACCTACCTGGATTCCCTTGAACTGTATTCCTTTGGTAAATCACTAGAGATAACCAGGGTTGTCCCTATACATGTACACAAACAAATTATAAACATGTGACATACATAGATCTATGCATTGAACCTAGATATTTACTTGGTATTGGTACATAAACATAAATCATGAATATGTCTCATGCTTTTTTACATTAAGTTTGCCTTACTATCGCTTTAGATACATAACCAATAAATGGCAATAATGCTTCACTGTTCACTGTAGCGGGTATACATTGTAGGCTGAGTAGCAATATTGTGTCAAGTCCTTTTTTTCGTGGACGTTGATGGAGTTTAACCCTAACTCCCACTTTTTGTCAGAATATTTTTTTCAACGTGGAAAATCGACCAAAATATCCCCCGACCCCCCCCAGGATTTGATCCAGGGACCTCTCGCACCACAGGCGAAGAATTTCCCACTAGACCATGGCTGTCAAGGTTAGTTTGCACAGTGTATTGTGCAAACTATATGGGCTGGGTCCATTTTTTCATCCAGAAACTTCTACGCCGGGTGGTACCAACGTGCCCAGTCGTGGTATATTGTGGTATATGGTAGGGTTAGGGTTATGCCATTTAAAGGGATACAATGTCATGTTGAATTTTTTTAATTTTAATTAATTTACTTCAGAATTCAAGATGAACATTAAAAATTGCCGTTACTGTTGTGTCTACTTTAAAAAAAACCCAACAAAACTTGATTAAAAGAATGATTTAAATAATATTGGAATACCACCCCTAACCATGTAAAATGCTGGTTACGGTTCTACCAGCATTTTTAAATCAACGTTTTGTTGTACATAGAGGGCTGATTTGGCTTAATCCTTATCTATAGGTGTAAGTTCATACATGTAATAGGCCTACAATTGTAAAAATATACAAATCCCAGTTTTTATCATACATTTTTGTAATTGAGGGCCAAGGGTTACATTATTCTTTGAACATTTTTAGGAAGATATCTTTCCCCATCAACATTGAGATTTAGGGAAATGAAGAGAGCCTACAATTTCCCTACAGATTGTAAGCCTGAGAGATGTTTCTTCTATACGAGTGAGTAGTGAATTTCCCCCAAATTTTGTATACCACTCGTTGAAGTTTGAAATCAACGCTACTTATGCATTTAGAATGCTTTGATACCAATTGTTCTCGTTCGCTCAGTTGGTAGAGCGTCTGTCTGGAGTTCAGGAGGTCCCTAGTTCAAATCCTGGTCGAGGAATGTATTTGTCTTTTCTCGGCCATCACGAGGGATATATAGATTCATTATTATCACTCCTGAAGTTGTACGAGTTTTCTTTAAATTGTATTATTCTATGAGAAAATTTGAATTTAATTTTGGCATCTTTAGAACCACACAATTCCAAATTGGCGAGAAATATTCGGTTTTTATTTGTACGTGCGCAAAAGTAATCCAAGCGTGGACGCGCGATTATGAACACATGCACATGGTTTGGGCCGCAAGCGCATCAGCTGATCAAAATATAGAGTAATTATTACTGACACTTTTAGTATGGTATGGTGCACGTCCTCCGTGTAGAATAGAAAACACAAAGAGAAATAAATCATCTTTAAGATAAAAATGGCTGCTTTAATTATACATGTGTATTCATTATCAATTCTTCCAAAATTGTCATGAGTTTGCGCCTTAGAAATCTGTCACCCCTCTCGCTCCCTGTTTAGAATGCTCTGCATGTAACTTACGCTGGAGGATCCCTTATCCCTGTGGTTGGCTGGAAATTGATTCCCGTTAGGGGTTAGAACCAGTGATCGAAATAAGAAATAAAATCATTGGGTCACCATGATACTTTGGCTGTGAAATTTAGGGGTCCAGGTCAATTTCCAAGGGTAAAATTAGGGATTGAATCTATGTTTTAGCGTATGTGCAATCACCAATCGACAACGGTGTTCGGGTGTGTTCATGGTTATTTCACTAGGGCGTTCACGAGGGCAACGCCCTAGTGAAATAATCAGTTGCCCGAGTGAAATAAACACGCAGCACTTGCAGAATGCAAGTTGTCGACCAGGGATTTGAACGCCATTTCATTTATAGACAATGCAAATAAGAATATAGTTTAATTGTAAAGTCCAACCTCGGTTTTCCAACCCCCTGTTTTCGGATCCGATTGAATTATCCCAAAAGAAAATACGTTTTTTACAGCCTATCATCTTATTTTTACATTCTGAAGCATTTGAAGGCTGTCTTTTTGATGTTGGTAGTGCTGTTTAGTGCTTAAATCAAGCATGTGGCCCGCCGGCCTCTAATTTGCGGCCCGTGATGTAATCCCAAAATTCCCAATGATGCGGCCGTTTTAACCGGAACTCCCTAGATTACACAAATGGTGGATTGATTTAGTGGTGTGCTCCCTTATAATTAGTAGGTGGTGCACTGCATTTAGTAATATAAGTGTGATTGTGTGTTAAAATCCCTGGTTAAAATGGCGCTTGCAGCAGCAACAGCGAGTAAAATGAGGAAATTACACAAAGAGAAGCGGGTATTCAATAAGCAATGGACTGAGGATTATTTTGTCATTGAAAAAACCAGTGCGTCTCTTTGCCTCATTTGAATGGTGCGGCCTGTGAATGGATCTCAAAATCACAATGAGGCCCTGGTGGTAGAAAAGGTTGCACATGCTTGGCTTAAATAATACATTGTCACTGTAATTACCCCTCTTCAGTGCCTCTCTATTGTCCCAATTTGAGCACATACAGTTAAGCCCACAATTATTCATACCCCTTGGAAAATATCAGTTTTTTGCGTTTTTCTCATATCTATACCAGCTGGAGTGTTGGAACTTCCGCTTTACACTAAAGACAATTAGTTTGCAAATACAAATCAATATATTTGGGCTCAACATTTTTTGCATAACAATAGAATTGAACAAGAATTGTGTTTTTATGCCTGTCCAAAATTATTCATACCCATACCAAGTCTCAGGATTGATGCCACTTTTTGTGATAATACACATGTTTTTGACATTCCAAACATTCTTTATATTGTGTGATAGGCTTTTATATTGTTATGCAATTATTCCATACAATGTTGATGCATTACAAATGTGTCCTATTCAATGTACAGTGAGGGATATCATAGGACAACACTCTAGCTCTTTGACAGCATGGCGAAGGGGATCACATAACTCAGTGAGGACCTTTTTTTGTGCATTGTGAATGCTCACAAAGAGGGGAAAGGCTACAAAGCTATTTTGAAGCAATTTCAAGTGCCAAATTCCACCATAAAAAGCATAATTAGGAAGACCAAGACAGTTAAAATCACTTCAAATCAGTTAAAAACCCTGAAGAACACGGTCGGAAGCCAACAGTGTCCCCTTGTTTGACAAGAAAAGTATGGTGAAAGGCCAACAACAATCCACATATCACCGTCAATGCTCTCCTGAACAACCTTGGTGAGTCATGGACCAAGATATTAAGGCAGACACTTCAGCAGACATAGTACACAAGAGTTCTCCATGGACTCCGACTAAGAAAGACTCTACTCCTGAAAAGAGACAATGAGAAACTTATCTAGCATTTGCAAGAGCACTTCTGGACAAAGATCCAAGTTTTTGGTCTTCAGTGTTGGGGTTGCTTAAGATGCAAGACAAGTTTCTCTGCGTCTCTTTTAAGGAGTAGAGTCTTTCTTGGTCGGCCTCCATGGAGACCTCTCATGTGCCATATATGCTGGAGTGTCTGCCATGATATCTTGGTCCAATAATTGCCAGGGTTGTTCAGGAGAGCATTGATGGTGATCTGTGGATTGTTGTTGGCCTTTCGCAATACTTTTCTTACCAAACAAGGGGACACCGCTGGCTTCCGACTGCATCCTTCAATGTTTTTTAGTGAGTTGAACGTCTTGTTCTTCCTAATTGTGCTTTGTGTGGTGGATTCTTGCACTTGGAATTGTTTCGAAATAGCTCTGTAGCCTTTCCCCTCTTTGTGAGTATTCACAATATGCATAAAAAAGTTATTTGATCTTCTTCGCCATGCTGTCAAAGAGCTAGAGTGTTGTCCTATAATATCCCTCACTGTACATTCAATAGGACACATTTGTAATGCAATAACATTGTATGCACACATCATGGGATAATTACATAACAATATAAAAGCCTATCACACAATATAAAGAATGTTTGGAATGTCAAAACATGTGTATTATCACAAAAAGTGGCCTCAATCCTTAGACTTGGTATGGGGTATGAATAATTTTGGACAGGCATAAAAACATAATTCTTGTTCAATTCTATTGTTATGCAAAAAATGTTGAGCCCAAATATATTGATTTGTACTTGAAAACTAATTGTCTTTAGTGTAAAGCGGAAGTTCCAACACTCCAGCTGGTATAGATATGAGAAAAACGCAAAAAACTTATATTTTCCAAGGGGTATGAATAATTGTGGGCTTAACTGTAAGTACAGTCAATGCAGAATTATACATAATTCGCTTATCCTGATTTTTCTCTTATCCGGCCATTGCTTGGTCCCATCATGTCTGGATAACTGAGGATGGATTGTGTACTTCATAATTAACAATTTCATTCAATTTTCAAAAATACCCATAAAACTGAAATGATCAAAGTTTCAAAAATTGATGTAAACAGTTGGCAGGACCATTCCAAAAACAACACAAACTGCGGCTGCGTCATCGCGTAGCACATAAACACACTATACCCCTGGCGCGTAGTGCAGTTCGATCAGCGTGCTGGTTGCCCATAGCAGCGCTTTTTAACTAAAATTGACAACGCTTTGCTACTGTACTTTTAAGGTATGGGGGAGTTGTTGAACAAACCTTCAATAAGTGTTTGCTTAACTAATTTGGGTACCCGCATCAAAAAAAAGTTGAGGGTCCTCACTGATTTTTAAGGGTAATTGAAGTGAGGAAGCACCTTATGTTAAGGCCTGGTTAGAATTAAGTAAAAAAGTGCTGCATTATATTTATTTTGTATACCCTGTCATTGATCATGCCTTTAATAGGGAACAGCAATAAGCCCACTTCACCGTTTTAAAAGTTAGTTTTTTTCATCCTATTATCTTGTTTGGTACAAGTTTTAAATGTGTCTGCCAGGCAAGGAACATTCTCTGTCCGCAAACTGTCTGGCAGCAACATCACATGTCAACTCATTTATTACAGGAATGTACAAGTACAACATCTGTATACTGCCCTCAAGAACCTCTGTGGCAACATTCATAAGTTGAATGTTTATGAAGTTAACACTTTTTGACAGTAATCCAGAGCGAGGAAGTTGGCATCCTAACACAGTTTATTCAGAAGGAGCTTTTTCAAGGATAACAAATTGTCAAAGAAACTTTCTTGTATAACCCTTACCGCACTGAATCTCACTAAATCTCACTGCCAGAATCTATCTCCGCGCACGTGGTGCTGGCATTGCCTCGATGATGTCACCTACCCCAGGCATATGTCGGCGGGAATTCTTAGCCGGCATATGCGCTGGGAGTTTAGCTCAGTTGGTAAGGGGACAGACTGGGGTGCGGGCGGATGGTCCCGCGATCGAATCTCGGGGGGTGCTGGGTGATTTTTCGGGTCAAAAAGATAGTACTTTTCCCCCCTCCCCCCGATACGCACTCATCCAATTGGCCCAATTGTACCTACAGTCCCGGGGGGCACTCAACTTTTTTTTGGGTAGGGGTGTGCCGCCCAGGGTCTCAAAAAGGGGGGCTACAGAACTGAACTGAGTGGATTTTATAACGAAAAATAGGGTCTTAGAAAATGATTTTTTGTTGTCTTGAGAACTGGCCTATAGTTCAATTTCGATTAGCAAGAACGCAAATGTTCGATTTTTTTGGTTTTAAAACGCAACATTTTCTAAGATTTGGGGCTTTGGAACGCAAAATTTCGCGATTTTTGAATTTTCAATTAACTTGGGGTCTTAAGAACTGATGCAGGCTCAAAAGGGGGGGTCATAAGAGCTAGCAGCAGAGGGTGAAAAGGGGGGTCTTCAGCGCGGCACATACCTATACCCTTTTCCAATGTCAGTACCCCCCGGGCCTACAGTATGGCGTCAAGAATGTTACCTCCCTCCCACATGCCCATTATGTATCACACACACATACATAATGTCAGCGCTGAACCTCTCTGCCGGTGACTTTAGGTTGTCAGTTCAAATCCAACTGTGACCAATGTGTTGTTCTCTTGAGCATGACTCTTTACCTCACTTGCCTCTTCATAATTCCAGGTGTATTTAAATATGTTATTGGTAAGCCCCGGAGGATCCCGCGATTTTTTTAGGCAAAAACCGCGAGGCGAGATTACTAAAACCGCGATTCGCGGGATTTGCAACCAAAACCAAGAAATACCGCGAAAATAAACCAAATGCGAGAAACCGCGACCAAAAATGTGACCCGAAAAATCACCCCCAAATATCACCTCTTTAAAAAGTAAATAAGCTTACTTTATAGTCCATTTTTCTTCTCTGCAAGAAAATATATTGATTTCCAAATGAATCCCTGGCAGAGGGGTTTCATAATTTGCGTAAAATTCCAATTAATGTCCTCCGTTTTAACATTTTTGATACGGAAGAAATATTTGTTTTGAACACGCGCCGCCATCTTGAATGATTGAGTACATCCCCCAGTGGCTTCCAGTCGATCCGAAAAATTACCGTGCGTTAAATTGATAGCAAAATATAGAGGGCGGCAGAGTCTTAGTCAATTCTTTATGAAACCACTGTGATGAAACCCGTTTCCAGCAACCTAGGCGGCATGATCTCGCATCATGAATCATTATGGGATGCATTACGTCAGAACATGTGCGATCTCAATTTGATCAAATTTTGATGATACAAATTTTACGGCGCAGCGGCGTAACATGGGGAAAGTAACATACGGGAACCAGACATTGTTTACATATAAAATGTATTTTCCGGGGGGATTTTCCCAACCAAGTTTGCATTGGTATGATTGGTACGATAGATCGAAATTTAACATGACATTTCAAGATTTTCTTGGACTAATTACGGTCGATTTTTGTGTAGAAATTTGAAATTTTGTTTTGTTGAGGAAAAAACCAACAATTCCGCGAAATCTCGGCATACTTTTAGAAAACCGAGGCAAATGGTAAATCCCGAGATTCACGCCGAGAAAACCGTGATCGCGGGAACCTCCGGGGCTTAGTTATTGGTCCCAGCGTTATTGAATTCTGCTTCTGTAAACATAATTTGACTTCGCCGATGACATTGCATTGTTGTCAGAGAAATTTCATCAAGCACAAGATCTGCTGAAAAGAGTTGAGACATCAGTAGCAAAGGTCGGTCTCAAAATGAATGCTAAGAAGACCAAGTTTATGTCATATAACCAGAGCCAGAAGGGATCCATACAGACAAATGATGGCAACAAGCTGGAGGAAGTTCAAGATTTTAAATATCTTGGTGCCTGGATGGAGAGTACGGTAAAAGACATTAAGCAACGCAAAGCATCAGCATGGAGAGCGTGCGGCAAAATGAACAAAATATGGAAGTCAACTCTATCTCGGAAGTTCAAACTTCGCCTGTTTGCCTCAACGGTGGAGTCAGTTCTGCTATATGGATGCGAAGCTTGGACCATTACCCCCAAGCTACAGAAAGAGTTAGATGGCTGCTACACCAGAATGCTGCGAGTAGTACTCAATGTCAACTGGAAACAACATATACCAAACACCCAACTGTATGGTGACCTCCCCAAAATAAGTCAGAAGATCCGGAAGAGAAGAACAAGGTTTGCTGGCCACTGTTACAGAAGTGAGGAGCCAGTATCCAAACTGGTGCACTGGATCCCCAAACATGGCAAAAGAAAGCCGGGACGACCTGCCCTGACATTTATCGATCTACTCAAGCAAGATACTGGACTGGAGACGAGTGACATAAAGACAGCAATGAACGACAGAAGAGTGTGGAGAAACATCGTAGATCGGGGACACGACCCGAATTAAGAGAGAAACATTGAATCACCACCCGTCTAACCATCCCCCTTTTGTTTTGTTAAATGTGAATATAATGATATTGCATACAATTCATTTTTGTAAACACTTCAGAGCCTCGCACACTTTCAGCGCTTGATATCAGCGGGATCTGCAAGGTTTTCTTAGTGTGTAGTGTGTATGAATACCATTAACTGATGGTTCAAAAGCCATATTGAAGGAGCAAGTTTTTTTAGTGTGTATGAACACCATTAACTCCTGGTTCAAAGCCATATTGAAGGAGCAAGTTGTGTTAATGTGTATTAACACCATTACCTCCTGGTTCAAAGCCATATTGAACGAGCAAGTTTTCTTAGTGTGTATGAACACCATTAACTCCTGGTTCAAAGCCATATTGAACGAGCAAGTTTTGTTAATGTGTATAAACACCATTAACTCCTGGTTCAAAGCCATATTGAAGGAGCAAGTTTTTTTCGTGTGTTTGAACACCATTAACTCCTGGTTCAAAGCTATATTGAAGGAGCAAGTTTTGTTAATGTGTATTATGTATAAACACCATTAACTCCTGGTTCAAAGCCATATTGAAGGAGCAAGTTTTTTCAGTGTGTATGAACACCATTAACTCCTGGTTCAAAGCTATATTGAAGGAGCAAGTTTTGTTAATGTGTATAAACACCATTAACTCCTGGTTCAAAGCCATATTGAAGGAGCAAGGTTTTTTCAGTGTGTATGAACACCATTAACTCCTGGTTCAAAGCTATATTGAAGGAGCAAGTTTTGTTAATGTGTATAAACACCATTAACTCCTGGTTCAAAGCCATATTGAACGAGCAATTTTTTTTTGCGTATGAACACTATTAACTCCTGGTGCAAAGACACATTGAAGGAGAAAGTTACTTTGAGGACAAATGATATACAAATTGCCAACAAATTTGGAAAAAGGGCAAATAATCTGAGCACACATAAATGTATCCGAATGTTTTAAATTTAATTTCCATGTGTTGAATTTTCATAGAAAGTTGGTATACAGTGTATCAATCAGTCAACACAGAATTCCAAGCAAAATTGAACTTGAGAAGTCTTTGGTTATTATAGTGTTCATATCACAAGGTCTTTGATTGGTTCAAAACGTACATGTGCTTGCCTGCCAAAATATAACACAAGGAATAAAACATTGACGCAGTACATGTGGGACCTCACATGCATATGTTCAAGAAGAACTTGACTGATCGATGCATTACTTGACTGATCGGTGCATTTTAATCAGTTGGTATTAAAATGAATCCATTTGTTTTTGTCCAGCACTGATTCAATTATTGATAAGGGGAGGGGTAAAAAACACACTGTTTTACGGGCCCGACCAACCCCCTTTGTGTGTTTTTCAAGATTTTTTTTTCTCACATGTAAAATCAGCCGGTTTTTGGCCGAAAATCTGTTTTTTTTCTCCAAAACAGTCCTGATATTTGTAGATTTTGGTGACCATTTAGTTTTAAATAAACACCAAAAAAAACCCTAAAATCCGACCGACGACCCTACTTGACAGGTTCGTCCGCCCATAAACCATGGTGTTTTTTTTATTTACACCTAATATGGATATATACTGATTGATGAATAGATATATATTGATTGATGGACGGATTAAAGGAAATTAGTCACCTTTCGGCAAGTTCATCAAAGTAGTAGTTCTTATCAAATATGTTGATCTTTAATTAGTGTTAGGGGTCGTCCAAAATTAACGCCATTTTCACATACGTACAGAGCGTACATACATTTTTACCCCCTTCCCCCTCGAGTTACTTACGCAATAAATGGCGAACATTTTTTGGCTTGATCAAAAATGCCTGCCTCTCAAGATCTCCATTTAAGTTTGTAACGTAGGCTTTGTTTTTGTACGTAAATGTAAATGGCTAAAATTATGGACAACCCCTTAGGGGCTAGAATGACTTTAGGGGCACTGTAACTGTGTAAGTTTAGAGGGAAACATAATATACTACAAGTAGATCATTGTTTTCTTTCTGCTGCATGTCAGATTTGTTCCAAACAACTAACCAGTCCTGAACCCCTCTTTTGGGGAGGGAGGTGTGGAGGAGGGGGAAGGTTGTACTCAAATAATCTGATGTGGATGTATGGAAATACATGAAAATGGACCCAAGCATTTACTATGTTTGAAGAATGATAAATCTGCAATAGCATTACTGGCCTAAAGAATGTGGCATTACGTGATTGTAAAAATCTTGTATCTGACATTTTGGACCAAATTTACTGTTTGCGTAGTTATAAAAGTAAAGGTATACGCCATTATAAGGTATGATGCAGGTCTGAATTCAAAGTACAAAAGAAAACAAAACATTAAAGGTAGATGTTCTGATTTTCAACTTGAAGTTTTCTATTCGACATGAAAGGTCACCCTCAAAAAAGTTGTATTCCAAAGTTTGAGTTGCATAACTCTAATGGTTCTTATTTTAGACGCACAAGATGCCGTGAAATGTGCCCATTGAGTTGTACACAAACTATATTGGTGGTTAACCACTTTTCGCGGTAATTCGATGTTATTTCACCGATTTCTTCCTAATCATACTGATTTCGACCGTCAAATTTCAGTATGTTAATCAGAAAAATATGATCTTTCATATGATATGAAAATCTCCATATGCTTGAGAAAATCTGTGTTATGAAAATGTGATCGGGTCATCTACCTTTAAGGAACCTATAATTCTCCTGCAAAATAACAAACCTGCAGATACAAATTTGTAAGTGACCAATGTTTTTTGAAGTCTAATAAGGAGATTTCATACCATCATGACATAGCAATTTTATATAACCTGGTTATTTCTCGATTGATCATGTGAATTTGACCTACATTGCCCCTCCCCCTCTGAGGGTAATCCATTAATTTGTAATACATGGTTGTAACAATGTAATCCCCTTCTGTAATTGGTATGTCAGGTTCTGTACCGCCTGGCTTTATTTTATGCCCTGTTCATTCATCCATCCCTTGGCCTGTATATTGCAGCATATTCATTCACCCATGTGACTCATACTTGTGTGTGTTTCCCCTACAGTCTCCGTATCAGATCTAAGTATTGGATGGAACCCCAGGTCACAGGAAGTAGGCGCTGACGACAACCAAAGTCAGTCAGGATGGACAGCAAGCAAGGGGTTAAACTCGATGATATGCCGTAAGTCTTAGTAGTCGTACTGTAGCTAGCTACCCACCATCTTATGTACCCCTTCCCCACACATACATACATCCACACCCAGCTGTCAAAAATGTTCACCCCGTACGCTTTGTACAGAAGTCTGCTGTGTATCACAGACTGGTTTAGTTACGATCACGCACAGGTGGAATTAGAGGGAGAGAAAGGCGACGAGCGGAAAGGCAAGTTGTTCTACTCCATACTGGGAACGGTGGAACCCAAAACCAGGACTATCAAGAGGAAGCGTTCCCAGCATTTGAGATTAGAGTGAGTGATATACAGAGCATGCATTTTTTAGCCACCTTTACTAATGCCATGACATGCCATTGTTATTTCGGGGACTTTTACTGCATATTGCTGTGTTTTTTGCATCTTCCTAGGTTTGTTTATCATATACATGTATTACAAGACCCTAAATTGATGCAAAAATACACAAGATACTCAGGGGTAGAATTTCGTTATGAGCCGCGAGAATCCAAACGGATTCTCACGGAAGGATTTTGCGAGAATCTGGATTCTCGCAAATTTTGAGAATCCATGGATTTTTGCGAAATGAATGGAAATAATATCAAGAATAAGGCTATAAGCTTGCACAACTTCCAAATTCGGCATGTTTGTTGACTAAGGTTTTTATGTTGCGTGAATCCACATGGATTCACGCTGTAGTGTTTTTACCGCGCCGAAATTCTACCCCTGCTACTATTGCAGATTGAGTACCCTCCAAATATCCTGGATGAATTTAACTGTGTCTTGGTAAATTTATGATTACAGGATCCTTCCGGTAATTGTTTCCCACATTTGGTACAGGTTCTTGTTCTTGATTGAGTTTTGTTGTTGTTGTTATTTTTCATGCAATTTTGTGAGTTTACCTTCAGCAGTGTTGTCACTAGCCAAAATTTAGTGGCGGTTAATTTTACTGACGGTGAACGGAATAAGTGTTGCAACAAAGTGCAGTGGACCATGGCATGGGGTCTATAGGCCTTCTTAATGGTTTTTTAGGGGTTATTAAATGTAATTTGAGGGTTCTTGTCACATAATTTCTTGTTTTATGAGGCAGTTTAATGATTTTATCCACAAATTGTAAAAATAAAAATAAAAGTTTTATTTTTATTTTTTTGTGCCGTTTTTTTACCCTTTTTTAAGAGTCCTCCCGACCGCCACCGACCGCCTTAGTGACAACCCTGACCTTCAGTATGGTTAGTATTGCTCATTGCTCATGTCAGGAGGTGATATGATCTGTTCACTCAGGTCAAGTGCAGCATCATTGAAAAGGAATTTATATGCAAACGTAAAGAGCAAAATACAACAAATTACTTGAAATAGTCATGATAAAGTAATAAATTAGTAACTAAGTACCCTAAGCAGGGTTGCACAACGTTGTTTCTTCCCCAGGAGCAACGTTTTGAGCTTCAAATTCCCCCCCCCCCCTACACTTACAGGTTTGATAAAAATCAGATTACAATATGTAAGCTATACAGGGTGAGTCAAAAAGAAGTTGTACGGATTTGAATATATTTTCCTGAGAAAAGAAAAGAAAATTGACCTAAAACTCAAGCAATGTTTTGATCAGAATATGCTTCTGATCATCTGAAAAAAAGAATGACTGAAATCGATCATTCCTATCCAGAGTTATAGCTATTTTACTAAAAGAACCCATTTATTTAGCTGTCCACCGATACGTAAAACAGAACAAAGTAAAAAAAAAGGTTTAAAACTCATCATTATCATATCAGGAAGTAATTGTTTTATTCCTCTTAATGCAAAATCATAGAATCCGTCAAAAATAAAAGGTTAAAGTCTTATTGTATTCACTGATTATTTATTTAAGGCACACCATTCCCACCTGTGTTTGAAACTCCCAGGCTTTAATCTTATTTGAATATGAATGACCATGTGTACATTTTGCTGCCCACTTAGAGTGGGTGGATATCAAGAGAATTATAGCGTTCCGTGGACAGCTAAAAAAATGGGTTCTTTTATTAAAACAGGCATAGCTCCTGATATAATTGATTGATTTCAATGATTTCTTTTGTCATATGAGCGGAATAAGTTGCTCTTTGAATACGTGTCTCATTGGTTTGTCAAATTTGTTTGGTCTATTTTTAAACAAATATTCATTCCCGTACAACTTCTTTTTGACTCACCCTGTAGTGTTGTTTACATGTACCAGTACCATTGTAATAAAAACTAATAAATTTACATTTGGGAAGAAATCTTTTTAGGGGGCATGAAACGCGAGCACATTTTGTGTGCAATTTTACACTAACATTGTCAATTTGGTCTAATACTAACTAATTTGGTATAAAAAATGCGCACAAAATGTAGCTTTTTTTGTGCTAAAAAAATGGTCAACATTTGCTCTAATTGAACCTAATAAAGAAAGACAATTTGCGCGAAGCGCAAAAAAAATTGCCTTTTTATACTAAAATTGTCATTTTTCTTTCTAATTTGACATTCTAGGGGGCAAAGTAGTAGGCGGGGACAAAAATATATATTTGGGGAAAATGCCCCAACTTGCCCCCTGTAGCACGGCCACTGGAGAAAAAACAATAAACACTAGTTAGTATACCTGTGCGACCACACAGCTCATAACCCAAAGTTGCATTTTTTTCTCTTCATCTTTTTTGACCTTTTTCCCCAATACTTTTTCTTTTTCCACTTGGCATTATTTCCCCAATTCTGCTCAGTATTTCCCGGGAGCGGTGCTCCCTGCTCCTGCACTTTGTGCAACCCTGGCCCTAAGGATGTATGGATTTCAGCGCTTATTGGTTCAGTCTTGTACAGAGTAAGTTGATTGGTAATACTTATATCTGAACTTTGACATTTGGTGTGACTGGATCAGATCATTGTGTTATACATCTTGTGCAGCTTGCCCTGGTTCATCTCATTAGATTGGCAGATAATTACAGAATGAGAATTTATTTATGAAAATGGACATGTGTAAAAATGGGATAAATGTAAAAACACTAACCTGGCAGCTCTGTAAATTGTATGCCATGGGCTACATTCTTTCTAGAAATTGATTGATGGTCTGTCAATTCTCGCAAAGTGATGTTACTAAATTCAACTTGAAGCATGTTTTATTAACTGGGATAACCTCATCGACATCCTACGAAAGGAAATTTTGCATTAAGCTCGCTTCCTAGGCCAAGCCTTATGGGTCAGAAATTTTAAGGGGTATCTTAGTGTAAGACATTCATAGTTGTCAAGACCCCATTACCCAATAAAGCTGTATAATCCTTTAATCCGTCAAGAGGATATTGTGCTAGGTTAATTCCATGCTGTTTTACACCAAGGATAAACCCAGAAAGGAGTGACCAAACATCATGAACAGGGATGAGGGAGCCTTTATTCTTAGGTCAGGGATGTAGGAAAAAGTTATCTTCTCTCCAAGTCAATGCCACTTTGTGACATCACATCAACAATAGAGAAATTACGTTGAATCTGACCTGTGAACCTGTCAGGTTGGTGTATACATGTATCAAAAATTCGCACAAATAAATTATTGTTTTATTTGAAATTTTAGATGCTTATTCTATTATTAATTTAGCCACCTGTACGTGCAGTCATCACTGTTAGGCATAGTTTTCATACATCATTTAAGGGTTCTGGTAACAATGTTTGAGAACATACTGAAGTAAAGGAAATAACCTGTAAACTCATATTAGGTAACGCTGTGATACTTGTGTTAAAATCACGGCTCAAATTAGTGCCACGATATTGTATGCAAAACAGTGTGGACAGAGAGGAAATCAAAAATAACCTGTTGCTCATTAGATATTAGGTAATGCAGTGATGAAGTGGTAAGTGTCATCAATTTGTGTCACAATAAATAATGTTGTATGCAAAGCAGTAGTGTGTGGATGGGGCATTAAGGATGACCTCATAATGTACAGTAGTGAGTGTTGCGACCAATGTATAAAGGATTGCATTACTGAGTGCAGGTTGCAACAGGTGTAGGCGTTTAGACGGTAGAGAGAGGGGTTCAGCCTTCAAGGGGTATGGTCCTTTTTGATTACTGCAGGTGAATCTGGCTAATCACTTCCTCTTGCTGCTCAAATTGTCAATATAAATTCAGTCACCTTTAGAGTCTATCTGGTCAATGTCATTTTCAGTTCCGATTTGGAGAGGCTATGTCCGCGAAGAAGAAAACAAAATTAGAATGAGTATTGTGTCGTATAAAATTGTCTTGGGAATAGGGGTATTTTGAACCAGATGTGTCCTGATTTGTGCGCAAAAAGGGGGACTATTTAGAAAGTGTCCTTAAAATGGTGAAAAATGGGGGTTATTTTCAGACAAAATGTTCACGCTTTAGTGTGAAAAAAGGGGGTCAAATTAGCAAAATTGTCAGCCAAATGGCATCAAGTAGGGAGTACTTCAAAATCCTGGACTGATCATGTGTTACCCCTCTGAATGCGTAGAGAGAACATCGGGCTACACTTACTCTGTTTGTTGTAGTAAAATTAGCCGGCGCTCAATCTGGCCTAGCTATAACACTGATCTCCATCCAAGTGTATATTTTAGTTGAAAACTAATAGGTTCCTATTTGACTGTTTGAGAGAAATATTTTAAGAGCAGGGTGCTACATTCTTGCTTGTCCCATTTTTATAATAGTCAAATGGAATACTTGCTTTTAAATCTGGATATCTTGTAAATTAGATGTCTGATTTTGTTTGCTGGTCATTAAATTTATATTATACACAGCACAATTTGCCCACTTGTCTACTTCAAGTAAAGTGGATATTGTTTGCCAACTCTAGATTGGATCAAGATGACTGCAAGAGATGGCATAATCCTAGCGACTATCTACACATGTAGAGGCACAAACAATGCTTACTTTTGAATACGGTAACTTCAAATAATATAAATAAAGACATATAATTCTTCTTTCGTTGGCCAATCTCCAAGTGTGAAGTCATCCCCAATTTATGTCCTGTTTGTTTGTCGGCTTTGTTGTCATGGTTACGGTAAACAGTGCGCACCACATTTTACACACTGGATGTAATAAGACACATAAAAGATAACACTCAGGCCTATTTGTGACCAGTCGCGTCAAAAAGGACATGTTGTCGGCAAACATAGTTTTGAGATAGTTTTGAGATAGAGGCCAATATATGTGGTGAAATATAAAGAAAATAATAGAAAAAAGAAAATGATTCTGCAAATCATATCTTATGATTACAAAGTCCGATTACCTTCAACATGGTGTCATTTCAAAGCTTAAAATGTGCTCTTTCAAGTCATACCAATAACTCAGATTTGGCTCGGGCCTCCAACATGTCCATTTTGATGCGACAGGTCACATTTATTATTGATGGAATTTATTGTTATGAATCCTATCCTAAGCAAGCAGATTTGATCTTTTATCACGTCAAAGTTATATGGTCTAATAAGGCAACAAAAAAAAATAGTTGTGTTGCCCTCATCTGGCCGGGTCAAAATTCCGAGAATGTGGGCCGGGTATTTTGTTAAATTTTTTAAAGAATTTCTTTTTTTTAAGATTTTTTTTTAAGATTTTTTTTTTCTTCAAGATTTTTTTTTCTTCAAGATTTTTTTCGTCAAGATCTTCTAATCTGTGAAAATTGCACAGAAGAAACCAAAATATTCATCATTGGGTTGAAAATACATCCAGTAAGCGTTTTCCTTAGTATCTTCACACATGTTGACTGAAATAATAGGTATAAAATCGTTGATTTGGTAAAAAAAAAAAAAATCTGGCCGGCCGACCTTCCCGATTTTAGGCTTGTGAGGGCAACACAACTTCTTTTTTGTTGGCCTAATGGTCATACGAGACTGGATGTTTGATAAAATGACTTCATTACAAAAATATAGAAAACTGGTAAGAGTGGGATTTGACATTTGATTAACTATCTATAAGACGAATGTGAAACCAAGTTGTAGTTCAGGTGATAGGATATTTGTAGTAATTACTGGTAAAGAGCCTTTTATCAACATCAACAACAAAAAATGGTTACTTATTTTATACATGTTGGATTTCTAGAACGAGCAACTTTGTTTGACTTCATGATTTGCGTATTATTTTTTCCCTTCTATGTGCAGGCATATGGAGATGAAATATCGACACAATTACTGCATGCAACATTACTAACCAGTCTAGTCTAGACTTACACTTTGCATGAATAATGTTGTTAAGCTTTTACTCCATCTTGTACTAATTTAGTGGCAGGGACAATTTAGGGGGATGTGGACATAATTTAATACACAGTCATGTTATGTTGGGCACATGGCAAGTTTAGGGGGGTGGAGGACAAAGGGGGGGGGGGGTTGTGAAATTTAGGTGGGGGGATATCCCCATATCCCCTCCGCTTCTGCTGCCTATTTACTCTAAATCTAGCAACCTGTCCATGTGTGCATTGCATTCAGCAATCATCCAGCCAGAACTATATATCCTCTCTGATCACAGAGGAAGCTTTGTCTAATGGTGATTTACCCAAGAGGTTATACAGAGCTTGATGAGGGGTTCAGTGTACTTGACTATTGAACATGGCAGTAATATTCACCCCAGTAATGAGTAACGCGGTTGGTTCGGTGTATCGTACTTTTACTATAATTCTCGGACGGATGTTTTATTTAACTACTCACACAGTGTTGTGACGACTTGTTGAGTCAATGACGTGGACTTGAGTCAGTATTGTTGATGAATTGAGTTGACTCCAGTCACTGAAAAAATTATGTGACTTGACTCGTGACTTGGTTTTGAAACTCTTCAAATGACATGACTTGAATCGAGTCACTCATCCAAAAGACTTGACCAAATCAATTCAATTTATCGAATTAATGTGTGGTGGTTGATGGCTGGGGCTTCCGCCTACAATAATACATCAAACCAAGTTTAACCCTTGGACTGGTCAGAAACTGTTTTTCTGTCATTATTTAGCCCAAATCTTCTTCCTACAAAGTACACAGAAAATAGAAACGCCGTCATCTTTTTTGTTGGCAAGATACCTTCAATGGCTGCCAGTTTATCCATACAGCGCGGCGGTTAAATTGTCATTTTGTAATCTTTATGATAACAATTTTTACGAAAAATTAGGTGACAAAAAGGGGAAACGATGACCTGGGAGCGTTCATAAATACTTAGGGGGGGGGGGCGTCAAACAGTTTTGAAGCTAAAAAAAGGGGGTCAAACAAGTTTTTTGAACATCCCTAAGGGGGGGGGGGGCAGTCAAAAATGTTTGAACACTCATTCATTTCATTTTTCTGGGGCTTTGTCCCCAGACCCCCGCTTACCTATGCTCATATTTTTTTCATACATGAAGATCAATCAAATTTAACAATTCAAACCATGTCGTGTCGGCATACATGTACAAATGATGAAGGGATCTATGTATATGGGTGGTGCCAGGGCAGGTGCAATAGCCGGTAGTCCAAAGTGTTGGAACGAGTCTAATCTAACAGACACGTGTGCAGGGATTCTTTATTGCTGATGTAAGTCCATCTCGAAGTGCAGGCTAACACAAGGGCTTAGTCTGAGTCCAAGTCAATTGGACTGTCCGAGTCATGAGTCCATTCCAAGTCCATGTAAAAAACAGTGGTGTGTCCAAAGGGGTGAAGAGCAGCAGGGGATTCGTGTCCCCACCTTTGACTATCATTTCGGGGTAATTGCAACTATTCAGAGAAGGGGGCGCCATGATGTCAGGCTACTTGGCGCAGTAAATTGCGCCAAGTAATAAGCTGGGTCCATATTTCATCGAAAAATGTCCACGCAGGGTTATATCTAGGCTGGGTCGTGGTATTTTGTAGTATTTGGTAGGGTTAGGGTTAATATAGTTTTAATTTCCATTATCATAATTTTGGATGAATTTAATTAGGCAGACAAAGAAGGGTTAAGTTTTGTGTGTTTTTAGGCAGAACACCTTGTAATAATTTAGAGTAAATGCAAAATGTAACCAATTTATATCATAGTGTTAAGTAATCGGTAGTAATGTTTCCTGCCCTAAATTGGTCTTAAATATATCAAGATTTGTTTGAGATAGCGAAGATGACAGATAATCTGCATCTACTTGAGTTGCTTACCACGATAAAACTCTCATACTTCAGTTCATAGAAAGCTAATAATTACTGACCATGAATAATAATATCTTATAAAAGAATGCTCATCCAAATCTGCCTGATTTGACTAAATGTATAAGAATATAACTTAGTTATGCATTAAAGCTAACATCTACGTCAGGTTAAATTAAAGAAAATTAAAAACCCTGACAACTGCGGGAATCAAACTGTGTCCCTCCGGCTTCAAAAGTGTGCCCTTGTCTATTGAGCTAATATAGCATTTGTTTGTTTGTTTGTTTACACGGTTGGTCCGTACAGACACACGCTTGGGTCCTGAAGGGACCAGACTCAAGCAAATTGCTCGGGCCAGGCTTAAAAAGCCTATATAAGCATGCTGGTTGAATTATTATTAAAAACAGCCACTCCCAACAAATAAAACTAACAATTTTGCTGTCAGCCTTCAGACATGAGAAAAGAATAGTCTTGATCCAATCTCATTTTTCATACTACATGTAGGTGACTCAGGGATTATGATATCACAGTGAAACAGACGCAGGGCGCAAATATGGGGGGGGGGGGGGGGGGGGGAAATCGACATTTGGTGACTATTTAAGTCTACATTCGGAATCAATTTACTGCTCTAAAATCGATCCTATCAAAAAATGAATATCCTCATGATTTGAAAGTGTAGAACCTTCCTGTTAAACACGACACTGTCGCAAACTGGCAATGTCTTGGACATAACGATGACCACGGATAGTGAATGGTGTGTCAAATTGTAGATGACAAACATGTTCTTTACAAATAATCTCATAAAAAACCCTAAATAGCATCAAAATTGGAGAGTTTGTATCAACGTAGACATGTAGCAGTTGTGTTAATAATAATAATACACCTACATGATCAAGCCAACAGCGAGTTTGTGCCAAAGCCATTCACGTACTTGCACTTGAAAGTTGAGAATCAGGGGATTACTGACATTTATTGCAGTTTTATAGGTGGATATTTTCTGGCTGTAGCGTACAAAAAAATCTGAGGTCAAACACGCTCTGTGAGTAACCTATCGACTGACTCCACATATCAAAATATATTCTGAGATTATTTTGAATCAATGAATCTATAAAACATGGCAGGTATTAAAGGTAGATGTTCCGATTTTCAACTTGAAGTTTTCTATTCTACATGAAAGGTCATCCTTAAAAAAGTCGTGTTCCAAAGTTTGAGTTGCATAGCTCTAATGGTTCTTATTTTAGACGCACAAGATGCTGTGAACTGTACCCATTGAGTAGTACACAAACTATATCGGTGGTTACCACCATTCGCGGTAATTCGACGTTATTTCATCGATTTCTCCGTAATTATACCGATTTAGGCCGTCAAATTTCAGTATGATGATGAGAAAAATACGAGCTTTCATAGGATAGGAAAATCTCCGTATGTTTGAAATAATTCTGTGTTACGAAAATGTGATCGGGTCATCTACCTTTAAATTGATTATGTCAATAGATTTAATACATGTACTATTAGAAGGATTAACTTGATAATGTTATCATTGTATCAACATAATAAATTCAACTCCCAAGGGATATATTATGATTTGATAAATAATATGGTGATACATTTATGAAACAGGAAATGTTGATAAAAAAGGGATACATTTAAGTTTATATACCGTATTATCCCTATTAAGCGCCTATGCCCTGATAAGCGCCCGCTCCCGTTTTTCTCAATGACTACCAACAAACAATCACTTTATAAGCGCCCACCTTTCAATTACTGTAGCACTGTACAACAACATTTTTCGCCACGGCGTCCTTCAGGAAAGCAGTACCAGTAAGCCTGGTTCGATCGCCGCCCGCTCTACCTGATCCCACTAAGCACTTACTGCCATGCGAACAGTAGCGCTGATACCACTGCCTCTACGGCGACTGGTGAGTGGTTTTGAAAATGCATAGTGTGGAATGCGTAGGAATATGCGTAGTGTTGTATTTTAGCCACAAATGAAAAGCAAAGATTGCAACCCACATGAAAACCAGATCAATATTGATGGCATTTTTTCGCTAAGTCTTTTTTCTTTCATAAATCCCTAACCCCGGTTTAGGGTTTTTGACCGGGATCCCAATCTTCGAGGAAAAAACACCAACTAAATCTCCGGGAACCTGCCGGGATTCGATCCGGGGACCCTCCGTTCTCAAGCCCCAAGTCCCAACCACTAAGCCACGGCCCTCAGCTACACATTCGCGCAGTATACCGCGCTCACTATATAGGCTCGGTTGATACGTCACCGAAAACTGACGGCGCATGCGTTTGGAGAGGGACTTTGGATTAGCATTTTTTAGCACTCAGGGGGGTTAGGGTTAATAGAACACACACACACACAAAAATGTTACCATAACCCTAACCCCGGTTTAGGGTTTTTGACCGGGATCCCAATTTTCGAGGAAAAAACACCGACTAAATATCCGTGAACCTGCCGGGATTCGATCCGGGGACCCTCCGTTCTCAAGCCCCAAGTCCCAACCACTAAGCCACGGCCCTCAGCTACACATTCGCGCAGTATACCGCGCTCACTATATAGGCTCGGTTGATACGTCACCGAAAACTGACGGCGCATGCGTTTGGAGAGGGACTTTGGATTAGCATTTTTTAGCACTCAGGGGGGTTAGGGTTAATAGAACACACACACACACACACAAATGTTACCATAACCCTAACCCCGGTTTAGGGTTTTTGACCGGGATCCCAATTTTCGAGGAAAAAACACCGACTAAATCTCCGTGAACCTGCCGGGATTCGATCCGGGGACCTTCCGTTCTCAAGCCCCAAGTCCCAACCACTAAGCCACGGCCCTCAGCTACACCTTCGCGCAGTATACCGCGCTCACTATATAGGCTTGGTTGACTACGTCATAGAAAACCGACGGCGCATGCGTTTGGAGAGAGACTTTGGATTAGCATTTTTTAGCACTCAAGGGGGTTAGGATTAAGCAGTTTTTGAACAAAACTGTAACAAATTGTTAGCGATTCATCTTTCACAACTATTCATGGAATGTGATTGAAAAATCAAACTATATTTTTTTTCTATGAGCTAAAATATTATTGGTATGTTTACCGAACAAAATGTCTTCGCAACCTTGCCGAATTCGACAGTCTCCACGACAAATGAGTTTTAAAGAAGGTAACATGTAATAAGCGGCCACCCAAAATGACTTAGCTAACCGCCCTGGGCACTTAATAGGGATAATACGGCAGTTGGAATTGTGTGGTAGCAAAAAGTGGGGAAAACAACCTAAACATAAAATGTTACCAGAAATCTTACATTGCAGAACCAAGTGCAGACATTTTTTTGTTAATAATTTACCCTATTATGTTGACAACAATGACATGTTAAAAGGAAGGAAACAGGTTTTTTCTGGGATGAATGATAATGTGAATCCATGTGAGTATCTATTTTCTTTATTTTGAAACTAATTATTTTGTGGTCGCATGCATTCAATTATTTTCTAAGTATGATTAATTTGATACCCAAGTAATAATGCAATCATGTTCTATGTTTGTACATCATCATAGCTGATATGATTAAAGACAGAAAGTAGCAAATAAAGTTTATTGTAAGTCATTTTAAAGGCAAAAATCCTAAATAAAAATAAAATAATAACATATATTTACATATTCACAGTTTCGGACGCAGGCGGCAACAGGAAGCTCATAAAATCAATTGTGAAGGGTCTTAAAACTGTATCACTTGAGAAATGGATACTTGTGATACTTTATCTCTTAATGCTTTCCATTTCACAAAATGTTTCAAAAATGTCAAAATTATTGAATTCTATTACTATATTTGGAATCACCATGAGAAATGCATTGAATTAAGTACAAACATGCCTATTATTGGTTCAGTAATCCTTTAAATATACTCTGAAAATTACGAAAAGGTTTCGGAAAATTCTGTTTTGAAATGGTAAAATTAATAGCCGCGTGGAAAGTGTTAAGGATTCAGTTGACATCATATCATTTACATGTATGTAGAATTAGAAAAAAAATACATTTACACGAATGGTCTGATTTTCATTTCCAGGTTTAGCGGCTGGCGATCTGCCATCTTGGATTTAAGTTTGATAATAGATGGCACCCTAACAATCGGCCCATAGACGCACACATTTCCGTTTGAATGCAGTTTTTTGCCACCTTGTCAGCAAACTTGCGTCCACATGGACGCACTTTTTTCAAACCTTAACGGGAAGCATGCCCAAAAGAATATATGTATAATGAAATCACACAAAACCAAAACATGTCTGATGTGTTTGATGTGTACACTATAAATAGAACTGTTTTCCCATGACTATTTCCTGATTTATACTATTGCCCAATTATTATGTTGATATTACCACTACAGAAGATAAAACCAACAAATTGTTTCATGAGGAAATTGAAAGAAAAGATTAAATCACAAACAAACATAGTTATAAACACCAAAACACCTTTTGATTGAAAATTAGTTTTATGTTTTTTTGTTTTGTTATATTTTACTCAGAGTAAACAACATTGTTGAATTGAGCCCACATAAAAGTTCAATGTTGCGCGCAAACGCTCTGGCCGTCTGGCCAAGCTCGCATAAAAAGTTCAGGAAATGGATCAATCACCCATTTGCATCACTGCAATAAGCATGCCACAGAGTCATCAACTTCAAAACAGGTTTTGTGATTTTTGTGTGTGAAAATGAGTGATTTGTAAAAAAATTGTTAGAAATTTCTTGATCATTCTTAATTTTGTCTTAAATTGTTGAAAAAAGAGAACCCCCCCCCCAAAAAAACCAAAACAACAACAACAACAAAATCGCTGGACTGATTGACCCTACCTGAGCGGTCCAGAAGAGATTTTGTTGTGTCCTTATTAACACCTGTATGGGAACTCGTATAAGGACTGATAGCGGTTTTCTACCAAGAATGGATCAGCTCAAATGTATGATACTGTATTTATTTTATTGAAGTAGCACTGACTTGGGCTCTTTTTGTTCACCATTGCTTGAAGCTAGTAACCTGTGATATAGGAATGTTCCCATTTTATAGTGATAATGGAGTCAGCTTGAGGGCGACATTTTTTCCTATTACAGTTATATAGCGCTAAAGGTTCGAGGATGGGGTCATGCACTGGAGGGAACAGCTTGGTTATCCACGATAAATAGTTTAGGATGAGGGTAATCCACTGATGACAACAACAGCTTGGTAGATAAGGGGGGGGGGGGGGGGGGGAGGGGTACTCCGATATTTTTTGGTAGGGATGTGCTGCCAGCAAAATAAAAATTGACCCAAACATTTACCAATTTTCGGGATAAATGGACCCATACCAGAAACCCGTAATTTCCTATGTATTTGACAGATTTGTCTAAAATGTCGGCAAAATCAGCCAAATTAAGGATTTCAGTTCCATAAATGGATTTGAAAAGGGGTCATCCATTTACCAGAGGGGGAAAAGTGGGACCCTATTGGCAGCACATCCCCTTAACCTCATATCTACTAAGTACCCTCCCTGGGTAAATGTAAACCTTGATGGCAAGGGCATCTATAATGTCCTCTAAAGATTTAAGCATACATGTAGCGTTACCGTTTATTGCGTACTGCATGATCCACGCACTGCTTGGATGAGTGTGTGGTTTTCACCAAGCTCCGCTCACACGCACTGAACCACTGCGTAGTATGCGTTAAAGGAATGGTGTATTTACAAGTAGTATAGGACAGCCTAACCCTAACACTCCTGGGTGATATGGGGGAGGGGGGGGGGGTGGACGTAAATTACCATGGGAAAGAAATTAGCTACATTTAAGGGGGGGGGGGGGAGGGGGGAATTGGCCCGCTGGCAGGCAGGGAGGTTCCAACCAGGATCCACCTGCCTATGCCTTATTCCACTTTGCCATGGAGCTCCAAAAAACCAACAATTCCAGCCTCTTTGAGAACAGGTGCTGCCAGCATAGGTTTCAAATGGCTTTTTTTTTGTGGGGTTCAGGCATATAAGGGGTTAATTTCAAAACAGGAATAAAAAATATTGACAGGCTATCCCATTAGTAACTAAAACTCTTGTTCCAGTCAACAGACTTCAGGCTAAGATATTATGGAAAGCTATCAATACCCTTGGACCTGGCCATTATGTGCCAGATACAATTCATACAATGAATGTGTGTTAAATTCCCAGGGGGGGGGGGGGGGCACTGACATTGGAAAGGGGTATAGGTATGTGCCGCCCTAAAGACCCCCTTTTTCACCCTCTTCTGCTCGCTCTTAAGACCCCCTTTTGAGCCTGCATCAGCTCTTAAGACCACAATTTTATTGAAGATTCAAAAATCGTGAACATTTGTTTTCCAAAGCCCCAAATATTTGACAAATGTGTGTTCTAAAACCCTATTTTTCTAAGAATTGGCATTCATACTAAATATATTAGGGCAAACCCAGTTCATAAGACCCTCCTTATTAGAGAAAATCAGTTCTTAAGACCCTGTTTTTCATAAAAAATCTGCTCTGCTCCGAAGCCCTTGTTTTTGAAACTCTGGATGGCACGCCCCTACCCAAAAATAAGTTGAGTGCCCCCCTCGGGTTAAACGTGACCAACATCCATGGCTCACTTAATGGCTAAGAAATGAGTGCCTATTTACAAGTAACATTTTTAGGTTATTTTCACAAGGGAATAGGGAGGGGTGGCTACGGCATTTAAAGCTGGTATATAAGTATGTGCAGAACTCTATGTATGTATGTGCCACTCTAACAAACCTTTCATTTCGAGGGTTTAGTGCAACAAAGGGCTATCTGCATTTTTGGCCAAAATGAGATTTTGGTATCAAAATGACCCGCACACGATCAGGAACCTAATTATGAGAAAATAGTAAATTCACCTAATCAAAAAGGTTTGAATAGCTGTAATAGCATATATTTTAACTTGTCAAAACCCATAGGTGACAATGATGGGTACAAATCTTTGATTCACTTTTTCTCAAAATGACTGAAATGCAGATAGCACTAAACCCCGGATTTGATCTGTTCTGTAAATCGTTACAGGGGTCGTAAGAAAATGTTGCTTCCCATGGAGATGGATTGGCATTGGCAATGTTTGGGAAATATTACCTTTCATTCCTTCAGGGTGGGGTGAACTCTCAGGCATAGCCTCCTTAATAACTGCTGTAACTCCTTCATTATTCATTTAATCTATGTAAAAGTGGGAGTAATTCTGTTATACCCTTCACAGGGGTATTCATAGTGCGTGATTATTAAGAACGACGCATACTACCGATGTTGGTGTGTAGGGTATAACAGAATTATGCCTAAAAGTATACATTTTCTTGAAGAAAAGGGTTGAATGAATCGAACCATTTACATGAAATTGACCATTTTGGAGAATTTTTTTAAAAAACACAGTTTTTGTCCCATTTTAGGTTTTGCCAAGATAAGAGTAACGTTCTGTGAGGATGGCGGCCATTTTGAAATTGTCGGCTATCATGGAATTTGGGGAGGAATAATTTATGGCCACATATCCAGGTTTGTTCAGAAACATGAAAAGCAACATTTGTGCCGTTTTCCATGTTTTTGTAGGTTGTAAATGTGAAAATGAGTGAAAGCTCTTTGACCATGGTGACCATTTTGAATTTGTCGGCCATCTTGGAATTTGGGGAGGAATAATTTGCGGGTACATATCCAGCTTTGTTCATAATATTTCTATGTATTTCTAAGGTTGTAGATGTGAAAATAAGTGAAAGCTCTTTGAACCTGTCGGCCATCTTGGATTTGGGAAGAAAATAATTTTGGCCCCATATCCAGATGGATTCAGCACATGAAAAGCTACATTCCTGCCAATTTTCATGCTTTTCACCCAAATTGAACAATACTTTCACCTATATGCAGGACTATAAAGATGCCCTCCCTTTCTACAGAAAAATGAAGAAAAAAAGAAGAGAGTTCAAGTGGAATTCACAATTACACAACAACAGACAATTGGGTCAACATTATTTAACTGAAGGATCACACCGATTGGTTTATAAGCCAGTTACATCTACATTTAAATTGGGTTGTGTAATTTTGTGGAGTGTGAACGAGAAAATTGAGACGTGATGATTGTGTCGGCATATGGAACGAAGATAAAAAATAGCATTCTTGACCCTCTATGATCCATGCTTGTTCCCTGTGAAAATGATAAGCTTTTTGTCTCTTTGTGTGCACCTTTACCCCCTAGGCGTGTTTTTGGGAACAAAACTATCGGGGGGGGGGGGGGAATTGGTCAGGGGGACCGGTTCAGCTGGTGCTGGGAATCAAACCCTAATTGTGTGCAAAGAAGATTTATTGTGTAGTCCAGCATGCATCACTTTCATCACATGACCACTGGTTTCTGTCACCACTGTTTCCCATTGGCATTACATTGCAATGAAAGATATATCGTCAGCCTGCTTCGTAATTGCCTAACTCACTTTTCAGCGAAATTGAGTTTTTTGCATAAATCATGACTTCATTACATTATGCACATGCTGTAATAATATCTAAGTCATTGACATATCAAAAGTGTTGATAAATGCACAGTTGCAATTCTGCCTAAGTCAGCATTGTGAGTTAGGCAGATTGTAATAATTATGTAAAATGTTTAAAATGAGTCATATTAACTTGTATTAGGCCTATAACAAGCCACATTTCACTTAAAGGTATATCCCCAACCTAATTATATCCAATAGGTACTGCTCCTGTTGGAATTCACCTGTACTATTCATGGTGCTATCCAACATATCGTCAGCCTGCTTCGATAACTGCCTAACTCACTTTTCCTATTTTTGTTGTTTTCTCAAAACTAGAAAAAAAGAGTTGTGCAATTATCGAAGCAGGCTGATGATATACTGTTGTTAAACGAGGGTCTTTAAGAAATCCTGCTGTAGGTAGTACATTAGATGCGACTTAAATTCAGTCCTTGTTTTGCTTAAAGACCCTTTGTTGAAAAACAGATAGATATGCAATGTTCAGTTGGATTCATTTTCTTTTTTAAAGTTGATGCCTACCTGTACCATGTACATGTATCATAAGATTGAATATAGATCGACCTGCAGCTATTTATTACTTTAACCCTAACCCATTTGTGAACTGCTCCCACAAAATCGACGTAAATTCGTGGCGAAGATGTTGCTGAATTGAGGCAGAATAGCATATTATTGATTTGCCATTTAAATTGTTGTTGGTATGGACCCATGACCCCTTCTATTATAGGGGAATTCTAAAATAGCAGTATGTATTGTTATTTTAAGAGTAAATTACCAGCCATGCCTGGCTATTTATTTTATAATCCCGCTATAATAAAAGGGCTTGGTCCATACTAACAACAAACGGCAAAAATCAATAACATGTTATCCTAGCCCAATTCAGCAACATCTTCGCCAAAACTTTACACTGATTTTGTGGGAGCAGGTCACAATTGGCCACTTTTCCCCACGACGAAAAGTGACCCAAAATATCGCCGCTACCCCCCCTTAAGATTGTGCCTGCCATAATCACCCCACAAGAAAGAATGGGAAAGGGTGCCCAACTGGCACAGCATAGAGTAGTATTTTTTACATTCAGACTTGTTTATTGCCTGGCATCATAATTGTTACTCTCTGTTCTGAAACATCTTGGATGTGTTTTCACCGTTTCAAAGGAAATACATAAAAAAGTATTAATCACGTCTGATTTTGCATTTAGACATCAAAAAGCACACCCAAACAGTATGATTGTCATATGATTCATAGCAAAGAAATAGGTCAAATTGCCATGCTAGCAAATAGGCTTCCCTTGGGTAAGATTAACAGGGGTGTGTGCTGGAGGGAACTATGATCAGCCTGATGAACTTTTCCCTTATAAAACACTATTTGTAGAAATCAATTTTCCTTCATAATGAGATCTCCATTCGTTATTTATGCATCATGTCTAAAAGTACACCCTAAGTCAACTTTTGTGACAACAAAAATTAAAAAAAAGGTTCGAATCCAGTCAGAAGCACATTTTTCTTCTTCAACATTAATGTGCACTGGCGTACTACATGTATATGAGGAAAGATACATAATGGAATCACTAAAGCAAGATTTTCAATAATATGATATCAAAGCAACACTTTAATCAAATTAACAATTTAAAGATAAAGTGCAAAATGTTGTGCATTTCTTATTTTGTCAGTAAATTTTAAATGTTTAAGTTATTCTGCTAGAATCTTTGCTGTAAAAATGTATCTTTTAATGGGATGTATGGGATATATAAATTGTGTGTGAACCGTCCCTTCGACGACTTTGAAAATGTATCATTTAATGGCGGCATAAAAACATTGAAGGTGCCCTGAAAACTTACTTTAAAACTCCATGTTATTTCAGCTCCCTGATCTGGCTAATAAACCTCAACATAATAATAATATACCCTACATTGTATCTCCTAAACATACATCTTACAAGCAAGCAGTTCTGATCTGATATTGTGATATTTCTGTCCCCTGAAGCCAAGTGGAGCAATATTGCTGGTGTACTTTCATATCTACATACTACATGGCTATTCAATTTACAACAGTGTTACAAATAAGTTCTTGGGGGGGGGGGGGGAAGACCATTGGACGCCATTTTTCTTCCCAGGAAGCCATTTTTCTTCCAAGAAAGCCCATTTTATTGGTTTTAATTCTTCATCAGGTTTTAGGTGTATTATATGTCGTGTAAGTTGAATATCAGCTCGATCTTTAGGTGTATATTGAACAATAATTTGATTTTTCTTGTTGTTGTTTTTTACACCAAGGATCACTGATTTTCTATTCAAGCTCAAAAGCGTTACAAAAACGTAATACGTAACCGCCGTGGTACCATAGGTTATCAAGAGTGTATATTCAACTAACACAAAACTTCAGTTCACAATCATGTAGGTCAATTCATGCAGATATGGTACTCATAAATTTGAGTTTAGTGTATAGTCTGTTTAATCATGCGTTGCAGATAGACTGACTTGTTTAATCAAGTGGGTGAACTTAACACAGTTAATATGACCACTTTGGCTGAACTGTTCTGCAAAACCATAGACAAAGTTGTGTGACAGGTGAGATTGAAATTGATTGGCACACATTTGACACACATTTGATGTGTTCATTTAACAACACAGCATTGATAGTTAGTTGTCCATGTGAAATAAGTGGATTGTTAACTCTTTAAAGGGGCATTGAGAGATACGTATGGGAGTGCGCCCTCAATTATCCTGGAAATCAGTTTTGATGCATCAAAGTAATACTTAGGCATATACTAACTACCATCTGAAATAGTTTACCAACATTGCCGTTGATCATATAAAATTTCATGAGTTATGCTAAGTTTTACTCACGAACTTTCGTGGCAAATCTCAACCCGGGAGTGCCGTTATTTGCTTAGTTTAGCATGAAAGGGATGTGGGAATTGTATGATATTTTGGATTTGGGCTATGTTGATGATTATCTTTACGTTATTTGCTCATTTAGTAGCCTATATCGATACATCTCTCAATGCCCCTGACAGGTTTTGAGACTGATAGGATAAAAAAGTGATTTTAGCAATTCATGAGCGGTAGTGAAATGCTTCGATCACTTGAAAAGGCACTCTATAATCTATGTGTATACAAATTTGTATCATAACATCATAAGATGTGAATTTTCAGCATGTTGCCTGACTTTGGACACTTTTGTTGTCCAAATCTCCACACTTTCCTTTAATTGTAGCCCCCTTTAAATATTTGTTTATCCAAATGTCACGCACGTTTTAGGTTTATCATATTGTTCTTTTCCATATTATAATCTTGTTTGAAGTCATTCAGGATACATTTTCATTGACTATTATTCAATTCATTATTGCTTGCCCACACAGATGGTTCCATGGCAAGATCACGAGGGAAGAAGCCGAGACTCTACTGAACCCGAGGAAAAATGGCCTGTTCCTGGTACGAGAGAGCACACACTATCCCGGCGACTACACACTGTGCGTTTGCATACAGGGCAAGGTTGAACACTACCGAATTATATACGAGAAAAATCACAGACGACTTACGATAGACGAGGAGGTGTTTTTTCAGACCTTGCCAGAACTAGTTAGGGTAGGTAGCTCATGATAGAGGATGAATAGAGATCTAAGGCATAGGTCCCATTAACAGCGTGTGTAAGTAGGGTATTTGCGGCGAGTGTAAATATATAGGTTATTTGCGGCGGGTGTAAATTATTTGCAGCGTGTCTGAAAAGGATTCAAGTAGCATAACCAGTGCATTTCCTGTTAGCCTGGTCCATGCATGATGAGAAAAACCACAGACACCGGGGTGCTCGGTGATCATTGCAAGGGGTATCAGGCGTGTCCAAAAAATAACGTAATAAGGTTAGTTTTTTAAGCCGGGGCATGTAACATACATAATGTGAATAGGGTGTCAAAACAAGCAAATTAAGAAAAAGGGTATACGTTTGATACAATAGTCTTTTAAGTATTTAGGGTCCTTATTTGTTCCGTGGATTATAAATAGCTGTAATTTACAGGCAGGATATATATATTTCTCAATTTGTATCCGTCGCATCTAGATCAGATCAGCATTTGTTTTTAAAAGGATGGAAAAAGGGTTGGAAATGTATCATACTTGGTATGAGGTTTATACAAATTCCTTGCTTAGGGTATCAAATAGTTTGACTACTTGTTTAGGGTATCAAAATATGTTGACTATAATTGTTTAGGGTATTGGATTTACTGATATTACTTGCTTATAGGGTATGTAAAATACTGTCCATAATTGTTTAGGGGTGCTTTTTCACATTAATGCAATTACTCATTTAGGGTGCCTTTTGAAAGACAATCTAGAAGTGCTTAGGTCTCATCGATACCGAGTTAGATTGTGTATTTGCAGTATATCTTTGCGCATTCTGAAATCATTAATAATTACACTAATATTAGTTGAAGCAAAGCCAATAAATATATGACAAATCATGATTATAGTCTTTAATTAGTCATTTGGCATTAATCACTTTTCCTGCAGATTACCCATGGTATTGCGTAAGTGTTAATATTGCCAAATGCGTTTTGAAATTGAATAACAAAATACCCAAGTGGTGTTTTGGGAGTATTAGGGAAACAAATGGTCCAAATATAGGGCGGGGAGAACCGTCTTTCCCGGTTGCCGGAATCAAATCTGGGATATCCTGCATGTGGGTGGAGTCTCACTCCTACATAACTTTTTGTTGTTAAGCTGGCCCACCACTTTGGTATGGTAGTTCCCTACAGACGAATTGGTCATACACCTGTTCACTTGATGACATACTGTACAGAGTTAACATGGAGAAAAGTGTTTAATTCCCAAGAGAACTGGATGTGGCTAGTAACCCAGAGTGGGATCATGACTTTAATGTATACAAAACAACACCAACTTTTTCGCCGCCATATGTGATGCAGCACATCAAAAGGGAGGGGGGGGGGGGGGGGGGGGCTTTGCAGGTGAAGACAATTTTGAGTTTATTATGTGTGCTCTCTGTGAATTTTAAAATGAAAATGACACCAAATTGATCAAAATTGATCAAGGCATTGAGATTTTAGAGTGAAAATGACTTCTAAATTCTTATTATTTTCTTGAAAAACACAGAGCCGCAAATTCCCCCTTTAATGTACCGCATTACATATATAATATACTCTTCCATGATGATGCAATAAGATATGGGGGAAGCAGGGGCTATGTCTAGGTCTGTGCAGGCTTACTGTAGTATATAATTTGTAGACTTAATATCGCAGTGATTCAGTTATGACGGGTTCTCGATCAGTTGTGTTTGAGCTGTTAGAGAGTTACAAGCATTGAAAGAAGACTCATTCCAAGGGGTCAAATAATCTTGTTATGGTTTTAGTTATTTTAATAGGTGTTCAACGGCCAGTCCTTTGATCAAATTAATTCTACAATCACATTTATTTCTTCATGTTGAATTAAATTTGAATTTATAACACCATAAATAAGCTGTAACTGGGTGTAAAATTACATTTGCCTACATATGTACGCAATGCATACTGGCAATCCGTTTCATGTAATGTTCAACAATACCATGTTGTTTTCAGTGGTACTGTTATTGTAAAATGCCAATAAGACAACACATACCCCTATATGTGCAAATCTGTTTTTTTTTGCTTGTCAACAGACACCCCAAAAGTCGACCTAACTGTGCAGGATTATACCAAGGTCACTATTAATTAAATTTGTTTGTGTTATTATTTTCACCATTTACAAACTGATCTATTATAGCATTATGAAGATGATGCAGATGGGCTGGTGTCACGCTTGATAAAGCCAGTGGCTAGGACAGCACCCGACCAAAGAACCACAGATGCATTCACAAAAGGTGGGTATATTAATAATCAAAGAAGATTTTAAGGTCTTCCCACAATGCATTGCGCGAACGCCAGCTAACTAAAGCTTTTTTCACACGATGCATTTGTCGAGCTCATAAGAAAAAGGAACACTGATTGATAAGGCCAATAAAATAAATACTTTGTCTCAGCGCCTTTTGGCTAGAAAGCTACATGTGCTATGCGATTTTTTTATTTATTTTTTATTTACCAAAATAAGCTATGATCTATGCGCTCTATTTTTTTAATTTCTTAAAAATAATAATATAGACGTAGTCAATAGTTGTGCTTTTTTTCTTTTTAATAAAAGTAATCAGATATGATCAATACACATTGTATGCTTGTGTTCTCTTTATCTCTTAACTTCACAAAAAGTGAGTTGAATGTGTGTTCTCAGTCACAAGGTTGCCGAGTATCACTGAAACTGACTAGTTTTGGTTTTTTTAATGGGGAAAAAGAAATTGAAAAAAAAAAAAAAAAAAAATGCTGCCGCGCGTAGCGCTATGCGAAAAATCCCATTTTAAATTGTAAAATCCCATTTTAAAAGCAATGCGCGTGGGCTGCTGAGACAAAGTATTTAATTTTAAATAAAATACGTTTCGGTTGCCGAGTATCACCGAAACAGACTAGTTTTGGGTTTTTTTAATGGGGAAAAAAGAATCGAAAAGAAAAAAAATTGAAAAAAAATTGCTGCCGCGCGTAGCGCTATGCGAAAAATCCCATTTTAAATTGTAAAATCCCATTTTAAAAGCAATGCGCGTGGGCCGCTGAGACAAAGTATTTAATTTTATTGTGCTAACTAATTTATTCATTGCTTTAGACTAGAACCTTAAAGAGCTCCAACAATGAATGCGCTATGAAGCCATGATTGTGTGCATATGTCTATGGGATGGAACCGAGACAAATTGGAGACCAGAATTAGGGTATTTTGCAAAAACGCAATGCATTGTGGTGGTGTGTTTAAAATCTTTTTTGATTAATTACAGTGCAATGTCATACAGTGCAATGTAATACACACTCTGTATGCTGTGAAGCATGAAATGATCGCTGGAAAGAAAAGTTCACAATCTTTTCGACTGATTTAAAAAAAATGAAATTGTCCAAAAGATTCATGCTCCTGAAATGTTTTTTGTTCGTTACAATGGCGAACATTCAATGTTGCAAAATAATTGTGCTCTACATGTAGTGATATTTGTGTGTGTACACCATGGATTTTTCAGACAAAATTATGCTCCTGCTTTAATGCAAAGACACAAAAATACCCTTTTATATTACACAGGAAAAGATATAGGGGAAATACTTGTGTTTGCAAATCATTATGCCTTTTCAGTATTAAAAATGGCAGGTTTTACCTAAATTTTTAATTTGCTCTGATTTTGGACTCATAGCTGAAATGATTGTAGTTAAGAATGATAGTGTCATACAAAAACAGAATTGTATTTTCTGAAATGGAATGATAAAAATTATATCGTTATGTCATCAAAAAATTAATGTTTGATGTAAACTCCTCACAAAAAGTATCAAGCCACTTACACAACACATGATCCAATAATTAACGGCCCAAAAGGGTATGGATTAATCAAAGCCAATAACCCAGTGCATAATTTTGTTTAGCGTATTTTGACACCTCGATTGTTGAGATCCGATGTTGCGGAGCGTAGTTATTGTCATTTCAATGGACGTAGGTGCAGTTTCAAAAGTGACAACTGTCCCTATAGACAAGAAGCAGGTTTGCAACTATTTTGAATGATCAGGTTTATGCTTTACACACGCTGCTGTGACACAAAGTACTGAAGATAAAGATGAAGTCATAGCAAAGTTGAAGTTGAATGAAAACAATAAATCTGTGTTGGGAAAGGAACACATTATCTTCATTTTCTGAGTGTATGTTGCATTTTTGTACACGTGTGAAAAGCATACAACTGATCATTCAAAATAATAAATACAAACCTGCATCTACTATCTATAGGGATGATTGTCACTTTTGAAACTGCACCGACATCCATTGAAATGACAATAACTCCACTACACCACATTGTATCTCAACAATCGAGGTGTCAGAATATGCAGAACAAAATTATGCACTGGGTTATTTGCTTCGATTAATCCATACCCTTTCAAGCCGTTAATTATTGGATCATATTTTAGTGTCTCGCTACTTTTTGTGAGAAGTTTATTTTCGTCTGATGACATGTCCGATGAGCCGTATCTCCCTCCCTCTTTGTATTTGTGTTGTGCTTCATAGGCTCTTTTACCCAATCGGTTTGTTGGTACATGCTTTGTTTGTTATAATGTCATTTCTGATCTTTTTCTCTGTTACAATTCGATTCTGTTAAATACTGTAAAAGACTATAATTTGGCGAATACTTTATTTCGTGAATTTAAAATTACCTCAATTTTAGCGAGCATCTAATTTTGCGAATCTGGAAATTTCAACAATACTTCAATGCAAAATTGTTAGTTTTGCGAGTATTTAATTTCGCGAATCAATATCCCTCATGAAATTCGGGAAGTTAAATCCCTCACAAAATTAAGTGGTTTTACAGTACTTCAAAATATTAAATGGAGTTTTTTTAAAGGATTGGTATTGACTTTCTTTGAATATCATGAAGGCATGTATAAATCATGAACAGCATGTGCTAAAATGTTTCATATAGGCCATGAATAGTAAATGTCGACAATGAGAAGTTAATCTTGCCTTGCCACATGTAAATTACGCTATTGAAATATTGAAATAATTGTATTGAATGCACAAGCTTTTTTGAATCGCTTTGAAAAAAACATATTCAACATTGTTTGAAATCTTAGAAATTTAATGTATAATTTCAATTTAGTAGTCCTAAATGCAGTTTCTCGCTAAATTATTACAATAAAGAAAAAACAGCGAAAACTATGTTTTTGCCATTCTTGATCCAAGTTAATACTTTGATTTTTTTTAATTCAAAAATTCATTTAAAAATTGAAATAAAAATTATACAAAATTACATTTAGAGTGAAACCCTGACCCCACTTCTCAGACAAGACTTTTCCCTCAATTAAATTTTATTCATTTTAGTTGGACAAAATAAAACAAGAAAGGAGTAGTTTGATGTATAAAATGTTGTGGATTAAATTACATTCAAGTTATGAGTCATATTCTGCATCATTGTATGAGATCAAATTTAGATCGATCATAAGGGGCACATGTTTGATTGTTAGCCTATATTCCAAATGTTGAACCCTAAAAATATTTTTTTTAAATGTTTCTGTAGGGTTCATAGGATGCTTTTACAGCGACAAATAAAGATGGTGGCTCTAGCTTTTAGAATCTGTTCTGCAGTAGTGAATCCTAACCTAAAAGCTATATTATTGTGTGAATTATACAAAAATAGCCCAAATGACAAAAATATTTACTTTTTATCCAAGGAGTCTCCATGGTAACAAAATGGTAAAATGTTCATCTATCAATATCGCTTATAGTGTTTTACATCTTTAAGGGAACAAAAAAGCCCTGTTCTACAGGCAAAAAGACCTCTCAGGTTTATTTTCCCCCCATCCAAATGACAAAAAAATAACACAAACAATATCTTGCCGTTTTTTGACAAAATAAACACATTTTTGGGTCCTTCATTTGCACATGAAAATACTTTTGACAAATTTCTAAGAAAATGGGTCGGTCAGGCTCGCAGTGGCGTAGCCAGAGGGAGCGACCGCCCCCCCCCATATTGACTGTCGTGTCGGTTGAGATGGGCACTGGCGGTTCATTTGACAAGAGGAATCATGGAATTATGATGGTCAAAAGTAAACAGATGGAGATTTTTCACGCGCTACACGCACATGTTTCCCCAAATGCAATATTTCTTTAAATGCAATATTTCTTTAGAGCTAAATTGTACCCCAATCTTAGCAAAAATAAGTGTAAAGTCGAAAATGTTCACGTGCTACACACGAAATTCTTTAGACAGACAATCTTGTAGGTTCACTTCCATTTCTTGCCCCCCCCCCAATATGGAAAACCTAGCTACGCCTCTGCATGCTCGTAGAACAGGGCTTCTTTTTTCGTAGCCATAGTGTGTTTTTGAGACACAATGAAATAATGAGTTTTCAGACACAATAAAATAGATGGTATCTCCTAAAATATCTTGACAGAAAAAGAAATTGGGTATATCCGATTGCGCCCCTTAAAATGAATGAAACCATGCTTTCCCTGAGCACATAACAGCTGCAGTCTCCACAGTCACAGTAATTGTATCGGGGGCACCTAGTCGTTTCTACAGTCAAATTATACCCCGTTGGCGCCGTCTTTTTCACACATTTGGATAATGATTCCATCAACATTGTATGTTATCCAGGAAATCATTTAGCCATGTATGCACATCATCAGTCAGTTAGGGAAATATATAAAGCAATGTGCTATAAATCATGCCCTTCTCCTCCTCTGTCTCCTCTGTGCATTGAAATAATACTAGTCATATAGCCTATAACCACACGCTGAAATTTAACAAAATATAAAAGTGGAAATTTTTGCGCTACATAAAAATGTCCCCGCTTTTTTCACATCATAAACAGTTATGCGAAATAATGTATATTTCTATGAAAAAAAGGCAAATTCACACACACAATGTAAATTGAGCAGAATGTAAAAATATATTCACATGAAAATAATCACTGTATATGTTACAGACAGTCTCATCCCTTAGGACTGAGTTCATTGATCCGTATATATAGGCCAGTCCAGTGTTAAACTAACATATTATATGAATTCATCATATTTGATTGTCACGTTTAAGTCATATTGGTTCATCATCATGTAAGTCATACTGGTGAGGTTGATTGTAATGGATCATTGTCATTATACACCAGGGTATATGATCTTGTTTTCCTAAACTGGTTCTTGTTTTCACTATTTTAAGATAAGAGTCCATTAGAGCTTTATCAGGTACATTTTAGCCAGAGGGATCATAATGGATTATTTTTTATTGTTGTTGGGTATGAGGATTATTACTGGACTGATCTTGTACATATCAATTTTAACTTTATCTTGTACATTCGATCCAGGGTGATATCTAAGCTTATGGTATAACGGCTTGTTTTTAGTCCATTAGAGCTCTATCTAGTACATTTGAGTGATATCTAAACATATCCTATTCTGAGCTCTGTCTAGTACATTTGAGCCACAGTGATATCCAAACATATCCTATTTTGAGCCCTATCTGGTACATTGAGGCACAATGATATCTAAACATATCCTATTTTGAGCCCTACATGTGTACATTGATGCAAACAGTCAACCTAATAATGCACCATCTTATTGTGATTTGTGAATGTGTCCTGATTATTAGATATGACTCGATGACTGTTTGATTGAGGTCCCATCTGAACTACCATCTTGTCTGTGATAGCTATGGCTTAATCACTTCCTAATTGGCGAAGCCTCCTTTAGAGCAGTGAATGAATGCAGAAGGACACGGTGCACTGTGCATCATATGCGTGACGCGTGCGTGCCACCAAAACCGTGTGTGTGTGTAGCCATAATCGCGCGTGAATGAAAATAATAAAAAATGGATATTTCTGGCCAATTTGGAAGTGATTAAACTTGGGATATAATTCAAACAAAGTGAGAGTATTGTATACTGTATACTAAAATCACTAAATCTTGCGAGGAATGTAATTTCGTGAGTGATGTGGATTCGCAAAATTAAATACCCACGAAAGTGACAATTTTGCATTGAAAGTAACAGTGACATTTCCAGATTCAGGAAATTAAATGCCGCTAAAATAGCAGTAGTTTTAAATTCAAATTCGAAATAAAGTATCCACAAAATTGTATTGTTTTACAGTATGCTGCATGAACCTGGAAGAACTCTTTCCAGGTGGTGTCTCACATTCGAGCATGCATTCACGGATGTTTTACAACTGACTTCATAAATTTGATGGAATTATGCCAAACAGTTATGACTGCAACTTTAGTCACCAAGGTCTGGAGGCCTATTTTGGATCATTTGAACACTTTGGGATTTTCCCATATCAAGTTACATTTATTATAATTTAATATGAAACTTCCATTGGGGCAAACCTATTTTGATAGTGAACTGCTATTCATTCAGTAAAATATTAAATTGAAAGTGACTTGGTGTGTATGAGGAGAAGGGTATTTATTATGTGTCCAAAAGCATGTGGACTATCACATATACACAATGTAATAAGGGTGTTTCTTTAACCTGACCACCATTATCTGACCACTTGTTTTCTGACCACCTTTCTGACCAATTCTATCCCTAACCATAACCCTAACCCTAACCCTAACCCTAACCCTAACCCTAACCCTAACCCTAACCCTAACCATACTTGTTGGTCAAAACAAGTGGTCAGATAGAGAATGGTGGTCAGGTTAATGGAAACACCATGTAATAATGGCAACGGAGCAAAAGCCAACTTGTAATGAATCTGTTGCATTTAATCTGTAAATCTAGGTGTCTAATCTTTAGAGCGCTCTTTAAAAAGGAAAATGTGATCTTTGTCAAACTTTTACACAGGAAAGACATTCCCGGACTCATAAATTGATCTTGACTGTATTTCCCTTGACAAATCTTTTAACTTTACTAAATCACAATGAAAATCTGCTTCTAATTATTTAAGGGATTTTCAACATATTTTTTCGATTTTCATCATTAAAAAACCAAAAGGCGTTAACACGGTGTCGAACCATGGAATTCTATTTACGAATGAAAAAACACTCAGAAAATAAGTTGTTGGCCGCAGACCCCTACAGTTTATTTCAACCTCTTCAAACTATTATTTTGACGAATTAGGAATCGTATCGCTCGGTAGCTTAATTACAAGATTTTTACGATTTATAATCAAAAATGCAAATCTGCAAGAAAATCTCATTCCAGAGGTAAAATCAAGGATAGAGGGTGTCACATGGATAAGATCGCATACTATGCCTTTAACCGTCAAAGACATTCAAAACACAGACGATTGAACTTATGTTTAAAATTCGATGTTGTACAAATCCAATTTGCTACTCACATGTTAGACGATTTCATCTTCCTGTTTGGAAGACTTCTTCGGTAGTGACTTGATCCACTTGTTTTTCAAAGATTGAACCTAATGCTTGATAACCAAGCGGGACATGGCAAACATGTGAAACACTTGCAAACTTTTGAGTTTCACATTATTGTTTTTTATGCGAGTAGAAAGGGGGGTACTCAAAATATTTATAGGTTAATACTGATATTGAAAATAGTGTTAATTTTCCAGTGCTCCAGTAGAAACAAGCTTTATTGGTTTAGTATTGTCTTAGATCATGCTGTATATTTTTTTAATCATGCACAAAACCATACAATATATGAATATTATATTGGGCACATGGAAAGGGTATATTCAGACCTCATTAGCTCTGATTAAACCAGGTAAATCATGTAAATGCTATTTATAACCCCTTCCCTTCCTATGGTGGAAGTGGCATAATGGTAAAAACGTGATTAATGCACTATAATAGCTTAATACCAAATGACAGATTGATAAAGCACCGACTCAATATCACCAATTATGTGTGAAATAAACCTTGATTTTTGCCAGTGCAAGTGTTTCAAGTTTCAATATAGCAGGTGAACATGTCAATAATCTGGGGACACATAGGACCGTACTCTCGTTCTAAACATGGTTTTAGCTTAAAACCGTGTCTGACTAAACTTGTGTCTAAATTAAACGCGAGTTTATCTTTTAAACGATGTGGTGTTTAACAAAATCTGATTTTAAACTCCGCAAATCTCGTCCCCAGAGTAGTTGTGAGTTCACTGTATACGGGTATTCAATCTATTGTGGCCCAAATGGGTTACAATAGATATCGACCAAATTTCTCAAATGCACGTGTATTTTCAAGACTACACGATCTGCACATCAGCTTGCATCGAGGGGTACAATTGGTGCTCAAGTTTAGTTAAATTCACTTAAAAACTACCCCCATACCCATGTTTAAAGTTAGTCACTTTTCAGTGAGTTAGTCGCGTGTTTAAATTTTGAGAATTGCGTTTAGTTAAACAATGTGTTTAAAGTTAAAGTTAAACCCGGGTTTAGCTTAAAACAGCGTTAAAAGTACATACAAGAATACGGTCCTCAGTCTTTTTCTCTTCCTTTGGAAAGTAAAGTAGATTTACAGGTGCATTATTTACACACACGTAGGGTTTTTCCCGTCTGTCAACGTGTGTGTGTATATGCCAGCGCCTCGAGTAGGCGTGCACGTTTATATATTGCAGTCAGTATAGAGTGAATGTCGCATTGACGTCACTGTAATATGGAAGTGAAATATACTACATATAAAGCTACCTGACCCCACTATTGTGTTTGTGGATAATAAAGTGGACAAATCATACCCTTTTGACTGTCTGATTTTGCATTTAAGCAGACATCGGTTTTTACTATAAACTTACCAATTCTTTTATTTCATATTGATTCATGAATTGTCAAATAACTATTATGTTTAATTACTTTGACATAGACCAGCCTTCCCCAAGTCCCCTGCCCCGTCTGTCACCATTCATTTTGATTTTAAACAAAATAAAATTATAATCTGAAATTTTGAATGTCTAGTTTCAAACAAAGATATCCATAATTTTCCACTAAAATTATGTCTGTTTGTTTGTTTGATTAAGCAGTTGGTCCGTGCGGACACAGTGCTTGGGCCAGGCTAAAATGAGCCTATATTACCCTATAAAGCATGCTGGCTAAAAAGAAACTCCAAACCAATTAAGAAGTGAACAATTTTTTAATGTCACATGGGAGAAAAAGAAAATCTTGATTGGTCTCCATTACCACTGTTACGGTAGTCGTGTGACCGAGTGGTTTTCCACTCTCACTTTATGGTAGCTTCTCATATATTATTAGTCCTCAGTTAAAACGTATACTTGATCTTCTTACTAAATAAGGAGTCGAGACACATATAAGTACTTTTTAGCTGCTAGCTACAACGTGTTGTCCAAGGGTACATTTGTAAATATCTATTCCATGGAACAATTGTATGGCACGTCTGGCTTAATCTCAGATCTACGACGACTGGCCACGATCGAGCTTTCCCGCGCTACGGCCTAACGGAAGGCGCGACGACTCTGATTTCACGCCATCGGAGATCTGATTGGCTGATTGAAGCCTCATGACTTATAGAGTCAAATTACCACACTTACGAAACAATGTACAACAAGAATGTCCCTTAAAATGGTAGTACACATACACGTACGCACGGTGATACCCTGATAGGCTATCCCTGTGACAGCCACATTTGCATTCTACTATGGGATTGGTTTACATTTACTACAATCAACTTGGATAAGCAATTCAATGTTAAGTCATGCTAGAACTAAATTGTATCTTTCTAAAACCATTGGAGTTGGCCAATTGACTATACATTCCTCAAAATAAGTAATTTACCAAGTGATAACTATATGCTATTAACTCAAAAACCATAGCTCCTACGTAAAAAATATTAAATTTGTAAAGAAATGTCTTCTCTTTAATTTGAGATATTACACGTGCACTTAGCATCATATGCGTGACAAGTGCGTCCGTCCAAAATCTTGTGCGTGTGGCCGTAATCGCGTGCGAAGGCTTGGATTACTTTTGCTCGCGGAGAGATAAAAACCGAATATTTCTCACCAATTTGGAACTGAGTAAACTATAGTGTCTGCCGTATTGTTTGACCACCGTCGGTACAAATAAAGCCTCCTCAAAGCTGTACACATAATACCCATGGGTCCATTTTCTGATAATACGGTTACAGGAATAACATTTTTGTTTTATAAGCGAGCAAAAAGCCTTATGGGAATTACTTTGCCCGACATCTTTTTAAGAAAGTGCTTGCTCTTATAAACCAAGGACTAGTCCCTTGTGTCTATTATTCAGACTCTCTGTACCTTAAAATAACCATGAGAGGTAATAAGACCTCCCATGTCGTAACAAAGATTACTTGTGACGCTCTACAATGATCGGTACACTGTGATAGCCAAGCCACATTAAAGATATCAAGAAATAAACCAATTTTTCAGTGATTTTTGGATCCAATTTGAGAAAAAAAACATATTCTTTTCTTTTTTCCAATATAATAATATTAATAATCCTAATAAAGAATTAACCTTTTTGAACTTATTTGACTAAACTTTAAATTTTAGCCTATTTTCACTGTACACAAAAATAATACAACAGCGTTTTGGAGTTCGGCCATGTTTATGATGTCATGATGTCTTTGTGACATCATGCGTGAGATGTTTAAATTTGTTTATGTATGGAAAGAAGAGACCTCTAGCTATACCAGGGTACCGACATAATCATATTCTGCATCTCAGTTTGGAATTATACTTTTCAATTGAAAATAATTAGTTCTGCTGGTATTGAATTTTGCGAATCGACGTCCCTTGCAAAATTGAATCTCTGGTGAAATTACACGGTTTTACAGTATAGGAAAGAGTTTTTAAGGGTTCACTGTCAGACAAGTTTAAACCTACTAAGCTTTCATCAGGATTAGCTCTGACGTTTTCAGGACCAAATTATTATATTAAAGCAAAACATATAGACTGCCTGTGTTAAGAGATAGCCCTATTGTTCAGTGAAATGGTTTTTCCCTGTAACTATCTGCGCATTGATATTCTCTCTCCCTTCTTATCTCCTTTTTCTACGCTTAATCTTCCTGTTTTTCATTGCACCCTGATCCTGATCTAATCTTGATCCTCATATTCATTCTCATGATTTTCCTCATTCTTTAGATGCCCCGAGAAACTGCAATTTTCAGCTAGCTTGGCATTTCTTGAATACAGTTCACTGTTGCTACGATAGATACTTTAGGAGTCTGTCACAGGCATTTCATCTTCCAAAATAGACACCATCTTGCATTCGTTTTTAATCTACTCGTTGACATCAGATCAGGGTTGTAGCTACACCGGACAGCGCCAGACGGGGCCGGACGGAAGTCGTGCCCAGCGTCTGGCACTCTTAAAAAATAAGGGTACAAAATCCGGCACTAATTCTTTTTTTTAAAAATTGTCGAAAAAATTATTAAACTGCCTCATAAAACAAGAAATTATGTGGCAGGAACCCTCAAAGTGCATTTATAACCCTTAAAAACATTAAGAAGGCCTCTAGAGAGTCTAGACCCCATTTCATGATCCACTGCACTTCGTTCGCTACACTTACTCCGTTCGCCGTCAGTAAAATTGTCCGGCACTCAATCTGGGCTAGCTACAACCCTGCATCAGATGGGAAAAAGTAACCCAATATCTCAAAATATCATTTCTTGAGTCTATTTTCTATGCTTCAAAATAAGCCCAACAAGACTACTTACTATATATGGTAATGGAAACGCTAGCCTTGAAGGGTCTTCAAGAGGGAATTAGGAAATGTCAAGAACACTGCCAGACCATGGCAAAGCTATCACTTCTGAGAATTTTGATTGTATGATGAGGCCAAGGGCTTCCATTTGATTGACAATGATTGTAAACATGACAATGTTCACACTTGACTATTTTTGCACCAGTACAATGATAAGAGATGATAGGTGGTGTCAAAATCAGTGTAAGGTTTGTTAAGGCCTAAAAAAAAGAAGGATTGTTTGCCCAAAAAATAGTTGAAAAAAAGTGGGTCGGTAGGTCGGTTATCTTTTCTTTCTTTTTGTTCCTGTTTTTGTTGTTGATTATAGACACTTTTAGAGAAGATAAAGACTATACAGTTTGATGTTAATACATTTTAATGTTCTTTAAAATCCTAACCTTCCTACACTACGATTCACTATGGCAAAAAAACAATGTCCGCGCGCATGCTATAGCATTTGATTCGATAACGTCATCAACCAAGCTGATATGTGTGTACAAAATCACTGCCTTGGTGAGTGTTGGCAGGTTAGCAGAGTGGTTAGGGACACGGCGCAGTGATCGGGGGGGGGGGGGGGGGGGGGGGGGGTGGGTCAGAGGGTCTAATCCAAGGGATTTTGCGGTGATTATTTGGTTACAAAAATCATACCACGTCCCCCTCCCCCAGTTTACACACCGTAAAAATGTAGCCTGGCTGGTTAGGGCTAAAACATGTATTTTGTTTTAATAGTGCACCTGGCAGCCTGTAGTACAAACCTTCAGACCATGCCAGATGGTCTGACATGTTCTGTTTTTCACTAGATAGTGGTAGGATCTTGGATTTGCATCTCCTTAGTGTTTTAAAGGGTGGATATGTGGTAATAAGTAAATTACAGGGCAGTTCTGTTGATTAGTATGACAAATTTAGATGATAATATCATTTAATACATATAATTTTTATTTTAACATAAAACATAATTTTAAAATAAAACAAATCTCAAAAAGAAGAAAAAAAGAAAAAGGAAAAAAAGGCATGGGGTTTTGAAATTTTATGGGTCGGTCGTGTTTGGGCAAACAAACTTCTATTTTTTAGGCCTAACCCTAACCCCTGTGTTTTGTTTTTTTTACTTGGATCACAACTTTCGAAGAAAAAATAGCAACTAAATTGCTGGGAACCTGCCGGGAATCGATCCAGGGACCCTCAGGACTCACGGCCCTCTGTCCCACCCATTAAACCACGGCCCTCAGCTACTCGTTCCCGAAGTAAACCGCGCTCACTGTAAAGGCTCAGTTGATTACGTCATCGAAAACCGTTGGCACAGGCGCTTGGAGATGGACTTGGATTAGTATTTTTTAGAACTCAGGGGGTTAGGGTTAATTTAAAAGGTTGGAGTATTAGGAACACTCTGGTTATCACTGCAAATTAAGAACGTTTACTTTTGGACAAAATAAAAGTAAACTCAAAAGTAAACGCAATTCTAAACACAAAACTAAACGTAAAAGTAAACGCAAAACTAAACGTTTCTTGCATTTTGCACCCAATTGACCTCAAAGCACGCTCAAAGTGAGGGAATATAATCACAGATGCTTCCACCATCTGTGATATAATGGGACAGTTATTTATTAGAGGCTGGGTGGAAAACAGCTTAGTTGTTTGGCTCACATAAGTGTTTAGTATTGCGTTTACTTTTGAGTTTACTTTTAGTTTGTCCAAAAGTAAACGCTCATAATTTGCAGTGTATGTTTTCCTAGTAATGATCTATATCAAATGGTTTTTGTAATAGTTTTATGTTTCTGTACACTAACATATAATTAATTTTATTTTTTCCCCCTTCAGCTGGATGGTCCATAAACAGGCACGAGATACACTTGGGAGCGGAATTAGGAAAAGGAAATTTTGGCTGTAAGTGTTTACTATTTATAGCATTTGCTGTGTTGTATGACCTTCAGATGTAACTTGCTGCCTATCTTGATCAGGCAGGGTCTGTCGTTGTAATGTCATAACCCATAATACCACATAATAATAATACAGGTGTTGATGTTGATTGCTTGAAAGTTTCCTATTCAAGTCATAGAACGTCAAGCTCAGTCAAATTATTGACTTTTACACATCAGTTCAATCATCCATTTGTAAATGTCGATGTGCTTACGCTAGCTCTTTTAAGTAAAAACAAATTCCCGTCAAAATGGCTGTACATTTTTTTTTTTTAAATATGTAAACAATTTGCTGTTTTTTTAACCAATTTGATTGAACTTGTTGAAATCGTGTACAGATGTGACTGCATTACAAACATGGTATTTTTCTCGTTAAGTAAAAAAAACACGAAGGTCTAAAACGGATGTAAGTATTAGCTCTCAAGGAAATCTTGACATTAATGAAATAGTTTTGAAGTTTGGTTTAGGTTTCATGTGAATCCTAAACCCAGGGTTCGGCAGAATTTGTGATTTTTAAAGGCAAACACCATGGGCAGTTTGTGTAAAATCCGTGATTTCTGTGATTACCATGTGATTTTAAGCAAAATTGAGATCAAACCGTGGGAAATGACACAAATCCGCACGGTCATATATTCAGGCACTCAATTAAAAATATCTATTACTCAACATTAGCAACTAGATAAGTGTTGGAATAAAAATGCGAGGTTATAAAAAACAACAAGGAAAGGACGATATTAAAAAAATCAAGCAGTGTAGTTCTGCTAAAAAGCCACAATTCGGATAATTTATGATTCTTATTATCAGATAAAACTGTAAAAATCGTCTTTGAGGAAAATTACCGTGGCTGAAGTAGCATTTCCGCGATTTTATGGTACAATTTCAAAAATCTGTGATCAAGTATGAAATCCGTGAATTACGCTGTGAAATCTGTGTTCATGGATTCTGCTGAACCCTACCTAAACCTTCTCATACAAAAGCAATATTTTGTGGCCGAACTTATTCCCCTGTGCAGACTGGAAAGTGCTTGAAATAGTTTGAATGAAAACGACATAGCTCCTCACCACCACAGCCATAAATGTATAAAATTCAAAATGTATATGAAAGAGAAGGCTTTAAACCATAATCAAGCGCTTTCCCAATATATTTTGATCGTCAGAAGAAAAGAATATGTCAAATTGGGTCCTAATCAATCTGACTCACCCTGTATGTGGAAAAATATCATAAACATATCATGGGTAATCATAAGGCCTTTTATCTTTCAGGTTGGCTCAAACTCTTTCATTACATTTGAAAATTTACATTTCTTTCTTAAATTTTCGAATGAGAAAATTGACCTTGTAGTGTAGTGTAATGATCTGATGTTGTTATTGTTGATTGCAGCGGTCAGAGAAGCCACATACAAGACGAGAAGAGTAGCGATAAAAATGATCAATGATACAGAAAAAGCAGCTAGGTCTTTCTTAGATGAAGCCTCCATTATGACGTGAGTATTGCTGCCAACAATGTTTGGCATGGTGCCAAATAGATTGGAAAGGCAGTTGTGTGAGTAGAGTTGTGCAAATGTATTCAAGAATCATTGGATTCTTTTGCACTTGAAAACAGAAAGTTTTGCGAAAAATCTGGTCATACTTTGTTCTTCTATCCCTGTGCTGAGACGTCAGGACGTATGCAAGTGAACAACGCAGACTTTATGCACAAGCACTTGGCTTCATCTTTGATATTTAGGTAACTTACAATCTGTGCATTAGGGTAACACATGTGATAAGAAGGTGCGATCATTGGAATGCGTTTTAACGTCACTGCATAGAGTTAGAAGAATGAACTATAGACTCTAGCAACTTAGTTGAGGAGAATCTCTGTGGGAAAACAACAAACACACAATTTCTCAGTTGCAGGACACTGTTGGTCATGCTTCAATAAGGCCAGGAAAAAAACACCCTGTTTTTACGATCCCAACCGACCCACTTTTTGCGTTTTTCAAGATTTGTTTTTGTTGCTCATATCAACCGTTTTTTGGCCGAAAATCTGTTGAAAAAGATTTTTCACAATTCTTTTTAAAAATTCCTGATTTTTGCAGATTTGGTGACATTTTGGGTAAAAAACCCCAAAAACCCCGACCGTCCGACCCTATTTCACAGGTCCGCCTGTAAAACAGGGTGTTTTTTTCCCGTCACCTGATGACAGAAGTATAAATGAATTGATTGTCAAAATGAATTGATTTGTCATAGAATTGATATTCCATAAGATACTCCATAGCTTCTCCCTTCAGTCACATCTTGCTACGCTCGCAGCTCAGTACCAGAGCTACAGTTGCAGAGCATCGTTAACCCCCTGAGAACTACCAGCCGATTGGTCAGAAAGATGGATACATCATTTATTGCACCAATGAGAGACATTGTTAGAATAATTATATCCCTGATAAAGATGGGAGTGAAAAATTTTACAAGCTGCATTTGAATTGGCTATTCATATGAGTACAACTTGTAATAAACCAATCAGAACCACTGTAAGATAGACAGGTAGAACCCAGGGGGTTAATTTTGATGAATCCAGTGTTTTCCCCAGAGTCTCATGGTGTATTATTCATGGTATGTCACAGTTTGTGTTCAATAGGCCAGGATTAGGGCCAAACTTCACCTAAACACACCAAACTTGTGTTTTCCATGCTTCACATTTGATAATTCCTTGCTCTGTTCAAGTTTAACTACTGAGATAGGATTATTATTGTATCATCATTATCATAATATTGTGTGTATTTGTCCTCTTTTTACAGACAATTAAGGCATGCCAATCTGGTAGAGCTGATTGGAGTAGCTATAGGTAGCCCCATCTATATAGTACTTGAATATATGTCCAAGGTAAGTCATTATTTGTAATGGTGAGTGTCAGGAAACAAATCATTTACATTCATACTAAATGTTACCTCAATTAAAGTACATGACGTCAGTGCCTATTCCAGTGATAGAAGCATCCGTTTTATGTCAATGCCACAATTTGTCCTTCAATAGAATCAGACCTGAGCTTGACATCCACCTTAAAGCTAATCAAAATGGCTTTCGAGTTGGACGTACCACCGTAGGTCATATTCTTGCCCTCAGAAGAATTATTGAGGGAATTAGATCAAGCAACCTGCCAGCCATCATAACCTTTATTGACTTCAAGAAGGCATTTGACACAATACATAGTACATAAACCAGCGTATTAGAATCACAAATAACATGCCTGATACTAAGCTGAGTTTATTAGAATATGCCCTGATGTCATGTTCACATTTCAGGTGGGATATATTACAAGTATACCATTGCTTGGCACGTTTATAGTAGATTTATAAACATTGGCCGATCGTTTATCAATTAGGACATATTGGTTTCGCTGCGATATAATGGACTTAAAAGTGTTGGAGCAACACATACCCAAATATATCATGCGTCCATGCATGAATTTCAAGCACCCAAGCACCCTATTTAAACATGCCATCTAAACATAGTGACACATATTGATCATCATTTTTTATAATCCTTCTTATATAAACAAGGATTATATTTGAAAGAACAACGGCGCAGGACCACTTAGTCACTATTCTTGATATGAACTACCTATGATGTGATTCAAGACACAGGGAAGCATAGAACCATATGTGTCATTGATGATATTAAGATTTCCAATCGCTGCCTCTCCTCAATTGGAAGATATTACCTATACTGAAATGCTACAGTGGCCAAAGTAGTCTGTGACTCTACTATAGTAGCTCCTGATGATGAGTGGGATTTTTGCATCAATAGTCCTTCAAAGATTCCATCCAAGTCATCAGCAACTTGTTGAAAATCCAAACCACATGAATCTCTGCAGTTGACTTCAATCAAACTTGTGGTCGCTGCCACAATAAGTTGGGACAAAATTCAACCAAGTTGGCGTCCGTGCCTGTTGCTAAAATGTCAGTGGGTGTTAAGAATGAATATGTGTTAAGCGTGGGAAATTACTTCCGGGTGTACGCAGCACACTCTTGCTTATTTAGACTTGTGTCCTAATGGTTGTGACGGCAACTATAATAGCCGGCATTGATTTGTGTGCTACTAAAAATGCTAGCAACTGAAAGTATACTGTATAATTAGAGAATAAAGTTATTGTTTTTAGACCGTACCCGTGTTATATTTTCTGACATAAATGCGGACGATAGTATTATTTTAAGTAGAACAACGAAGCTGCAAAAAATTACCGAACGAATTTATGTCAGACAATATAACACGGGTACGGTAAAAAAACAATACCTTTATTCTCATTCTTACACAATCATACTTAAGACATTTATCAAAGAAATAAGTACATTTTGTTGTCCGCATTTGACAACTTTTACCCCCGCTATAATCGAATAACCCACACACATTCCATCCAATCCCATGCGATGAGTACACCATGCGTAAGCATTGTGGCGCTGGCATAAACGCAGAAAAGGCGCCAAAGACGCACTGCAGAAGTGCGCGTTATAAAGCAAACCACGCATTGTGAATGTCGGAGGCACTGTTAAAACGTAAGCCCCGCCTCCCCGTGTTCAATTGTCTCATCTGAATATCGCCGATTTCTCTGAGAACCAATGACATTTCTAAAACTTTCTTAGCTGTTTAAGAATGCCCTTTACAGGTGGAGCATTTATGCACAATGAATTATAATGTTTGGGTTTGCCCTTGCCATGTATGAACTATCAAGCTTATGTCAGAATTAGCTGTGACTTAATAATAATAATAATAAATAAATAAGCATTTATAGTGCGCCATTTATCTAGAAACAAGATATAATCCAAGGCGCAATAACAAACAAGAAAACAATACAGTGAAGCATTTGAAATCACAGAAATGTTAAAGAAAGAAACATGATCTGTAACAAATCTTGCGCTGAACAAAAACCATCCAATGATTGACTTCGGCAGGACCAAATTATTCTAAGCCAAACATTCAGTCTGCCTGTTGGATATAGTTTCATTTCATCCTGTGAGCTGCCCCTTGTGATGTAGAAGTAGGTCCCCTGTCTTATTTAAAAGAGCCATTCAGATGGACTGCAACTCGTTGGCCCTGTCAATACCTTTGTAAAACCCCATCATCCTTTTAAGCTTACACATCACTCAATTTTTTTTTATAGTTAAACCATGATACAATCTTCTCTTTAAAGATGTTACTATGACACAAGTTTTGTTTACCAGAAGAAAATGTAAATTCAATGCTTCCCTCAATATATAGCTATCATATGTTCCTGAAGTGAAGTATTCTGTGACTATTTTTTATGAATATGCTATATGGTCTATCTCTTATCTCTGCTCATCGCATGTCACAAAATAGACAACGGTAGCGCTCCATCATCAATAGGGTCTTAAAGAATCAGCCATGATCCATAGAACAATGATGACAAAGTATTTAGTACTATAGTGGCCGAGTGGTTTAGGCACCCGTCTAGCCTTTCAGGAGACAGGGTTCGAGTCTCTGTCCGGTGAACGTCTTTGCTTATTTTTCAAGTTGGGACATTCGCCGGTGTTTGTTAATATTTGTTGTTATATTGTCTGTTGTAATTAAACACTGGGTTGGTAAATTACACCTAACACAAAAAGGCCCTGACCAGGTGCTTTGATGTTGGCTAATCGAAAATCAATAATCAAAATCTGAGATAAACATTTCCTGAGCAAATTTCTTCTCCGTAGTTTGATACCTCATTCATAAAAATCGAGTGAATATTGTTGATGTTGTGATTGTTTAATTGACCACAACTACCAAAACAATTATTGCACTAAAATTGGGTTTCAATGGATTTATCCTTGCTTAGTGTGTGATTGCGCATTGAAAATGTGTGTGTGTACGGACTCCCTGTTGATGCCTGTTACCCATTCATCCCCATACCTGTCTGGTTGAGATAGCACACAGTGGACATGTACAATACAAATTAATGATATCCCATAGGAAAACAATTCTAGTGCAACTTTGTTGTTGTTACTTGTCAAAGCACCTGGACAAGGACTTTTTGTGTTAGGTGTAGTTTACCAACCCATTGTTTAATTACAACAGAGAATATATATAACAACAAATATTAAGAAATTTGCCCATTTAATGTATATCTCAGATTTTTGGTAGTACCAATTATTGATTTTAGATTAGCCAACATCAAAGCGCCTGGTCAGGTGTACATTATATGATTTGAATATATAGTCCATTTCATTACGTTAGATCAGATACACTTTCTGTCACTTGTGTAACGTTTCATTTTTAATTATCTAATTGATAAGTTAATAGCACACACATTCCTACTTGTTGTTTTTTCTTTCAGGGTAATTTACTAGACTACCTAAGGACTAGAGGCAGGTCAATCATAACACAGAAAACACAACTTGGTTTTGCAAAGTAAGTTTATAATTTTTAGGAATTTTAGACAAGTCTTGCTTTGGATCCGACGATCCATTGAATGAAAGGACCAAGAGTGTATTGCGCAAAGGTTACAATGTATTGGCAAATTGGTGAAGCCTGCTTACACCAGCGACTGAATACAGAAGGACGCAGGTGCGCCTGAAGACAGCAAACGTGCTGTGTATCACATTAGTAGTTGATATCGAGTGCTTGGTGCCACAAGGGCCTATCTATAATAGCTGCCAGTTGTTAAATATGGGGTTGTTTATATGCCGAGCAATTGATAAAAACTCAGAGCAGCTATTGCAAATATGGTCTTTTTGCTCAAATACCACGTGATGTGAAAAGTGTTATCTGCTATAATAGCTGCCATATGTTATATACTCATGGTGTTAAATGGTATACCCTTGTAGAAATGTAACCTTATACATGGCAGCCATTATAAATAGGGCCTTATGATGCCAAACTCTCGATATGTTGGCTTGTATTCAGTCGCCATCTTAATGCTTTGGACAAAATGCGACCCAACTTGTATGTGTTGGTGGTTGATTGTCAGTTTGCGTTTAGAATTGATATTTGTTACGTGTGGGAAATCACTTCCAGGTTTATGCAGCATACATTTGCCTATTTGGAATTTTGTCCTAAGGATTGTAATGACGGAACTTTAGTTAATCACAAGCGTATATAACAAATGGCAGCTATTTTTGAAGAAAATACCTTGTAAACTGTGATGGCTTGAAAGAAGTTGATTTTTACTACATCATAGCTAAACTAAAATGTTCTGAGACTTTTAGAACATACAGCACTTACGGGGGGACTTTTTTATTAACCTAATCTAATATATTTTTTAATTTTGACCAAAAAGTGCCAAAAAAGTGAGAAAAAAATGGAAACTTTTTTTCGTTGCCACTTTAAGTCAAAATTTCCAAAAATATTAGATTAGGTTGAAAAAAAAATTGTCCTTAAATTAGTGTCTTTACATCATTATCAAGCGATTTGGGCATTTTTTACTCAAAATTATTTTTGTTAGCTTTGTCCAAAAAATGTGGGTCAAAAAAGTTTTTTTTTTCTCTCAAAAAAATCAACATTTTGGGTCAAAATTGATGCCAAATTTAGTTTCTCTGATCCATTTCCTTTCCAAAAATGTACTTTTATACATTTGAGTCATAGTTCAATAATTACAGCACTCACAAAATTCAACAAAAAAAGTCCTTAAGTCCCCCCTTAAGATGCGACATATTTGTTTGAAGTTTAAAGGAAATATTTAAAACAAGTGTTTGACAACTATTTGAGATTTTAAATGGACTCTGTGTTGAGCTTTAAAGTAAATATTACACGCTGCATTAACTCCCATATGTCTTCCGTTCAAAGGATGAAACGTTCCAATGTTGAAACCCCAAAGGACTATAAAATTCAGATATTTCAACTAACATCAATAAAAGGCAGGATATCGTCACTGTTCTGTCAAAACCTTGTTTGTTTTCTGGCCCTTCAACATGTATACAGTAAAACTCTCCAATGGTTAAGCATAGAAAGTGTTGCTTTATACATGTGTAGGGGCAAGAGCAGGTTTTGATAGACATGTTTTTTGCCCTTGAACATGTTTAGAGCAGACTGCCCAAAGGTTATACATAGAAAGTAATATTTTACACATGCTGAAGGGCTGGATGAAGATACAAGGTTTTGACAGAACAGCGACGATATGTTTGAGTGGTTCCGGTGGTGAATGAATTTGCAACCAAGGTACACATTGAATAAAAAACACACATCCTGTATCTGTGCAATACAATGTCAAAGGAAATAGTTTGAGTTGGGTTTTGTGTTTACCTACTCGAGTTGTTCAAGAGATGAAATATTGAGTTTTTAAGCATTTTGTTAAGCAAAAGACTCTCTTGTAGATGCCCTGAGGGTGCACTATGACCTTCACGGATTCACGTTTTCACAGAAGATATCTCACTTCTCCACACAACAAAGAATGATAAAACAGAGACAGGATTTAAACTCTAAAAAGAAATGATGATCAATATGTGTCACTCGTTATTTCACATGGAATGTTTGAATAGAGTGATATTTGCTTGGATTAGTTTAAATTCATGGTATTTAAGGATGTGTTGCATCAATGCTTTGAAGTCCATTATAGTGCAGCGATACCAATAACATCTTAACAATGCAAATATCATTGTGATTGGTCCATTGTGGTTCCTCTAACGTTAAATGGAATAGGTCCAAATCAATAACCGATCTGACAATATTTATGAATCTACTATAAATTGAAATCAAATTTCCGCCAGAAAATATATTTATATGAAAAACTTAAAGAGTCAAAGCACTTTATTCGCAGAAATGTTGCGACCAGAAAGGGAAAATAAAACAATATATCTCTGTTCATTATTCTTTGATATTTTCCACCTATAAGTGTAGCGGGCAAGATGCATTTGGAGTAAAAAACACAACAATCTTTGTGCCCAGTACTCTTTGTACCATTAAAGGGACACTAAGAGATGTGTTGGAGGCAGCGCCCTCAATTATGATAAAAACTGAGATTAGTTTATTTTTATAATTGTATTACATGTATGAACTTACACCTATAAGGATTAAGAAAAATCAGCTCTCTTTGTACCAGAAAACGTCGATTCAAAAATGCTGGTCCCGCGGGACTAGCATTTTACGTCCGACAGTATCCCCATGCATTACGCGTGATACATAACGCGAACCATATTTGCATAGAGGGCGTTTTTCAATAAATAGCGATGATATTGTTTTAATCTAGTTTTGCTGTGTTTTTTGTCAGTAGAAACAACAATAATGGCGATTTTTAATGTTCATCTTGAATTCGAAGTAAATTTTTAAACATTTAAACTTTTCAACACCACTTAATGTCCCTTTAAAGGAAATCCGTGCCATGGAACTTTAGCACTCAGATATGTAGCATTATTATTATACAGACCACTTCGGTAGGTTAAAGTTTTAAAAGTATGGCGTAAAGACAAAATTGTCTTTAGAAAGAAAAACAGTCACATGTTTGGACGTCGCCATATTGATCAAAGCTATAACTAAACAGTTACGAAATGTCCGCATCTCTGTTTCATGTATTGATATTTTCGATTTATGCATAGAACTCCAGCGTGATAACCGCCCAGCGACCTGTTGCTGATGAGACGGTTTTAGTGACGATGACATCACAATATTGTGATGTCATCGTCACTAAAATCCCAACAGCACTTTCGACACAGACAACCAGGAGCGAATTTCAAATAATCGCAGGTTGGGGATGTGCAGTTTAATTTCATTTATTTGAACATTATAGTTCTGTGTTCAATAAAAATGGTCAATATACATTAGGCCAAATTAAAATAATTGTTTGTCTCAAAGCTCCCGCGCGCGTTCGTTTATTGATGCGCATTAGAAAAACAAAAATCTGAAGAAAAAAATCTGAAAATTTCACAGATTTTTCAGATTTTCATTGATCACATCATCTTAAATACAAAAGTTCACTTTTACAAGGATTTCAATATTTTATATTTAAAAAATAAATAAATAAAAAACCTTGAAAAAAACCCGCATTCCGCATTAGTTTTACAACAGGAGAGGAGCTTTGAGACAAACAATTAATTTAATTTGGCCTTAGATAATTATTTTCCTACCATATAATGCATGGTTTAATGAATAGAACGGTATTCCTTTAATAATAAAAACAAACAAACAAACAAACAAAATGTCATTTTATTTTGTCTATTTTTTTAAACCAGAAATGTTTTGTGAAGTAATGTAGTGCTTTGAGTTCAAGAACTTTGTTCACAGCATACTCTGTTCATTGTTTGTGTCTATGTCCCCAGAACTATGTGTGTGAATGACTAAAGGTCTCTGAGTGAAACTGCAGGGATTGTAAATCTTCCAGAAATTCCTGGAATTCCGGAATTGAGGCCATAAACAAAGTTGCATTTCGGATGATGATATTTCAGCATAAAAGATGTAAACAATTTGTTTAGGGGGTGATACCCTGTAGCCTTTCTCTGGACCAGCCCCCATAAATGTTCGATGCCGTGCGCAAGCGCTCGGGCTGTCTGGCCAAGCTCGCATAAAAAGTTTGGGTAATAGGTCAGTCACCCATTTACATCCCTGTGAAAGAAGCTCATAAATAGATCTTATTTCTAGAAATATCCAACAAAATATCATTCTAAAAATGTGTGTGTCTCTTTTCTCTCTAGCGCCACGGTATAGTCCAAGCATGTGCAACCTTTTCTACCACACGGGCGCATTGTGATTTTGAGAACTATTCACGGGCCGCAGTGATTGTCAAACATTCCAAAACACATCCGGAGGAGGAGAGGGGAATCCATTGCTCATGGAATACCCGCTTCTCTTCGTGTAATTTCCTCTTTTTACTCGCTGTTGCTGCTGCAGCGCCATTTTAACCAGGGATTTTATCACCAATCACGCCTTGAGTTATATTTACTTAATGCAGCGCGTCACCCTACTAATTCTAGGGGAGCACACCACGAAGTCAATCTGCCATTTGTGTAAAACTAGGAAGTTCCGGTTAAAACGGGCCGCATCAATGGGAATTTTAGGATTGCTTTGCGGGCCGCAGATTAGAGGTCCGCGGGCCGCATGTGGCCCGCGGGCCGCAGGTTGCACACGCTTGGTATAGTCTAATCACTTTGTTCACAGAAATCTTGCTGCCAAAAATACAACAACAAAAAATCACTCCAGCTCATTCACCAACTATTGTCTCTCCAATTGTGCCAATAATTGTGTTCACAGGTATCTTGCTGCCAAAAATAACAAAACGGTGTTCATCATCATTTGCCATTTTTCGTTTGGTCTAAGTCTCCATAAATATGTATGTAAATATGAATACAGGTTCCGGAGTGAAAAAAGTTCATAATATTTTACTTCAAGAAATGACAAAACAAGAAACTTCCAGATCATGCTGCCAAAAATAAACACCGAACAAAATGTCAACCATTCTTGTTTAGTCTATGCCAATGGAAATATGTATGTGAATGATGTAAGATCATAAGACTGACCTAGAGTGATAGAAGCTCCTTACTTCCAGAAATAAGAAAACAATTAACACTCTGATTATTACCTTTTGTCTATTTTCCTGCAGATCGAGGGCTCATAAACATAAGGCCTCATCTTCATTTTTTTCAAAAATTAGATTTTGATATCAACATTTTCAGAAAGAAATTCTCTTTCCAGTAACACACAGCCTTAACTTCATAACACAACCATTTCAAAGTTATAGCCAGTATCACAAGGCCTCATCTCCATCTCCCCAGTGTGTTTAAAATTCTTCAATAGTCTCTTTCTCAAAATGGTCAAAATGGAGATAAGGCCTTGTGTTTCTGATCTCGAGATGTTGAAGTGACGGAATGAAGTACTTGGAGCCTTTGTTTGCAGAGATCTTGCTACTGGAAGTAACAAACTATAATTAACACTCCTGTCATCATCTTTTGTCTTTTTTTCCCTCTAGAAATGTATGTGAAGGAATGAAGTACTTGGAGTCAAAGCAATTTGTTCACAGAGATCTTGCTGCCAGAAATATACTCATCTCAGACCGAGACATAGCCAAGGTGTCAGATTTTGGTCTAGCGCAAGATGACCATGGTCATGGTGAGGGAAGCTCAAAGATACCGGTCAAGTGGACGGCTCCAGAAGCTGTCAGACAGAAGGTAGGTGTTATACTACTATAGTGTGATCAGTTCTAAATTGGCTAAGCCTTCTTACAGCAGTGAATTAATACAGAAGGATCCGGGCGCTAAAGGCAACAAGCGCAATGTGTATCATATGGGCCACGCGTGCCCAAAATCGTGTGCTTGTGGCTAAAACCGCTTGCGTGTGGCAATATTTTCGCACGTAAGCTTGGATTACTTTTGCGCGCGGAGAGATAAAAATTGAATATTTCTCGCCAATTTGGAACTTATTAAACTTTAGTTGTGGTAGGCTATATACCGGGGTGAACAAAGGTGATGTTTCAAATTCCTTACGACTGCCCAGTATTTGATGTGTTCTCCTGAGCATTATTTTGACATCTTTTTTTTTATTGAAATCTTTTTGAGGTCAAAGATTGGTTGTCAGCTTGGTGTGAAAAGCCTTGTTACAAAATGACACCAAAATCGATAGGCAAAGAATAATGGAGTTAGGCCAAACAAAGTTAAAGGTTTGTCTCAGAAGCCCGCGTACATTGGTATGTGAAATGAGCTGCTGTTTTTTGTGTGGATATTATGTTGATTTATTTTTTTGGATTTAAAATAAAGTTCTCTGTAAAGCTTGGATCAACAAAAAAAATTAAAAAACAAAAAAGCACTTAGCTTATTTGCAAAATGATTCTGAGACAAACTTTTAACTTTGTTTGGCCTTACATGAATTTTCAAAGCGAAAATGGCAAATTTCAGGCGCCCTTCATACTACCCCATCGAGATCAGTTTTTTGGCCGATTTCAATAAAAAAGGTGTCAAAATGATCAGTCTCTTTCTACACAGAGAATGACCGAACATGAAAAATTTTGCAAAACTAAAATCATCTGTTCATATTATTTTCATGGACTTGACCGTTTAGAGCAACAAGACTTGCGATATTTTACATTTGATGGCAACAAAGACTCAACTGAATTTGCTGCTAAGCGAGATATGGACAATTTATGGAGACACTTTTTCAATGTAAAAATTGCATAAAAATGGCGATACAGTTTTCAATATTAGCTCCTTTACATCATTGCAAATCATCAAATCACCTGTATTTAATCAATATTGAAGCATTGGCTTCTATAATATTGTGTTCACAGTGGAATCTTTACCTGAAATGTTCAAAAAATAGCAAATTTGAAACTCTTCTCATTTCATCCTTGCAAAACATCCGTTGTTGAGTGAGGTCACCAATTCGACTGAAAAGTGTTCTGTGACAATAATATGACGCACTTAAGTCTGTCAAAGACTTTATACCTACCTACCTGTAATCTAAATCTAAATTCCTTTCTGAAATGTCGTTAAAACCCTAATATAGATTAAAATTAGTAGAGAAACACTGTGCACGGAGCGCCACTTCCACTATATATCTTATCATGTAATCATGGAAGTGGACCCTTGTGACTTAGGCAACGAAAAACAACAACCCTGTCTTACGGGCGGACGTACCTGTCAAGTAGGGTCGTCGGTCTGGATTTGTTGTTGTTGTTGTATCTGTGCTGTGTGCATTCAAACCCTTACAATCACAAGCGTATTAGCCGTTTAATCACCTTCAGTGAATGAATAGATCGAGGTCATGATACTATGGAAACATTTGTTGACTTACGAAATAATTTGCTGGATTTGTTTAACTTTTTTTCATGAAATCCAAGAAGAGGTTGTTTAATATATTGGTTCAAAACAGTGATCATTAGTGAAAAGAAAACCAAATCTTGAGAGAAGAAACACAGTCCTCCTCAGTGATATTGATGAATCCACTAATGATCAGCATTTAGCTTGTCAAACCCAAGGCTCAAAACTGCATGTTTGTAGTAAGGGAACCTTACAACTTGATAGACATGTTATTTTGATTTTCTTATCATATTTGTAAGTAGTTTGCCGACTACAATTTCTCCTCTTAACTGGTTAAAGGTATAATATGTGATCTTTTCCAGGGGACGCCCTCAATCCTCGAAAACAAATTGGAAGCAGATTTTCTTGCAGATTTACTTTTCTGATCATAAATCATAAATATATTCCAAGTTACAGAGTGATACGATTCCTAATAATCTCAAAATCATAGTTTTAGAATTTAGAGTGAATTTAGAGTAAAATTTAAAAAAATAGATTATACCACTCGGTACAATCTATTTTCAAACCATGATTTTGGAGTAATTAGGAATCGTATCGATCTTTATGATTTATGATCAAAAATTCAAATCTGCAAGAGAATCTGCTTTCATAGTAAAAATCAATGATAGAGGGCGCTACTTGGAAAATATCACATAATATGCCTTTAACTGGGACTCGCATGTTGGAGGACCATGGTCTGATAATAATGATGATGATGATGCAATACTGATGATATTTATGTTCTTTTTGTTTTTGCAGCAATTTTCTACCAAATCTGATGTGTGGAGTTTTGGAGTACTACTGTGGGAATTGTATTCTTTTGGCAGGGTTCCATACCCAAGAGTGGTAAGTCACATAATCCAAGGGTGTAGTGGGGTGGGTGTGGTGGAGTGGGGCAGAACTTCAGGTAGTTGAGTGGTAAGTCACATAATCCAAGGGTGGAGTGGGGTGGGGTGGAGTGGGGTGGGGTGGGGTGGAGTGGAGTGGGGTGCAGTGGGGCAGAACTTCAGGTAGTTTCCTGAATAAAATATATTGGTCATTGAGAAATTATACAGGCTGTCTCAAAAGTTTCAATTGACCTCTAATGACCGCTATGTGACCTTTGAACCCATTTAGGTGAATATCCCAGCCAGGGGGATTCGCAAGTCGTGACTTGCAGTATAAAATAGTTTGCAGTATGAAACAAAAAACATATTTGGATAAAGAAGACTTGTAGAAATATTTTGATACCAAATTTACAATGACAGATATAGCTGTGGGCTGGCTAAAGTACAGAAGAAAGTTTCCAAAATGTAAAACTGCACTTTCATATAAATGCCTACTGCATGTATAATGAGCTTATGAATATAAAACACAAATATTTCAATGTAGTTGAGCTGATTACCTTTTTATGAATAAAAATATCACATTTGTGTATCAATTCATATTAAATCTAAACACAAACCATAACTTTGATAATCAGAATCAGTATTCGAATGAAGGAAAAAAAATCAGGTTACCCGGCGGATAACCATGATATAAAATCAGGTTATCCGGCAAAAAATTTGGTTATCCGCCAAAGTAAAGATTTCTCGGGAATTTCAGAGGTTTAACAAATGAAAAAGCACATTTTCTGCAATTTAATCTTATACCACACGACACATTCTAAAAATATTTAAATTCAGTAAATTAACATTTAATATGGGAAGAGAAGTGTTGCTTGTAACCTCTTAGGAAGAGAAGTGTTGCTTGTAACTTCTTAACGAAGCATCGTACGAAGAAAACAACATGGTCCAAATGGTAGTATTTTGTAAAATACAGCTTTCTTAGAAAAAAAGGACCGAGTTCCGACGTCTGGTAGCCCCAAGGTAGTGTTGGTATAACTGTCAATAAAAACAAGGAACTACATACATTCCCAGTAAAATAAACCTCAGACACTTTATTTTTTTACACTGAAAACGGTTAGACTAAGCAAATGCCGCAAAAAAAGAAAATCCACGCTCATTATAGAGCGTGTAACCAGGGAGCTTATATAATGGGAGAGGAAATTTGTGTATAAGTCTATGTAATGAACATTCAAATTGTGAATTTAAAAACAAGCAAAATGCCTGAAAATCGGCAAAGCGTGAATATTGAATCGGGCGAAAATTACCCTTATTACAGTATATCATTTATATAATGATAATATAATCAAATTCTAAGTTGTATCCTGTCTAATGAGTGGGGACTTTCATTTGTGCAGTGTGTTTTTAAAAGTCATATGAATATAATCTGATTGACTGTTAAATAAGGCCATACCCAACCTTTTGGTGGTATGTTTTGTACTAAGTCAATATTTATTCCAACATGAGACTGGTTGTTGTAATCCTATAGTTCAGTCAGTTCCAAGTTTACGGCAGCGAATGAATTAAAAAAAGCGTCACACGCACAAACGCCGGGATGGCGCGAAATGTTGCAGTGTCATTGTATGCGTGACGCTTACGTAGGCCAACATCGCGCTGCTAGCTTGGATTACTTTTGCGCACAGATAGATAAAAACCTCAGGATTTGTAATCCTGAGCCTGTTTGGTCAATTTCGATCTGTGCTCTAGGCCCAAAAAATAATGGTTTGCTTGTCCATAGAGGCAAAGAAAAAGTTGAGTCGGTAGGTCGGATTTTTTAAAATATCGTTTAATTCCTGTATCAAGTATCAATATGAACACTTACAAATAACAATACATATGCAAAAGAAAAATATCTCAATGTTAAAAAAAAAGGTGGTGTTTTAAAACATGTTTTTCTTCCATTTTTATGATTTTTTTTTTTCACCAAAGAAAAAAGGTGATTTTAGGAGACGGTCGGTCGAATTTGGACAAGCAAACACCTTTTTTGGGGCCCTATCTGTAGATCATAAGTACTTCAAACTGAATTATCTGCTTAAACGATGAAAAAACATCAAACAGGTTCTACAGATTTTCCCCTTTCAAAATGACACCAAAGAACAAAAAATCTGTAAAAATATTGCCATATTTATTGACATATTTTGACAGCCCATAAAACAGTCGTTGACTAAAGGCTTCTGATTACACAGAATATATAGACACAAGTAGTATTGCAGTGTTGAAATAAGAAACAGATTATTACTTGACAAAGTCAAAGAAAGTGCATTCATCCTACTTAAACTTTCAGCAGCAAAGGACATAGTCTCTGCTCTTTAGATCACTAAGAGGGTCGTCTTGCTTACGTCAGCTTCAGTTAAAACTAAAACAAAAGACAATGGAAACATTATCGAAGGTAAAAGCCACGGATCAATTCACTTACGATCAAACCATTATCCGAGATGGCACAAAGCTAAGTGGTGTGAATACACTTTCGTTGGATTTGTCAAGCAATATCTGGTTTATTGTTTCAACACTGCAATCCTCTTGAGGATTTTTTCTTTGATGCATTTCCTGTTACATAACAAAGGAAGCATTAAAGGGGAAGTTCGGAATTTCTCAATGTTAACGCTGATCTGGCTGTTATCAATTGATCAGGCTTAGGCAGCTCTTCTGTGAAGAACTGCCTATGGCGGGGCTCCCTCTTTAAGGTTGGCAAACAATACTCTGCATAGTGCATGTACCACACTGAATTTATAGGGTTCCTTGCAAACCTGTTATTTCAATAAAAATTACATGGTAAATGATTACTGTAAAAGTCAATATTTTTGCGAGAAGATATTTTTCACGAAAATGGTCATAACAGGCTTGTCACAATTTTTTTATTTTCGTGATTTTCAACATTTGTGAACAAAACGGTATTTATTTATGAATTTTCGCGAGTTTATATTTTCGTGGTTGAGGATTGATTTGCAAAATTCGCGAAAATAAAAACCTCACGAAAATAAAAACCTCGCGAAAATTTCTACTTTTACAGTATTATTTTCTTCATTTCTTTCTTGAAAAATATTTCTGATTCAAAGAATTGGTTCCTGTATAGATTTGGTGTTTTAATGAATGAGTTCAGATGTTATTAGACATATTGTACAGGGTTTCTCAGAATGATTAATACTGTGTTTGATATAAATATAAACATATATAAACAACTTAATCTAATGCCAGCAATTATACAGGTCGAAATATCTTCTTTCATTCTATTGATTTCATCAATATTTCTCGTTTTATTCAGAAGTGGCATGACATTATAGAAAATTGATAAAAACTAGTTTTTTCAATTTAGAACATTATAAATGATGAACGTCACACCACTGTTTAAACTATGACCAAAAAAAAGATAGTATTAAGTCAGTCAAGCTGAGCAATTCCTGAACATCATACAACTATTACTTAACTACTTCCAAGACCAAGAAAGTTAAATATGTGTAGAAATAAAATGAAAAAATCCTAGTTTTGATTGGAATTGATGACAATTTCATGGAAGATATATGCAGCATTTGACTCAGGACTTGAAATTGGAGTAAGGCAATACATTGTCAATTGATGTCAAGCATTAAGGTGTAAAGTTGCAGTCATTTTAAAAACCAGTGTGCATTTGTTCTTGTCTTCTTAAGTCGGAGGAGGGGGGAGGGAGCTTAGACACTTACTCAGCATTTCACCTAATGTTTTTTTTCATATCTATCCTTATTTTACAGCCATTTTATTGTAGTTATATATTACACTGTCTGTTTATTTATGTAGAATGGTACAGTTCGACAAGGCAGGGCTTGAAATAAGCTATAGACAGGAGCGAATTTCCCCTGCTAAACCTCAATTTTTTTAAATGTAAATTGTGTCACCAGGAGCATACGTTACATTGAATATTGCTGCTAGTTTCACACCACCAATTAAATTGCCATCGACTTACATGCATAAGAGATCAAATTAAAGTCTGATTTTTTCCGCTATCGAGCGACTGGTTTGTTCATATCCTTGTTTTCTTTGAAGATACTGATGTCTTCCATCAAAAGAATACCCATTTTGGTGGGGTTGACCCTCATTTTTTCCCGCAACGGGACGACGAATACTAGTACACTCTCCAAATTGCTGTCTGCTAGCTATATTCGGTGCATTTGTTCTAGAAGAGGTGAAAAGAGTAAAGTTGTGTCAAATCTTACTATTACAGAAAATACCAGGGTTCTTTGATTAAATATTAAGTTTATAGTCTACAAATCACAAATAACACAAATTTCTTTCATATTAAGAGCATTGTATACCTTTTTTGTACATTTAAATTAATGGTTAGAGGTGGGAGCCTTCTTGAATTAAAAACACAGGCTAGTGTTGGGCGCTAGCACACATTTATTTGGAGGTGTGGAATCTGCTGGTTATTCCATTGCACATCATCTCTATGTGACACGTTTCTGAGGTTTTATCACTTAAAAACCCCTGGTTAATTGCCCCTGGTCTTGAGAAAAATCTGTGAACAAATTTGTGTAAAAAGTAGATCCTGGGTCTTAAATCTTTATTTCAACTCCTGCTTCAAGCTACATCGTGGCATTAACGCAATCCACTGATAAATGACCAGTATATTGCCAGAGATATCGCACACACTATTACCATTTTACACTGTTTTTAATAACAACAACAAATTCTGATTTTCTTCTTCTTCTTCAAAATCGGCAATTTCACCACAACAACTGACTACAGGCTTGCGCAAAAAACTCATTACCCTAAATGGTTTTGAGCGCAGAAATGCAATTATCTTAAGACAGGCTGTGTACTTGTTGGTTGACCTGGTTTTCTTTTGTTTTCATTTTAATATTTGAAAGAACTGATTTGCATGATGAATTTATACAGGTAATTGCTGTCGCCTAGATCCATCGTATTCCCATCCATACTCCCGAGCAAATAAAGGCGGAGTGTTGAATCACTCTCCTCTTCTTGTTTCGTAAAAAGTAGCGATGTTTTTTAATTTTGACAGAGATTTTTCCTTGGGATTGTCTATAATTTTCGGTTGAGAGGAAGTGTATTTTCTAAATCTGATTGGTGGGTTAAATTTCAAATTGATTTTGACTACAACGCCAACTAATGCTAGGAAAAAGTAAATCCCATTAATGCTGTGCTCTATAAATGCTAATTGTAATAAGATGTGTAATAAGTTCTTAACTAATGGGAAAACGTTATTTGCAATTCTGAGGGGCAAAAATAAAAATGTACTGTAATACCTGCAAGTATTAGTACTGACATTCATAAAAATACTATATAGAAAAACAAATTGTCAATGCCAACATTTTATTTAAAATCCCGTTTTTTGAAGTTGTATTGTGTTGTAGTTTGGAAGAATTTTGTTTTTTTTTGTTTTTATGATTGAAAATGCAACTGAACAAAACTCATTGTAATAATGCAAGAAAAGCGACAATTATTGGGGATACCATGTAGCAAAGATCTGGCTTTAAGAAATGTAAAGCAATACAATTTATTAGGCAAATATAAAAATTGATTAAATGTAAATTCTCAATATTATTCTTCATTAGAAACTGATTAATTTTGAGATGTAAAATATTTGAAATGTATTGGTACACTCGATACAAAATAGTCTTTGATTTAATGTAAATGGTAAATGTCTGTGTCTTACAGGAATATTATGTGATCTTTTCCATGGGATGCCCTCTATCTGTGATTTTTTCTTAGAAATGCATTTTTTTCTTCTTCAAATTACATTTATAACCATGAAACTAAAAAAACAGAGCAATATGTTTCCTAATAACTTCAAAATCAGATTTTGAAATAAGTTGTCCTGGTACCTGGACAGTTTATTTTCTGAGTGGTTTATTTTTCATTCGTAAATAGAATTCCATGGTTTGACACCGTTTTAACACCGTTTTAACATCGTTTACAGTGTTTCCCGTTACAACCGCAACAGTACACAAGTGAACACATCCTTACGGAATGCTTTTTATGATGAATATCAAACAAAAATGTTGGACAATTCCTTAAATTGGAAGCAGATTTCTGTTATGATTTAGTAATATGCTGTGATGGGTTTTGTTAACAGAAAATACATTGTAAATAGATTTATGACTTCAGGAAAGTCTTTCCTGATAGTCAAACTTCATTATAAGAGAGAGAAAAAAAATGTGTAAAAAAATTGAAAAAGATCACATGTTATTGCTTTAAATGTTACATCCACTAATTATACCGTTTTGTACATTCCACCACACAGCCTGCTGACGAGGTGATACTTTTTATAGAGGAGGGCAGTCGGATGCAAGCCCCTGATGAGTGTCCACCGCGAATATTCACCATCATGATGAGATGCTGGGATAAAAAGCCGTCGAATCGCCCTACTTTCAAGGAAATTGCAGAACTGCTGAACAGTATGGATATGCCGGAAACGTCTGTGTAATATAGCCCGCCCTCTGTCTGTGTAACGATGCACATTTGCAAACATTAGCTGTGATTCAGGGGTGCTATGCTTATAGGCTGCTAGGCAAAACAGGTTTTGTCTCTGCTCCCTGGGCACTGTCTCTCTTTCGTACAAGAATTCCCATTGGTCAATTACATGATTTATCCATCTTGATAACCAATTACAATTTTGCTTCTAAATATGTTATGCTAATCTTTTTGAAAATTGTAATTATACTAACAATGTCTCTGATTGGCACAATATTTGACACATCCTAAATTCCAACCAATCGGCATGTAGTTCTCATGGGGTTAAGTGCCAGGCATATTTCTTCTTTGTTTAATGGTTGACCTATGCGAATGTGGAATTTGATATTTATTTTTTATATGAATTGATGGAATATGATGGCAATTTTGAAAAAATAATTCGAAAGAATTGGGATGGTTTGATTCTTTTTGACAATATTCTTTGAAAAAAGTGAAAGAAATGTTGTGATTTTATAATGAATAAGTAATGCCCTTGGGAAGCAGAGACAAAGTGTTATTTTGTTATAAGCCTGTCGCAGCTTGCCTGAGACAAATGCGGTGTAATAGTCGGCTGCTTGTTGTCGGTCTGTCTGTCTGTGTCTCTAAACTGCACGCACCTTCCTTACGCACACATGCAACAGGAGTTATTACGACACCTATCGTGCTAAAAGCCCTGAAACGTTTCTGTTCTTGCACTCCTTTGGGGGCCCAAATACACTTCAAGCTCTAGATATTATGTTGTATCAGCTGAGCTGATTGGTTTAGGTAAGGGAATACAATAGAGTATCAACATTAATGGCTGCTATATACCATATCGACATAAGCCTCAATTGTGCACAATGTTCAATGTGTAAATGTTGTATTTGGCAGCTATTACTGTGCACACTGGCTTGTATTCACCTGTAGGAAACCCACAGAGCTGTTCAAACTTGTTAACCATTTTTTACTTTGATACAAACATATGTTCTTCTACCATAACCATACCTTTTTTTGTCCACTCCTTTCATTCCAACCTATTTTTTTTAAGCTAAATTTAACTTACGAGTAAATTTGGAAATTGTTGACTTCTACCAATACTGCTGTTCCTATATGTCATGTACAAATATGGCAGCTGCTCTGTAGAACTCTGGAAACTCTGTGACTTAAATATGGATGACCTTTCACATACAATATGGTCCAGTAAAAGAATTATATATTTTGAAATTTCTGGTGTTACTGTCACCGTAAGTCACTATATGTGTTGTATGTGATTGATCAACGTAACTCTGGGAAACTACTGTTGTTGTATTTTATCCTGTGTCTGTAGAAAATTTGATATGTAAGTAACCTATTTATGATGGAAAAACCATGTTCTCAAAAATGTAGAGAGGAAAAAAATTAACACTGATGTGATTTTTATTCAAATGCATAAGCTCCCCCTACACACACACCCTAAACCCTAAAGCATGATGTGCGCTCATTAAGACAGCAGAGCACAATATCGCAGCAACCTACAAACACTTTGAGCAATTGGTTGATATTTTACACTGGGAAAACATTTAAATCTCTGTCTGGTCTAGATATCATCTTAACTCTTAATTTGTCAACGTAGAGCCAAATGGTCATTAACTGCATGTCTGTTGTATATATAGATAATTAGTAGAAACTCACCATGTTACTTGTAGCTAAATTGTAACGATGACAAAATAATACTTTCCCAATTTGGTCCAAATGTTAATCCCAAGTTGACTTATTCATTGCATGCTAACCTATACAATGTGGAATCTGTATCTACTTGTGGGTAGGTAAGGCAACAGAAAAAGCCTACCCTGTTTGGCAGGCAAATGGAACTCTTAGGTAGGGTCGGTCTGGCATTGTTTTTTGTTTTTTCAACATTTTCTAAATATCAACAAATTTTTAAAACATTTCAAAAATGTTTCATAATTTGCACATAAAATATCACTGTTTTCAAAAAAAATCAACAATATTTGATTTGGTTAAAAACCCAAACAGAACAGGTTTTTTAAATTTCCATCGCCTAATCTTGATTTGACTAATAATACAGTCCCAGAATGAAGCTTCTATCGTAGATAAAAAATTCAGATTAGGCTGATTGTAATCTTCTATGTCCGTGTCTTTCTTCATTTTAATCGAATTGACTCATTTGAAATTTGATCAAACACACAGGTGTGCTATTGAAACATTACCAATTAATGTAATATAAATGGAAGCTGACAATGATTTGGACCAAGGCCTTATTTTACGATTTACATGTTTCTAAACTAGACCCTTTGAAGGAAAAGTAAAAAGAAAAAGGAGGAAGCATATGGTTATTATATAGTGGACAAGAAACATGTTGTTATTTTAACTGGCAAATTAAAAAAGGTGGTTATTATCAGTCGGAAAGCTAAGAACATTCATAAGCCGTTACAGCTGTAGGGGTATTAAAGCCATAGACACAATTGACCATATCTCATCCCCACGGGCTAAGTTCATTGATACATATATTTGGATCAGCTGTTCATCTTTCAAGGGATTGAGTTCAACGACATACACTTTTGACTCTGCTTATCGTGGCTGATTCCTTCAAAACTTGGACAAAGTCGTCAAGCCAGTAATACAGGAAAGTTCAGTAACGGTGCCCAAAATCACCAGGAAGCATACCATTTTCAAATGGATTATATGACTTATTGAAGAACAAATATTAGGTACTTAATCAAGTGTGATGTATAGTTTTAAAAGTATTAAACATTTGGCATTTGAATTCAAGAAAAAAAACAATCCTAGATTATTTTCGTGGCTTGAAAATTATATTTTTAGGAAACTGGTCATCAATTTTCATCTCCAGTTCAATGACACATATACACCAGAGTACCAAGAAAGTATAACCCCTGGCGAATTGAGCACAAATAAAGGGCTGCTAAACTTGGAAATGTAATATCAAAGGCAAAGGTCCTTCGGGCATATCGAAGTTGTAGAAGCAACCAGGGAGTCAAAATGATCCAATTAATTTCTGATCTATTTAAATGCATGTATTCATGCCAGCAAATCAGTTTGATGAATTGTATCAGGCTGTACCTGTATCATTGTGTGGAGAGATATGGTGCCGGGGTCTATGCTAGTATAATGAGTCTCTATCCTTACGGCATTCTTGGCATGATTTTAAGGAAATTAAATGTGGGGATCATTTGTTTGTGTACTCCATCACTATAGAGCTAGCTATTAGTGGATTGAGGTAGGATAATACTACTATTGTACAGGGTGTCTCATTGTGTAGTGTCGTAACTTGAAGTTGTAAACCTGTAATACCCAACTCACATATGTTAATGTGGGACACCCTGTATTGCATTGAATGGTCCTCCCAACAAACATTTAATAGATATCACTGTTGCTGTAAAAGGATGTCGTATCTGATTAAAGTCATAACTGACAGAGAAGTAATATAACCAACGAGAACCAACTCACACACATTTTTATATGACAGGGCCACCCTGTATTGTATAGAAAGAGCTCTCACTACAACCAAACATACACAAGTAACAGATCCAAGATATTTTTAGACCATTTGTTTCATTCACAGTGCATCTCTATAGACACCCCTACAACCAAACATACACAAAAGTATCAGATCCAAGATATTCTCAGACCATTTGTTTCATTCACGGTGCATCCCTATAGACACCCATGCTTGTAAAAATGGCCACATTTCTTACAATGTTAGCCAGTATTTGTTGGCAAACATTGTGTACAAATCTCTGTGACCAAGTGTGTGTCAAGAAGACCAGCAAGTGGGCCTTACCATGGAATAGTGGATGTTAAACATAGCAATTGAAACAAGTATCTCAGGTCATTGTTGAATTGATTTTGAGTAATGTATGTAAATATGGTCTGCCGAGAGAGTTTTAAAAATCTCTATCACACAATCAGACAAATTTGTTTTGGTATGCAAATGGTGTAGGTATTTTAAGATGACGGGAAATGACAGTACATTTACATGTTAGATTGCATTATTGTAAAATGGTGCTACAATCTATGACAAAATAATGTTGCAACGCTATTGGGTACTCCTTGCCACACTACTACAGTGCAAAATTGAACAACATCATAACAATGGTTGATTTGAAGTCAGGCTAGGAAATGAAATATCATTCATATGATAAACTTTGGTTTGATGGAGTTCCTTTACATGATTTGCACATAGCTCAAATGTGGTGGGAGAAGTGTTGCAACAGTATTTTACATAAGATTACATTTGTGATGAGTGTTTTTTTCTGAAGCATGTATGCCATGATTGTAAGTTGTGATAAGTGTTGTTTCTAAAGCATGCATGTCATCGATTCATTGTTGTATGTCTGTATATACTTATTATGTCAACTTCAGTCATATTCATACTTACATGAAGATAATCTACATGTAAGGGTATATATATATAAAAGCATTCATGTTTGCTGCACGATGACCGACTGGGGAGGCCTACATGAAGATCCGAGTGCAAGAAGTACCGATGTCCATTATTTTGCCAGACAGTAAGTTACTTGTAGTTTTGAAGCTCTGTGAGATCAGACATGAACACTGGCACCATGTTTATGAGTCTGCATCAGTTTAAATAGCATTTCCAATGAACACGCCACATTTCAGATGCATCTTGCAGTGCAATTACTTAGGTCACACAAAACAAACCTGTTCTGTAGATTTTTTGTTGTTGTTGTTGTTGAAAATTTCAAAAATTGTGGCAAATTCACCCAAACTTCTTGAATTATTTCAGGGAAAAAACCAACGTCCGACCGACCGAACCTAACTTGGAGGTCCGTTTGCCTGTAGAACAGGGTTTCTTTTTGTGGCCTTATTAACATTTTCTTTGTTCACCTACCAGTAACTCAACTATGGACTCGTGTACTTGTTGCGCTCAGTTTAGATGGGATTCATCCTATTTCTGCTCAAATACACTATGAACACAGGAGGGTTATAAAATGTTGACTTAAAAATAATGTTAACCGGTTAATCGATGAAAAACATGGTTTCATTTGTGCGAACGTTATTAGTTTCATTTGCCTGTATGCCAACATTTGCTATAACATACTGCTGAACTAGATATTAATTTATTTCAACTGCATTTATACATATAAATGTGTTGCTTAGGGCTTACAAAAAAAATGTTTTTCTTCTTTTGCACTAGACCACTTAATATGTCTCAATATTTAACCATAGTGTAAACCATCACCAGCAATCTACACATGTGTGGGTAGATATTACCACTAATGGTGCAGTTGTTGACAGTTGAAGATATTTTGTTATTTAAAAAAAAAAATCTTACAAGAATCTAAAATCATGGACAGTTTGTTTGTTTTTGTCCGCTGGATCAGTAGGTAAAATGTTTCACTTTTAATTAAACACCAACATTAGTAAAAATCAATGAACTATTTTCAAATCTATGACACCTTTTGGAAACATATTTCTGGAAAGATACAAGTTTATTTCTCAAAATGAAATATAATATTTTCCACAAAGAATGCCCGATGAAGTCACTACTAAATTGGTGTCATTTTAAAAGCATAGGTCCACTTTGACTAGTTTAACCTGGGTGAACTAGCTTACACCTGTTTATTTGGTGACAGATGAACGATGGAGAAATCTCAATCTAGAGATATTCCCAAAAAATCTGGCTGGTAAGAGTGGACCTAAAAGGTTAAAAGCACCCAAATTCTGTTTTGAATTGTTTTTGTATGATGCAAATATCAGATTTCTCACTCACAAATGTTCATCTTGATCATCTTGGTCAGCAAGACATCCTGTGAATCAGTATCCGCTTATAAGCAGCATGTGGGTGGCAAGTGTGATAGCGGCGCGATGGCTCAACTTGATAAAAGAGAACTATTCCAGACTAGTGGGTGGTGGTTCACAATGTTTACGTAAACAGGACAGAAAAACCGCGTGAAGTCAACACTCGTTAAAAAAGTCATAACTTTGACTCGGATCATCTTATGATAATATAATTGATGTGGATGTTTGACGAATTTTGGTAGCTACATTTTGATACGAAAAGATGATGAAATTGTCAAGGATTAATGATGGTTAATGAAAAAAACACCATGTAATTTGAAATGTGATGAATTACAAGGTTATTCATGTTGTCATTCATGCATGCCAAGATGTGAACCAAATCTTTTGCCTGTTCATTCAATGCATACAAACAGTGTTCTGATAGAACCTCCTTCACATTAGGGTGTGGACGCTTTTTGGATTGTGCACAAACTGCAGTTTGTCATTACATCTTTTTGCAAGAATCAACTTTTTTACAAAAGTCGATATGAATTATATAGGTTGTTCAGATTGAAAGTTATGACGATCGGTACTGAGAATGGACTTTCTTTTTTATGAAGTTTATATCGATTAGGTTAGTTGATTTGAAGGCATGAGAATCCATGGCTACAAATATATTTAAACTTATATGAAGCCATTATGATGCCAAGTGTAATATATATTATAGTGTGTTCTGTATGTAGTGGTAATTTAATATTACTTGTCTTCTCGATGTACAAAATTATGGTCCAAGTAAAATTGGTGGTTTATTATTATTACATGTGTGTATATATGGTAGTAATATTTACAAAATTAACCAGTAATCTGCTATAATTATGATGATGATATGAATATTGTGTAGCTAGCCTATTATGATTGATTCAAAGATGCACAATTTCTGCAGTTGTTAATATATTATAATATTACATGATTAAAATCTTAGGACAGTCTATACATTTAGTTACTAGTCATGGTATTTTTAGTAATTCAAATGGAGTATTGAACACAAATCACTACCAGGTACTGACAAAATTTGATTTGATTTTTTCGCCACCGTTGAATATAATGATTGCTCCCTCGGTTTAATCTGGCTTGCTTACGCCAATTGCACGTAGTGTGATGCCAATGTTTTAATGAAATTGTTGTTTTAAGAGCTATGCGCAGAAGAAATTTAGATAAAACCTTTTTTCTTCAGTCCTACCAAATCAAGCCTCAACCCGTGGTCAATTGTTGTGGTCAACAGATTGTGTCAAGTTATGCCAGGCTTTAAATTGTACCTTATTTCATAACATTATGGGATCGTAAATAAATTTCCCGCCAAGGGCAAATCACGTGCCCTTCTAAATAATTATATATAAATTATCCAAAATCAATCCATTCTATAAGTTATTATTTTTTTGTGTGAATCATGAAACTGTATGTGGATTGAGTGTATCATTAATTGCAATGGTCTTTTTTTACATAGAGTTCATCACTCTTGAAACCAACCCATATTTTTGACTAAACTACAAAAGCTTTCGCCGTCACTTGCTAAAAAAGGCTGTATCTTTATAGCAATTAATATCATTGCCAGAGGATAATCTATATTTAGCCTGTGTTTCAAATATCATTTCACAATTTCAATCAATCATCCATATAAGGCTACATTAAAAAAACCTTTTGTCTCAAAGCTCTTCAGTTTTATAAAACCTAATGCAGAATGCGGGTTTTTTAAGGGGTTTTTTGGGGTTTTTTGGGGTTTTTTAAATATAAAATATTGAAATCCCTTGAAATCTGAAAAATCGGTGAAATGTTGGTATTTTCTTTTTTCCTTTTTTGGAATTTTGTAAAAAAATAAATTTAAAATTTAAAAAGAAGATTTTTTTCTCTTTCTGATACGCATCAATTAACTAATGCGTGGGGGAGCTTTGAGATTATTTTTTTTAATATAGCCTAAGGAGCAACCATCTACCCAACTGTGAACAGGCTTAACCAGCAGCACACTCAAACTTTTGTACAGCTAGCCAACTTAGAAATAACACTTGAATTAGGGCCTCAGCTACCTAGACTGTTTTCATTAACAGCTTTAGAGAACTTAACCAAACATACAGCCGGGGTGTGGGGGTGTATACGTGCAAGGGATGCTGTGTGTATACCTTTTTTGTGCGGTTGTTGAGATGTCGAGACAAGAATGTGATGAAAAGAACAGAAGCAAAACTTGACTATTCATAGTGTATGTAAAATACAATTTTAAATGGAGGATGGGGTAGGGAAAAGGTTGTTTATGATTATACATTGTATGTGTCCTTGACAATAGTGCATGGGATGGTGAAACAAACTTAGGTTTTTCTGTGAAGCATTAGATATGTGAATCCATACTTTTTGAGTTTGTTGAATAATACTAATACATTTCAGTAAAGTGCATATATTGACCCTAAAACGAGAAGTGAGGGTATGTGGTGTCATAAAAAGTAAATTATCAAGAAGCTAGCCCTAGCTATCATATGCTGTGTTGTTATGTATAGCTGTACCTGTTCCATGTCTGCATGTGATGTGTGTAGTAATCGTGAACTTGTTATCTATCCCAGCAAGAAAATGAAACAAAAACAACGAGAAAAAACGTTAATCTAAAATATATCTATACATCTATGAATTCTCTTATATAGTTGTATTACGCACACAGTTTTCTAGGAACAGTGATTGAAAACCTCGATATATATAAGTTACCACAATAAGTAATTCAGCAGTTATAAACAGGTCAAACAGAAACGAAAAAAAAAACCCTAACCAGAGCTGTCTTCACATATATGTTACCGCAATGTTATCCTAATAACTAGAACACAAGTTTGACAATTCCCGCACAGACAGAATCTCTGTATCTCATCAGTAATTCTGTTTTGGAGACTTTATCCTCGAGTCCCTGGGTTATATAGTACCTGGCTGTGTATTTCACACATATTCTATCGGATCACTTTTGTAAGCAGCTGTGTGTGTCTGAATGCTTGAGGGGGAGATTGTCTACTCGCATGTATCGTGTCAATTAGAGGGAACCCGTCAAGTTTTAATTTTTGGCAGGGACTTAATTTCACAACCAGTAACACATTCCATTTTAACAGAGTTAATTTTGCGTACCTCAACATTGAAACACGGCATCAGATTGTGCGAAGTTTATGCAGTTTTGCAGTTTTATATTGTGATTACTCCATTATCCATCTAAAAAAGAAGAAGTAAAGAGTCAGGCTAGCCTAAACTCGCGTGCAGAATGCCCATCTTTCCTTGGCGTTTGGGCCAGACTCCTCCATGTAATTTTTGCTGTGAGGGTTTCGCCACTCCTCCCGCACAACGATCTATATAATGTCATATTTGTATAGATTTCAGTGCACAGTTAGAGTGTTTGCACTTGTTATGGCAGAATGACCTGAAAGACCCGAACAGAATGAGACAAACAGCACTCTGTATTTATAGAAATCTTGACAACAACAAGAAAGTATTGTTGGAGGGCAATCAAGATAAGTTTGTCCTGTTATGATGTCTCACATTTCTTGTGATTGGGAATATGACGAATGAACATTTAAAGGGACACTAAGAGATGTGTTGGAGGCAGCGCCCTCAATTATGATAAAAACTGAGATTAGTTTATTTTTATAATTGTATTACATATATGAACTTACACCTATAAGGATTAAGAAAAATCAGCTCTTTTTGTACAAGAAAACGTCGATTCAAAAAATGCTTATCCCGCGGGACCAGCATTTTACGTCCGACAGTATCCCCGTGCAGTACGCGTGATACATAACGCGAACCATATTTGCAATAGAGGGCGTTTTTCAATAAATAGCGATGATATTGTTTTAATCTAGTTTTGCTGTGTTTTTTGTTAGTAGAAACAACAATAATGGCGATTTTTAATGTTCATCTTGAATTCTGAAGTAAATTTTCAAACATTTAAACTTTTCAACACCACTTAATGTCCCTTTAATGTGATTGGATTTATAGAGTGCTGTCAGGAAGTTATCTCCGGGGGTGGTAGGGGGGGGGGGGGGGGGTGGGGGTAAGGGGCACTCAATTATAAAAAGGGTACAAAACTGGTACTTCCAAACAAATGGCATTCTGTGATTAGAGAACATACAAAAATGTGCTTGTCATTGGGTATGAGACTAGGAGGGGTTTTGGAAGACAAATTTGCAAACAACATTTTCAATTAGGGGATTTTAAGGTGACAAAATCCAAACAAAATCCAAAAAGGGGATCTCTGGATGACAAATTTGTACAATTACTTTGGTAACCCCCCCCCCCCCCCCTTTCCAAAAAAGGGGGGTTTTGAGTGGAAAACATGCACAGTTTCTGTAAAGTAGGGGTCTTTGAAAGACGGTGGTCAATATTGAGGTATTGCAGTGATGTTTGTAAAGAGAAAGAAGATATTCAATAGATGTCATGATATCAGAGATCATAATTTCAAACAGTATATGACTTGGTATATACTTTTCAGTTATTTGGAGTTGTATAAATGTAATAGAAGAGTAAGGGGGAAACCCTGGGGGAAAAAATTCAAACACTAATAAAAACTCATAGATATGTAAACAAAATGCTTGAAGGAACCAATGTATGCTCTTATATTGATATTTCTGTTTCCCGGTACCCAGTCTCCATTTCACAACTCCTAAAATACTTGGTTTTTTTTATTTAACAAGCACAAGGTGACATGAAATTTGCCTATCGAGTAGTAAGTAGTACACAAACTTGTCAGGCGTTTAACCACCTTTGGCAGTAATTCATTGCATTTTGGCCTATAACTTCTAAATTGAACATATCTTGCGCCAACATTATTACAGAAATAATGACAAAAATATGGGATTTCTTTTGATGTCAAAATATTTTGATGGGGAAAAAAAGCTAACGTGATCGGAACATCCACCATTACCGTGTGAAATGATTGCAGACATATGCCAATGCATCTGCAGTGATTACTCTCAGCTAATTGGGGGAGGATTTGGTAGAGGGGTACATATCTCTTGGGTAAAGAACCGTTCCTTCTCATGTTTTTTTGTAATTTTGTTGTTGTAATTTTTATTTATAACAATTAGGCTGAAGAGCCAGGACAAACCCAATAGCGACTTAAGCACTAAATTAAAGGGATGCCCGATGTGTGGTGTACAGATACAGACCCGGGATGATCCCCTACTCTTTACGAAGGAGTCTGACCTTTTAACGTGCTCTGGGATAGCTCTTCCGATGCACAAAAAAAAATGGGTAAAGAACCGTCTGTTATTCCTCACGAAGAGGTGTAATACCAGATGGCATCCAATTTTCTGCTCATGTTTTTATGTAATTTCCACTATTTTACAGACAAACAGTGAAACATGATATGATATTATCGTCATTTCTTTCCCCAAGCTATGACGTACCTGGTATTATAGAAATATGTCTCCTATATAATAATACTAGTCGGATGTATGTATGTAGTTGAAAAGTGCACAGCATGTATAGCATGTCCCACTTAATTATGTCTTTTTTTATTTCTTTGTTGTCTGGCGGTGCTCTTTCAAAAATTATTAGAAACCCCACTAACATAATTGTCATTATTATTGCAATTATTTTTCATGCATGCCTAAGATAGCATGCAAATTTTGGTTTTTGCATCCCTTATGTCTCTTTAGAAATCATATTAGAAATTCAAGAAGTGATTTCCAAGCGGTATTAATGCAAAATGTAATAATTCAGAAGTGATATCTGGATCGAAATACATCTAAAAGTATTTATTAAAATACAATTGTTTTAACCGTTCTGAATATATAGGTTAAGACAAGAGAAAAGTCAAGACAAATGCAAGACATACTGATTCTCGTATAGGTTAAATCAAGAAAAAAGTCCAAACAAAATACTAAATCAATACTGATAGTTAGGGCCTATTGTATATATAGGTTAGGTCAGAAAAATGGGCCAGACAGTGTACAAATACGCAAGAATAAATAGTTATCTATAAGATGGATCAACGATGTTTACAGGATGGTGTAATAATAATGACTTCAAGTCAAAGATATAATCAAACATAATACGATGTCCTAGTGAAACCAACATGATTTTCCATGTCTTGTCACATTTAATATATAGAACACGGTAAACACAAACTAGTATGGTTAATTGTGAAGGAAGTGATACCTTTACCTTTAAAACTGATCGCAAAAACATGGAAAGAGGTTGACTGTGTGACCTTTATTTAGCGCGCAAGACCTTTCATATGTACAACCCTACAATAACAGCGTCATAAAGCAAGTTTCTATTTGAATGCAAAAAGTGTTTATTTAGCTGTTTGAGAAAACCTGTTTTACGGAAACTTTCTGTTTCTTTGACACCAGGGTTGTCTCCACGCCAGTCGGCGCCGGTCGGGTGTAGCCGGCACTCACGCTGGCCGACCGGCACTAAAAAAAAAACGGCATTAAAAAATAGAATTTTTCTTTTTTTTCTTATTCTTTTCTTCTTTTTTCTTTCTTCTTTTTTTCCCTTTCTATTCTACATGGATAAAATCATTAAACTGCCTCAAATTATGTGGCAGGAACCCCCAAATAGGCCAAATTGCTTTACAAAAAACCTAAGCAGGCCCCAGGTCGTGATCCGCTGCGCTCCGTTCGCTACACTCACTCCGCTCGCCATCAGTAAAATTAGCCGGCACTCAAATTGCCCTGGAGACAACCCTGTTTGACACTATAGTGTGGGTTTTTCAGCGGTAATTGTTCACGGGCTCTGCTAATATGTCCTGGACTACCAAGATTTCAACTATTTTGCAAATTAAAAATTTGTAATTTTCGTTCTTTAATCTACATCAAATATGTAACACTCAGAAGGTAGTTCAGATAGGCTCCTCTGCCACTTATGCTTTTGATAGAATAACAATATTCCCTTGACGGGTCGCTCGGGTTTGCTTTCCCCTCTTGTGGCAAATGACCCACGATTCACTGCTCGAAGTAGACATGACAGGTACTGTATAAGTATAAATGCATAGGTTTGTTTTCCAAGCTCTTTTGCTCTCTGCGTTCTTTTGTGACGGTCAGCCCGGCCTTGAGAATCCCTGAGGACATACAAGTAATTTGAAGAAGAAAAAAACATTGTCAAATTCTAGATCTGCAACATTAATGTAGGGAAAACAATGTCATCCCACACACAAAAATAAATCATTGCTGTGATATTGCATATGAAACAGCTGGTCTGTTTTCATTCCATGAAAGAAAACTAGTAATTCTGAAAATGATTATTCAAAGACATCTGAAGTACTAATCATATTCTCAGACATTGAAGTCGGTGCATATTTGACTCATGGGCTGTGCTTTCATACCATGCACATTGACTTAAAATGTTGGTATATTCTCAAGTACAAAGATATATGGACGTGTGAATGAATAAAAATGCATGATATCATTAGGTTGAGGAAATAAATCCTGTACTACAGGCCATAGACCAAATTTTTTTTTATATGGATTTTTACATTTTAAACTTGAAAATCTTTAAAAAAAAGTTGGAAATATTTTGAAATCTTTTAACAAAAGATTTAGAATATAAAAATATAGACAAGTTTTGAAAATCTTTTGGAAAGTTGGAAAATATTGCCAATGTTTCGAGAAAAATTGAAATAAACCAAAAAATGACCTTGGGGGTCTATCCGGCCGGCCGTAGGACCAGTGTTTGTCATCTCCAATCAAGTTGACTCTAGAATATGACGTCTTTGAATAATTCATTTGGATATATTATATAAACATCCGCCTGTGAACTTGAATTTTACAAGTGGCTGTTATATAAGCAGCGCATGAGAAATGCTGTGTTTAAAATATTGAATTCCAAGTAACTCCCAGGTTGCCTGTTTGTTTGTATATAGTGTTGTATTAATATTGTGTCCACTGTTTTGTGTAAGTAAGTTTGTGAATGTGTGTATATGTCATATACAGGGTGTGTCAAACAATGTGTCCCATGATGGAGCAAAATAATTAAAAATACATCCCATGTTTTTTGTTTAAAAAAAGTCTTTTGGTAAGCCCTATCAGTCCTCTATCAAATACTCTTTTTATTCCATTAAATTTCAGCTCTTGACTCCCGTGATATGATCGATTCAGTAACAAGGGGGTGAATCCCACTTTGGACACTTTTGGACAGAAATTGGATTGTCAGCTGAAAAAAATACCTGATGATGATTGATAGAAGACATCAATGAATTGTGTAAAATACACACAATATTCAAATATTCTGTGGTTTGATATGGTTAATATGGATGGAAATGTGTTTTTTTCTGATCAAATTGAACTAACCATCAACATGAAGTAGGCAGAATATTATTGATTTTATTGATTTGTGTTCAATTACACACTGAATGACGATTCTAATAAAATAGTTATCTGAACATGAAAAGTGGCCAAAGCTGAATTAGACATGCCTGAGTAGATTTGCCATAAATTGACAACGAAAGCTTCAAAATGGATAGAAAAAAAATGTTATGACACATTACAGATTGCCAAATATGGTTATTACTTTTCCATGTACTATTTCTTAATTTGTCATAGCCAAAAAAATCATGTTTCACATGGGACACTTATTTTTGACACACCCTGTATTATATGTGTGGGCTGATATAATGTGATGTTTGGTTTGGCAGCTGTATGGAGATGATGAGCTTACAGTACCCATCAGTACCCATCCACCCACATTTCAACTTCTTTGAGATCAAGTCACTATTTATCAATATGTGGGTTGGTCATGAAGTTAGCTTTCCATTGAACACATACTTGAGCCCCCGTGAACCTAGCTCAAATAAGGACTGTGAAAGCAAGTTTCGAAGTTTGCCTGATGAGAATGAAAGAGAAAACAAATAATAGTCTTATTTATCTATCACTTCGTCATTTGCTAATTGCAGCACATAAACGAGGCGCTGGCGGATATACACCCGCGTAGCAAGGCGGATGATGCATACGCATATAAGGGGGAGGATACATATTTATGCGTAAATACTGTAAAACCACTTCATTTCGTGAGGGATTTAATTTCGTGAATTTCCCGAGGGATGTGGATTCGCCAAATTGAATAGCGGCGAAACTGACAATTTTGCATTAAAAGTAGCAGCATCATTTCAAGATTCACGAAATTAAATGCCAGCTAAAATATTAATTTTAAATTTGTGAAATAAAGTATCTGCGAATAATAGTGTTTTACAGTACTGTGCCTGCAAAGTTACGTTGAGTTTGGTAGGATGAGGCCAACATGTCATTCCTATCAATGAAACTTAATTTGACACAAAATTTTCTAAATTTTCAACTTTTGAAAAGTGATGTTTGTTTGAAAATAAAACATTACATTTTTTTCGCATTGTGTCATTCTCATTCCCACCATACTTGATGCCAATCATAATCACAGTGCATAATAAATACTATAGGTTTTAGGCACCGGACACAGAAACTATCAAGGGATAAAAATGGCATCTATTAAGAATCATGGTAAAACAAATGATGTGGTAATGATATTAATGATTCCTAATCGTTTTTATTAATAATATATCTGTGATATTTGTCACAAAGTATTGGATGATCATGTTACTATATTATAAAGTGTAAGGGAATCTGTTCGTATATGTCGTGGAGTGTAACGCGAAACATGATATACTTATATAATATTGAATGGCTTTTAGAGGGTGGTACAAGAATATTACACAGGCTAGAAAAATATTGCATGAGTCGAAGTTAAGAGCAATATAGTCATATAGAATATATTCTTGTATCACACAAAAATAAGCCATTCAATATTATTATTATTTATAACTAATCTGTTTTGATATGAAATAAATAAATTAGGCCGAACTGACAATCTCAGCAAATTTGAACGACAATCTCAAAAATGTATCAGTGCACATCATATGTGCATACATACTCAAGCGCACATCTTCTGCGCCGCACAATATTTGTTGAATATTGTTCGCATCCGGGAACTTTAGGTGCACAATATTAATACACACTTTTATTGTACCGTTTGGGAAGCCCATATAAATAATAATGTGAATTATTGAATTCAGAATAAGTGGTGTTTTTCCCAGATGAAAATATTTTTTCACATTTATACGATAAGGAAAGTTAGTGTGAGTCAATAATTTCTGTCCACCTGCCGAGATTATATCCATAGGAATTTTACATTATGTAATTATGTAATATTTTCTAAGATGTTACAGAAATATTCTTTTAGGGAAAATTTGTGAACATGATTGGAAAATCACTACTTTTTCTGTCTTTGCAAAGATTATGCCAAGGGTTTGGTTTGATGGTATAATAAGGAGTAAAACATCCTAGAGATCAGAAAAAATGCAAGAATGAAAATGAAACAAAATGTGACGTGATCAAGCAAAATGAGTTGTATGTCGGCAATTTTCAATTTTGATATTTGTCCATCATTTAAAAGCAGATAGACAATATGCTACCGTATGGTCCAAACCCCACTAACATTGAATTTTCTTGTTTTTAAGTTACAAACAATTTACCAACTGGGAAAACGAAGTACATATAAATTTGTCACTTCTTTCTACCTATAACTCAAAATCAATATTCATGACATCCAACTCATTCCGCTTGATCGCGTCACATATACAGATAAGGATACCAAGTTTGAGTACGGGAAACAAGGAAATTATTTAGTGTTACATTTAGTGATGACCTAAATCATGGCCTTATAGATGCAACAGAAAATATGTACATGTCATTTTGATATGTGTCTTTATTCTACATATATATATCTGTCTGTTATTGTTGCTTCTGTAATTCATTTTCCACAATATTCCTTGTTTCCCCACTTATATCACTTTAATTTCCCTTTCCAGTTGACATGAAGTTATATAACCCCGACTGGGATGTACATGTATAACATCATTGAGGTGATTATTTGGTATATTTTATACGATAAAACAAGTTTGTGTATTTATAATATTTTTGAAGGTCGACAAGACCAGGGTGAAAATGATACCATTCCTATATTTTATTCAGTTCCAAATTGGCGAACCTACTTAGAGCAGCAAATGAATTCAAAAGAGTATTGTCGTGCCAATTAGCGCACAAACGCTTAGATTACTTTTGCGCGTGGAGAGATAAAAATCACATATTTCTCACCAATTTGGAACTGATTAAACTACACTGAGCCAAAAAAGAAACTTATAAAAAAAAAACTTATAAAATTTTAACAGATCACCAAATAAAATTCTGTGCATGAAAATGTACCAAATTTAGCTACAATATTACTAATATTACTATTAACATTGTATCCAAATTTGGTACATTTTCATGCACAGAATTTTATTTGGTGATCTGTTAAAATTTTATAAGTTTCTTTTTTTTATAAGTTTCTTTTTTGGCTCAGTGTATAATTCACTCTACCCACACATACGAACCTATTACAGATCAGACAATTTGATTGAGAAATTCTGAAAAACTTTATGTTATGTAAGTATGAGAGGGGGTGTGTATAAAATGCAATTTGTTTGTTATCGCATTAGCACACATCTGGGAACTTACACAATGATATCATGATGTGAGTCGTGACAGTAATGGCTTGAAATATATGTCAGTCTATGATAATAAACCGGGTGATTAAAAAAAACCCAATTATCCCAAGATCACGGTATCTTTTCACCCACATTTATACTTTCAGAGAAGTTGTGTTAACCTAGTCTTGATCAGCAGTAGGTTTTGAAATTATCCTCAAGAGATGGTACGTTTAGCTTGGTTAGTTCTTCAGATATGGTTCATAATAGAGAGCCTGCACAAAACTGACTTGTCCACGGGAGCAGTACATTATGACCAATCGTGTGTATTTACACAGCTCCTGTGGACAATTCTGTTTTGTGCATTCCATCTACTAAAGGATGCTCCCGTGGACAAGTCAGTTTTATGCATGATTTCTGTAATGAACCATATCTGAAAAACAAATCTAGCTTAACGTACCATTTTTTTTAGGATAATTTCAAAACTTACTGCTGATCAAGTCTGAGTAAACACAAATTCTCTGATATTATAAATATGGTAGAAAATGTACCTCTTTTTTGAACCACCCGGTATTGGACCTCTACTCAATATTGTGACGTCGGTGTGTGTTCTAGCGTCAGCTCACCCCATCGCATACAAATGAGTGTATTTATTACTCAATGTACTAGCAACTTGAAAAGGTTGTTCAAATCCAAAAGATCATGCACCGACACTTTGTGCCGAAAGCCACACATTTGTCTTCCTGAAAAGATTATAACAAATGTGATGTGTAGACTGTAGACACACTGTGTATTAATAGGCACGGAAGAGACATATCCGCTCTAAAAGTGTGCCGTAGTTGAAAGGTGTTGTACTCATGTATAATTTTGTGTGTGTAAATGATTGGTTGTTGGCATATGGTGGCATGATTTACGGTGTTACAACTGCATGATGTAAAGACTCATGTGGAGGGGGCACCACAAATGTCTGATTTCAGTCAAAAGTGAAAGAGTGATGTGGACTTATTGTGCTCCTTATAACACACATAAATAGTTGTAACTTCAAAACCCCAAAACATTGTGCAACATTTTGTTCGATAATGCAAAATGATAATCCCAACACATATATATTCAATTAAAAAAAAAAATCTGCTATTTTCTTATATTTGTCATCAGATAAGCATATTGGACCAAAATAAAGATAATAGCTAGTGTTTTCCTGTGATATCCATGCAACGGTCTTTGATGAATTTCATTCCAAACTGTTTGAGAAATCCACACTAAAAGTATCTGATTTCTCTTTCTCAAATTTGGTTAATTCACTCCTGCCAACTAGATCTAAAAGAAATGTAGACCCTTGATTTATGTTTCTTAAATTCAAGTGGGTGCACAAGAATCTCATCAGTCACAAACAGGGGCGGACTGGCCACGGTGGCGTTTTGGCGATCGCCACATGGGCCGCTTGGTTTTGGGCCTCTCAGGGCCGGTTACTAAAGTTTTTGGCCTCTCATGGCCGGTTACTAAAGTTTTGGGGCTCTCAGGGCCTGTTACTTAAGTTTTGGGCCTCTCAGGGGCGGTTACTAAAGTTTTGGGCCTCTCAGGGCCGGTTACTAAAGTTTTGGGCCTCTCAGGGCCGGTTACTCAAATTTTGTGACCGTGCGAAATTTTTTTGACCGTGCGAAATTTTTTGACCCTACCCCCCCCCCCCCCCACTTACGTGAAATTTCACGAGGTGACTGACTGGGAAATTTTTTTTGACCGTGCAAATTTTTTTTGACCCTACCCCCCCCCCCACTTACGTGAAATTCACGAGGTGGCTGACTGGGAAAAAATTGGGGCAACCTTTTACGAAAATTTACTACCGGGACATGGTCAAAAAGGGCCGCTTTAATAATTTTGCCACGGCCGCTTTCAGGTCCCAGTCCGCCCCTGGTCACAAAGAAATTCTGCAAAGTTTCGTCCAGGTCAATTCATCCTAGAAAAGGTGTATCTTTCGGTCATCATAATCAATAGAGTAGTTACTCCAATACATATTAATTGATGTACCTGTAGATTAGTAATCAACCTTGTTAGCATAGTGTAATACTTTGTAATGATCGTTTAACAACAAAGAAATAGAAACAAGGGGGTATCCAGATCAACAACTCGGGTGTAGCCCTTCAACTGTATGTTTTAGTGCAGACTTTTGAGGAATAAACAGTATTTTTTGCCGCTGTCTTTTTGTTTTATACTCTGTCTTTGTACATTTTTAAAAGAACTATTTTGAAACAAATGTTTTGGTCTTGTACGGTGGTACCCAGTTTGGTACTCTTTTTGTAGATGTTCATTTGTACCAATACTATTATATATAGATGTTATAGCAACATACATGGTTGATGGGGCTAATATTACACAGATTTATGGGTTATGTATTCAATGTACATAACACTGTCAATATACATATTGTTATCATGGTTGTTATTAAATATCAATTGCAATCCTAATATTATCATGTGTGTGTGTGTTTGGATTATTTATTCAAGTTACAGAGGGAACTGTAAAATGCAACATACCTACATCAAAATTATGCTAGACTTTAAACATAAATGGAATTAAGCTTAACACTTTCCAAGCGGCAGGCGTCTGCAGACGACATTCCAAAAATGTCAAAATTATTGAATTTCATTACCATTTTGGAATCACCATGAGAAATGTATTGAAATAAGCACAACATGCCTAGTATAGATTCAGTAATCCTTTAAATAGACTTTGAAAGTTGGGAAAGGTTTCTGAAAAATCTGTTTTGTATACGGGGTAATATGGTAAAACCAATAGCCGCGTGGAAAGTGTTAATATTGGTTGCATTCATCAGTGCACCATGTTGGCAAATGTAAGTGATAAGATATGTGGATTGTGAAAAAAAAAGGTGGATGACGCTATTTATCCAAACTTTTTCATTCAGCATTTACTATTCTAAACTCTTCAAAAAAAGTATGGGACAGTTTTTTAATCATCAATTTTCCGGATATTTCGTAATGTATTCATATTGTGTTTCCTCTCTATGAAAAGCTGATGTGTTCCTCTTTCCAACGATTCCTCATTTGTAGCAATCATTGTTTAAGTGCCCAGCAACTTGCCTGAGAACTTGGGGAAGTCACAATCTGGATGTGCCAAAATCATCACTATTTTGTGCTCGAAAGTCGTGGCCATTTTGGCACATTGAGATTGTGACCTCCCCATGTTCTCAAGCAAGTTGCTGGGCACTGAAAAAAGTGATTGCTACAAATGTTTTTAAGTTGGAAAGAGGAACACATCAGCTTTTCATAGAGAGGAAACACAATATGAATACATTACAAAATATCCGGAAAATTGATGATTGGAAAAACTTTGCAAACTTTTTTTGAGGAGTTCATATGAATCCACGTAATAAATAAGATATATTCCGAAATTTGAGTTAAATTGCTTGTGGTTCTTATGATAGAAGCAAAAAAATACTTTAAAGTTTTCCATAGAAATGTAATGCAAGTATACCACTTTTAGAGGTAAATCCCTACTTTTCCCCCCACATGTAGCATCTTAAGAAAACCGTCTCCCAAGTCAACAAAAATGTTGCCAGGATGATGAGAAAAATAAGAACTTTTATCTCATGAATACCATTATTCAAGTTGGGACAGTGCATTTGATCGGGTCACAAATATCTATTCTAAAAGGAAATACTGGTTTGAAAGGGTTTATCCCAGTGGACTGATAAGCTGATCTGTGTGATAACTGGAACAGATCAAGAGGAGATTATTACTGACTGAACAATCAACCATTATAGAGATATAAGATAATGGGTCTGTGCTTTGGATGGCACGCATTGTTTGTGATAGTCACGCCATTAACTCATCTACTAAGTCGCGCTGTTTACTTTAAAGACATCTTGACATTTGGGAATACCATTCACTTCATATTTGTTATGATGCACTTTAGTCTGTTCAGGAAAGGTGAGACCACCTTTCCTGGTCTGTTAAAAAATACAGTTTAAAGGTAAAATTTGAAGTGCACATGACTTTAATCTGATATCTCTGTACTGTCCAAAATTATATATGTCGACAACCTTTTTTGTCATCCATGTGAAAACACTTTTCACATAATAAGTAGATTGGTAAATTCAGAGGATTTAGCATTTCTAGGACAGCTCTGAAAATGGGTTATTTTATTAAAACAGGCATAACTCTTGATAGCAAGTATCAATTTCAGTGATTCTTTTTTCATATGAGCCAGGGGAAGATTATGCTCTTTGAATACGTGTTTCATTGGTGTGTCAAATCTGTTTGGTCTTTTTGAATGAAGCAAATGTTCATTCCCGTAATATTCTTTTTGACCAACACTGTATTGTGTTGGTCCCAAAGTGTTATATATTGGTAGATCATTTGCGGCAAATGCGGATTAGAGATCAACATACTGAAACGTCCTCATCACATGAGCAGGATTGATGGAGAAATACATGTGAGTAGTCCTAGTAGGCCTATATACACCTAACACAAAAAGTTCCTGACCAGGTGCTTTTTTGTTAGCTTATTCAAAATCAGTAATCAGTATCTAAATTCCTAGATATACATGTACATTGAACGAGGACATTTCCTCTCCACAATATGTGACGTGTTCTACCGAAACCAGCCACAATTGGGCAAGACGTCAACATTTAGTTAGTAATTGATTATTAAAGTAGAGATCTTCAGCTTAACAATGGTAAATATATTTTTTATTAATCGGACTTCCCAAAGCGGAGTTAAATCATTTTCAAGTTCATCTTTATGAAAACTCCAAACCGAGATATCGTCCTTTAAAGATGAACTTACAATGTACTTACAATGTACTTACAAGTGTACTCACAATGTACTCACAATGCACTCAGTTCGGAGCTCTGCCTACTTCCGTCTGGTTTCGGTAGAACACGTCACATATGACCATCTCTCTGATATGACATTGGATACTTTTAAAGTTAAGATGCTTTTAGTGCCATACCTAACGGGGAAACAGTTTGATCGAACACCGTGCTATCGAAACCGGTCAGGCATGTATGATGTACCATGTGTACGGATTAATGGTGAGCTGGGATTTATTTCACACAAATTGTCACTGCTGAGCTTACACTATGGTATCCCAAATATAGACAAACATTTTACTGCAACTTTGTTCTCGGTTATTTGGTCATTATAACTTTCTACTCGACTTTTATGAATGGAGTCTCAAATTACGTGGAAGAAATCCGCTCTGATGTCTCAGATTGTTGATTCCGATTAGCTATAACATTAAGTACCTGGTCAGATGTTTTATGTTACTTAGGTATATATAATATATGCATTGCCTGTTATGTGCGTATACACTGCACATTTATGTGTAGTCTGTTTTATTTCTAAACTTCAAATGAGTAAGTGTAGGAAAAACAGTCTCCGGAGTTCTTAAAGTGATGAATCCAGTAATTTCAGAGGCCCTGACCTAAATCCGTGTTTCTATAACTTGATGAGAAAATGTATGACAATGAAGATGCGGCGTCACAAATACTGAAATTAAACAGATTACTGATCCCATGGGAAAGTTCTATGTGGGTCGTTTGACATGTTATCTAACTAATGTCATTAACAGATGCAACTTGCATTAATAATTGAAGATGTTCATAATTCATGCATATTCTGATTGTATAAGATGATATCGTACATAATTATTGTTTCTGAGCCGAGGGAATTTAAAACGTCATACTTTTGCAGCTTAAGGTTTTGTCAAACCAATCGTGGAACTAAACGGTGGCTCATGTACCCTTCGCCACACATTCAAGCCTCCGGTCTTCAACTTTCTTTGAAATATTATCACGTCACGCAATATATATGGCGTAGTCCCGTGACTACGTGTAAGTAATGGGTCGTTATAAACCCATGGAATCGCTCGGATCTATGCGTTTAAATTACGACTTGTGGGCGCCATATTTTTTAAATTATTAAACCCGTAATTAAAGGGACACGAAGAGATGTGTTGGAGGCTGCGCTCTCAATTATGATAAAAACTGGGATTTGTTAATTTTTACAATTGCATGTATGAACTTACACCTATAACTTGGATTAAGAAAAATCAGCTCTCTTTGTACAACGAAACGTCGATTCAAAAATGCCGGTAGAGCCGTAACATGCAGCATTTTACGTATGGTTAGGGATGGTATTCCAGTTTATTTAAACATTGTTTTAATAAAGTTTTGCTGTGCTTTTGTGAGTGGAAACAACAATAATGGCAATTTTTAATGTTCATCTTGAAGTAAATGAATTTAAAAAAAAAATCAACATGACTTCGTGTCCCTTTAATGTAAGAGGATTTTGCCCAATGATCATTATGCATGGTCATATTTGTTTGTAGTCGAATAATATTGCAGTCGATCGTGATAGCAAAAATGTATGACAAATCGTCTTAAATGATCAAGATCTATTTTATTGTAGGCTATTACGAATATTAGAATTAATGGCATGAACGAAACGATAGCTTGAAAGTTATAAAAACCAAATTACACTTATCCAAAGGAAGATATCAAGTCATCCTATAGACTAAAGATGTCGCTAGCACTGTATGAATGAACGGATGTACACGAAATGGCATGACACTTACTTATGAAGTTGTAAAAGTTATGCTATCTACTGAAGATAGCACTTTACAAATGTACTGTTACAATACACATCTAGAATAGTTAAGTTCTAATTATAAATAGTTCTGAAACGTACATTTCAATATGTATAGCTATGTATAAGGTTAAATTTATACAAATGATAACGTGTCAAAAAAAACCACCCTAAACAAAATTGAACTACATGCTTTTATAACGTTCAAGCTTTTGTTTCGTTTATCCCATTCATTTTAACATTAGAAATACAGTAAATCTGGTAAGGTTCAATTTGTTACCACTTCTGTTGATGAAGTGGCAGATTGTTATGAGTAACTTTTAACCTCATTTGAAGTCCGTCATATTGCAGATTAATATGATAATCAAGAAGAGGTAATAAATACACGTTATATAAAACAACGTTTTGCACATAGGAAAAGATTGTTTGATGCATCAAACTGCTAATACTGAACAACATCCATTTTAACTTTTTGTTGCCACAAATGTATCCACGGTAACAAGCTCCGCGATAACCCTACAATGTCATGAATGTCTATGGACCATATCCGTGTAAACAAACAAACAAACAAACAAACAAACAAACAAACAAACAAATATCACTTAAACTATTAGCATGAAAATATTGACTTTATGATATGCTATTTATGACATTACGATCATCAGATATGACGTACCTAATAGCTAGTCGATGAAAAAAGAAACCCGGCTCCGTGGGCCCGACAGACCCATTATTTTAGAAATTGGTGAAAAAAATGTTCACGAGCAAATGAATACCGTTCCGCCCAAAAATGTTTGCTTGTCATAGAACGGCAAAATGTTTAGAGATTTCTTTTGGGTTTTTTATGGTCATTTTGAAGTAGAAAAAGAAGAAGGAAAAAAAACCCCGACCGACCGATCCACTGTTGTCGCCTTATGGGAACTGATTTGACTTTTACATCTGCAACAAAACCTTATATTTTGATAATAAAAAACGACATCACTCTGTTCAGCTCTCTTTATAATGACATACACAACTGAATTTTAAAGTTAAATGTTTGATGTTGAATGTGACCAGCACAGAATCTGCATACGTGTGTGTAGATTTGGTGTGATTTTAAAATTAAAATTCCTAACATGAAGGGTTGAGTACTTGGAGATGTTTTTCGACCTCTTCGTTATATTGACAATGATGTTGGTCATCATACAGTTAAGCGTAGTTGAATATAGTTAGGCTATCTACTAAAGATAGCACTATTATATAAGTACATGGTATTTCATAATACAATTAATTTAGAAATTTGTAGTGTATACTCTATTGAGAATATGATAATCACATCGCATCTGGACAGTTGTATCATCAAGCTATCTACAGAAGATAACACTTGTATATACGTGTACTGTAGAACATATAATAATCATGCTTTCTATTAAATATAAATAGCCCTATGAACAATGCAAGAAATGCAGAAAGCGCAATTATCTATGAACATAATTACAATTACATGTCTGGGTTTATAATACAACTCACGTAGAAAGTTGTAAAGTAATGCTAGCGACAACAGGGTATCCCAGAATGATAAGTTGCATTTATGTAGCTATGAATATCATTGTTATTGGTGAAAGTGCCTAGAATTTTAAAATGAACATTACATTCAGCTTTCTTTTGAATGTTTCTGACAGAACAAAATGGTAGATTCTAAGTTTGACCAAAATTACCTCTTTTAAATCTCATACAATCATTTACCATGCCCAGCAAAAAGAAACACGCTGAAAGTTTGTCATGTCATATCGGAACGGGTACAAATATTTGATAAAATTAGCAAGGGTTAGTAGGCCTACACAGTAAAAATAGCAGAGTAAATTGGTGCAGATTAAAGTTGTTGATTAAAAAAAGAGAGTAACTATTGACTCCAAAAATACTAGTAAAAGCTTGTTTTTTCGTTAACCCGTCGAATAGTATAAATCCGCCTTTAACGCGTATATGTACTGATCCCACGGGCAAGTTCTAAATGTGGGTCGTTTGACATTTTATCTAACTAATGTTGTAAACAGATGTAACTTGCATTAATGATTTTCATAATTCATGCATATTCTGATTGTATAAGATAATATCGTACGTATAATTAATGTTTCTGAGCCATGGGAATTTTGCAGCTTAGGTTTTGTCAAACCCATCGTGGAACTAAACGGTGGCTCATGTACCTTTCGCCACACATTCAAGCCTCCGGTCTTCAATTTCTTCGAAATCATTATCACGTCACGCAATAGAGATGGCGTAGTCCCATGACTATACGTGTAAGTCGTTAAGATGGGTCGTTAAGATAAACCCATGGAATCGCTCGGTTCTAAGCATTTAAATTACTAGCTTGTGGTCGCCATACTTTTTCAATTATTAAAGAGATGTGTTGGAGGCTGCGCCCTCAATTATGATAAACACTGGGATTTGTATATGTTTACAATTGTATTACATGTATGAACTTATACACCTATAAGGATTAAGAAAAATCAGCCCTCGTTGTACAACAAAACGTCGATTCAAAAATGCTGGTAGAGCCGTAACCATCATTTTACGTATGGTTAGGGATGGTATTCCAACATATTTAAACATTGTTTTAGTCAAGTTTGGCTGCGTTTTTGTGAGTAGAAACAACAATAACGGCAATTTTTAATGTTCATCTTGAATTCAGAAGTAAATTAATCAAAATAAAAAAATTCAACATGACTTCGTGTCCCTTTAATGTAAGAGGATTTTGCCCAATGAGCAAAAATGTATGACACATCGTCTTAGATCTCTTCAACAAGATCTATTGTATTGTATTACGAATATTAGAATTAATGGGATGAACGAAACAATAGCTTGAAAGTTGTAAAACCAAGTTAAAATTCCTAACATGAAGGGTTGAGTACTTGGAGATGTTTTTCGACCTCTTCGTTATATTGACAATGATGTTGGTCATCATACAGTTAAGCGTAGTTGAATATAGTTAGGCTATCTACTAAAGATAGCACTATTATATAAGTACATGGTATTTCATAATACAATTAATTTAGAAATTTGTAGTGTATACTCTATTGAGAATATGATAATCACATCGCATCTGGACAGTTGTATCATCAAGCTATCTACAGAAGATAACACTTGTATATACGTGTACTGTAGAACATATAATAATCATGCTTTCTATTAAATATAAATAGCCCTATGAACAATGCAAGAAATGCAGAAAGCGCAATTATCTATGAACATAATTACAATTACATGTCTGGGTTTATAATACAACTCACGTAGAAAGTTGTAAAGTAATGCTAGCGACAACAGGGTATCCCAGAATGATAAGTTGCATTTATGTAGCTATGAATATCATTGTTATTGGTGAAAGTGCCTAGAATTTTAAAATGAACATTACATTCAGCTTTCTTTTGAATGTTTCTGACAGAACAAAATGGTAGATTCTAAGTTTGACCAAAATTACCTCTTTTAAAACTCATACAATCATTTACCATGCCCAGCAAAAAGAAACACGCTGAAAGTTTGTCATGTCATATCGGAACGGGTACAAATATTTGATAAAATTAGCAAGGGTTAGTAGGCCTACACAGTAAAAATAGCAGAGTAAATTGGTGCAGATTAAAGTTGTTGATTAAAAAAAGAGAGTAACTATTGACTCCAAAAATACTAGTAAAAGCTTGTTTTTTCGTTAACCCGTCGAATAGTATAAATCCGCCTTTAACGCGTATATGTACTGATCCCACGGGCAAGTTCTAAATGTGGGTCGTTTGACATTTTATCTAACTAATGTTGTAAACAGATGTAACTTGCATTAATGATTTTCATAATTCATGCATATTCTGATTGTATAAGATAATATCGTACGTATAATTAATGTTTCTGAGCCATGGGAATTTTGCAGCTTAGGTTTTGTCAAACCCATCGTGGAACTAAACGGTGGCTCATGTACCTTTCGCCACACATTCAAGCCTCCGGTCTTCAATTTCTTCGAAATCATTATCACGTCACGCAATAGAGATGGCGTAGTCCCATGACTATACGTGTAAGTCGTTAAGATGGGTCGTTAAGATAAACCCATGGAATCGCTCGGTTCTAAGCATTTAAATTACTAGCTTGTGGTCGCCATACTTTTTCAATTATTAAAGAGATGTGTTGGAGGCTGCGCCCTCAATTATGATAAACACTGGGATTTGTATATGTTTACAATTGTATTACATGTATGAACTTATACACCTATAAGGATTAAGAAAAATCAGCCCTCGTTGTACAACAAAACGTCGATTCAAAAATGCTGGTAGAGCCGTAACCATCATTTTACGTATGGTTAGGGATGGTATTCCAACATATTTAAACATTGTTTTAGTCAAGTTTGGCTGCGTTTTTGTGAGTAGAAACAACAATAACGGCAATTTTTAATGTTCATCTTGAATTCAGAAGTAAATTAATCAAAATAAAAAAATTCAACATGACTTCGTGTCCCTTTAATGTAAGAGGATTTTGCCCAATGAGCAAAAATGTATGACACATCGTCTTAGATCTCTTCAACAAGATCTATTGTATTGTATTACGAATATTAGAATTAATGGGATGAACGAAACAATAGCTTGAAAGTTGTAAAACCAAGTTACACTTGTCTAAAGGAAGATATCCAGTCATTATATAGACTAAAGATGTCGCTAGCACTGTATGAATGAACGGATGTTCACGAAATGGCATAACACTTACTTACGAAGCTGTAAAGTTATGCTGTTATACTATCTACTGAAGATAGCACTTTACAAAATGTACTGTTAAAAATACACATCTAGAATGGTCAAGTTCTATTTTATAATATATAGTTCTGAAACGTACATGTCAATAATGTATAGAAATATGTATAGGTTAAAATTATAAAAATAATAACTTATCTAAAAAGAAACCCTAAACAAAATTGAACTACATGCTTTTATAACGTTCAAGCTTTTGTTTCGTTTATCCCATTCATTTTAACATTAGAAATACAGTAAATCTGGTAAGGTTCAATTTGTTACCACTTCTGATGATGAAGTGGCAGATTGTTATGAATATCTTTCGACCTCATTTTAAGTCCGTCATTTTTCAGATTAATATGATTATCAGAAAGAGGTAATAAATACACGTTACATTAAACAACGTTTTGCATATAGGAAAAGATTGTTTGATGCATCAAACTGCTAATGATGAACAACACCCATTTTAGCTTTTTGTTGCCACAAATGTATCCACGGTAACAAGCCCCACCATAACCCTACAATGTCATGAATGTCTATGAACCATATCATTTGAACTATATATAAACATTGCATTAATTTGAAAAGATTGACTTTTTGCTACTTATGACATTACGATCATTTTCAGATATGACGTACCTAATAGCTAGTCGATGAAAAACGAAACCCGGCTCCATGGGCCCGACCTACCCCTTATTTTAGAAATTGGTGGAAAAAAATGTTCACGAGCAAATGAATACCGTTCCTCCCAAAAATGTTTGCTTGTCACACAACGGCAAAATGTTTACAGATTTCTTTTGGGTTTTTACGGTCATTTTGAAGTAGAAAAAGAAGAAAGAAAAATAGACCGACCGACCGATCCACTGTTGTCTCCTTATGGGAACTGATTTGACTTTTTACATCTGCAACAAAACCTAATATTTTGATAATAGAAAACGACATAACTCTGTTCAGCTCTCTTTATAATGACAAAACTGAATTTTAATGTTAAATGTTAAATGTTAAATGTTTGATGTCGAATGTGACTAGTACAGAATCTGATACGTGTGTGTAGATTTGCTGTGATTTTAAAATAAAAATTCCCAACATGAAATTAAATTTCTTGGAAACAAAAACATTTTTGCTAATGCATGTGGTAAATATTTTGAGGCTAATAATTCTATGGAATCTCTTTCTAAAACAACATGTATGTTTTCTATTGAAAACAGCACCAGCACTGTAATATACATGTACACCCGCACATTGAACCCACTGAACCTACTGAAGTGCCACACTTTTCATCTTGGTTGCAAGCGCAACCATTATAGATTAGTTGTAGTGTGGCAAGGGTGAGGGAGCTATTCGCCCTAAGTAACCCAAAGGTAACTTGATATTTGATTTGAAGGTGTTGATTGTGGGGGCGTTTACAGCTGATTCAGGCAGGTTGTTCCAGTCTTGGATGACTCTTTGGCTGAAGGTGTACTTTCTGGCGTCTACCCTCATGGTTTTTTTTGAGCTTGTATGAATGACCTCTGGTTGTTATATTATCAGTTAGCTGGAATAGATCTGATGAGTTGATGTTATCGATGCCATTGAAGATTCTGTATACTTGGATTAATTCTGCTCTCCTTGCTCTGTCCTCTATAGGGTCATGAGGTATTTTCAGTCTTTCATTATTTGATGTTCTTCGTTGAACTCCCATTAGCAGTTTTATGTCCTTGGATAGATGTGGTCTCCATACTGGGATACAGTAGTCTACATGGGGTCTGATGAGAGATTTGTAGAGTCGCATAACAATATCCCGGCTTTTGTATTTGAATGTTCGCTTGATCATTCCTATGGATTTGTTTGCCTTTTTGTTGTTGTTGCTTCTGCACATTGTGTGGAAATTTTCAGGTCGTCTTGTATCCATACTCCAAGATCTTTTTCCTCTTTGATGCTGTTCAATGCTTTGCTGTTCATCTATAGTAAACATCATGGCGAGGGTTGTTGTGGCAAAATTTAGCTGTTTTATGCTAAAATTGTCAAAAAATTGCCTTTTTATGCTTAAATTGTCTACTTTTTTTCTTATTTTAACAAAATTTTAAAAAAAGGGGGGGGGGGGGGAGCAAACTGAGGGGGGGGGGGGGGGGGGCAAGATTTTTTTCTTGGAGGGCATTTGCCCACGTGCGAAGACAGCACTTGTTATGTGTATGTGTATTGTAGACAATTGCATGGCCTCATGGCTTTTACTAAAGCTATATAGCACTATTATATACGAACTTGGGAAGTCTTAAATAACAGATCTGTGAAGTCAATTCGTTTTGCTATCTCCTGCAGAAAGCGTAATTATCTATGAACATAATCACAGTTACATGTCGGGTCATAATACAACTCACATATAGAAAGTTGTAAAGTAATGCTTGTAAAGTAATGATTTTATGGGGGGGTTTTCCAACAAGGTATAAATATTTCTGGGACACCCTGTATAATGCAATATTCAGCTTATAATCTAGACAGTGACGTCATGCGATTCATTTAGAGCATGTAGAGTAGGCATGAAGTGCCGCTGTTTCATAAGTGCATGTTTAAAATTAAATAAAAGATGAATGACGTCATGCGATTCATTTAGAGCATGTAGAGTAGGCATGAAGTGCCGCTGTTTCATAAGTGCATGTTTAAAATTAAATAAAAGATGAATGTTACACAGACAGGAGACGTGAAAATATAGAATATATTCATAATAACCATAACACTGTAATAATGTGCATACACAAACACGTACTTAGGCCTACATGTATAAGTTATATTTAAAATGAGTATCGTTTCAGCCCGAGGTGCTTCGCCAGTGTTATTTCAAAGGGCTGGTGTACTTTTTATGAAAGAGCAATTATCTATGAACATAATTACAATTACTATATCTGGTCATATTAATACAACTCACGTAGAAAGTTGTAAAGTAATGCTAACGACAACACTACAGGGTGTCCCAGAATGATTTATACCGAGAAAGTTGCATTTATGTAGCTATGAATATCATTGTCATGCCATATCGGATAGCGGGTAAAGATATTTTGATGAAATTAGCAGGATTAGTATAAAACATGGTCCCTTGTATACTGCAGTCATTATACTGGGACTGCAATGTGATTTGTATATTTTATTGGGTTTTTTTTCCAACAAGGTATAGGCCTACATATTTCTGGGACACCCTGTATAATGCAATATTCAACTTATAATCTAGATCGTTGACGTCACGCGATTAATTTAGAGTATGTAGAGTAGGCATGAAGTGCCGCTGTTTCATAAGTGCATGTTCAAAATTAAATAAAAGATGAATGTTACACAGACAGGAGACGTGAAAATATAGAAGATATTCATAATAACCATAACACTGTAATAAATGTGCATAAACAAACACGTACTTACATGTATAAGTTATATTTAAAACCAACCAACCAACCAACCAACCAACCAACCAACCAACCAACCAACCAACCAACCAACCAACCAACCAACCAACCAACCAACCAACCAACCAACCAACCAACCAACCAACCAACCAACCAACCAACCAACCAACCAACCAACCAACCAACCAACCAACCAACCAACCAACCAACCAACCATTTGATATACACTGTTAAAACGCTGTTTTATTTTTTAAACAACACAAGTTAACCAGTGCATCGCTCAACATTGTTTAACATTTTAACGGTGTTGCTCAAATTAAATTAACTTGTTTAACATTTTGAGCAACATTGTTTACATTTTGAGCAACATTGTTTAAAATGTTAATCAACGTTGAGCGATGCACTGGTTAAGTTGAGTGGGTTTAAAATTTTTAACAGTGTATACCCCTGTCCTAATCAATCATATGACACACAAAAAGATAATAATGTCCAGAGAATACGTAATATATATCAAAAAGATACCGATTAAGAAATAGTTGAGCAACCAGCTTCTTTGTAATCAATTCAATCAAAAGTGCATATATTAATTACATGACGCGAATTATTGATTCACAAACGAACTGAGCGGAAATGGGTGCGTTAGTAGGTCACGTGCGCTAATGAAGGCAAAACATCCGATTTCCACGGTGTGCCATGTCGGATAACATCTATGACACGTGCTGGATAACCATCAGATGTATAACGAAGCAAAGTTACAAATGAGTTTGGTCAATACACAATAGACGCAATCCTTTGATTGAATTTGAGTACAGTTGCATCATATTTTTGGTTTTGATCTACAGGAAATATTCACTTATGCATTTTAAATCTAATTAATATAATATTAACCGCAATACAGATTTTGTTATGCTCATATTTATTTGTTTGTTATTTAATCAATCGTTCATTGTTTCCGATATGTTCGTTCAATTGAGACCAAGCTTAATTGATTTGAACTACTACATTTTGTTATACTAGTAGATAGGCCAATTTGACACGCAATAATACTGATGGGCTAGACTGGTATGGAATTAAATAAACGCATAGAGTCCTATCTTCAGTAGATAGCACGAATACAACGTTACACATCAAATTTATATAATACGCAATGCACATACAAAGGTCAGATAACATGACTTTATCTTTTAAAAATCCGTTTTATAATGTCATGCAATGCATGCAGGCTTTATATAGTTATTTTCATTCATTTTCAAAAGATAGGACGGCTGTAACTTATTGCACGAATTGTACAAATGCTATCTTCAGTAGATAGCACGTATACAACTTCTCAGACTGGCTATTATATACAGTGCTAAACAAGTAACTTAACTGGTAATACATAATACTCCTACACAACTATTAGCTATTACGCAAAAAAAAAAAAATTGAAAAGAACTTTCATTTTTTCATTAGGCGTGGTTATTGAAATCATCATAACTTTTAAAAGGATCCATTTTTATGAATGCGGTATCTAACTATACGGAGAAAAAATGTGCTCACTTAATGTAGGCCTTATATCTCAGATTTGTTGGTACCGATTATTGATTTTGAATTAGCCAACATCAATATTGATTAGTATTAAGATGGCATGTATACGTATTATAGTGCTATCTTCAGTAGATAGCACAATGGCAACTTCATAGATCAGTTTTAAATGACACGCAATGCACGTGTATATATAGGCTTAAAAAGGCCCCTTCGATTAATTTTTCCGTTAACGGGGTAGTTGTATATACTCACTTTGGAACAACATAAAACAACTAAACAACACAAAACACCCAGACACCCCTCCCCCTCAAAAAAAAAACATGAACAAAAAAACATGAACAAACAAAAATTGAAAAAACATAAACAAAAAAACGTGAATAAAAACCCCCAAACCAAAGCCAAAAACAAAACAAAAAACAACCCACCAACAACAATGTTCCTATATATTATTTAACCCTTACATTACCCTCCGCCTTGATACCAACTCACCCCCCTCCAAACCCTTGATTGCGCCCATAAGGGCCTCAAATGTATAAAGCTACTCCTTTTAAAATATTTTGAAGATCGCAAATCTTACATTCTCGTCGTTCGTTGAGAATTGGTGCACTGAAGGGTTTATTTTTATGGAATACATTATAACATTTTATTTAAGCAATGACAATGATAGGGTAAATAAGATTATTAATATCGTAGTCTTATATATCCCTTTATCTTAGCCTCCCGAACTGATTGTATATTCACCACCTTAACCATGTTAACACTTTCAACGCGGCTATATTAGTTTTGCCATAATTATACACAAATCTGTTGTTTTACCATTATACAAAACAGATTTTTCAGAAACCTTTCCCATCTTTCAAAGTCTATATATCTCAGGAGTTACTGAACCAATATTAGGAATGTGTGTCCTTATTTTAATGCATTTCTCATGGTGATTCTAATAGGTGATGAAATTCAATAATTTTGACATTTTTAAAACATTTTGTGACATTTTGGAACTGTCGTATATGTAGACGACTGCCACGTAGAAAAGTGTTAATTACCTTCACACTAAAATCAAGCTAAAGTATTCCTGTAAATTGGAATGATTTCATGCATTATTATTACATACTTAATTACATGTTACAATTCATGCATACAGGCCAATTGTTTGCGTCCTTGGAAGGCAACATTTCAATTGCGTTATTGTAAGCTTAATCAAGTAATTAATTCGATTGATTTATTTTTAGATATTTGCACTTTTAAATTTCAGCTTACATCGTGACTGATGGATAATCTATTTCATTCATGTTCTACTTTAAAAAAGTGGAGGAGAAATCATCATTATATAGAAGGTCATGAATGATGTACTCAAATTAAAACGAACACATTTACAGTGTTTGCAAAAGCTTCAACATTAAAAAAGGGAAATTAATAAAACATCGAGCAAAAAGAACGCGGTTTTGAAACAACTCACATCCAATCAACTATCTTTTAAAATGACACAGGGTGTTACTAGATTATGAACCTGAATATATCTTCATGTTTATGATAAATTTGGTGAGGTGACGAAAAAAATACGGGCCCGACCGACCCATTTTTCGAATTTTTATTTGGTTTTAAAGATTTTTTGTTACTGCAAATTTTAAGAACATTTTAGGAGAAAAAAATGGAGTGTTTTGATTTTGTGTGTGTAAATTTCGAGAATTGTTGAAAATGCCCCAACCCCCAATCCCGAAAATGTTGTAAAAACACACTCTAGCAAAACCGCCCGACTGACAGACCTTACCTGAAAACAGAGGGTGCATAATGTATGTAACCATTATTACAAATATGTACACTTCTTTCTGAACGAGGGGTAACGGTTCCAACGGTTTGCCCATGGCATAAATAGAAAACAAAACCCGATAGGGAAATCTATATTAATGATAATATCTGTACAATAACAAAGAAATGAGTACCATTATGGTCTGCAAGAAATACTGGCATTTTACACGTACACCCTGCATGGTTGGTTGGTTAGGCACAATGGTGGTCATAACCAGAAGTTATTCACATAATAAATTCAATATTTAATATTTTTTTCTTTTTGATTGAGCAATATTGCATACTTACACTGGATATATATGCTTTAGGCTGTAGTTGGCCTTTAGGCTGTAGTGGCCTACTTCTTGTAACTCGTTGATGTTGGTTGATTACCTTCTAACATTCTCAAAAGAAAAATTTGAATGATCCCTTATATAAAGATAACGTCGTCAAATATCAAAATTATTTGTATTGTAAATTTATATTTGGACCGGATACGTCTTTATTTTCCGTAATACAGATTTGTAATAGGAACAGTTTTTTTACACCACGAAATGTAGATATACGCGAATATTGTTAAATTAAAGAAATCCTGGGATTGGTCGACGGGGATGATGGCAACACAAGACTAAATCCATATTAATTTTGAATAAAGCTAAATCGGTTGTTTTTTTACAAATTTGTATTTGTTTTTTACAAATTTGTCTTTGTTTTTTACAAATTTGTAGGCCCCCTATTTGTTTTTTACAAATTTGTATTTGTTTTTTACAAATTTGTATTTGTATTTTACAAATTTGTATTTGGTATTTACAAATTTGTGTTTTGTTTTTACAAATTTGTATTTGGTTTTTACAAACTTGTATTTGGTTTTTACAATTTTGTATTTGGTTTTGTCACATTTGTATTTGTTTTTTACAAATTTGTATTTGGTTTTTAAACATTTGTATTTTTTTTGATACATTTGTATTTGGTTTATACAAATTTGTAATTTTACGGAAAATAAAGTCGTGGACCGGACATGGGGAACAATTGTTATTTCACGAATGAAATTTCTAAAATTATTTAAAAAGCGGTTACCAAGGAAAAGACACGAGACTATTATATATCGACACATCCGGTCGCGTGCTTCTGTTATCTCAACTGTTTCTATTAACGTAAAATATGCTTAGGCAAAATACAAACATATATTATACGTTTTTTGGGGTCCGTTTCAATTTTCTTTTTTTCTTTTTGTAAGATAACCTTTTGGTTCAGGTGTTTCAGAGTTTAAGATGTTTGTAACAGCTTTGATCCTTTCATGCATTTTAAACAGGTTTTGTGATGACCGACCCCTCAGAACCATGAAATAAAAACAACTTAAAGAGGCCACCTCCTCTTTAAGGTTCGCAAAGTCTATCGCTATAATAAGGGCTAAAAATTAAAAATTAAAAATTAAAAAGAAAAGGGGCCTCCTCCTTCGAAAAAGTCAAGACGCTAAACATTTTTCACTTTGCCTTAATTGTCGCTAGTTCAAGGTTTATCATCGATTCTGACGATTTGCATCAAATTAATTGAATACGCTATATATATGCTACGATATCTTTTTTTCTCTTCCCGTCCCATTTTATATTTTAGCTATTAACCGTGACCCTTTTAATAGTTGTCCTAAACGCTCCCTGGTTACGCGAATACTTGGGCATTTAGGTCGAAATATTCTCTATTGACAAAGATAAGCATGCATAATAACGTTAGTAAAAAAGAAAAGAGAAAACATTTTAATGCCCGATGAGCCTGTCACACATCCACTCTGCCACCACGGGTAGTGTAACGAATCATTGTTTAAACCTATCTTGACATTAATTTAAAAATAATTTGAAATAATTCACCCATTATTATATTTTCACGCATGAATGAATTCGTTTAAATGTCTATTGGATTGAGTATAGTCATTTGTCAACCATATTCTCACTCTTCTCCTCCCATTATATTGATGGCGCGTAATCAAGTAGCGAATAAATCGAACAATAGTAATTAAGTTTTGTTTTAACAACGGTTTGATTGATCATTCATCCAGGGGTATCACACCGCTTGCCCTATTATTTGATTTCATGGGAAATTAATTTAATTAAATGCCACCGCAGATATTAAATAATAATGAACTGTCATTGTAAATATCTCATTTCCTATAGTTAGTGTTATTTTTTTTGTTTTTCCTAAAGCTTTCATTATTTTCTAGACAATTTGCTCAATATTTGTTTTTCAAAAATTTACGAAAAATATAAATTGTTATGCACTGATCTCATCACCACCATCCTGAGGTTTTACCATTTCATATAGCGCCAAGGGCTGAAATAACAATGCGGTATATTGCTGTTGGTCTTTCTCATTTTATTTTGTCAATCATTATGAAAACGTGTATTATTTCTTTATGTAATATAGATATAAGTTCTTTTGTCAATAATTTGCAATTTGTTGAATAATATGTTCATTGCCAAATGGATGACTGGAACAGCACAAAGAAAATAAAGAGTCGACACACGCTCAACGCCCTCTACGCACATGATTTTTGTTATCTGGGCAGGTGCCACAAAAGAGAGAGAGAGAGAGAAACAGCATTATAAGCCCGGGGGGGGGGGACTGACATTGGAAAAGGGTATAGGTATGTGCCGCGCTGAAGACCCCCCTTTTCACCCTCTGCTGCTAGTTCTTATGACCCCCTTTGAGCCTGCATCAGTTCTTAAGACCCCAATTTTATTGAAAATTCAAAAATCGCGAAATTTTGCGTTCCACATCCCCAATTCTTCGAAAATTTTGAGTTATAAAATCAAACAAAATCAAAAATTTGCATTCTGCTAATCAAAATTGAACTATAGGCCAGTTCTCAAGACTTACTTTTTTGAAAAAATCAGTTCCTAAGACCCTATTTTTCGCCATAAAATCCACTCAGTTCAGTTCTGTAGCCCCCCTTTTTGAAACCCTGTGCGGCACACCCCTACCCAAAAAAAGTTGAGTGCCCCCCCCCCCGGGCCCGGGGGGATTATAAGCCTTGAATGCTTACATCTAGATATCATATAGTTAAAGCTTTAATCAGCAGTTTGAGCACACACCGCAAATCTTCCTCTAAGTAGGCTTATTACCGGTTTGATGTTAGTGATAGCCTTTTCTCTTCTCTACCGAAAGCGTGATCACTGTAATGTTCTATACACCTTTCATCTGATACACATTGGATCAGATTCTCCGAGAAATCAATCAATGCCTTGCCAACTTTTATCGGCTGCTCTCAAGTGGAGCTGGGAGTTTTGTACGTATGTACGTACATCATTTCAATAATTAACCCTGGAGGTCTATTCATTTTTCAATTTCAATTCACTATATGAAGTCAACTTCGCTGAACTGCGCCTGAGTCTACACACTGCGGAGTCATTGCCAGGAGCAAGTAAACTATATATATATATCATTATAAAAAAGTTTGATTGCGTGTAATCGCCGTCGAATCGGATTGTTTATATGATTATATCAAAATTTGTCAACCCAGGGTCTTCAAAAATTGAAAATTAAAATTCTAAGCTTGTTCAGCTGTTGTTGTTGAGAACCGAGGAGCTAAAGCAAAAGGTAACGGTAAAAAAGAGGACTAGTATTACCAAGCTACTGAACTCGATCGTGCTGTCTAACTACCCACGCATGTACATACGATATATTGCTGGCTCTGTACTTCACCCATTGCTTACATTGAGCAAAAGCAACTGAAGGAGGCAACATCACCTCCAGGTAAATGTCGCTGCATTCACGTTGCCCATTTCGTTTAAAGGGGATTTTGAACTAAATACTGTCTGTTGAGGCGACCGGCATACCAAACAGGCCAGCCAGGGCACGAGGGCGGCGACATGATGAAGAGATTCCATCTTACAAACGAGTGATATATATTTAAACCGCATATCATCTATTTCAAGTGATGAGTTATGGCGCTAATGGAGACTTTTATATATAATGCTGCATAGAGAGGACTCTCTTATTTCTCAACGTGATTTACACGAGCATTGATGTCATCTCTGGTATCTCCTGTTGACCTTTTGAATGTTTGACTTGCCTCTCATGAAATATTCACTGCAATGATGATGATTTCAGTTTGAATAATTTATAATACAACTGCTCTTGTTTTCTTCTATACGACGGACCGTTATTTTTACTGTGGATACACCGTACATCATTTTGGAGTTAGAGCAGCTAGCTATCTCCCGTCTCACTGCACCTGCTCTTTTAAATGCATCCGTCTATCAAAAAGCCAACTCGACGGACTGTGATCACTTAACTGATGATACCCGTTAGTGATTCGACTGTTCCGCCTACTTTGTAGTTCATTATACAAGTTCACACTTAGATTGTTACCAGCCGTTCAACTCTTCAGTTAACCGTGGTGCAGAGTGGCGAACAGAAGTCTATCATTTGGTCGGTGCAAGCTTCATGGTCGGTGCAGCGTGTGGGTTGTGTGTGGGATTCTCGACCAAGCGTAACGGAATATATATAATTGATTAACCAACAGTAATTATTAGAGACACAATTTGGAAGGATTGTATTTCATTGGTGATTTACTCTATATAATAGCATGTTTTGGCATTAAGCTTTCTTACCAAATTTGATAAAAATCCACCGCCATAGTGCAAAACAGCTGACACACAGCGTTGCTATCCACGGAAGATAGAGCAATTGATAAACTACCTGAGTTGAGATTAGCAGACGACACGCGGTTAAAATAAAGTGCGCCAAAAAAGTTTGAGCCATCGATTTATTATCGTGTGAAGGTAACATACTGATATTAATACCACAACGAGGTCACGGTGATTTTGTTGTTTGCCCCTAGTGTTTCATTCAGCCAAATCAAATAACACAAATGTATTATGGAAATCATCGACACATACACAAATAACACAGCCAAGGTCTGACAACACGGGTATGTTATCTTGGCTTGTTACTTTACATTGGGCACCGGTATACTGGACTATACTCTCAACAACAATTTATATTCTAGTTCAACGACTGAACTGGCCTTCACTGACACTCGGCATTAGGTCACCTTAGATACAAGTTGTGTGTGTTGAGAGACAGCATTTAGAACATAATATTGTTAACAATGAGGATGAAACGTTTGGCGCTTTGTTAATATCAGTCATAACCCGAGCTGATCGGTGTATATACCATTGCCAATTCACGGATGGACCAATTTATAACACTGACATTTGACCAAACGAAACAAGAGGATTTCGTAAGGATATTATCACAGGAGTGTATTGAATAGTTATCATTAAGGAATTCAATTAATTTTGTTGCGTGAGGAGGAACTGACCACGCTATTACACATCAATCATGAGGGATTTGTATTTATCATTCTGTGCCATCGTGCTGCTGTGTAACTTTAGGAGCTATAAGGCGGCACCAAGTTCAATATCTGAGATTTGTGGGAAAATACTTACTACAAAAGATGTTCAACTTTGTCATTGTATACCTGCGACGACCAGTAGGTACGGAGGGACGGTCGCAATCGTGTGTAATGAGACGGACACTTTGGACCATATTCCTATATTTGGCAAGGATTCTCCAATGAGGGCTTCAGCTGTCCAAAAACTGTAAGTTAGAACATTTTATTTTATCTACCATTATGTAACTATAAGTTCAACTCTAGCTCTCTCTTTCTCTCTCTCTGCACAATTATGGTCATGCAGTGAGACATTGTGAAATGATGCAACACTTTCATTTAATCTGATTCTAGTTCGAAGGTCTTCTCGCAAAAGGCGGATCCGCCGTGCAAAAGAGCGAATATTCGCTTCAATCGACAACAAGTTTTGATAAAGCCCGGGGATAAAGCCCCACCCATGCAGGCTTCTTAGCTGATTTACCTCTGCTCTTGTCCCTAAACAATCATGCCCTAAATACACTGAGCCAAAAAAGAAACTTATGAAAAAAGAAACTTATACAATTTTAACAGATCACCAAATAATATTCTATGCATGAAAATGTACCAAATTTGGATACAATATTACTGCAATAATGTATCGCTTCAAATGGCAGTCAATAACCAATTGTTTGCTTCAATGACACAAGAGAAATGTGCACTGCCCCTATGGTGATCTGTTAAAATTGTATAAGTTTCTTTTTTGGCTCAGTGTATAAAACACAAATGTGGATAACGGTGAATCATGATTGTCAGTGCGTGTTATTAAGGACATAATGTGCCCGCCCACCACTTTATGAGGAGGGGTGGGATAGGGGTGGGATTAATAGGGTAACGTGGACAGAATAAGCATTTATGCACTTTGCAGATCTTACATTTACAAAGTAATGAGATGCAATTAGATATATAAGCTTAAATAGGCCCTATACGCATACAAGAACTGCATGGTGATACCTCTTATAACCAATACTTCAAAAGGAAATATATATATATCGAGCGACACATATCCGATGTCTTACTATATGTAAATGATGACGGTTTTGTGTATTTGGAATGTAGGCCTATAATAGGCCTACTCCTACTTTATAATATTCCAATTTCACAACTGTTTAGGTATCTACATACTGTAGACAATTTAGAAAGGGAAAGCGGGTCGTAGCCCTAACCTTAATGAAACGTTGTCTGTTACACTACTCGGTGTCCAAATCATATACTCATTATGAAGATACCCAAATAATAGATCTTTATGTGATAATATTTAGTTCGTCTATTATATTGGCATTACATGAATAAACAAGACTTTGATACGAATTAGTCCTGCTCGTGTGGATTTTATAACCATATCACCATATAACATAGCCAATATGATGGATCCATCCCTTTATATATCGTCCTTGGATAGCAGTTAGACATAATCTATATATTAAATCGACCATGCACACATTAACTGCCAATGGTCACGCAGCAATGCTAATATCGGTCAGTTGAACATTTTATCATACACTTGTGTTTTTAATTGTGAAGTGTTGATTTGTTGAAAAATGGGTTTTATATGTTTTTTGAGAAAAACTCTCAGAATAGGTATTATTATGATTGCCTTAACACCAGAGGTTGCTTCAATGTAATCCCAGCATGCAGTAGAAAAGCACTGTGCACTGTGATAATGGATACATTTCAACACCTGATTTGCATTGAAATGTACAGAAACATCATGGTCCAAAGACATGATAGAGGAACTTATCATGGAGATTTTTCAACTTTGTTGGTATCATTGTATTGAGAAATAGAATCCCAATTCATATATTGACACAGATATGAAAAGTCTCCATTATTAGTTCCTCTAAATGGACCATGATATTTCTGTACATTTCAATGCAAATCAGATGTTGAATATCTCAGTGCACAGTGCTTTGCTACTGCATGCTGGGATGACATTATTAAAGCAACCTCTCTGCCTTAACCCTTTCCATGCGGCAGGCGTCTGCAGACGACATTCCAAAATGTCACAAAATGTTTGAAACATGATAACATTATTGAAATTAATTACTATATATATGTAAAGGAGTTAGCTGTTCCATTTGCTGATAGATTTTAAAAGCTGAATTTACTTGTCATACTATCAAAATTGATATAGATAAAAGCACGAAATAAATCAATATAACCTATTTTTGTTGTTAAAAACGTCTTATTCCGGTTAGAAAACGGACAAACAAAAACTGTTTGTTTATAAAACATTTAAATCTGTATGATCTTTAGTACCAAGCTTAACTGTATTCGTTCTACCTTTAGGCCTACTTGTAAAGATGAAAGACAATAATGATCGATTTGTAAATTTTTAAGAATATCCATTTACAATCAAAAATGTACACTTTTTTGAGTACACAGATGGTTGCAATTGTACAATTATTACCACCATAATTCTACGAGTTTGTACTTTGGAAAAATATTTTTGTAAATAACATTGATTTTCATGACATTTAAAAAAGTGTGGGGGGGGGGGGTAATAACTGTTTGGACACCCTATATACCCACCATTGGTAACGTATTCACCCCTACCGGATGGGTGTAATGTGTGACGTACATTACTTCACTCAACCTATTTAAAATGGTTACTTATCCGAGAGGGATACACTTCAGCATGTCTTTAGATAAATGGAATATTTTATTTATAGACATTAAATTGGTTTAAGGATCCTCCAACGCGTGCAATATCTAATATAAGAGGAATGAACTGCCAATCTAAACACGGCAGTTTGATTTTATTTAATTTTCATATAAATAAAACTAAATTGTATTTGAAATATATTTGTGTGGTCGTGCATATGTGAAAGGTTTTGGGATTACCATTTAAGTTAATTTGATTATACTTATTTTGATGGCTTATTATTTTTCTTATTTCAACAATATAAAGCTGAAAAAAGCAGGACAAATACTTTCAAATGCATGCATCAGTTGAAAACCCCGGGCTTTTCAAATTAGAATGCACCTTTAATTTTAGTTGATGCAAATTGATGATAGTGATGATTTTTAGTTACAACTTAAATCAACATTAATGGGCAAATATGAGCAATATTAAAGATCGGCTCCTTTTGCCCCCTCCCCCCGGGTCGGGGTTGGTGGCCGGTAGATTTTTCTCGCATGTTTTTCGTGACTCCCATTGTTTCCTATCCTATTCCAATATCGAAAATAAGTCATATCCCTCTCTGATTGTACAAATACATTTCGTATTCTCCTTGCTAAAATAATATTTCTTGTTCCTCGTCCGTCACCCCCTGGCGTAAATTGTGATCACCGCTATAATACAGGGTGTCCCAGTAAACCCGCAACTTATTTTGATTCTCACTATGGATTGCAAGCGTGCTTATCTGGAAGTCATAACCCCGGGCCATGCCAATGTGCCATAACATCTCCAAAATTCAATTGTGAATAAATAATCTCGTTGACTATGCGTAATTAGAATACCGATCATGACATATACTGGATTTTATGTCATAAATAAAAAGGAGAGATTTTAAGGTTTTCAGAATGTGCAAACACGATAATCCACCTTGTGTAAAATTAATGTAAAGATAGAGATCCTTAAAATAAGTTGCAGGTTTTCAGGAACACCCTGTATTAATAATAATATATCCAGTTTACCTCAAGGTTGGCGTATTAAGGCCAGCTCTAGTGTGAATATACATGAGGCGAGGCTTGATCATCAAATCATCATGTTGATTATTAATGCGGGTTAATGTCCTTGGAGGGGCGAGCACTGTATTTATGTCATGGCGCAACAAAACTTTGAATAAGAGTCAAAGGGTCACGTTTACAATTGTGCAAATCAAAAACCGATAATCAATGTTGCGCATATCGATTTAGTTTAAACATGAATGTATAATGCATTATATTAATGAGCATTTCGGAAATCGAGATAGCCGCAAATGACGTCTCCATCTAATGAACACGCCTGATGCTTTTGATTTGGATAATACTTTAGTAATGACATTAATATCATGATACGGAAAACGGCATATATAATACAGTCCGCCTCTATCGATCCAGTTGTGTTAACTTCTTCAGGAAAATGATATTTTTGTGTGTCTCTGCTTCTTAAAAGGCCGCAAGGCCAAACTGTATTCATTTTGTATATACACATTTGTTGACATTTGTATATTTTGTTTGCATTCAAAATAAAAGAATTTAAAATGTCAATTTTGAATGTTCCCAAAACTAAGAAATGTATAATGCAATGTTGTTTTAGTTCTATCTACTTAATTTCAAAATAATTAAGCCATACGTGCTTGCACGTGGGATCCCTCGACGTTGAAAAAGTCCACCAAATTACACAACGAAGTTCTTATAATTTGTGTATTTACCGTATATGACATATGATAAGAATAGATAAAACAGACAACATGCAATGAGTTTAGAGTTACTAAAATATCAAATGATGTCATCAAAACTACTTCTAGAAGGCCTAATAGGCCTATTGGTGTTGCGACCTACAGAACGAGTCTTTTTTTCTCAAAAAAGTAATGCCTTTTCCAGCGATTCATGGATGCGGGGTTATGTTTGCTGTCTGTCCATAAAATGTTAACACTATTAATAGGCCTCAGTCATAGTCACAAAAAAGTTTGTAAAAGCCAAAGTAATGGCTTTCTGTTTGGTATTTCATTAATAGAAAAATAAACTTTAACCGCGTTGTAAAACCCCGGTGTATGAACCCTGGCCATTATTCAAATCCTACCAAATACACGGAAGCATGCATAATTATAGCCTATCCTCAGTTCAAGAGATGTAAAGGGCCTTACCCGTTATAAAACTAGTTTTTGGCATTCGGTATCTTTCAACAAAATTGGTGTCTAAATTCCTGTAAATTGAAGGAGGTGAAATACATGATTATAGCAGCCCTCCGCCATTTTCACAGTAGTTGGTGGTAAGTCCCGTTTTGGGTGCACACCACTTGCAAAGAAATCACGCGTTCACATGCACTCTTTAAAAAACGCCATCGTGGAGTATTTGGAATGCATGCTTTCATTATCTGTCATGGGATGCGCTTTTATTTACTGAACAAGCAAGAAGATAATGTGACTTATTCATTTCATGTTGTTTTATGCATTTCTCCCGCTGATTAATTTGCTTGTCGACACAGAAAGTAATTCCACGCACATGGTGGTAACAAAACAGAAATACCTTAAAATTAAAAGAGCAGGTAAATTCCACACAGCTTTAGCTTTACTATAATTATGGTTATTTTGTGTAATATCATACTACACAAATCATTGAAGACGCTATACTGTCTGCACACACTTCGCCGCGTTCGAATTAATTCTGCATCGATCATCTGCTGCAGAACTGGATGAACTCATAACATCCAGGGGCACAACCCACGCTACTATCGCGGGAGTTACGTAGATAAAAGCATACTACGATACACGACGAGTAGATATTAAAGAGAATATAACGGACCGGAAGACTTTTAAATATGGTTGTATCAGTTTTAATAATAATAATTATTGTCTTTTTGGAAATTGGATACATCCTTTTACCATGATAATAATTAATCTTTCCCTCGTGCGAGACCGGGATTTGAACCCGGAACCTCCTGAACCCCAGACAGACGCTCTATCAACTGAGCTATCGAGAACAATTGGTATCGAAGCGTTAGAAATAATCGTCACTTCCACCTCGTGAACTAAATTGAACTTTGATTTCATCCTTTTACCATGTTTACACAATTGAGAAGATTGTTAATTAATTAACGTAGCCTATATATTTAATCGAGGTGCAAGATATGGAAGAAATAAAACATTGGTGTGAACCATCGATTGTGAAATGATGACTGATGTTAAAGGGACATTAAGTGGTGTAGTGTTGAAAATTTTAAATGTTTAAAAATTAACTTCAGAATTCAAGATGAACATTAAAAATTGCCATTATTGTTGTTTCTACTAACAAAAACACAGCAAAACTTGATTAAAACAATATCATCGCTATTTATTGAAAAACGCCCTCTATGCAAATATGGTTCGCGTTATGTATCAGGCGTACTGCAGGGGGATACTGTCGGACGTAAAATGCTCGTTGCGGCTCTACGAGCATTTTTGAATCGACGTTTTCTTGTACAAAGAGGGATGATTTTTCTTAATCCTTATAGGTACGTGTAAGCAGTGTAATACAATTATAAAAATACACTAATCCCAGTTTTTATCATAATTGAGGGCGCAGCCGCCAACACATCTCTTAGTGCCCCTTTAATTACTTACAGGGTGTCCCAGAGGTAAGGACACCCACAATATATGTAGCCGTTGGTGAGATTCAACGATATAGATTATACAATCGAGACTGAAACTATAATTTCCATTATCATGATTCTGGGATGAAACATCATGATCAGATGATGAAATGACTGATTTATTTTTTCAAAATCTTGTTACCAAACATTACAACAAAAACAATTCCAAGGTGGCGTATGAAACTTATAAATACACCATCGCGTGTATTTCCTCATGCGGAAATACACGCGGAAATGTGTTGTCCGTATGTGGAAATACACGCGGAAGCGTGTGTGTACCACATGTGGCAATACCCCGACAAGTGCAAAATTAAATACCTGCCAGATACACTAATTGGTTTATTGTTAGCTATTGTTATAGTTCAGCACCAGGGCTATAACCCCCTGGGCACTACCGGATTATCTTACAGTGGTTCTGATTGGTTTATTGCAAGATATATTCATTTGAATAGCCAATTAAAATGCAGCTTGTAAAATATTTCCCTCCAATCTTTATCAGGAATACAATTATTCTAACACCGTCTCTGATTGGTGCAATAAATGATGTATCCATCTTTCTGACCAATCGGCCGGTAGTTCTCAGGGGGTTAAGGGGTTTAGCATAGAATCTGCTGTGGCAATCCACATAATAAAATACGGGATTAAAAGAATGAAACATTAGACAACGTTAGATATTCTGTCTGTACCTGAGGCACGTATACCTAAAGTATATTTGTCTCAGGTCTGGGCAAGCTCCTCAAGCGATATATTATGTGATCTTACTTCTCTATTTTGTAGTCCCATTAAATACTATGTGCCCACTCAAAGTGTATAGGATAGATGTATTAACGTCAATCATTATTATATAACTTCCTAAGAATCTTGAATCAACAAATTTGAGACTTATTATAATAATATAGATTGCTTATAAGTAAAATAATAGAAACTCTGTCATATATAAGAATTGAAGATACCGCAACGAGGAGTCTACTCCTCCAGAGATTCAAACCTCAGTATGTAACAGATAATAATTCCGTATTTTTCATGATCACAATCAGTGGACGAACCACCGCTGTATTTATAAAAATAACTTAATTGGAGCACCATTTTTAAATAGTTGTCGGTGTAAACAGGTTTGTATGCGTGGTTGTGTTGATATTAAACATGTTGAAGTGATATAAGCGTGCCTGAATTTCATCGATTTCATCTTCCTTTTCTCGCTTTGGCAAAGTTCCCCTGACAATTATGGCAGTTACTAGCTCTTCTCGCAAAATGTGTGTTATACTGAACTCAAATTTGTCTCCTAAAAAGATCTATAGCTACGAGTTCGTTACTCTTAATTTCTCTGCATATATGCACATTACGCGTCTGATATTCTCAGAGTGATCATTAGTTTAAGTGACTGACTATACCCTCCCAATATTTCATTTATCAACTCTCATAACTTAAAAGTGAAATAAATTGTAATATATAACTCAATTAATACCAGAAGGTGTTTTTTTATTCAAGTAATGCTGGATCTATTTTGTGAATTTTCCAAGAACTATATATCTCATGTCGTCGTCGTTCTATGAAGCATGCCTGATTCTTTGTGACCCTATTGATGATGGAGCGCCATCGTTGTCTATTTTAGTGACATGCGATGTGCAGAGATATAAGAGATAAACCTGTAGCTAATTCCTTAATGCCATCAGGGGAGCGGCATATGGGTCTGCCACGTTTTACGAGTTCCTTCGACAGCTCCTTGAGTTATCACCTTTTCTAGGTTGTCACCTTCTCGTCTAGCAATGTGTCCAAAGAATCTAATGATATGACAGTAATCCGGACAGTAATCAGAGTCTTAACAAGAATACAGGACTGAGAAGCGCTAATTAAAAAGAACAGCTTATAATTTCCCGGGTTAAAACACTCTTAGACTTTCTCTATAACCGCTGATTGTATAAAGTAGCGCATAGTGATGAGCAAGTAGTTGCCTTCGGAAATCCCTTAATCTGTATCATCTGTTTGCGAAGTGCATGTCGCCTTCATGTATCAAATGTTATCTTAAGAATAAGGCACATTATGATCGATTATGCATCCCCTGCATTATCACCTGTATTTGAAGTTGTATGCTATATTTAAAGGATGATCAGTGTTGTAGTGTTTTCCAGACGATAGTTTCATGTATGAAGATGATTTTTGTTTAATTCCAATTTCTATCCATAAGCAATTTTATTATAAAGTATATAAGTGTTATAGTCTAACATGTTTAAGCACTGAATCATCGTTAAATATATCCTACTGGTATTTTGATGCCTCGAAGTAAGATCCAAAAAGACGTGTTTTATAATTCATGTTGCATTAGGCCTATGCATTTATTTCTCTTCTGATGATTAATCTGATGTCTACACGCAAAGCAATTCCACGCACATGATGAAATATCAGCTATACCTTATATTAAAAGAGCGGGTAAAAAACACCCCCAAGACAAACGGTTACTAGGCCTATATGGTTGTTTTTTGTCACAGACAAATCATCGAAGACACTCCTCGATATCATGTGCATTGTGTTATGCGCTACTCTTATTATAGAGGAAGCCCCATTGAACGTGATTTGATTCTATATTAACGACCATCTGCAGACAATGGATAAACTCATAACATCCAGGGGTACATCCTACGCAGCTATTGTTAAAGGCCAGTGTTATAGGGCTAGAGGTTTAGGTTGCTGCTGCGTCAATCCGAATAACCGGAAGTTGCGAGGCTGAAGAAAGATGTACATAAATACGGAAGTGTAACAAACATGTCTAAGGAATGGAAACATTTGACATTACTTGAGTCTTGTCATGTATTTCCTTTATTTAGGCCTACTCGGTGCCTGTGTGTATAATTTGTATGTACAATGTCAATCATTAGCCTCCTAATGATCACGTCTCCCTGAACCAACAAGTTTGATATTTATAATATATAGATTGCCTCGTAAAATAATAGAAACTCGGTCATATATAGATAGCCTATAGAAGATACCGCAATGAGGAGTCTGCTCCTCCCGAGATTCAAACCTCAACGTAAAAGCAGATAATAATATCCATTGTTCATGACCGTAATCAAATTGATGAACCACTGCTGTATTGATATTAAAATAACTAAATTGGAGCACCATTTTAGTTGTCGATGCAGACAGGTGTATGCGTGGTTGCGTTGATATTGAATATGTTGAAGTGATAATAACCGTGCCTGAATTTCATCGATTTCATCTTCCTTTTCTCGCATTGGCACAGTTCCCCTGACAATGGCAGTGACTATTATAGGTCATCTCGCAAGATGTGTGTTTTACTGAACTCAAAATTGTCTCCTAAAAAGATCTATAATAGCTGCGAGTTCATTACTCTTAATTTCTTTGCAAATGCACATGACGCATATGATTGAATTGAATTGGTTTAAAGTGATTCTCTCACACTATTTAATTAATCATCTCCATGGAGCTACGTTAACCCCAAATGATCTAAATTACCATCATTTTATAACATTTTTTTCAAGAATGGTTACGAGTAAATGAAAAAGCAATTTAAATATCAGTTATGACCAATAATTCATACAGAGTGAGGTGAGTGACCACCCGAAACTTTTTTTCTTCATCTCATATAGTGACAATGATAAAGTAAATGGCAAAAACTTGATAGGTGAAGATGAGAGATGTAATGAACCGATAATCTATTGCAAATCGATCTCAATAGCAGAGATTTTACAGCAATTTGGTGTTCAAATAATGCTATTTATCTTTTTGGGTACTTAAAGTTAAACGTCTCATAAATACTTCAATCACTGCACATATGGATATATTTCATACTGAAACCAAATTGCTGTATTATTGCATCTGACTTTTTCCTAATTTAGAATGCTCTAATGCACACCCTCTATCCCATTCTCCGAAATGAATTCCCATTCTCCGAAATGAATTCCCATTCTCCGAAATGAATTCCCATTCTCCGAAATGAATTCCCATTCTCCGAAAAATGAATTCCCATTCTCCGAAATGAATGTATTTCGGAAAGTCTTTTTCATTTCATTTCATATTTATTTAGCCAAATCAGCATTGCACATTAAAACACATAGATGGTACATACAATAATCAAATATAATAAATTTAAGAGAACAATAGTAAAAAAACACAGACAGAAAGCACATTGATAAGACCAAGGATAGCACAAAAACCCACATGAGCTTAAAATGGTATAAAAACATTTATACTCACATTCACGTCATTTATTGCCAGCTTTAATACATTTACTGAATAAACCAATGAATAGAACTTATCACAGGATGACCTTTCATATGAAGTGAAATACTCCCACTTTAGCATGCTTAGTGTTTTAAACTTCAACATTGATCTTATCACACAGTACTGTAAAGTTCAGATTGATCTATATGTGCTATATCAACAAGTGTTTGGTTACTTTCAGCCTGTATTAGGAAAACATGTATAAGTCTTCATCAGTCGTCCTGTTATTATATAGTTGAGTGTACTGTTTAGCGGTCTTGTCGACCAAGACATACATAACTGTCGTAAATATGCTTGTGGATTCCGAAATATCCGATAAAAGCGTTATATTTGCTGAATAAACCGATGTATACTTACAACAGGATGACCTTTTATATGTGAAGTACAAATAATACAGTGGCAACCTACGTGTTCAGTGGAAGCGGCAATCCATCTGAACGGCTCTTTTCAGAGCCACCAATTCTTTCACAAGTAGGAAAGGGCACCTACTTTCAAATCATCTGGCAAGGGGCAGCCCAAATGATGATAACAAGAGAAGTGGCAATCTCTATGTTTTGTTTAATATTATAATAATTTGGTCCTGAAGAAGTCAGAGCTTGACAGATTAAAACTTGTCCGACGGCGAACCCGTTAATTTTTTTAACTTATATTATGAATACCCGTCGTAAAAGCCTATCGCACAATTTTACAAATAATACTCCCACTATTTGATCTGACTAAGCTTCAACATTGATCTAAGCATAGTTAGTAACTATGAGATACATCAACTAAATGCTTGGCTATATACTGAGCTATATATAGCTAGATGAAAGTAACATTTACCACAAAGCACCACAGTACATATCCAGTTTATGCTAGTGACGTATTTTATTTTCCTTGCAGCTGCAAAACTGTTGATCGTAAGATTCGTTCTAAATCGTACTATTATTATTAAATCCAAATGAACATGGAAATGTGTGAACATGGAAATGTTAAGCCAACAACCATTAGTGCTGTCTTAGTGCCATTTAATATTTAAAGTAAATACAAGAGTCAGCTAAGCAAGGCACTTGATACTCCTTGCATGTATTCTTAATTTAAGCTATTGTATTACGATAGGCTTATTATATACGGCGAGCCTTGAATAAATTTAGTTCTAATTTGCCCATTAAAGATAACCATTTGAACGCAATAAACTGCTATTTTACCAAATAACTTCATTTGATAAATATCAATATTTCAATCCCTGCACATATTGATATATTTCATACTTGAACCAAATTGCTGTATTATTGCATCTGAAGACTGTTTCCTAATTTAGAATGCTCTAATGCACACCCTCTATCCCATTCTCCGAAATGAATGTATTTCGGAAAGTCTTTTTCATTTCATTTCATTTCATATTTATTTAGCCAAATCAGCATTGCACATTAAAACACATAGATGGTACATACAATAATCAAATATAATAAATTTAAGAGGACAATAGTAAAAAAACACAGACAGAAAGCACATCGATAAGACCAAGGATAGCACAAAACCCACATGAGCTTTAAATGGTATAAAACATTTATACTCACATTCACGTCATTTATTGCCAGCTTTACATTTACTGAATAACCCAATGAATAGAACTTATCACAGGATGACCTTTCATATGAAGTGAAATACTCCCACTTAGTGTTTTAAACTTCAACATTGATCTTATCACACAGTACTGTAAAGTTCAGAGTGATCTATGTGATATATCGACAAGTGTTTGGTTACTTTCAGTCTGTATTATATAAGTCTTCATCAGCCGTCCTGTTATTATATAGTTTAGTGTACTGTTAGCGGTCTTGTCGACCAAGACATACATAACCGTCGTAATTATGCTTGTGGATTCCGAAATATCCGATAAAAGCGTTATATTTGCTGAATAAACCGATGTATACTTACAACAGGATGACCTTTTATATGTGAAGTACAAATAACACTATTTGATCTGACTAAGCTTCAACATTGATCTAAGCATAGTAACTATGAGATACATCAACGAAATGCTTGGCTATATACCATTTTTGTATACTGAGCTATATATAGCTATATGAAAGTAACATTTACCACAAAGCACCATATCCAGTTTAGCCTAGTGACGTATTATGTTTTCTCTGCAGCTGCAAAACTGTTGATCGTAAGATTCGCTCTAAATCGTACTATTATTATTAAATCCAAATGAACATGGAAATGTATGAACATGGAAATGTTAAGCCAAAAACCATTAGTGCTGTCTTAGTGCCATTTAATATTTGAAGTAATACAAGAGTCAGCTAAGTAAAGGCACTTGATACTCCTTGCATGTATTCTTAATTGAAGCTATTGTATTACGATAGGCTTATTATATACGGCGAGCCTGGAATAAATTTAGTTCTGATTTGCCCATTAAAGATAACCATTTGAACGCAATAAACTGCTACTTTTCCAGATAAACTACGTTTGATAAATATCAATATTTCAATCCCTGCACATATTGATACATTTCATACTGGAACCAAATTGCTGTATTATTGCATCTGAAGACTGTTTCCTAATTTAGAATGCTCTAATGCACCCCTTTTTTCCCATTCTCCGAAATGAATGTATTTCGGAAAGTCTTTTTCATTTCATTTCATTTCATTTCATTTCATTTCATTTCATTTCATTTCATTTCATTTCATTTCATTTCATTTCATTTCATTTCATTTCATTTCATTTCATTTCATTTCATTTCATTTCATTTCATTTCATTTCATTTCATTTCATTTCATTTCATTTCATTTCATTTCATTTCATTTCATTTCATTTCATTTCATTTCATTTCACTTCACTTCACTTCACTTCACTTCACTTCACTTCACTTCACTTCACTTCACTTCACTTCATTTCATTTCAAAAACCCACATGAGCTTAAAATGGTATAAAAACATTTATACTCACATTCACGTCATTTATTGCCAGCTTTACATTTACTGAATAAACCAATGAATAGAACTTATCACAGGATGACCTTTCATATGAAGTGCAATACTCCTACTTCGTGTTTTAAACTTCAACATTGATCTAATCACACAGTACTGTAATTCAGAGTGATCTATGTGCTATATCAACAAGTGCTTGGTTACTTTCAGCCTGTATTAGGAAAACATGTATAAGTCTTCATCAGTCGTCCTGTTATTATATAGTTGAGTGTACTGTTTAGCGGTCTTGTCGACCAAGACATACATAACTGTCGTAAATATGCTTGTGGATTCCGAAATATCCGATAAAAGCGTTATTTTTGCTGAATAAACCGACGTATACTTACAACAGGATGACCTTTTATATGTGAAGTACAAATAATACTCCCACTATTTGATCTGACTAAGCTTCAACATTGATCTAAGCATAGTAACTATGAGATACATCAACTAAATGCTTGGCTATATACTGAGCTATACAGGGTGGTTCAATAAAACCTTGACAGTTTTTTGAAGCTATTTATTTTTAAATTCTGTAGATTTAAACACAATCTTTTTCAATATTCATCAACTATATGATCTTGACCATATATGCTGAAAATGTCGTTACAAATAACCTTACGGTTGCAAAATAACAGCTATTTGAACAAAGTCTGTCCCATTTCACTCTGTCCACGGGTACTGATTTCGCGATGTTACATTGAATACTGAATGATGAATTGCATGCAAGTAATCTAAGATTTGAAGATCCCGCCAGGTGAAACCAGTGTAATTGTTAACATCTTAACTATCTATTCAGGTGTGAAATCAATACGTAATAATAATACCACGAGTTACCCTAATTAGAATTATTGATTTTCATAGATTGGAAGTGTAATTATCTATGCTCTATGCCTTAAAAGTGACGATGCCATGCATTTAATGTTATCTTGTTGGTCATTTCCCGTAGACTTACCCGTGGACAAAGAGATTTTGGAGAGATTCTCTTCAATTAGCTATCATTTTGCCGCCATAGCATTATTAACATTGAGATTTTCAGCATAGATGGCCAAGATGATATTTTTGAGGAATATGTTAAAAAAAATAAACAAAATTCCACAATTTTGAAAAATATGGCTTTGAAAACTGTCAACGTTTTATTGAACCACACTGGTTGTAACGTCGCAAAATCAGTACCCGTGGACAGAGTGAAATGGGACAGACTTTGTTCAAATAGCTGTTATTTTGCAACCGTAAGGTTATTTGTAACGATATTTTCAGCATAGATGGTCAAGATCATATAGTTGATGAATATTGAAAAATATTGTTTTTAAATCTACAGAATTATTTTAAAAAATGGCTTCAAAACACTGTCAAGGTTTTATTGAACCACCCTGTATATAGCTAGATGAAAGTAACATTTACCACAAAGCACCACAGTACATATCCAGTTTAGGCTAGTGACGTATTATATTTTCTCTGCAGCTGCAATGTTGTTGATCGTAAGATTCGATCTAAATCGTACTATTAAATCCAAATGAACATGGAAATGTATGAACATGGAAATGTATGAACATGGAAATGTTAAGCCAACAACCATTAGTGCTGTCTTAGTGCCATTTAATATTTGAAGTAATACAAGAGTCAGCTAAGCAAGGCACTTAAAACTCCTTGCATGTATTCTTAATTTACGCTATTGTATTACGATAGGCTAATTATGTAATTATGGACGGCGAGCCTGGAATACATTTAGTTCTCATTTGCCCATTAAAGATAACCATTTGAACGCAATAAACTGCTACTTTTCCAAATAACTTCGTTTGATAAATATCAATATTTCAATCCCTGCTCATATTGATATATTTAATACTGGAACCAAATTGCTGTATTATTGCATCTGAAGACTGTTTCCTAATTTAGAATGCTCTTATGCACACCCTCTATCCCATTCTCCAAAATGAATGTATTTCGGAAACTATTTGATCTGACTAAGCTTCAACATTGATCTAAGCATAGTAACTATGAGATACATCAACTAAATGCTTGGCTATATACTGAGCTATATATAGCTAGATGAAAGTAACATTTACCACAAAGCACCACAGTACATATCCAGTTTAGGCTAGTGACGTATTATATTTTCTCTGCAGCTGCAAAACTGTTGATCGTAAGATTCGCTCAAAATCCCGATATTAAAACCAAATGAACATGGAAATGTTAATTCAACATCCATTAGTTCTGTATTAGTGCCATTTAATTTGAAGTTACAGGGTGAGTCAAAAAAAAAGTGTACTCAACTTCAGCGATTTCTTTAGAAAAAAGTGTTCGTTTGTTTTCAAAACAATTTACTACGGTATAAAGACAAATTAATTAGCTTTAATATGAATTTTATCTGGTTTAGATTGGTTGAGGGAAACTTATTTTATGCTGTTTTGAATGAAAGTGACCAATTTAACGTCCGAACACGCTTCCAGATCTTGACCATTATATTTCATAAGATACGACCACTAAAGAATTACAATACCGACAGCGAAAGGATCAATTCCTTTGTTATGAAATGATTAAAGTGTGGTAATTGTGTCATAAATAGGCCTTAAAGCTGTCTATTGTCCCTCAGTGCAACTGGTCAGAAGTCACAAACTGGTCCAAAAAAAAGTTTCACTTCTAATAATGTTGAGAAATGCACCAATTCTGATTAAACGGGACAAAACTTAAGTTTTACATACTTAATGACCCACAAACTATATATTGTTGGAAAGCTTAAGATTCAAGGTTTTTTATTTTTGCCAAAAAGAATCAAATTATACAGGGTGTGTACAATTTTTACAGGGTGGAACATAATTTTTTTTATCGTTTTTGCTCCTCACAAAATAGTTTGATAGTTTGTACAATTAGGGTTTAGCTGAAAATAGTCACCAAAATCAGAACAACCGCAGAAGGTGCTACCAAATTTGCTAAGAATCATTTGCCCAAAATGTACACAGGAAAAGTACAGGGTGTCTAAAATTATGATGAAATAATGCATAAAATAAATGTTTGTATATAATATTCTATGAAATTTAGTTAGCATGGACCATTTAATTTAAAAGAAAATGGTTATCAAAATGAACTACATGGATATCGTTAAAGTTCCTTTTATTTTGAATACAGGGTGGTCCAAAATAGGTCTAAATAGCAAATTTTTCATGAATCTATGAACAATTCTGTGAAGAAACACTTCTGGCTTTTTTAGTTAAATGTTTTACTACCCAGGGTAGAAAAGGACTGAAGAGTCACACAAATGAAATAGAGAGACTGCGATTTGGCCATTGTTTAATCAATAAAATGAATAAAACTGTGTATTTTTTACATTAAAACACTCCCTGAATTGAACATCATATTCTAGTAGAGAATGTCTAGATAACAATTCAATATTAGTATTCATAGTAGCAGGCACATGTTATTAACACATATGAGAAGTTTGAAAACTGTCCTATGTATACTTTTAAAATGGCATCAATTTAAAAAGTTCTAGTTTTCCGCTATTTTGTGTACAAACCTATGGGCGCCTCATCCACCGCCTCCTCATCCACCGCTCCCACCCTTGACTCACTCGACGTTTAGATTGATAACTTCACTGTTGCTAAACATGTGGCTTTAATTCTTTTTTTATTCGGTAGCTGGATAAATTGTCTTTAATATGATACCAAAAATTTTATGTTTTTTTGACAACTTCTATTTAAAATAGAGACACGTATCACGATTTTAAGGATTTTTTGAAACGATCCCACCTTGTTTGATATACCTATTAGTGACTTGTGACCAACTATCCTAAGCACACTCTCAAAGATCAGGAGAAAGACCAAACAAGATGCTGGATTATCAAGTGGGTTTCTATTCATTACCAGGAATACATTTTACATGTAGAGAGAGAAAGAGAGGGATAGACTTACTAGAGTCTTACTGTGGACATTGACAATTTTTGATTGGTTCAAGGATAATGTTTACTTAATCGGACATATTTACGAAAAATAAGAGCAATATTATGTTTATTGATTTTATCAAAATACTATATCGTTTATTATTCACATTATCAGATAGTCACTGATGACAATTCTTATTCAATATCCTCATCTTGTTTTGTCATGTTTATGAATATCCCTTGCGGACTATTTAATCCTTGCAATTATTATTTATTAACTGTGATACGATTTAATCCATATTTCATGTTTTAATCTATTAGGAGACAATTTTGCACAAGTCTATTGTCTACTTAATTCTTTTAATAAACAAGATGTGTAATGCTTTACATCATAATCCTAGTAAACATTATTAAGCTCGTTAAGCTTGAAATTAAAAACCGTGTTTTTGGTGAAAAACAGCTCCTGTACAGAAATACTCATATTTACTTAACGGTATCATCAAATAGCGTGATATTTTTTCCAGATGATAGCAAAGAAATTGCGCAATCATTTAAAGTTTTGTTTGCCTTGATTTTGTGGTCTGAAATTTTTTATTTTATTTTTTCAATTAGGGTAAACTTTTTTTTGACTCACCCTGTATATAAGAGTAAATTCGTCAGGGCAGATGTTGCTCTCTAAGTAAATAATGTATTCTTAATTTGAGATATGTAATGTTTGTGCGGCGAGCGTAAAATAGATTTAGTTCTCGTCTGACTTTTAAATGAAATCTACTTGACTTTAGTAATATAGTTTCGAGAAAATCAATCCTTTCAATCATAGCATAAATTGATATAGCTATAGTAATGTTGTAACCAAATATCTGTATTTGGGCAAAAGTTAAGTGGTAATTGAAATTGTTTACCTTATGTCATGCCTTGCCATCGTTGTAAATACTGAATAAACCAAATTATAGCTCCCGTATCAGGAATTCAGGATGACCTTTCATGAAGAACAACACTCCCACTTAGTGTTTTTAACGACAACATTGATCTAAGCACAGTGCTGTGCTGTAAATTTGGAGTGATCTTTGTGAAATTTCAACTAAATGCTTAGCTACTATCAGCCTTTCAGCCTTTTATCAGTTATAGCCTATGGCTGAGTGTGTTGTAAGCGGTCTTGTCGACCAAGACATACATTAACGGACTTGAATATGCTTTTGGATTACGAAATATCCGAGTAAACACACGACACCTTTAGGGCGTTGTGCTTTAATGAATTAAAACATTTGTAAATTCAACCATTTCATTTTCTAAAGGTTATCTTCAGTAGAAAGCAATGTATCATTTGCCAAGTGCTGTCTGCAGATTATAGCTTAGATGTAGTACATTTCAACTATCACATGCGCCAAAGTGTTTATATGATAGCTTATTGAAAGCGATGTCAGGTGCTGCCTTCAGATCCGCCTTCTGAAGATAACTTAGTGTATTTCAACTTCTACATTTATGTGCCAACTGTATAGGCCTAGTTAGATGATAGCCTAATAATATAGTGAAATAAACTAGGCAACAGTCGTATTTGGCATACAGGGTGAGTCAGAAAAGGGTACTCTTATTTGGGATTTTATATTTTTAAATCTGTGCACAATGTCACAGATGGGTTATCTTATTAGCTTTCTAAAGAATTTTAGTCGGTTGAAATTGGTTGTGGTAAACATATTTTATGCTCATTTGCGTAAAAGTGAACATTTTATAAACCGAACAAGATTTGCGATATTTTCTCTTATATTAAACATCCATTGAACTCCACTATTGAAAACGGTCCACACTCTAGGTCGAATTGAGTCCGACTATCAAAAAAGGCATATTTTGTGGTGTTGTTGCTAAATTTGTCTTTATTTGTTAGCTATTGTGTACCATACATGAATCCACTTGTTCAATAGTATCAAGCATTATTGAGTAAAATATTCAATATTGTGTTCGGTTTCAAAATGCAGTAACTTTACCAAAATAGTCATATCTGGTAAACGATACCATGAACTGTCATGATTTTTTTTGCTGATGATAGTGAATAAATGCATCTATTGCCGCATACAGTGGTTGCCTTCATATTCAGTTAACAAATATTTGTAATAATTATTTTATTTTGAATATAATATTTGTTGACTCACCCTGTACAACGCATACAGAACCCATTTATCTATAAGCATGATAAGTAATGTATTTCTCATGCAGGTGCCAAGTTGTTGATCGTAATAATTCGCTCTAAATCTGGCTATTAAAACCAAATGAACGTGGAAATGTCAAGTCAACATCCATTAGTGCTGTATATAGTGCCATTTGATATTTGAAGCAATACAAAATTAAGGCTAAGGAGGGCAGATGATACTTGAAGGGAAGAATGTATTCTTAATTTAAGCTATTCAATATGAATTGCACGAGATACGTGTACGTATAAAAGGCGAGAATGGAAATAGATTTAGTTCTCGATTGTATTTTAAAATAACCTTTTATACGCGCACGCAGTGAAATCTACTTAACTTAGTATTAAAGTTTCAAAAATATCAATCAATTCAATAATAGCATACACTGATATAGCTTCAGTAACAGCCTAACCAAATTGCTGTTTTTTGTGTTTGAAACAAGTTAAACTGGTTTTTCATTAGAAAGACAGTCTCCCAATTCATATCCTCTGTCATATTCTCAGAAATGTATTTCAGAAAGTGTGAAGTAGTAAAGGAAAACATACTCGTAAGCTTTCACGTCATTCATTGTCATCGTGTTGTTTACTGAATAAACCATATAAGTACTAGCGCTCCTATCAGGATGAAGTACAACAACACTCCTACTCAGTGATTTTAAAGGGGCATTGAGAGATTGCCGAGGCAAATTAAAATTTGGAAAAATGTAACTGTTTCAATAGATAAGGTACGTAGCAACCCTGAAGTGTAATGATTTATGGGAAAATGGTTGAATAATCGCGCTAGATTGAAATTTGGTTTAAGCAAGTTATGTGGTGAGTGATATGACAGCATGGAAAAACCCCTGATTTCCAGAAAAATTGAGGGTGCACTTCCATACGTATCTCTCAATGCCCATTTAACTTGAACATTGATCTAAACACAGTGCTTTCTGTAAGTCTGGAATGATTATTTGTGATATAAACTTAATGCTTGGATAGTCTATTATTATTAAGAAAAACATGTCTGGTTGTAAAGTCTAAATTTAGAAAACGTTTCAACAGTCTTTTAGTTGTGTGGGTGAGTGCACTCTAAGATTTCTTATCGACAAAGATTATCATTTATTGTCGCAATTTATGTTTTTCTATTATTAAAGATCCGAGTAAACGCATATGACACTATTAAAAACATTATTTGGGACAATAATTCTGATTTAAGAAAAATAAAGTGATGGAGATCGCAGGTTTTGGTCTGACTATAAACATGATAATAGCACATACACAGCCAATCCAGAATTCCACAAATTTCACTTATTGTACAGCTTCAGAATGCTGTAAATTTGACATCGTAAATAACCTGATTAATTACAGCGCTATAATTATTACCCAACTTGGTGTGTGTGTGTTTAATAGTAGATGATTGTCTAAGTATGGGTGAGTGAGAGGTGTCCTACTGTGCAAGTGGTGTGTATCTGGTGTGTAGGGTAGAGCTCTGCCATATAAATCATCACTAAAATAGTCACTGTCGATGAGTGCTATTAATTCCTTATAGCACTCGGCAGCTACGCTAAAGGGCATATTTTAACCTATATGCATCGCATCTTCTCTTGGGAAATATCGTATCAAAGTGGGATTTTCCTTATCAATCATGATTATAGAACTATGATAGGTTGTTTTTTTACAATATGAGCGAAAGAGAAAGTATATTTATAATCGTTGGATGAATCTCATACTCCAGGAAGAAATATTTGTGCGTGTTCTTAGTATCATATATCACTATCATGTTATTCTATGGCCCCGATTCCTTGCTATCATAAACCTGTTCACATCTTTTAAAGACAAACATATGCCTTGTCAATACGATTCTTGTATTATTATATGTAACCCAAGTAATAGAAAGAAGCCTGGACTATGGTTGTGCCCGGTCAAACTAACAATCTGATCTTGTGCAGCATATAGAGGCAGATGTTTCTGGTGAGTATTCTGTGATGGCCATCTTCGTGCTTGTATAGAACACTTATCCCCGAGGGATAGACGTGTCACGACAAAGTTTTTTTTCCGACGTGGCATTGCAACTTGAAGAAAACAATACGGTTCTTTATAAAGCGCGAGGTATTTAAAAAGTCTTTACAAGAAAATCAGACAATGATTTCATGTATATAACAACATGACAAATTGGTCGTCCTTTTATTAATGTGTTAAAATCCCTTTAGGGAACGTGTATCCTCCAAATGTGTATTTGTATGATAGCAAGGACGGTTCATACACACAAGTTTAACTTTGAAAAAAGTAGACTTTCCCTGTACTTTGAATGGAATGCCATGCCGTCATCATGTTATTTGCATCTCAGGTTATTTGCTCTCATAAGCTTCTTCACACTTTAATGTAGGCCCTATAGATGCTACTGGCGGGGACTCACCACGACTACATTGATCTGAAATCGTTATAGAGAACAATAATCATCATGGCCATGTATATAGGCATGATGAATTAACATGTATACTACAAGAAGAACGATACAATTAAGATCCCCGGGTTAAGATCATGAAGAACAACATGACACACGAGGGGTGTTTATTTCTGATAAATGTGTTAAGATCCCTTTTGGAAACGTCTATATAGCCTTACATTAACTATTTATATTGGTGGTAGCAAGGACGTTACATTATAGCAAGTTTAATAATTCTTTTGAAATCCCTAATCATGTGAAATATTACAGTTTGTAATGTGAACACTTTAGGGCCATGTTCCATTTAATTACTTCCAAGGTTGACTTGTTATGGGATGTTATTATGTTGTCTCAGGTTAGGATGCACTTAGGATATCTATCAGGGTTATACAGGCCCGTAAGCAGGATTTTTTTAGGGGGGGGGGGGGCGTATTTTTCGGAAAAGGTACATTGGTACCAAAAAAATCGTAAAAGGTTGCCCCCAATCTTTTTTAGACATCTCAGACAATTTTGAGAGCGGGGGGGGGGGGGGGGGGGGGGGGGGGGGGGGGGGTGTTAGGACATGTTTTAGTCCAAAACTGCCCGAAAAAACGCTTTACACAATGGGAAATGGGCCGTTTTTCGGAAAATTGGGAGATTAGGGTGGGGGGGGGGGGGGCGTTTTTCACACAAAAAAGGTATATTAATAACAAAAAAAGGTACATTGGTACCAAAAAGAGGTACATTGGTACCAAAAAAAAGGTACATTGGTACCAAAAAAAGGTACATTGGTACAAAAAAAAAGGTACATTGGTACAAAAAAAGGACTTTTTCAGATTTGGGGGGGGGGGGGGGCGCCTAGTTACGGGCCTGGGGTTATAAGACAACTGTCTTCCGTTTGTCGATCTTTAGGGTTGTTCTTCGTTACAGATTTCGTTGCATAGTTTATATTTACATTTCTCATCCTAAACCCACTCGAAATATCGTCCATTTTATACGTGTGCAAAGAGATACGAGTCGTTATCAGTTTGCGCATTGGATGAACACATTGCGAACTGAAAGCAAAATTTTAAAAATACGAACCTTTTGCAAAAGGACAGATGGGGGTAAACGTCCTTTTCCCCAACTTGGATTGCCAAGGACGTTATGTGCCGATGCATCATAGGTACCAATTATAGTAATTCTGAAAATCGAAGTCATTTGGGATTCAAGGCATATTGCATCGTTGCCTATAGTGATAAATGTGCCTATATTTCCCATCCGTGTTATCGACCAGTCTTCTTTAAGGCGTAAAGAGTGTTATTGATATTATGTAACGGTACTTCAGAGTCGGATTTCTCAATCATCAAAACACCCACAAAAACTTAAAGTTGTATGTTTGATGCCATACTCCCACCAAAGCTACCTACACTTAATTGGTTCCTAGCATTGGGAACAGTTTAGTAGGACAAGCATCAATTCGAAACTCGAAATTCGAAACTCGAAACTCGAAACTCGAAATTCGAAACTCGAAACTCGAAGATTAGCAACACACACAAACAAACATCAACATAATTTAAAATTTCGAGGTCTACTTATTGATCAACATCAACATCAATTCAACCCTTTTCTGATTAAACAGCCCACCCCTCATCTATACCCCCCTCAAATAGCAGAGAGCCTTAGGTATCATAAAAAGATATCAAGTGTATAGGCCTATATATACCAACGGGCTTAACTTTCGTATATCTTCTATTGAAACCTATATTTTCGCCTTAACTATCAGTTCTTGATACATGCGTGCAGCGATCCGTTAAAAACATGAGATGAAAATCGATATGAACATTAATATAATCTGGCTGGCATATACAGCAGGAATGTTGAACTTATAAATCATCCGTTTAGCAAAGGTTTTAATAGGATTTGTGCATGGTACGTACACATGGTTAATGTCTTCGCATTAATAAGTTGAGTTACCGGTACATGAAATTGACGAATGGGATGTTTTACTGTAGACGCCATCTCAAATGGAAATCATCCCTTCTACATTTAATTGGATTGGATATATCAGCGCCAAAGCTCTTTTTATCCTGTCCTTTTCATGAAACATCACGTCATGTTTGTTAGCATTACATCTGATCTGATAGCATTTGAAAATCACAACGGGTTGTTGTATGGACAAAAAAATGATAATTTGAGTTATATAGCCTAAAATAGAAGGATTTGAACTAAAAGATAACATATGCCTAATAATATTTGATCTGCCTAAAGTTAAGTTAATATTATATTATAAGGTACCGTTAATCCGCACAGAGTTTAGGAGAATTATTTTCTAAAAATAACAGTTGCCACGTGACACATTTGATGTCGACAAAGTTATTATCTTACGACAGCACTTCATACATGAAAAGGTAGATATGTACCAAGTATAATCTTCTGCAGATACACTTAAGTTAAAAGTAGGCAAATGATTTTATTGATATGTAACTATCTTCTGAAGATAGCATTCGCAATAATGATAATCAATGATCTGCCCATAGTTACCACAAGATCGCAATTGGTACATAAAGAAGTTGATCTACGCTATATACGGTATATGAAGAGTTTGTTTCCAAAAGGAGCCAACTCACTTAAAGCGAAATAGGAGAAAAGCAACGTTTTTTAAAATGAGGATGTTGCACTTCTTTGATTATGCAAATTTTCTACTAAGATATATAGCACTTGATACATGAAATGGTTTGTATACACAATATTAGCTATCTACTGAAGAAAAAATTTGCTACATGAAAAAATTGATAAACACTATAAGCCATCTTTTTTTTTGAATTGTAAAAAGATTTTCAAAAACCATAAAAGGATATTAATTGCCAGATGAAATACGCAGTTCCTCTACACAGTAAGTTAAGAATAACAGTTGGTATACAAAAGAGTTGATAAGCACTAAGCTACCTACATGATGAAATTTGCCACGATGCAAATATATAGTTGATAATAGCTAAAAGCCGTCTTTCTAAGATGGCATTTGTCACATCTGATTAATTGTACATTAGTGGCAAAGTCGTGTTTACTGCCCCTATGCATTTCAAAGCAAATAACCCGCGTGTGTACCCGTTACGGCCGGGGCATAGAACACGATATTGCCTTAATAGTTAAGTATGCACTAAGCGGGCTATCTTCTGAAGACGGAACAATGCATATTGTTGGTAGACACTGAAAATTCAGCGGAGACTTTAAATCGTCCATCTATACGAGCTCTAAATAAGATTTCCTATGAAGATAAGATTTGTGCATGAAATTAAATTCAATAAAAAATATAAATCCATTTTGTTTTTCGCCTTCGGCATACGGATGTTTTTGGTTTTTGAAAGATGCGTCAACAATTCACTCGCTCAGGCATGAATTTATATCATGAAGGGCTATGAACTTCAATAATATATTTGCATGTTTATCGACTTAAATCTATTTTGAAATTTAAAATATGCACTGTTATTACACTCTTATGCCGACGGCGATCACGCGGTCCTAGTGGCACCACCAACGCACTTATTTGCAATAAACCGACGCCGAAAACTCGTGTCTAACTATGAATGAAAGTGAATTATGCGCCCGATTATAACACGACTGATATTTATCTATCGATTATAAGACATTTAATATTTTAACACTCATTTTTTCTTACCAGTATACAAAAAGCATTAATATGGTCAGGGATTCTGTACCGGAGGAGGAAAGATGAGTGGGGCATGGGTTTCAAGAAAACACCGGTTTGCTAGCCGTGGGCTTGGCACAGATAGAGTTGAGCATTAGCATCATTTGTTGTTCCGTTTCCAGAAATTTAATCTGAAAGAATCTTTAAGGTTTAAAAATTCGACGCACTATGCAGTGTTTGTATACAGAATTTGGCAATGTGTGACCATGGTTAAAGTTATTATTCAGATATTCGTTACTGCAGATCGTAAGGTATCTATCTTGTAATATATTACATACGGATTCAAGTTGGGTATTATTCGGCGTCGTTACTTGCATAAAATTCATGGAATGATTAGTTTGGGCATTATTAAAGGTATCACTTATGAAAATTAGGAACTGTGCCTTCGATACGAGGTGTACCTGCCAGAGATGGCTTATTTAACACTTTCCACGTGGCTATTAGTTTTGCCATTATAGAAAATAGATTTTTCAGAAACCTTTCAAAGTCTATCTCAAGAATCACTGAACCATTATTAAGCATGTTTGTATTTCTCATGATGATTACAAATATGGCGATGAAATTCAATAATTTTGACATTTGTTGACATTTGGAACTGTCGTCTGCAGACGTCTGCCGCGTGGAAAATGTTAATAAAGCCAAAGCACACGATTGATATACCTGATTATGTATAAAGCACCTGTGCAGGTGTGATCTCCTTAATGCCATTTACCCTAGTTGGTACACATGTATGCTCGAGACAGAGAATAGGCGGGAATTTGATATCTGAGGCCTTTTGTTCAAAATGACGTTTCAACCTAAGTGCGTCCACTATTATAGATACTGTAAAACCAGTTGTTTCTATTCTATCACACGAATAATATAAGCCTGGGATTGTAAAGAAGCAACAACAAAACAGACAAAATGCACGCATAATTGAAGTTGGACCCAAAAGACTTGCACTTCAAATACGCTCCAATACAATGGATACGGTATTTCATAATTAATCAATATTATAAAAAACCCAACTAGTATTTTGAGGACTCAGAAACAAAAGGCCTTATCTCCATTTGGACCATTTTGAGAAAAAGGCTTTTGAAGATTTTTAAACACATTGGGGAGATGAGGCCTTTTGTTTATGAGCCCTCGATTTGGCTGTTTCTGATTGACGAACTTGTCAATCAGCATGATCAGGGATATTTTTTCTCCCACCAACAAATCTCAGCATGCTCAATGTGAAATAAAGTTATGGCCTGAGTGATGAGTGAATCTATAGCCCGATACGAAGAGCACTGATCATTGACAAGTTCGTCAATCAGGGAAATAAAACAGCAAAATATTAGTCCTTGTTAGTGGGTTATTCACTTGGATATCTATACACCCCCATGGAAGAAATAAGCGTAATCTTCCCCACAGGGAGTGTGAATTCCAAATACGATTGCCTGCAATTTTGAAATCTATACACTCCCTGGATTTGAATTCCATGTTCCCCCTATGGATGACATACCTTAATCTTCCCCACAGTGAGCAGGTGAGTGTGCATTTCAAATGGGGTTATCTGGAGGGGTGATTCCATTTGAAATATACACTCCCTTTGTGGAAGATGAAGGTATGTCTTCCATAGAGGGTGTATGGATTAAAAACTGATAGCCCATATTGTCGCGCGGGAAAATGAAATGAAGTAAACCCGGCGAAACAATGCTCTTTTAACTAAATCGCTAAATGCTGTGTCATCGCGCCAAATACAAGATGGAGATATGCTGATAAGGTGATGATAAGGTGATCTAAAGTTGAAAGCCTCTCAGCAATATTGCAGTAAGGTCGCGTAAGAATATGCCCAACCTTGGGTTTCTTTAGTGAAAGCTTGCCTTGGTGGACAAAAGGTAACTTGTCATTGGCACGCCTTTTTAATTTGTTGCGACGTGGTCTATCGTCAATCCGGCCATGCCTGACCTTCTTATTATTTGCGGACACTTTAAATTGATCCCTCGCTTTGTAAAGCGCAAATTGTTTCACACCTTGAGATTGCGTTATTTTTTGTTAATTTTCTTAATGCTATCAAATGGGATTTAGACGGTATGATACCGTATCTAATCAGGCAAAAAATCCCGACGCACATACAATATTATTTGGTCGCAAAATGACCTTTTATGATATCAGTTGCACGGACGCGTATTGACAAAAGCATGTATTTTCTCATTGACCTTCATAGTGATAGCTTAACATATTATAATGTGTCCAAAAAGACGACAGAATGAGTCAAAAGAAAGCCACCACCCCCAGTTAAGGAATTGCAGATGATAACATTTTATGCATGTCTGATAATCAATAATCAATCAATATAAATATCTGACAGGTTTCATTCGATTAACGTTGTCCTTGGAAGCTTTGACAGTTAAAGCATGGTTAAAGAGAACTACTAAGTTATTGACCCATGATATCATCTGGCAACCTGATCTTCTTACGCTATTCCATTTGAAAACCATACACTGAAAGACATACCCTTAATCTTCCACGGGGTCGGGGTGAGTGTGAATTTCAAATGGCGTTACCTTAAAGGGGCACTAAGAGATCCTTCACGGTGGGAGCCCTCAATTTTTTCAGAAGTTGGGTTTTTCACATGCTTAATATACGTACAAACTACCACCTAAAATTATAGAGCTTAATTTGCAGTAGGCCTATTTCATGTGAAATTCATGGATTTGATAGCGTTTTGAGTTTCGATGAGATCACATCGAACAGTGACTTCCCAAATTCATCTAAAAGACCACCCATGGCTTGTAGCGTGATACATAGTCATGACCTCCCTGATTCAATTGGTGGTGATTTTAAACCAAAATACAAAAAAAAAAATGAAAAGCACTAATATACCTTCGGAAATGCTGAGAAAATGTCTTTATTTTTCATTTTAACTAAAATCTTTTGAAGACATCTTACATGAGAGGGTTTTTATGTATATGATCTATCTAAACAAGTACAAATTTTGAAATTCATTTTTGAGAAATCTCTCTGTGCCCCTTTAATTTGTTGACTCCATTTGAAATCTACACTCCTGGAAGATTAAGTTCATACTATGGGGGTGTTTGGATATCAATGGGAATAGCCCATTAAAATTGATGTGCACGAAACCATGAACATGTGTAATGATGTGTTATTCTGTCATTAGAGGGGATAGCGTTAAAATAAATAAGGCCATTGTTTTATCCACTAGACATCCATTTGATAGCCACTGATATACCCATGTGACTAATGACGTGATGTCCATGAGACTGTCACGTGACTGTCCACGAGACTGCCACTTGGTGTCCACGAGACTGTCACGTGATGTCCACGAGACTGTCACGTGATGTCCACGAGACTGTCACTTGATGTCCACGAGACTATCACGTGATCTATGAAACTGCCACGTGATATTAACCAAACCAACACACAAACAAGCCCAGCATCGCAAAGGCTTCCGCTGTGCTAGGTTTAACCCATAGACCTTGAATAGCGGGATAAGTCATGTCTATATTGAAATCCCATTGAAATGTAGTGTAGAGCCGATACTAATGTGCGTCTCGCATTACTGGCATGCTTGAAAATCCCGGTAATAAATGTGGGTAGGCCTATTGCTAGTATATTGCAGCAACAGCATATTATTGTCTCATATTACCTGATGGGTTAAAGGTTTAAGCCAAGGTAAAAATTCAAATATTTCTGTATTAAATTAATACACACATTCATCGATGCGATTGATATAACACTCTTTATGAAGTTTTTTAGACATCTACTTAACCCAGCTTTAAATACACATCATAACTCGAACTCGAACCCATATTCGACGGACAACAAGCACATCGTTTCAAATCATATGTACTTAACCAATGGGAACGCGAGTGACTTTTGAGAGGGCGGTATTAATCCGAGACTCGAGCATAGTTTCAATGTAAAGTACTCACTTCGCCATCCATTCCTTCACCATCCATGCCTTCATCATGTTCATATCTATGGTCTGTCCTTGTGCATATGGAGTAAATGGATATTCATTCATCCACCCACAAGGGCTCATGTTTAGTTCTCGGCCATCTTCTTGTAAGATTGTCACAATAAAACATATGTAACATTGATATCTTAAATTGTAAACATAAAATTGAATTTTCCAAAATGCCTCAGATAGTTTGCAATATTTAATACAAAGAATGAAACAGTCTATAGCCGGTGGGTATATGGCAAATAGTGAACCATATCAGTTCGTTGCTTGTCAAACAGGCTTATGTGTCGATGAACCAACAGGATACATATAAAAAGCGCTTGAAAACCTTCTTCACAACACCGGAATTCACGGGAATTGAAAGAGCTTGAGGCGTAGGCTACACATTTTGTATTCTTGTTCAAGGATTTTAAATATTCATTTATCTATTACAACAGTTTTGGCTCGATACGACAAGAATCACATTATTTTTTTCCAATGCACGTTTTGATCAAGTGCTGGAAGTTAGATAATGTTTTCTGGTTTATGATTAGCCTAGATGTCGTACTGTAAATTTGATATAACTAAAATGAAATTGTACATGCCTTAGCTGTGTTCAATGTTATGCGGTCTGGCTGAAGGTATTCCGAACCTACTCAGCAGATGCTATAAAGAGAATATTTCCAACTTGAAATAACGCAAAAGAAGATTTTTCCTCGGAGACCATTTGGTCTGAAAGCTCTGAAGACAATGCTATTTTTTCGTTTTCTTATTCGACAGAAAGATTTGATCCATACTATACAACCAGAGTCAACCAATCTTCTAAGAAATCGAGGAAATACGTGAAGATATTGTCAACTTATGATTATTACACACGCGCGTGCTCTGAAAAACTCTAGATCAGGCCTGCTCTTAACAAGTAGCTGCCATTCAAAGGTTGTGCTTTCATATTTTGTTGGCGATATAAATGTTCTCCAGATCGATTCCCACTATTCTTGATCATGTTCCGACACATCAGTAGAGATTCAGGTTAATACAGTTTTCATAAAGATGCGGCGTCGTTGTTCTACGCAAAAATAATACTATCGAACGCATTTATGTCAGACAATATAACACGGGTACGGTCTAAAAACAATACCTTTATTCTCATTCTTAAACAATCATCCTTTAGACATTTATCAAAGAAATAAGTACATTTTATTGTCCACATTTGACAACTTTTACCCCTGCTAGGATCGAATAACCCACAAACATTCCATCCAATCACACGCGATGAGTAAACCATGCGTAAGCGTCGCAGCGCCGACATAAACGCAGGAAAAGCGCTAAAGACGCACTGCAGAAGCGCGCGTTATGGAGCAAACCACGCATTGTGAAGGTTGGACGCACTGTTAAAACATAAGCCTCACCTCCCCGTGTTAGGTTGTCTCATCTAAATGTCGCCGATTTCTCTGAGAACCAATGAGATTGCTTACACTTTCTTAGCTGTTTAAGAATGGTTGATATAACACTACTCACCGTAGTCATATGGTATACCTTGATTGGCTGTCGCAGATTTACATCTTTAAGTATGGTTCGTATAGATGAGGTGACTGCAATGTTTATCAACAAACGCAACGGTCGAAGGGACTGGACTGTCGATACATGCTTGAGGGAACAGCGTATGACCACAACACTGTCCGCTGTGCCTTTATTGCCCTTTATAATGCTTTGGCGCGAGTTTTAAAATCACGGGTCCTAAACAAAACAGGATGCGCGCGCAAACCGCCGGGCTAATAACAATGGGCCCACGTCACATGAGGTTGAGCTCGCGTAAAGTACGCCTGCTCAACCTCACCCCAAAACGGTGCCGTGGTTATCCGTTGTGCGCACTACGACATCTCGACCTCAAGGCCCTGATTGGTTGGTGCTCAAACGTGAGAACTGAAAAACTCATGAGCTTTTCCACGCACCATCACGCCCCACTGCGTCGGTGGTTATGGCGCAGCGGGAGCACTGCGTTGGTGGATACGGCGCAGCGTGACGATCGTTAAAAAGGCTTCAGTTTAAATTTGACCAATCAGGTGCTTTGGTGTTGTTGGTTGGCAGTATTTTGTGAGTTCAACCATGCGTGCGCAGCCTGATCGAAGTGCGCCCACGTATGTCGAACTGTGGCCAGGAGATTATGTGCCGTAGGTCCATGGCAACTGCCGATCTAGTCTTTGTCAAAGACGCCTCTTGAGCCGAGCGCAGCGAGGCGCGAGCGCCGGAGGCGCGAGAGTCGAGCGAAGCGAGCATTCCACAATTTTGATAGAGGGCGCTCACACCTATACAGAATACAGGGCCTTGATGAAAGGCTACTGCCGATCAAATGCCCGGTCTGACGTCACTGTCCCCCATCTAGAAAAAGCCCAACTGTTTTGATTAGTACTCCAAATGTGAAATGCGGTATATCAATCAAATGAGTTGCCTTTCTGCCGATTCTTGAAATAAAATGTCCGATTTCACTTTCAACCATCGCAATTGTTTTCTGTGATTAATTTAAATGTTCATAATAGAGATGTTTTTATTGTGAGTTTTTACACGCATATCATACAATGTTATACATTACTGCGAGCATCTGAGGTGAAAATGGTGTACACCCTATAGACCTCAATCTCATACTTTCTCATCATTATATACAAAGCGTGGTCGTTTTGAAAATTTCAAAGCTCAATAAATGACAGACGGAGGCAATGCACTCTTAACCAGTCATGCGCCATGCTCATTCACATCGTTGACGTAACATTAATGTTTAAATATTACGTTGACTGTAGTATCAATTACTAAATACTGTATATGCTATCAATGATAGACAAAACGCACCCGAGGGAGGTATCCCCATTCAATTTGATACTCGATTCGGTAAAGATACTTTTTGCATCGCTCATAATACATTGCACAAAACAGAGAGATTCGTTGAAGTAACATTAATGATTAAATATTGCGTTAACGTTTGTATGCAATTACTAAATATGTGATATCAATGTTCGACCAAAGGTACCCGAGGGAGTAACTCCAATCTTCGTTTGTATGTACGACGAGGAGGTGTTGCAACAAAAAATAAGATATTCGATTCGGTATTCGGTAAATATACTTTTTACACTCGTTCATAAGACAATGCCCAAAACAGAGACATTCGTTGAAGCAAAAGTAACATTAATGTTTAACAATTGTATCAGTTACTAAATATTTTATACGCTATCAATGTTCGACAAAACGCACCCAAGAGAGGACCTCCAATCTTCGTTCGTATATGTACGAGGAGGCGTCGCAAAGAATTTGATACTAGTATCCGATTCGGTAAAGATACTTTTTACATCGCTCATAAAGACATTGCTCCAAAACAGAGAGATTTGCGAGTGATAAGCGTTATTGTTTTAAACACATAAGCTGTTATACTCATAAACATTCCCACTGAGAAATTCAATACGCATACACATTTTGACATAACGCTTACCAATTATTGATTTTTGATCGTAAAACCTTTTTATTTTTGATCAAAGAATGGATTTTGTTTTAAAGGAAGGGTCCCGCAAGCACAACATTTAGCATAATTTGTTAGAAAATTAATTATCGAGCTGAAGTTACGTAATTATATAGAACAAAACACCATACTAGTCACAAAAATGAATAAAAACTGCCATCACTCAACATGCACTTTTTAAAATTCGCGGCAATCGAAAGTCCCGGTGTCGATGACGTCATGGGTATCGGTGCTCAAATTTGCGCATGTGCATTGTATAACTATGACATCATCGACACTGGGACTTTCGATCGCCGCGAATTTTAAAAAGTGCACGTTGAGAGATTGCGGTTTTTATTTGTTTTTGTCATAAGTGTGGTGTTTTGTTCTATATAATTACAAAAGTTGGGCTCGATAGTTATATTTCTAACATATAATGCACACTTTTATGCTTGCGGGACAAGCGGGGGAAAAACCAAGCATTTTTATTTTTTTTGGAGAGCGGGCCTTGCTGTATACTTCATAAAGATGACGGTTTTTAATCAAGTAAGAGCTGTCAAAAATAACGAGTAAAGCCGTTGAGACTACCCTATAGACACAACGTGTATAGCCCAGTAGGTCGCAGTCGCTGTGTACTGTCAACGAGCAGAAGCAGAAGCAACGTAATGTGTTTATGTGTCAACATTTGAGACCCCTGAAGCACTGATCTCTTGGATGATTTGATAAATAATTATAACACTTGCCCGCTGTCGTTGAATTCCCTTATTTTTAATTTGATCAGTACCATACGGAATTGGCTGGTCGCTATTACATTATACGGTTTCAACCGCACAGTCGGGTCCCGCGTCATATTAATGAAAAGTGCCGTCATCACGACCGAGGGAGTAGGAGGGGGAAGGGGGGGGGGGGGGGGGGGGGAGAAGCGGAGTGAGAAGAGGAACACGTACATACCGTCGAAATTTATTCTTAGTCTGGATAAACATGATAAATGATTGCGCTTTTTGATTATAAAACGAACGCACCTCCTCGAATTTTCAGATCGTATTAGTTTCATTTTGATAGGGTTTTAAAGATTCTAAATTGTTCAAAATCGACAACGGTATATAAAAAAAATGGTTTCGAATGGGACAATTCATCTACTTTAACACACATTTAATTCATGCATACCGATATCTGAATTAAATAGCCCGCCTCCTGCACATTGCGTAAAAACACTTTACGATCGATATCCCATATAACGTTGCATGCATTGCGCCGTACAATCGTGCATTGAAAATGTATGCGTCTTTGTTAAACTATGAACAGTTGTAACAAATGGGACACAAATATGTAACGAGCAGAGTGAATCTCTAAAATGAGTGCTATAATCGGTTTAGTCAGCAAATGTGTCACCTCTTGCTTATTTGCGGAGGTGCAAGGTTGACTTGATGAGGATGTACTGGTTGTAAATTGCTATTTGCCATGTTAATACCCAGTTAATCCTCTTAAAAAGTGATCATTGGTTTATACAGTCCTCAAAATTAAGTAACTGACCAGGTAATAAATATGCGCTCATCTTCAACACCATTGTTACATATTGTTATATCCTATGTAAAAGTATTACATTTAGTATAAAGTTGTAAGGAATTTATTGCATGTGAAGATTTATTGAAAATTAACTCAGTTATATGCCCAAAACCAAAATAAAGTCTGTTAGTTTCATTTTAACATTTTGTTCGTCTACACGTCTACAGCCTTGGACAGATTATTGATTAACTGGTAGCGACAACTCACGGGTCGATAGTAAGATCATGGACTTTAATATGGTAATGAGGATTTGGGATGCTTCAGTTGCAGCCCATACACCGCCCTGTCACGCTGTCCTGCGTGTCAAAACCCAAGTGTGAAAATGTTGCGTTTTTAATTATTAACCGATCTTCGTGAACAACATCTCAAATTAAAGAGGAGTATTATCTTTACAACTGCACAATTTAATATTTTGATGTTGAAGCTATTATTATAGTGTTGGAGTTAAAAGTATCTGGTCAGTTACTTTTACTTAGTTATCTTTGATATTGACATTCCCTAAATTATCATCAAATTATCTGAGGATTCAGACCACGACGCAGATTAATTGGACTCGAGTAATATCAAAGACAACTAAGTATTTGGCAAGTGAAAAATATGTTTATTAAATTTAAAGTGCGCGTGTAACCATGATACGTCCATGGTTTAACATACAGTTTTTCCTTTCTGGCCTGTTTCTGGATCAAAGTTAACATAATATTGATTTATTCGGGAATGAGTTTCCTCTCCCAAAGTATGGACAGGTCCAAAACTTTTAATGAGGTGACACATTTGCAGAAACCGATTAGAACCGTGGTGACGTGCAATCCCGGGTTGCGTTATTAATCAGATATAGATTTTGAAAACACCTGGACCTCAAAATATTAATAAGGCAATGGCCGGAGCAAACATAGATATAGGCTAGATTAAAAATATTTAGAACTCAAAATGTTAACGGAAATGGCATGAGTGAGCACCTAAAGAATTTCCAGCAGCGTGAAATCAAGGGATTATTGAAAATGGCCTTACAGAGCACATACAATTCAGACTATTATAAGGCTATGACCTTAAAGTGAGTACAAAGTAGTAGTATGGTTGTTCGTTCTTCATAAAGGTTTATCCAGGAAATAGCCTACTCCATCCAGGGTATTGAAAAAGGAGTGTGCCTGCCATATTTCGGCCATGTCTGCAAACCTAGCCAGATCAACAATTTAATGATACACATTGACATAATATAACTACATTGAACAATCAGTGTCTCAAAATGGGCTACATAAATAAAGTTCAATATTTAACGTTTAAATGTTTAGCTTCCTAACATTTTCATACGATCATGTTAATAGAGGCAGATCTCAACATTGCTAAACATGTAAATTCCTAAACTCTAATATGTAGACGATTTCTAAAGGCTGTTTTTGCAGTGTGAGAAGTCATGAAAGGTTCTTCAAAATAATCACAGTGACTTCAGGGACCGCAACTAATTATACCCGAGCTACTTGAAAACAGTCTAGAGGGTACTATTATAGTTTGATCAGTCTCTCTGCGCGCAAAAGTAATCCAAGCGTACGCGGGTAATTATGGCCACACGCACGCGATTTTGGCCGCACGCAATATGATGCATAGTGCGATTGTCTGCGTCCTTCTGTATTCATTCGCTGCTGTAAGAAGGCTTCGCCAATTTGGAACTGATCAAACTATAATTGTTTCTAGTCACGTTGACTCCTTTAATTTTCTGCTAAGGGAGTGTTCATAAATACTTTGGTGGGGGGGGGGGGGGGGGGGGGGGGTTGGAAAATATGAGGGGGGGGGGGGGCCAACCAAAAAAAAGGTTCTTAAAAGGGGGGGGGGGGAAGTGCTTGTATAGGGGGGGGGTCCAAAAAAAAAGGTTGGTATTTTTGACAAAGCAGCATTTTGAACAGACGGGGAGGGGGGGGGGGGGGGGGGGTAAAAAAAAAAGAAGTTTTTTGAAAGGGGGGGTCAAGAAAAAACCCCACCCTATTTGGGGGGGTCCAAAAAAAAAAGATGTCCATGGCTCAATTGTTTCCAACCCCCCCCCCCCCCCCACCAAAGTATTTATGAACACTCCCTAAACCATCAAATCAAAGCCACTGGTGAATATCTTAAGATAAAACGTGGCATTGTTCTAAAACAAGTTCCAAGAGGCAAGTTATAAGAACATTTATAATTATGCTCATTTTCATGACCGCACAACAATTGCATAAAGTATAATTATATTTCATTTAATGATTATGCACTCGACATTTTTCAGTTAGTGCATTCGAATTAATTCCCACCATGCGCTCAGATACCTATGCTGATAAGATGTAGAATACACCGAGTATATTGAATTACCTAACATCGACACTTAAGTGCATATGAGGAGCATCGTTTAACGTTGTCTAGAATCTTCACAGCCTGACAGCTAGGCCTCGGTAGCATGGCCGGCCGTTCATCAAGCAATTACCCTAGTTTACTTGTAGTCCGCTTCCTAATCGCGATTGCCTCTTTAGTCCAGTGTTTGTATCTACAGGGTGAGTCAAAAAGAAGTTTACCCAGATTGGTGATGTTTTAAAAAACAAACAAATGACACTCGAGAGTTCAGTAAAGCATATATTTAACAAGCATTCTCTCCTGTTTATTAGGAAAAAAGAATGACACAAATTGATCATTGCTAAGAGGAGTTATGCCTATTTTAATAAAGGTACTCATTTTGCAAGCTGTCCACGGAATACTTGACCAAACAAATGTAAAGTAAGCATTTTAGCTGTGTACTTACTTACAATTAATGCCCTGCCCTTCCTTCGACTTGATAACTTCTCTTAGGAATGATCAATTTGCTTCATTGATTTTCTCTAATAAGCAGCAGAGTACGTTTGGTAAATAAATGCTTTACTGAACTTTTAATTGTCATTTATTTGTTTTGAAAAACATCACCAATCTCGGTCAATAGGGAAGTACGCAGCTAAAATGCATACTTTACATTTGTTTGGTCAAGTATACCGTGGACAGCTTGCTAAATGAGTACCTTTATTAAAATAGACATAATCCTCTTAGCAATGATCAATTTGTGTCATTCTTTTCCCCTTATAAGCAGGAGAGAATGCTTGTTAAATATATGCTTTACTGAACTCTCGAGTGTCATTTGTTTGTTTTTTAAACCATCACCAATCCGGGTAAACTTCTTTTTGACTCACCCTGTATTAGCCTCTCTGCCTTCAATCTCTTCTTCCTCCTAGTCGATCACATGTTTTTTGTCCATTTTGTGTACATGGTCTGTGAACTCTAGTAGTGTTGTAGGCCTACTATAAGTGGAACGCTACACGGGTTCGGTCTAAAAACAATACCCTCATTCTCATTTTACACAGTCATACTTTAGAAATTCATCAAATAAAATTAGTACCTTAAGTACCCACATTTGCAAGCGTTTACCCCGGTTAGTATTGAATTACAGAATAAAATATAGTTCTTAGTTGTTTTGCTATCTATAGACGATTGGTCTTATATTAGACTGTTATGTGCCATATTTGGAGTCATGTATGGTGGCCGCATTCTTATTTAGTTTATTGGTTATTTTGATCTTTTATCATAAAATAACGCAGTTTATTTTAGATTTATTTTAAACAAACAACAACAAATGTCACCCTTTATAAAATCGGCGAATCCAGCGAGCTGTTTTCCAACTTCCTGCTTCAAATTAATTGAGTTCTTGAGCACACACGCACCCCGTCATCGCTGCGTTATACCCACAACGCGCTACGGCGGCGACTTTGTGTAGGACACGCGAGCGTCATCATACGCGCTGAAGGCATTATTTATCGAATGAATTAAACCCCACCCCAAACTATAATACACCATTGTCTCATAATGTATGGGCGTGTCGGCTGAAAATCAGCCAAAAACCAATCAAATTGCCTGCTGACATCCCAAATCATACCCATTATATAAGAATAACCCATAAAGGTTCCATCTAATCCAATGCGGTGAGTACGCCAGGCGTCGGCTTATCGCGTCGCAAAAGTACGCAGTAAGACGAAGTACGCGTTAGGGAACAAAACCATAGTTACCACGAACTGCGCGAGGGTGGTCATGTTAATAAATTCAAGCTTCGCACACCCGATTTAAATTGTCTCATATAAATGTGGCCGTCTTCTCTGAGAACTTTAAACACTTTCTTAGCTGTTTAAGAATAAGTTAGCTAACATTGGCACTTAAGTACATTACAAGAAGCGATATCATACAACGTTGTCGCAAATAGTCACAGCTGTGGCTCGGTGGCATGACTGGTCGATCGTTCAATGCATGCCTTCATCTTATGGATGTCATTTACAAGCAAGTTGTTCGCATATAAGTAACTCGATACTAAGTAATTTCCTAAGTTTAATTACCTATAGTACTAAATAGTTGATATTAAATGACATCAGGCAATGACCATGCGGAAATTGTATTGAACATAACGCAGGGATATATCATGCAGGAGGCACTCCATATGAATAAAGCTCGAGCAAAGTATACTTTAGAGTCGTTTCTGCTTTACATATGCCATCAATGATTTAGGCTTATACTTGATTCTTGGCTTCGCAGGTATATTTATGTTTAAAAAGAAAATATTATATTATTCTAAATGTATTGAAAATTATTTTTCATTACATACCGTAGATCAATTACTAAACTAAGTACCTTCGGAAAAAGTCTAGTATATTTGTCAGTAGCCTGTTAATGTATAACCTATATACTTGTAATGAACATAATGATAAAAAAGTGTATACTTGATTTCTAATTGTATATACGCTTGTTTGAAACTTAAAAGATTAGACTATTTCTAAACTTTATGTATGAGGCTTAATTTATTTGCTACGACAAAAGTCAACTGCCTCTCATCAAAATATATTTGACAAATTCCGGCAATTGTGTTTACATTCTCCTCATAGTCTAAGAGGCCTGTTCGGTTTACATGTAGATGAAATGCCAGGTTTATTGAATTACCTAACATTGGCACTTAAGTGCTTATGAGAAGCGTTATATAACTTGGTCTCGAATCTTCACAGCTATCTCGGTGGCATGATCGGTCGTTCATCGGACGGATCCCATATTTGTATTCAGTGTACTATTATGAATCTCATTTTACAGTAGCACGGCATTTTCACACACGATTATTTTACCTCTATGATATAACGCTAGCGACGGCAATGCCCATACTTTTCTGGAATCCTTGTGATCAGACGAACAATTTGAGATATCGTTTGTCCAAATTGGAGCAAATTCAAATGTTGACCCTAAATGCAAAAGGTCAACGACCTTTTCAAGTTTTGCTCAATACCTCGAAAACATCGGAAGTGGGGTTTACTATAAATTTTTAGAATTCTTGTTGTCGGACGAACAATATGCTTTTCAGTTTAATTAAAGCAATTTGATTTTTACCCCTTATATGGCGGCCATTTTGGATATTGGCTCTAAATTTGTTAGCACATACGGGATTTTGTGGGACCTTTAATATCTTGTTCCTCATATCATTGGGGAACTATCTTGAAAAAAATCACTTTAGTGTATATTTTCTGGGTCAAAATACTAACATTCCTGGACTAACTCTCATACTATAGCGGATGATACGGCCTCAATGACTGGAAATTGCACTCTTACAGGGGTTGAACGCAACCCACATGAATACAATTCACAATATAATCATGTTAATAGTGAACTTGCGCTGTCTGTTAAACACATAAGTATACAACGAATAACAATGTGTATACTTGACTGTTGATTTGTATACGTTTACTCACGATTCAGAGGTGAATAGAATTAGTTTACTCTTTCGATGCATACATTTTGATGGCTTTTAACATCAGCTATATATTATTACACATTATACGCTCTCTGGATTCTACTTTCAAATGCAATCGCCCATTTGCTTATATAAAATTCTTTTCAACGCACATTGAATACAGGTAGTCAAACCCACGAAAGCAAGATTAATGCAGAAATGTAGGTCACACTTGAAATGAGTATTGTTTTGATTCATCTCATTGTATCGATTCTCTCACGGCCCTAACGAGTTTGGATGGATCACAAGACATTTTACACGCTGTTTAGAAAATGTTTAAAACATTAAACGACCATGTTTCTTCAGTTCCCCTCTGTGAAATGGTGTAGCATCCATTTTTAAACTTGTTAGGAATTTATCTGTTAGGGCATAAAGTCAACTGTCTCTAATCAAAACGTTGACCAAATTCCAGCACATTTTGGCAATTGCGTTACAATTTTCCTCATATACCGTACATTAGGAAGAGGCCTGTGCGGTTTACATGTAGATGAAAAGCTAGGTCTATTAAATTACCTAACATTGGCACTTAAGTGCTTATGAGAAGCGTTATATAACTTGGTCTCGAATCTCCACAGCAAGAGCTCGTTGGTATGGTCGGTCGTTCATCGGACGGATTCCATATCTTTATTCAGTGTGCTACTATGAATCTTATCTTACAATACCACGCCATTTTCACACAAGATTATTTTACCTGTATGCTAACGCAATGCCCAGCCAGAAATTACTCCCCAACAAGTATACTAAATAGCGGACAATGTATGGCATCAATTACTTGATATTGCACTCTAATAGGTGTCGAACGCAACATAAGGATATAAGAGGAGCTCCTGCATTTCTTATGAATACCATCGTATAAATAGTGAACTTGCGCTGCCTCTTAAACACGTTAAAGTATACAACGAATATTACTGCGTGTTCTTGACTGTTGATTTGTATACGTATACTCACGATTACGAGGTTATTTGAGTTAGTTTACCTTTCGATGCATAGTTTTTGATGGCACCAACTTTGTATTACACATTATAAGGCATACGCTCAATGGAGTCAACTTTCAAATTCAATCTCCCATTTGCACATTCAATTCTTTTCTGCGCGCATTGAATACAGGTTGTTACATCCACGAGAGCAAGGTAAATGCTGAAATGTAGGTCATCTCATTGTAACGATTCTCTTACGGTACGAGTCAAGCCAAGGCCTTATTCACAAAGTTGATATTATGGTCTCAGTGCAGTTTTAATGTGTGGTGAAATGCTACACAGTGATGCTGCATCATTGCATGTTGTACTTGCAATGGTGTAGCATCAATTCTTAACCTTGTTTAGTAATTTATCTGTTAGCAGGGCAAAGTCAACTGCATCTCATCAAAACGTTGACAAAATTACAGCACATTCCGGCAATTGCGTTTAAAGTGTCTTCATAATCGATTAGAGACATGTAGATGAAATGCTAGTTTATTCAAGGAGTTATTATAATAACTCCTTGGTTGATTGAAAATTCGAAATTAGCAAAGTGCTTATGAGAAGCGTTTTATAACGTGGTCTCGAATCCTCACAGCAAGAGCTCGATGGCATGATCGGTCGTTCATCGGACGGATTCCATATCTTTATTCAGTGTGCTACTATGAATCTTTAATATCTTACAATAGCACGCCATTTCCACACACGATTATTTTACCTGTAGCCTATGACATAACGCAATTCCCAGCCAGAATACTCTTCAAGTATACTAAATAGCGGATAATGTATGGCATCAATTACTTGAAATTGCACACTTATATGTGTCGAACGCAACACATGGACATTGGAGGGGCTCCCGCATTTCTTATGAATACCATTCACGTTTAGGTAAACTTGCGCTGCATCATAAACACGGTAAAGTGTACAACGAATTACAATGTGTATACTTGACTGTTGATATGTATATGATACGTATACTCACAATTCAGAGGTTATTTGAGTTAGTTTACCTTTCGATGCATACATTTTAATGGCTTAACGCTCTCTGGATCCAACTTTTTAAAATTCAATCTCCCATTTGCTCGTATAAACTTCTTTTCAGCGCACACTATACGAGTAGATAAACCCACGAAAGCAAGGTTAATGCAGAAATATAGGTCACACTGGAGACGAGTTTGGTGTCGATTCATATCATTGTATCGATTCTCTCACGGCCCTAACGAGTTTTGATGGATCACAAGACACTTTACACGCTGTTTAGGAAATGTTTAAAACATTAAACGTTTATGTTTCTTCAGTTACCCTCTGTGAAACAACATAGTTCTTCGGGCTGAATTTTGACAATTATTTAAACAAACGTACAAAAATGTATGACTTCATTCAATTAATCATCATGCGGGTGATGCTGACTTGAAGAGCATATCACAGGGATCAAGAAATACTACGATTCCTCATGAATTGCATTCACGCAAAGAATGCTCGAGTTTCCACTCAACATAGCTTGAATGATAATATGTAAACTTGATTCTTCAATTGCAAGGTAGTCATGATTATAAAAAAACCCCATTCCAACTGTATGGAAACTTATTTGTCATTATATGACAGAGGTCAAATACTGTACCTTACTTGGCCAATTTTTTAAATAAAGAAAACCCTGAAAATGATCGCGCGTTTCGCGCACATTTTATCTACATGTTTTAACTGTATAAAACAAAATGTTAAGTGTTGGCTCGTCCCCCTGAATGTTTGCTGCCGCCGCCACTGGTTAAGATGTAGATTCAAGGTCTATTGAATTTCCTAATATTGGCACTTTAGTAGTGCATTATACGAAGCGTCATATAACGTTGCCTCGAATTCTCCACAGCTAGAGCTCGGTGGCATGATCAGTCGTTCATCGCGCGGATGCCATGCTTTTATTCACTGTGCTATTAGTATTATGAATCTCATTTTACAGTAACCATGTTATAATTCTTTTACTTAAACGTAATCCACTTTTTTTTATACTTAAACGCAATGCTCAAACAGAATACTCTCTCAGAGTATAGCTGATAATGCATGGCCTCAATTGCTGGAAATTACACACTTATGGTCTTGAACGTAACGCAGGATTTAATTAAAGGGGCTCCCCGTATTTTATCATAAACTTAACATTGCGCAGACTCTTAAAGTATACCAAGAATAACAATCTATGCACTTGAGTAACAAGAATAAAGCAATCGTCAGAAAACTCGTAGTAAACGACTCGGAAGGTCTAAACTTTGAATTTTTACAAAGCTCTCCCGTTTGGGATTGAGCACTTTTATTTAAAGGATAGTCTAAGGGAAGACATCAAAACTCGACCGCCCGTTGACCGCCGGTTACGGTCGGTTCCGCCCGGTTCTTTCAGGTCAAATGTTTTACCGCCGGTTGACTTAATGCTGTAACCAGACCAATTTACACTATAATCTGTTACTTTGCGGTCATAATAGCTCTCTCTATAATCGTTCTATAAAAAACCCCATTCATATACTTTCGGTATTGATTTTAAAAGTTAATTGAGCTATAAACAGATTGAAAAAGCCAACCCCAGCGAAAATCAATAGCTGTATTGTACTGGTTGTCAACTGAGACTTCGAGAACCCATTACTTCAAGACTTTATTGCTCACGCGTGTGACGAGGCAGTATCAACCGGTCGTGTTCACCAGAGTGTAACTATTTGACCTCATTATGTGTGTATATTATAACAGACGACACGTTTTGTGAGAACCGGGCGGAACCGGCCGTAACCGGCGGTCAACGGGTGGTCGAGTTTTGACGTGATCCCTAACCATGAAATATTGTCGATATTCATGAATTTATGTAAACAGTTTTTTAAAATATACATTTAGTAGATACATGATGTTAAAACATCATTTATATACTAAATGTATGATACGCGTTCTTGCTTCACCTTTCAAATTCAAGTTCCCATTGCTCCAAAGCCCCCTCTTTTTAGCGCACATTGAATTACAGGTAGTCATATCCATGAAAGCAAATTAAATGCAGAAATGTAGGTCACCTTGGATAAGAGTTCTGTTTCGATTCATCTCATTGTATCGATTCACTCACGGTACCGGTAACGAGTCTGGAAGGATGCTGTATTATAGGAGATCACAACGCTGTATGAGGAGATGTTTAAAACATTTGGGGCCGTATTCTCGTACGCATTTAAACGCGGTTTTAAGCTAAACACGCGTGTAACTTTGACTTTAATCACACCGCTTTAAGTAAACACAATTCTCGAAAATATGTTTAACCTCAGACTAAAGTGGGTTACTTTAAACAAGGGTATGGGGGTAGTTTAACTCGCGTTTAACAAAACTCGTGTACCGATTGTATGTCTTGAATGATAACCCGGTGGAAGCTGACGTGTAGATCGTGTAGTCTTAAAATACACGTTCATATGAGGAATTCGGTCGATATCTATTGTAACCCATTTGGGCCACAATAAATTGAATACCCGTATACAGTGAACCTACGACCACTCTGGGGACGAGATTGGCAGAGTTTAAAATCGGGTTTTGTTAAACACGTCGTGTAAATGATAAACTCGCGCTTAATTAAGACACGAGTTTAAAACACGATGTTAGCTTAAAACCGTGTCTAGCTAAACTCGTGTCTAAATTAAACACGAGTTTATGTTTTAAACGATATTCGAGGACGTTGTTGGGCGATGCTCGACGTTTGGAGGATGAACGGGCGTTTTGGGATTCTCATATCGGGCGCCCTCTATGTCTAGCCATACCGTGGCCATGCATTTCAATGCGTTCTTCTGTAGACACTGAAGAATTTATCGTCACCTTCAATCTGGTTGCGAAAATTGGATGTCCCAATATAAACCCCATGGCCAAACCATTTTTGACATTCCGTGACGCGGTGTAGGCCTAAATAGGTGTCGTTAACTATATTAAAATTAGAATACTTTGCTTCATTAAATTAAAATTGAGGGGTTCGAAATGATTAAACCATGCATGACGAAATAAACAACATTTGAATAATTATTCTGGCTGAACCTTACAGATACTGTGAATAACAGTCGGGGTAAGTGGAATTAATAAACTGGACTGACGTATTGACTAGAACTATGAGAACGGTTAATCTTTACCGTATATAGGCTTTTGAAGCCTGGCCCGAGCATTTTGCCTGAGCCTAGTCCCTTCAGGGCCCAAGCGTGTGTCCGTACGGACCGACCGTTTAAACAAACAAACACACAAACACGTACGTATATGGAAAGGTGTCGAGCGGCACCTTTGATCTCGTCTTTATGTATAGAACATCACTCGGTCGTGCAGCGTACCTCCGTATTGAAATCTCTCCATACTGATCATTTGTGTATGGACAACATTTCGTCACACAACTGTGTAAATCGTTTTATTAGCTCAACTCACCCCCCCCCCCCCCCCCCCCCCCTGTTTATTGAGTGGTTTAGTCACGATGCATTGGCTTCTCAAGCGGTTCTATTGTGATACACTGTACTGGGCCCTGCATCGATATTATTGTGGTTCACCGGTTCACAGAGCGGCGCTATTGTACCGCGCTGGTTGAAGGTGTGGTGTTGATGGGACGCGCCGGTCTCGGTAGCGGCGTTCTTTGGATATATTGCCTTATAGAGTGATTGCCGGAGCATTGACAAACTGAATCCAAAGTAATGAAGTTATGGTGTTAAGACACGTCGGTTCCTACAGCAATATTTTATTCTATCATTTTTGAGGCGTATGTATCTAAATAACGCATTTCTGTAGACATAAATAATTCAATTACTCCCCCGGCAATGCCCGGTCAGTTTTGATTTCAACTTCATGAATAATACGCACATGTAAATTGTTGTCGATCAAATATCACTATTAATTTTTGATATGCAACAATATACAAACGCACCGTCTTTGATGCATAATTTATTCTATGCACGAGACGGGCAAGGCTGACTTTAAAGTGATTTCTGTGTCGGTACATCACGACAAGGCCGACAATAAATTTGAGTCGCACGATAAATACCTATAAAAGCATTGTTTTTCTTAATGGGATGATCTATTCGGCTGGACTATAGCCTAACCTTTCGATAAATGGAATTTGTTGTCACAATTGATAATTCTTTGATCTGAATTCCTTTAGGTATAAATATTGATATTGGAGCTTCGTATAGGAATGTTATAAGTGTTTCTAGAACGGGTATAAACACAATCATATATAGATATGTCTTCAGTAGAATTACATAGTGACATGGTTGGTGGTTATTACATAGTGACGTATCATAAACTATGGTCGATTTTGTGATATATAACCTATTGATTTTAACTATGGTTTTATAAATTAGTTATACAAAGTTCCAAAGGCAACGATTGATTAGTTAATTGATTTGGTTCACAAATAAAGCTAATAAGATTCTTGCTTTACATAGTGTCGTATAATACAATATACGCCAGTATGTAATACCACCGACGATTTGTTATGAATTATGTATGTACTAGGCTATCCATCATTGAGACATCTACTAGAAGTAGCCTCATCCCCGTATGATTTGCTTTTAAATACCCGCCGTCAGTGTCCCCAGAATCTCTTTAGAAAGTCATTTGAGCTCAACTGCCCGTTTGTACCATCGTGTACAAGTGTGCGCGCAAAGCCCACGTCTTCTCAGATTACATGATACTAGTGGTTGTTGACGTGCTCGACACAATCCCCTTGCCCATCTCTCTTTGCTTACCAATGCATAGTGTTTTACTATTACACAAGTGAAGAACTACTTGGTCTTTTACTTTTCTGAATCTTCATGGATGTTTACTCGCTCCTCGAATATCCCTATGAAATGCGCCAATTACCCTCTTGGTGCTACTCACAAGGATTTACTGACATGGTGCTATATTATACTGTGCCATGGGTTAACGGCATAATATGCTGATGGGCAAAATGTGTATTGTGACGCCGCATGTCAAAGCACAATTGGGCAGGAATTCAAAATTGAGTTATTGATGTATTATAAAAATAAAGGCTTTACACTTTACAACACCACTTGATAACTCAAGTTGTAACATTTTCAATTTGGACTACCTGAAATGTTAAAAAATAGAAAACGAGGTAAATAATAAAGAAAGAAATAAGAATAAACAATTACAAATATTATTTCCCGCTGGACATGACTAGCATTTTGAAATCATGAGAATCTAAAAATTGACAAAAAATAACCCTCAACACATTTTTGGCATTTTTCTTCATTCATAACTCTGCCCAATTCCGCCTGGTTTTGACCCCGGTTTTGACATGCAGTGTGGCAGTAGACGTCTGCGCCCTGGATAACTGTTTTTATTATGTAAGGTATATATGATAATGATGCACTTTTATATTACGACGATGTCAACTCTGATAACCTGTTTGTAAAGATTGTATCATTATAGTATCTCACCATTGGGAAAGTTAAGCTTTACTGTTCGACGTTCAGACCCGAAATCTAATACATTTCGAAGCTTAACCTCCTTTGTTTTGAATCTTGACCTCCTTTTGTTTCGAAGCTTGATCCCCCTTGTTTCTTAAGCTTGACCTAATCTGTTTCGAAGCTTGATCTCTTTTGTTTCAAAGCTTGACATCCTTTGTTTCGAAGCTTGATCTGCTTTGTTTCAAAGCTTGACATCCTTTGTTCCAGGACCTTCCTTGTTTACTCTAAAGGAGACATAGTTAAACCTATCTCTTATACAAGACTGTTGAAGAAGACGAATACACCTTCCGTATAGTTAGGTTAGATATCTGAAACGGCGCAGACACTTCAGGCATTAGCTCACTGTTTTCTCGCTGATCTGAAGACAAAATCACCAGGCATTTGTATATTATTTATTTTTGCTTTTAACATTCAGCAACAGATAACATGTCTTTATTTATAAGGCATTAGTTCTGGTCTCCTTCTGAATCCGAGCATTCGAGCGAGAAGAAAATGCATCAATAAGCATCTGGGTTATGTTCTCTTAAAATGGGTAAGAAATATCAAGCATTACCATACTATATATATCTATATATTTTCTCTGAAACTGAGCTAAACATCAGCCATTGAGTATACGGGTTGACGTTCCATTTTCTGAAACTATGCAAGAAACATCAGGCATTAGTTTACTAACTAAGCTCTACATCTAATGTCAGTGCAATGAAGCAATGAGATGGAAACTTAATGCAAGACGATATATCATAGGGAGGTAATGAATGTATAAAAGTAGACAACAGCCTTTGGACTACTATACGTAGAGGCTCGCTGCACTTTACGTGCGTGCGTTAATAACTAATGCCTTTGGCTCCTCGGATTGATGCGGTTTGGGTAGGAGAACCGCATTTGGCATTTGGAATAATTCATCAATACGGTAACCCAAATACCAAATGCCAAAGAATTGCGTAGAGATTTAGTTTATTGGTGAATGCGTCAGCAGTTATATCACGAGAAAACACGCGGTTTATTTTAATAAGGTTTTTTGTTTTGTTTTTGAAGTGTGGTTGTCGATAATTGACAACAATTTTGGAATTTGTGGCACACACGGAAGTGTTTTGAGGGTACCTAAATCATTAATAACACGTTTTAACGACTACTTGTCTACTTGAAAACGCTGGAGTGAATAATTATGCAAGCACTTTGAGGAAAGCTTTTTATTTCGCTGTTTCATTTACATAAAGCGTCGAAATGTGGTTTTCATAAAAAAAAAACGACTCACCAGCGAAGTATTAGTAATTTATGCTCTCGATATTTCTGAACTCACCCGGCCCGGGTACATCTCCAAATTTAGGTCAGATAGAGTAAATTCTATTCTTACATTACCGGTAAAGGTCTAGATATATAATTGTTCTGTGTCCAAAAGGTTTTGCTTGTGATTGTGAAATGAAGCACGTCCGTGATATAATTGTATTAAAAAAGGAAGTTGTTGAAATAAGTATAAGATTTACGAGAGAGCAATGAGCTTGACTTAATACTAATTTGATATTCTTATATATGGATCGTACGCCCACATCCTTCTCAGACAGGAAATTCTTGCTCAAGTGTTTACTGAGCTTAATATTAATTTAGCATTTGATAAGATGGATCAATTCAAGGACATAATTCTATTTTATTGGTGGCTAATGACGTGAATTACAAACTTGCTGGGTTTTTTCTTTTGAAAACAACCCCCGCATTTATTCGCGTACTTCAAATGTTTTCGATGCAAGAGAATATCCGTTCGGGCTAATTCGACAAACATTTTGTTTATCAAAAGTTACAGTGTGAAGTATATTACTCAGAGAGATGATATATTAACCCTTTTGATACTTAAGTCATAAACAGACGAGACAACATATCTTTGTGTCTCTATACAATGTAACCCTAGACATTTGCAATTGTTACTAGCAACGGAAACACATTCAGACATTGAACAGTTGAAAGAATATGCCCGCGAAAATGGCAAAGGTAACTTATAGTACTCACGCTCGCTTGAGTGTTTAAAGCAAAACACTGCATACAGTTTAGTGGAGGGCGGCATATTTGGTACATGAGTGTGTTATTTGAGGCGCTTGGCAAATGTTACGGGAAGGGCGCAGAGGAGGTCGTGAAATGTGGAATTTAGGGGGGGGGGGGGGGGGGGGGGGGGGGGTGAACACGTCTACCGCCCCCATATTCCCGCTTCATGCGTATACATTCAAAACTTATACAACATCAAGTAGACATTTGAAACAATTAACACACTTTACGTTATTTAACGCAGAAGTGCATTCAAAATTACGATTTCAACATATAAACTTTCAACGTATCGTATTTTCATTTAAGCAAAGTCTATATCCAAACCTTCTTTTATAGAGTACACTTCTTTTGTATGTTACAAAATTGCTAAACGGTTCTGGCACTTGGCAAAGTATCTTTTTGAGGTACCGGCATTCACAAAATGTAAGGCTATATGATGAGAAATATCAAATTGTCACTGCGTACATTGCCTTTTAATAGTACCGTCAATTCTCCCGGGCATTTTGCAGATACTAATCACATTTATCCATTAAAGATGGAAACAAACAATCATGCCAATGGGTTTATTTTGCACGTTAACATGGTAGCAGCGTTAATTGCATTTGGTTTAACCCGAAGCACTGCTGTAACAGGTTGTTTGGGATGATATTGATAGCGAAAGTATAAGTACATTTTCCTTTTATTTTTCACACTCGCTACAGACAAAAAGAGAAGAAAATTAGACAATTTTCCATTTGTCCTCAGATTTCACTGAAGTTAATTGGTAAATAATTACAAACAGTAAGGTAGTCACACAGTATAATCAATACAAAGTCACACTCAGCGAACACGTAGGCCTAAATAAATTATGAGAAACACATACTACGAGAGATCCGGCTTTATGTCGCCCATGTAACCATGTAATGTACCAGTGGCAATGTCCTAGCGGTGCGTTGTACACTGAGTGAAGATACTACACCCGAGACCCTTCGATCTTAGCTGTATTTTTATCATAAGAGACAAACCCGCCTACCTTCAATTTTTTCGATTAAAAAAAATAAAATTCCCAAACATGTTCACGAAATGGTTGACCCCTCCCCCCTCAAACAAACCGACCGACCCTACCTGACGCGAGAGGTCCGTTTGCCCGTAGAACAGGTGTTTTCGTCGCCTAATAGACATATCTGCAGGATAGGATTTCAAGGTTAATATCAGCAGGATCTGATCAAAGAAGCTGTAAACTGCTAACATTGGAAACTCAGGCCCCTTACAAATCCATTATAGAATTTCTTGAATTCGAATATAAAAATCGAAATGCTTCAAAATATACGAAATTCTCATCACGGAATACTGGAAACATTGCTTTACATTGACTATTCCGTATCGCGATGAATTATGTATGCAATTAGTATTAATGTTTTGAGTATTAACGTATAAATTGACAATGTAAACTTTTAAAAAGTGTATTGAACCAGACTGAAGGCAATAGCATTCATATACCGTATACCAAAAAGACTAAAAAATATATATATCATATCAATTACGTTACAGCAGCCCACGCATTGTGGCTATGGGATTATTGTTTTCAGTGCTCTTTATATCTGCCAAATGTAATCTAGAAAAGTACTTCTTTAGGTTCCACGTCATTGTTGGCTACAAGTAGACTAGCGATCTCCAATTTCGTTGAGACTAGCGATCTCCAATTTCGTTGACCCGGAGTCGGTGACGGAGTCTAAGAAAGTCTAAGCAGTTCTCATTGATCTCAGCGAAATCGGCGACATTTACATGAGGCAATATAACACGGCGTACATGTATATTAATTAGCGTGGCCACCCTCGCGCAGTGCGTGGTAACTATAGTTTTGTGCCATATTCGCACTCCTGCAGTACGTCTTACTCTTCTGCAGTAGGGCTTACTGCGCTTTCCCTGCGTGTTTATGCGAACTGCGCTTTTCCTGCTTTCGGAAGTGGCGCATATGGTGTATACATGTATTCACTGTACGGGTTTATTCGATACTAACAGGGGTAAACATTGACAGATATGGGCAATAAATATCTAAAATATGACTGTTTAAGAATGAGAATAAAGCGGCGTCGTTGTTCCACTTAAGATAAGACTACCGTCCACATATATCAGACAATTTAACACGGGTAAGCTATAAAAATATTCTGCAATTGTTGATGTTCGCCCGATAACGCTAAATGGAAAGGACCCAGAGAAGGAATTTGATGCGTAATTTACAATGAGATTTTAAATGGTTTTTTTTAAAAGTTTGCTTGTTCATTACGAAACCATAGTTCATGGTTGTTATATTTCCATTCGGTTTTGAGAGAGACTTGCGTAGCCACTGTTTGTGGATTATGTTTGTATACTTATTAACTATTAATCCGTGAAATATTGATTTGAAAAATAAATAATCAAAAGTCAGAATCCAGAATTCAATATACGGTTAAACCCCCACAATTAATTTTAATTTAAACAACGATTTGCGATATGGTCGGATTGAGTCCCTTTAATGAACATAAGTGTTTTTATTATCATTATACTCACCCATCTTACAAGCGCGTATTTTGACCAACAGCTGCAAAAATGACAAGTCAATATATCTTACTAATAACGATGTTGGAGGTGTTGGTTGGGGGTGGGGGTAGTTAAACATACATATTGGTGTAAATTCTTGCCTTAGCCAATAAGCAGATATTTCAAGTCGCGAGACAGAAGGTTAGTTGTCATCTAATGAGCTTAACAAAAGAAAGTCATACACTTTGTTTATATCCTTTAGAGTGACTTCCAATTATCATTTGACCAAACAGGCTAGATAAACATTTGGATGAATCGTTTTGGCACAATTTGGTACCAAATTTGCCACCAAACAACAAAGATAAGGCATGATTAGCACATTAAAATGGAAATTCGCGACGTTTCCGAATTCGCAATGCAACACACACTACGCGGGAGAAAAGACCGGGCTAATTCAAATTGAAACTCTCATGCGTAGTGTAGCATTGTTGCGATGTGTGATCGATATCACCAACGGTCATCCAGGCCATGCAATGCCATACACAGCATTTTCTCTTCGCATAATGCGTTAAAAATACGACTTTTTGAAATGTCACGCGTATTTTCTTTAAATGGAGCTACTCATGGCTTATCTGAGTTGTTGTCTGGCAAATTTGGTACCAAATTGTGCCAAAAAGATCTCTTGTGGCGACAAGACATTATGAGTAAAATATGTATTCTATGCAATGTTTCTCACCTTATATTCTTCAATCGAACTCAATTTATCGGTATAAATGATGCCCCAAACCAGCTTGAGTACAAGTTTCGAGCTTTCCTTTAAGAATCAATGACAATAACACATTCAAGTTTCTACCCTTTAAAAAGATAAAGAAAAATTCTTCAATTTGAACAAGTGATTAGACATAGGCTACTATAAATATACGCCGTGTTAAAGATAAAAACTTTTCTCGATACATGTAATAGGGGATCCATCTATTCCTGACTATTTCATTAAGTTTACTCGCAAAAAACAACAACCCGATGAGCGAAGCAGATCCACTTAACTATTTACGAAGTTGATGCATTAAATATGGATAACTAGGGATTCAAGACGAATACGCGACACCAACTGTAAAACCCTACTTATTCTATATCGTCAGGCAAGCGTCCGGGCAATAGTCTCAACGAGGGTAAGAACGAATATTTTCCTTCGGCAAATGCGTGTACGGTTGGTGTGGCATAGGTAGTCATGCGCAGTATTGTTGTTTTTGATATTAGTATATAATTTTGTTTGTTTTAGAGGTATGTTACTTCCTATGTAAACGGATGGACCTAACTTTCTTAGCCGTGCAAAGTTTATACTGCAAAAGGGTAACAGGTACACTGCAATCATGCGTGATGCGTGCGTATTCCAAAATCACGCGTGAGTAATGCTTGGATTACTCTTGTGTGCGGAAACATAAAAGCACAATTTGGAACTGATGGAACTTTTTATAGCTGTCTTCAATCACTCGATGAAGTCGTGTGCCTTTATCCTGCTTTTAAGATTTAACTGGAACGGAATTGATTTCAGGTAGTCATGGTAGTGGCACAGTTTTCAATTTACCTTATAGTATATTCTAATAGCCAATGGTCTTTCAATTAGCCGTGGGGCAGCAGGCTCCCTTGCATAATTAAAATTATACAAGGATGCAAATGGGCTCGGACGATACGCCATAGATGGCGATGATCAAGTTATACGGATTGTTTTGACAAGACTGACACTGACTGCCAACATGTTATGCATAATAATAAGTTCAGACTACTTTTACTATCATGACATATGTAGTGGTCACTTGTATCGCAGCGTCCTAGAAAAACATTGTTCACTTCTGGTGATGCGCTATCATACCCACACAAATAATCCGCAAATTGTATTTTTTCCTTAACAATGAAGAAATAAATTCTTCCGTGAAATTGTATCAATTTCAGCTAACAGCTCATTCAAGACTTATTTTATGGATGATTTTGTGGACTGACGTATTCTCTTATAATGATATCGTGAGCGCAAAGAGTGCGTAGGTGTACTGTTGCCAAATTTCACTGAAACTGTATAGGCCTACATGTTTTGGTTTTAGAACCTTTTGACTCGACTTTTAAATAGGCCTATACATCAATGCTTTCATACTCGTTTGCCGTTTGCTGTTTTTTAAATCACGAGATAGATAACATTTTAATGATTTATTTATCATTGATGTTCAAATGCACAGAATAAGCAACAAGCACAGAATCTTTATTAAAGGATGAAAGGATTAATACAGCTTTATATCCGCAATGGAGTCCTTACAACATAGTTGATTAACTCTAACAACATTTTGATTGATAATCATGACATTTCACGCGAGACTTGTCACTGACAATGGCCCAGTACACAAACATATAGTCCATTGTTCATTGTAGCACGTACTAGAATCCAAACAATGCAGGACATTCAGTCACACACAACACACCACCCCTCAACAAAAGCGACGTCCCCTGTTGTTGATAAAATCTTTTGCAATTTTTCCCACTAGAGAATCAACCAACAACCTGAGAATGTTCACTTGTTGCTAACATAAGTACACTACAATCTATACATTTTGTTACTTGCATTGCCGTTCGTTCACATTGCTATATAACATTTCTTTGAAAACAAGTCGATGACCCAAAGGTAACCGTAACACTGGCATTATATATATGATCTTAAAAATCATTCAGATACTTTAATATAAACAATAATCGCTTTAAGCACACGAAGTAGAGTGACTGACCTTTACCGGACATCACTTAAGTGGATGTTGATTGATAATATTTCATCTTCAACTCTTGGAAAAACTCTTGACAAAAATTAACCGTCATTATGTGAAGTAAATATTACTACGATATAATGACGGAAGCAGATAATCATTTTGGTTGTTGTTAACGTAGATTAGTGATCGATATGCGTATTCGGATAACTTTTTGGAATTAGATTTATATATTTATCTTGGACGTTATAGTAGTTCATTAATCCTAAAGATAGCACAAAAAGTATCTTGGCTGTTGTAAAAGCACCTATAATTTTAAAATTGTTACTCATATTCTAAACATGAAAATACCAGGAGACGGAAAATTTAATTACGGTGATTTTGACACCTTGTTTGTTAAAATCGATCGAGTATTGTTGTCGCGGTATGTGCTTACAGATGAAAAGTGCCCATTTCCAACTGTCAGATTTGATATCAACATTCCCGCTAAATTCGATCATCATGATGTTCCAACCACTTCTCTAAACTAAATTGATAGGCATCCTAAGACCTCCTTTTGGGACACCCTGTACATGTTTCACGATTTCTCTGCCTTCATTTGCAAAAAACATATTTGAAAGTTAGCATACAATATTTATGTATACCTGAGGTGTCCGTCATCATGGTTATCGGTAGTCGGAAATCCTAGGCAAAAACAAGATGAATACTTAATAAAGCTTAATAAGGCAATTTCACACAGGCATTATCACTTATGTATTATCCCGGAAATTTACACTAATATGCAGACAAGGTATGTGGCATGTCGATTATATTGAATACATGTTATATACAGATATACAGTTAGTGAAGGAAAACAGTGTTATGATCGAACGCAGTTATGTATAGTCATGTATTAGATATGGCACTAAAGATTCCTTTTTTTATACTGCCCAACAGTGGAATGGAAAGTGACTGTTCAGAGCTAGACATTTATGAGATGTCTCAACGTAGGCAGTATGTAACATGTGAAGCACATACTCGTATACATATTCAGGCCCGGAGCTTCATATTTTTTGGTACTATAGCCAGTCGGGCAGCTTGCTTCTAAAAGTTACCAGCCCAATAAAAAAAATACCAGCCCAAATTTGTTCACCGACTCACAAGTACATTAACCCTTACAGCCCCAGATCCCATGAAATCCCATTTCCCAGCATCCTGGTTCCGCGTGGCGCTGAGGTTTTTGTGTGAAATAATGGCCCCGGGCTATATAGCTGGGCGAATACACTCGCCCAGCACAGCTTCCCCCGTGGCGCAGTTGGTAGAGTGTCCGCCCGCCAACCGAGAGGTCGTGGGTTCAAACCCCGGGGCGTGGCACCTCTTGTTGTGTGTGCTTTTTTCGCTTGAAACAAATTTCGTTGGAAAATCCACCGGGTGGGTTAGGGTTAAGGAATCATTGAGTTTGATGAAAAAAGCTACCTGCCAGTTAGGCAGGTACTTTGGCACTTTTACATGCCCGTCACCACATTTTTCCCCATGGGCGGACGGGCGGGTGCTTATTCCCAGCCCATACTGTATACATTTACATCTAAAGATAGTAGTAATGATATTGATTGGCGTCAGGTATTTCGTGAAGCCGTCATCCCACTGTTCCAATGTACTGTATTGGAAATCTTGTGAAGATTGGCAAGATTTGCCAAAAAGTGTCGACGTTTTCCATATTTGTTAATAAGGAAAATCCCTCAATGTTTTCACCTGTCAGCCCAGACAGTGCATCTTATTTAAATTTGACATTTCTTATCATCATTGAGGAATACAATGATGACTTGCAGGAGTATTTATTCGTGGTCCTGGTGGAGATTTACAGTCTGTCCTTAAGCTTAAGTCATAGAGCTCATGCAGGGCACTTATGACTCTTCACTTCCACAGTAACTATTACTACTATTTGGTTTGGTATATACAACAGTTTATGAAAAGAAGACGAAGTTAATAAATAATGCAATTATCATCACATTCTTATCTGGACAAACATTACATTTGGTGCAGCTGAGTTATTTGCCGATAGACAATAGTATTATACAAATACTACATGGTAGAGGGGAAATAGAGCAAACTATTTCCCGAGGTACTAGCTACGGACCTATCACCCCGAACCCGAAGGGTGAGGTGTGATAGGCCCGTAGCCAGTACCGAGGGAAAATAGTGTGCCCTATTGCCCCGTTCATACCATGTAGTATTTGTTTTGTTACACCTCACTGTGCCTCTGGGGATGAGGTTGTAGGAAATAGTACTTGTGATAGGAATTGGCCTATAAATTGCCATGATTAATTCATGAATATTTATGAGGTTTAATAAATACATAATCACATCATGTTCTACATCATATGTTTATTGTATACAACATGTAAGCATTGATCAGTTTATATTCCATGTTCCAGATCTCTCTGTGTTCAGGGTGTTTCATAAGGCAATTTTATTATTAAAGATTCTGATGATTAGATCAGGAAATACAATGCTTCGATTGGTTTACATGCATTGTGTTACTATAAGCATTTGACCGGGTTTTGGTAATTTACCGAGTAATCATCTGCGGGATCATCTGCAACTTGCTTGCACACTGGCTCAAAATGAACATAGCAAACGTGTTCAAAGAACAAGATACGAACGAGACAATTATTTATTAAACATGTTAAATGAAACCTGTTGGATTTTTTTGCCCTGATAATTTGGGGCATAGCCCTAGGGTTCACGGCAAACAGTATGGATCATCGCCCGTCTTCTCCTTCAGTTAGTCAGCTAGTAGAATACATACCCTGGATATACCCGTGTGTAGAATTGAAGATGAACCCAGGCACGTGGGTGTGTGATGGACAATACTCACCTTTAAAGGTTGTAAGTTGACGATTATTTTATTACCATGTTGGCATACAGGACGTTCAATCATGTAAATCAGGGGTTATTTGTCAGGTGCCAAAAATCCAAGTCCGTGGTAAAATTTCCCGGTCAGAGAATTATGCGATCAGAGCTTAGAAAAGATTTTTAGTTAAGCACAATATTGTCTATTTTTTTTTTAAAGCTGTTGAAATGTTCGTCCACTCGTATTGAGGGATGTTACGCCATTATCACGACTACGTTAAATGGCCGATTGAATTGTTGCGAGACAAGAAGGTACATTTATTACCTGGAACTTCATCATCAACCCTTAACACTATTTTCGTTATCTCTTGCTGGTTTGGTGTAAATGGTATTTTGACAACCGTATGATAACTAATTCAACAGCAGCGAAAGCTTATTGAGACAAGTATACACTGAAGAAAGGGTGTAAGATACACCCTTCAATATCCGAAGGCAGGGTATAATTGATGTTAAATGTATGCTGCGATTTACATATATGTGAGATATATTTGAAATATGAAGGCTATGGCGACGCATCAGGTGATGCATTTGATTTGCCATTAAGTTTTGTTTCTTTTACATGGTTTCCCGCCAAAACATTCCTTCATTAGAATCAAAGTAAATTGTTGTAAAATGCAAATCACAAATCAAATCACGGTGAGTAGATTATCATGACACGGTGCCAATTTGCTGCCTACAACAGCTGAGTTAGTATAACATGAACCATAGACATATGGCTGAAAACTTACTGTTATACATAGTTAATGCCGCTGCTGCAGTAATACTTTATGGGGATTATCATGATCATAAGAGTAAGCAACGGAAGGAGTGGGCGGGCGAGGTAGATATTTAAAATGTATAGGATATAATGTAATAAATCTATGGCTTAGTTACCGTAAGGTTATTTAAAACGCTTAAAGTCTTTACATTGACATTTTGTTGAGTCAAAATACAAATAAAAATTCCCTTTAGTGATTTGAGACGCAATCTGCGTTTCAAATAGATCTGTCAAGTATCACATGGTAAGTTCTGAACCTTCGATTTGTAATATGGGCCGGCATTTTCCATGCAGGCGAAATCATTATGCCGTGGTGAACGAACAGGGTAAATCTATATGTCATACATGTACATTAGATTATGTACAACTGTTGTTCTGTACTTATGTATCTGCATGTTCTAAGCAGCAGCCAAATTCAGCAGCATGCAGGCATTATTACTGCAATTAATGTAAAACAACTGATAGCCCAAAAGCTACCCTAATAAACGGACTTGAAAAATGGGCACCTTTAATAGGTGATGGTACCCCCAGAGTCAAAATAAGGAACGATATACGGAAGTATCTTGTCTTTGTACCATCTTCCATTCAGAGGGCTTATAAGCATCAACAGAAATGTTAAATTTGTAAAATTATCGACACTTCGGGTTCTACATTCTTTTCGAAATTAAGTTTGTTTCTTTACCTGTATCTCTGCAAAACTTTTATTCATGCGTTAAAGTAAAATCAGTGTAAAATGCAGTCTCGGCGAACGTTTGGGAGTAGATTTTCGTGACACGGTGCCAATTGGCTGCCCAAGCAGCTGAGTTAGTATAACACAATGTACAGACATATGGTAGAAGACTCACTGTTATTGCTGTTATACACTCTCAGAACAGGTATTAAAAACCCATGGGTTAAAAGAATGTTGATTAAAAAGTATACAACATTGGTTAAAAATGAAGCGTTGGTTAAAAATTACTTTTAATACTGCGTTGGTTAAAGAGTAAAAATATAAGTAATTTTTAGTTTATTCAACGTTGGTTAAGGCATCATAATTTTAACCAACAATAGGTCATAACAAGATTCCCGCCAAAGAATTTCATTGGCGAGGAAAATATTTTGCGCATATTATTTAGACCACGTCAGAATTTAAAATAACACGATTGATTTCATATACAAATTCTGACGTGGTCTAAAAATTGCGACCGCTGTTTCAAGTTATAGCTTCCCGGCCTCGTGGCTTGGATCTTGTGCCTTGTCCTGTCCCTTGTTGGTCCTGGCCACGTGTTGGCGCCAATATTGAAAGCCAATATCGGGCCAATGAAACATCAATATTGTAATGTTGTATGGGTTAAAGTTTAGCAAAAATAAATAAAAGTTTAACCAACATTTTTTAACCAACTACTGTTGGTTAAAACATATTAACCAACAAATGATTAAAAATTGTAACCAACCACAGGTTAAAGTTTAACCAACCACTGTTGGTCAAAACATTTTAACCAAAAAATGATTAAAATTTGTAACCAACCACAGGTTAAAGTTTAACCAACAGCTGTTGGTTACAGTTTTAACCAACCAATTGTGTGGTTCACCTGGTAACCTCCCGTTGGTTAAAATTTTAACCAACATGGTTAAAGATTTTAACCTTTGTTCTGAGAGTGTACATAGTTAATGCCGCTGCTGCAGCAGTACTTTATGGGGATCATAAAAGAGTAAGGAAAGGAAAGAGTGGGCGGGCGAGGTAGATATTTAAAATGTATAGATGGGATATAATGTAATACATCTATGGCTTAGTTATCGAAAACGCTTACATTATTTACACTGACATTTTGTTGCGACAAAATACAAACTAAAGTCTCCCTTTAACAGACGCAACCTGCCTTCAAATATAGGTCTGTCAAGTATCGCATGGTAAGTGCTGAACTTTCGATTTGTGATATGGGCAGGCATCCCTGTGCTGTAATCATTACGCCGTGAACGAACAGGGTAATTCAATGCTGTATATTAAATTATGCACAAGTGATGTGAAATCCACTCAGTTCTGTTCTTGAATGTATCTTAGAAGCAGCCATGTTACGCGTTGACAGAGTCAGTCTCATCTAACAATATATGTTCAATTCCAATCAATTTATTAAAGCAACATTTAGGGAATCAAATAATGCAAACAATGTATAAAAACCGAGAGCCTCGATGGAAATTCTGATATACGGGTCTAAAAAAAACCAAACCCTATTATCCCTATACCAATTTACGAGATAGGGAATGATATACACACTGCACAAAAAGAAAGTATCCACTTTTTTCGAGATGCCCTGTGTTTAATTCTTAGGACCCTAAATAAATTCAACATGTGGGAAAGAACAGGCATTTCCTCCCGCGCATTTTGACATCTCATTTGTCACAATAGCACCAATATTGATGAAGCAGTGACCATTGGAATAAAAATTGATGCAGTTTCCATTGTTGCACTTAACCCTATACCCCTGAAAAGAGCGTAAACAAAACAGTAAATCTAAAGTGTACCTCTTCCTTCTCTCTCTCCAAAAAGAGAAGACAATCATAATCTGAACATCTCACATCGTTAATTGTTTCCAAAACACCACTGTATCTACTGGTGTGAGATTCATCCTTTTACAATAATTCATAATGTTTGAAAGCCAAACATGTCTCTCCATTTCCGTGCAACCTCCCTTAGTCACTCCAAATCGACGAGCAACTTCAGTAATACAGAAACTTCAGAAACGTTTCATTGAGAGAAAGAAGCGGTACATTTACTGTTTTGTTTACGCTCTTTTTTCACGGGTATAGGGTTAAGTGTAACAGTGGAAACGGCATTATTTTTTTATTTAAATGCACTTAACCCTATCTATACCCATGAAAAGAGCGTAAACAAAACAGGAAATCTAAATTGTACCACTTCTTTCTCTCCGTGAAAAGTTTCTGGAATTCTGATACTGAAGTTGCTCTTCGATTTGGAGTGACGGGTGTGTTGGCTTACAAACATCATGCATGATACTGGTCATTGTAAAGGATGAGTCTCACACCAGTTAGATACAGGTGTTGGAAACAATTGCTGATGTGAGATGCTCTGATTGTCCTTTCATGGAGAAAAAGAAGAGGTACACTTTAGATTTACCGTTTTGTTAACGCTAATTTGTATGGGAGGGTTAAGTGCAACAATATGGAAACGGCATCATTTGTTATTCAAATGGCCACTGCTTCATCAATATTGGTGCTATTGTGACAAATGAGGTGTCAAAATGCGCGGGAGGAAATGCCTGTTCTTTCCCACTTGTTGAATTTATATAGGGTCCTTAGAATTTAACGGTGCCTTGAAAAAAGTGAATACTTTCTTTTTGTGCAGTGTTTATGTAAGAATAACACATTAAAATTAGAAAAACAAAGTAGTAAACTGTATTTCTCAAAAGTGGAGACCAACGTTTTTGCTGAAGCGGATAGAGGTAAAAAAAGTCATACGAACCCAAAGATGTGATGTATATAGAAGTGGGAAAGGAAGGGAATGAAGAGAAGGGTGAAGAAGGAAGTGGGGGAGGGGGAGGGGGGGGGGGGGGGGGGGGGGGGCTGGGGAATAAATGAGTGTGTTGCCGTTTTATGTAAATCAAGAAGTATGAAGGTAATTCCTGAACTAAAGATACTGCATAAATAGGTATGATATGTCATTTGTCCAAATATCTATAAAATGTCCAATCGCCCTGTTTGTTTCCCACTAAAAATTAAAATATACAGGGATTTGTACTACCCTTGCTCACAATATGTAATTTGACAGTCATATTGAAATAGTGTATGTCATTGACCAATGTGTTGTAAGATGAGAATCTCCTTCTACTCATCTATTCACTATGATAACCTCAAACCCACCTCAAATAGGTCACTCGATTCCTCGATGACAGATGGTACCGCGTAACATCAATCGAGAAGCTCCTCAATTTCTTGTGACTGATCTAGAAATATCAACGGCATAAGGGCAAATACGGACCTGGTATTATTTATTAGAAAATACCCAGGGCTGTACTGACATTGAAAAAGGAAATAGGTTTGTGTCGCTCGGAAGATCCACCTTTCCCCAACCCCTTTACAAGCATACAAGTTATTACATGTGATGCTTTATCCTATCAAAGCAAAATGAGGTCTTACCGACAACCCAATCCGGGCCGCAATCAACCCCAATCTTTTGGACCCAAATGGCAAAAACGAGCGCCCCCAGTTAGAAACATCCGATGATGAGCGGGACTTAGATAATGGATACGTTGTATACTACATGTAGTAACATTTTTAATGCCGATTGTCTGTCTGTCATATATCAAAGTTGTTTACACTGTTTAGCAATGCTTTTTCGATTAAATTACAGAGCTCCGTGATTTACGCAGTCTTATACCGCCTAAATCGAAATCAATCTATCAAAAATAGCAATGTATTTCAAGACAGAATATTTTTACTTTTGTGACTTATATGCAATGAATTGAGATGGGTGCAAGATAAATCCATGGACCACATTTCTGCCAGATGTTAGTGGAGAAAAAACACCACAACAACAACCAAAACAAAAAATCCTTTTTCAACCTAATTTTTAGGACCAGAATGACACATCCCTACCAATAAAAACGTACGCCCCCGGTTAGAAACATCTGATGATGAGTGGGATTTAATGATAATGGATACATTGTATATAGTAACATTTTTTACTGTCGCTTGCCTGTCTTATACATAATATATAAAAGTTGTTTATCTTAAACGTCGAAGTATATCATCATGTAGATGAATTACTGAAATTAAATCAACAACGTTGGCCATTGAGTTAATAAGATTTTATCGAAAAATATCACCATCTTTACTTTATCAATCTTTATGTTAATTTAATAGTAACTTTTTAGCTTAAAAGATTTAAATACTTATGAAATATAGATTATTTAACTGCGTGGGCAAATGTAATCATAACCAATGCTTATTCAATGAAGTTAAAAAGCTCCGTGATTTACGAAGTCTTATTCCGTCTAAATTGAATTAAATCCTTCAAAAGAGCAATATATTTCACGACAAAATATTTTCTACTTTTGCGATTACAGGCCTTTAAGTTGAATTTATCCGAAAATAAAAACAATATTTTGGATTCGAAAAAAAGGACCACGGTACATGTTTATTTGGTAGAAATGGACGTAGGGCTTCTATGGTTTGTGAGTATTTCGGTAGATGGGAAATTTTAGGCCGCAAAGTTGTCTCCACAACTTAGACACACGATTGATCAATGTGGGATGTTTCCAACACGTAAACGCTTGTTGCGAACAAGAATAGATTTGACTACGTTTATAGTATAATAATGATGAACTGATATCACCGACAAAAAGAGAAGAGAATAATCTTTGAACGATGATTGAGAGTGTACTAGCGGTTAAATATTGAATATTTCAATCGATGGGTAAAGATTGCGTTGATTAGTACTAAACGCAATCTACATTGATCGAAAAGGAAATTATTTTAACGCAATGAGATCTATAGCTGACCTTTATGGAACGATGAAAACTAAAAATTGCTGATTAAAACCATACTCTTGTGCATCTTGCTTATATAATGTAGTAAGGGAATAGTTCTGCTTTTTTCTTGGCTACAATTTGTTTTTAGAGAAATAATCCCAGGCGACGCACTGACACAATCATCATGATCATCACGTTGCTAAAAATCTGTGTTTATATAGATGAAGTTGCAGGTATGGGTTTGTGATACCATTTGTACATGGTATGATATGATATACATGTATACGTGTAAATGATTAAATTACATGTATTATTATGATAGATACATTATTGTGACAAAATCTAAGTATTTCTGGGACCTCAATTAAACTATTTCTGCGGGCTAATTTGTATTAGAAGTGGGTTAATTTGTATTAAGTAAACAATAGAACTGCGCCAGCCAAGACGCCACAGAAAGTAGTAATTTACCATCAGAACGATGCTACAACTTTGGGAGAGGAACGCCTTTATTACTATTAGCTAATGGCATCTTCAGTTACATATGCGCTCACCTAGCTTTTTATCCCATCAATTTGAATGCTCGGCAGGCGCCTGCAGACGACAGTTCCAAAATTTTACAAAATGTTTCAAAAATGTCAACATTATTGAATGTCATCACTATTATTTGGAATCACCATACAAAATGCATTATAATAAGTACAAACTTGCCCAGTATTGGTTCAGTAACTCTTGAGATCGACTTTGCTAATAATAGCCGCGTGGAAAGTGTTAAGATCACGTACATGTAGATGTGGGCAAAGACATGAAGTCTTCGAAAAAAAAGGAAACGACGCCATGGTTATTATTTGAAATGTTCAAAATATGCAACAAATCAGAAACCAATGGACTGCTAATTGACCGTTTGTTATCAGAGCACATTCATTTGTACAATATCGATTATTTCTCGAAACCTGACACTTTTTCAAGCAATTCCACGCGCGCGCGACAGACGACAAAATGATCACCACAACACCGGTGGCGGGCATCATCTTTTAACATGTTTAAGGTACACCGCCATCTATCACTGATCATTGTGTTACTCCCAAAGAAGATTTGTGATTCCATTTGTAGTCAATTTGATATGTAATTTCCTCTTTTAATATAAAAAAAATTGTGATAAGATCGTTTTACGTGATTCTACAGGTACTTGGGTTCTATTAAATCGGCTGCGTGGTACCGGAAGTGGAATTATATACATAGCCTATTGCATACATTAGAAGGATAAGAGCTTTGTTTTGCAATGGCATTAACTAATAAATACAAGAAATGCATAATTTTATTTACAGATTAATAATTCTGTTACGTTGAAAGCGTGGAATATGCTAAAAACCTCACATTTAATAAAGATTATACCATACAAACAGCATTCTGCCGTATTGTTGATTTAGCTCTTCAAAACATGTCAAATTCGAATCGTCAATTTGAATATTCTATGCTACTTTGAGGTATAACTACTTTGAGAATCCACCGTAGTTAGCATCGAAATCATATCCGTTTCTGTTGAATATATATATTCAACAGAAACGGATATGATTTCGATGCTAACTACGGTACGTAATATAGAACGTTGAAAGGTGGTACTTTCATAATAAAAAGAGAAATATATTACAGAATGAATTTCGGAAACATCAGAACTAATCTTTTCTATACGATAACAGAAAACGTTTTAGATACCGAAGCGATGATAGTTTTATAATGTATTTAACTCTCTAAATTCTCGGCATTGCGGCTTAGTTACTTGAAATATATTAAATTGGGAGTTCACATCGACCAGATTAAACATGTTAAAGGATGTTAGCTAAATATAGTAATGATTTCATCTTGGTTTAATAATATCGTTTAAATATTAATATAATTATTTCCCACCATTTGAGCCTGGGAATCCAAGCAACCAGCTGTCTTTATTATTGTCATGATTATCAATCATTATTATTTTATAATAGTTATTGGTTATTACGCTTTACTATTCAAGTCCATTCATTATCTTTCGACATGCACGACTGCCCATCGCAAAAAAACTCCCAACAAAAACCACCGCGTCAGGTCTTTATATATCGCGATCGTAATTAACGCTTTCCACGCGGCAGGCGTCTGCAGACGACAGTTCCAAAAGTTCACAAAATGTTTCAAAAATGTCAAAATTATTGAATCCCATCACTATATTTGGAATAACCATGTGAAATGCATCAGAATAAGTACAAATATGCCTAAAGTATTGGTTCAGTTATTCTTGAGATAGACTTTAAAAGTTGGGAAAGGTTTCTGAAAAATCTGTTTTGTATAGTAAAACTATATAATAGTAATAGCCGCGTGGAAAGTGTTAAGCCATGCGACAGAGACGGAGAGACCCTATACTATTAGGGAGCACATCAAAACTCGACCGCCCGGCAACCGCCGGTTCCGTACAGTTCCGTGAGGTTGCAGCCGGTTTATATTGTTCTAAACAATGATATGCGGTCCAACCGGACGGAACCGCCGGTTGCCGCGCGGTCGAGTTTTGATGTGCTCCCTTACTATTAGAAGCTTCTTCACATACGCTATTGCATAGTTATCACAGTCCGCGGAAATTAACCCTGACAAGGTGTAAATGTTACTTCGTTTTAAAAGCACTCAATAGCAATCTCATGATCTATATAATAATGTTTGACGAAGCAATAAAAACGATTGGTCTACGGAAATTTCCGCCGTGATTTCCGCTATGGCTTGTAAGCCAAATTGAAGGGAAGATTGCAACTGTAGCTGCAAGAGACAAAACAGTGTTGCCCACAAACGCGGTACAATTTGTCCGTACTTTGTCTGACGAAATTGTCAAAGATTCTACATTTTGGGCGCTTTTGGCAATGTTGATACTGCTAAATAAAATAAATACGTATACAATCTGAGAGGTATATACATGAATGAACGGGGTTAAACATTTTACGCGATGTGGCGATGCGAGACTCAAAATATCCAATTTCGGCGCTTAAGATGTAGTCTTGGCAACATTCAAAAGAAATGGGACGGTGGTTAGCTTTAGGGCATTGGATAAATGGTTCAGGGACATCCCATTACGTTTAAAAGGGAGAGGACTAGGGGATGATTTGAATTTCTTGGCCGCAGCATGTGCTCAATTTATTTTTAAAACACCTTATGCTGATATTAAAAAAAATGTTACTGGTTATGACCACACAAAAAAAGAAAAAGAAAAAAAATCGCACGAAAGAAGAAATCATGCCTGAGAGTGAGAGAAAATGAAGACCCCCAATTACTCGTGGACTGAGGGGTTATGTAAAGGGATATGATAATTTCTTGGACCTAACGAGATTGTATGGTTGTCACCCAATCCCTTTGATATTTTCTGGTGCATCGATAAATGAAAGACATTGCGTTACACGTTTGAACATGTTGAATACAAAAAATTACCCTTTGTACCCACAGTGTAACGCTCAGTGACTTTACCCTTTAAACAGTGACTTACCCTTTTCAGCATTACAACAATTCCTACACACAAATAATTATATTGACTTTACTTTACATTTTACCTGACATCCCGTTGGCTTTAAAGGCGCACAACTAATTTGCTCTATTCCCTTCTTAATCGGAAGACGTGGATATTTTCATACCTTCGACAATGAATTATATATGTAATAATATATTTTACCTTTTAAATCGCAATATTCTACTTTGAAAGAAATGAAGATAAACACGTGTCTGTAATTCTACAAATGATTTTTTTTTCGGCACGTGTGGTCCATCAGTGGATTGGGTGACGACTCATAATCTTAAAGTTACCAGTTCGAGTCCCGCTGCGGCCAGCGGAGCTGTGTCCTTGGGCAAGGTACTTTACCGCGTTTGGCTCTGTTCACCCAATGACTTTACACAGATAATGCCTTGGTTCACCAAAATGCTTAATGAGGAGCTGCTGTCTTAGAAAAGTGCATACATGTAGGTAAGATAATGTAGTCAGCGTTCGCGTTAAGTGGTTGCCCGGTTGCCCGGGACACCCAAAATTAGCACCGGGCAACCAACATGTACTTATTTGGTTGCCCGGTGGGCAACCAATTTTTTTACAAGAAGTGAAACACTTAACACATGCATTTAAATATTTTACAGAACGGGCAACCAACAAATCTGCCGGGCAACCATAATTTCCTGCTTGGTTGCCCGGCGGGCAACCAGATTTTTTTCCTTAATTCGGACGCTGAATGTAGTCACCTAAGTGAAGTGAACTGATTCTGACGTATCACCGTCTTTAGACGTATCCTATTTTAACGGCGGATTAAACGTAATTGCGAAGCGCTTTGATCATATTTAGAAAAGCGCTATATAAAAACCGAGATTAAAAAAAATTAAACAAAAACAGCCATTGGAATATTTGAAAACCACTTTACTTCAATTGAACTAAATTTAAAAGAACCTTTTGGAACATATCCCTTTAAACACTCCTGTCAGCTGGGACGTATAGCTCATTGCATGTGAGCAATAGCGTTGTCTGTAATTTTGACATTTGCAATTGACGTTATAAGTGTCTGCTCCTAATAGGGAGTCATTAATAACCAAGACAGTCTTTATAACGCTATGTCTGTATTTTATTAATAGGTATGGTTGATAGCTTGAGTTAGCTCTGCTGTAGTTGTAAAGTGCTTGACATTTTGTACAAATTCTTCAAGATCATCTCCATTTGAAAATAAATAAGAAATTAACGATTCATGTTCTCGGTGAATTACATATCAGCAGCGTTTATGCTGTATCAACAGAGTAGTCTTACTTTTCGGGATCCTATCAAATGACTTGAAATAATTGTGGCGCTAAATGGAACGTTTTCAACCTGTTGGAATATCTAATGAAGGATATAATGAAGTGTAGGCCCTATAGTATTACCGAATTACCCTAAACATTTGGTGCATCATATAAGCCGCATTGTGGACTATAAGACGGTGAAGTTTAGGCAATGTGTTTGTCTTATATTTAATATTGCCACTTTAAATTTCATGTTATCAAAAAAGGATGGTTGGCCCACTCTATCTCTCAGAGGATGAATTTAAAGTGACAGTTATACACAGACAATAACGTCTATATTTATTCTACATTCGATGATGATATGGTAGATTGCTAAAACCTTTTTTGGTTTGATACCCAGGGTATGTAGTCTACTCAAGTCTACACTCTTAGAAGGTCAGGATCAAATACATGAGTAGATTTCCGGCTCACTTTGTTTTGATCCTTTAAGGATCATTTTCGGATCGTTTTGATCCGTTTCCAGATAGATATCAACAAACGGATCAAATTCACCTTGATCAACTTTGATCTGATTTCCGGATCAATTCGATGACACAGTTCATTGGTCAATGAGTGACTGACGTCACTCTTTCGCAAACCGATAGACGACAAGCAGACGATCTTTTGAATTCGGTCGCCACAGTTGAAACAAGGGTGAAATACCGCGGTAAGTTATCCAGTCTAATCTGTAAAATGTTACATGATTTTGTCGGTAAAGTAGTTTTATTTTTTATGTTTGAACATGCTCTATTCTTGTGAACAAATTTCTTGTACCTGACCAGTGCCATCAGTACGATTTTCGGTCAAAATGCTCCTCACAAAATGTCACGATCACTGCGATGTACTAGGCCTACACGATGTAGTAAGCTTACTGCACTCGATATATAGTCTGCAGTGTGCACCCGGGGGTGGGGGCACTCAATCAATATTAGGTTTCACACCAGGCTCCATCAAAAATACCCCCCTTTTTTTGGCCCGGTGTCACCGAAAGACCCTTGCATGCATGCTTGTTTTTACAATCTGTCACCCGATGACCCCCTATGTTTTCACTTTTTCTTTGATTCAGTTTGATCCTGGAGTAGGATCATAAGCTACAGGTACATCCGATTAAGGATCATTATTTTGATCCGTTTCAGTATCATTTGACAGAAATATTTGATCCCATTTCGGATCAAACTTTTTGATCCTGCTTGTCGGATCACTTTGATCCGGAAAGGGTAAGCTCATATGTGATACCGCTTCTGGATCAAAATTGATCCTTTTCGTCTCATATTTGATCCTGACCTTCTAAGAGTGTATATGCGATATTGGAATACTCTAGATGTTTGATGGACCACTTACCTGCTTCTGGCACACTCTGAATGTTTGGTGAACCACTTATAGCTACTTCTTTTTTTGATCGAAACCATAAATTCGAGCGAAATAAGGTTTATGTATGTTCGACCTTTTAATTTTTTACATTCATTTCAAAATGTTATGCAACTCTCTTTATTATACAAAAATATGTTGTTCAAATATTGTCATCGATTTGTGTATGGCTTGAATAATAATAAAAAAATTAGTCGCTGAAATGTTGATTAATGTGAATAATGATTTTTTTCTTCAAGTGATACGAACGCCCTTTAGTCTATTCATCAATCACGAGACAGTGACGTAACTGCGTATTCTATTAATTGCAGCACATATACACGCGCGCCTACTCGAAGCGCTGGCGTTCACACACGAGCGTAGAAAGACGGAAGATACATACGCGTGCGTAAATGCTGCGTCTGTAAAGTTACGTCACTGTCCAGAGGAAGACAAATAGAGTATAGGGGCTTAACATACTGGATTTAGGTGTGTTAACAAAGCAAAAGTTCTGGATATGAGTGTCTAGTGGTCTAATACATACATCCCGCTATTAAAACTATACTTTCACTATACAATTTGATTGCTATATGTCATTTTATGAGATTTGACCAGTTATGGCGGCCATTTTGGACGCCATCTTGCATAACCCCTTAGCAATATGAAAATATTTTTGGTAACATCCTGATTATGTCTTAGGATCATAATAGGAAGTAAAAAAAGTTGGTTTGGGGGAGTCCTGGGGGGGGGGGGGGGGGGGGGGGGTGCACACTAACCCTCCGTAGATCCCCGACTATACAGGGTGAGTCAGCATGATTGGAATCGATTTTGATAAAATCACTAAAATATATTTGTTGCCAATTACCAAAATATTTGTAAATCATGTTTACTTTGGTATGTTAGGAAGAATATTTGGTTAAAAATTAAAGTAGGCCTATATCCATGGTACCCTTTTGATGGAATTCGCCTGCATCTCAAAATCGATAGAATAAAAAAACAACAACTAAAAATTGATTCGTACTTTATTGAATAGTTGACATGAGTCTTAATTGGCTTTCACAAAGTTATGACATAAACAAAATCGGTTTTGCAGTTTGGTTTAGTTTTAATGTAGATTCGAAGCTCCAAAACAATATTTTGTGACCAAACCTAATCTGTGTGTAGACTGGATAGTAAGCCCTTAATGAAAAGTAAACTCCTCCTCAGAGCCATAAATTCGGAAACATTTTAAATTCCTGTGAAATAGATGGTTTTTAACCATTCATGTGAAAGACTCTATAGCTTTTCCAGTATATCGTATTCTAATTGCCAGAAAAAAATATCTGCGAACTTGGGTCCAAATTATTCTGACTATAACCTGTAAGCACAAAAGTAAGATATGATAGACGCGGACAAATTAGGATTGCCGGGACTTCCCCGTTTTCTACATCAAAGGCCTGGATTAAGGACCTTCAAGTCGAACGGTTTGAATATCAGATAGAAAATCAAACCATGTACTATCTATATACAATCATTATCTATACTAAAGTGGTAAACACTCTAACAAAGAGCCCAAGGCTATGTAAACAAAATTACCAGATCTGCTATAGCTGCCCTGGGTGACATTTAGCTTATACCAATTACTTTGCATATAATATGCTAGTCCATTTATATCAACTGGCAGCTGTTCGAAAGATAAGATCTTGTGGCAATTCGAAGACAAAATTAAGTATTGATTTTGGAGCAATAAGCGTATGTTGTTAGTATTTGCCCATATCAAATTATTGCCCATACAAAACTTTAATTTGATCCATAAACAGCGGATATACATTTCACTTTCTCAAGTTGATATATGAAATATATAATCAGTATGCAACTATCCTTCTTATACAAAACATTGCATTAGCGTGACCGTATTGTTTTGAATTCATGTAATTGAAACTTCCTCACTGAAATCCGGATTGTTACGATTGTGAGGTTTTTTTAAAAATATTTATAATCTATTCAGCACCGAAAAGGGACAATGCTCACGATGAGAGCGTGTGTGGTCTAGCGGATAGATCGCAGGTATCACGCTACAAAGGTTGTGAGTTCGAGCCCCGCTACGGTCAACATGTTTGTATCCTTAGGCAAGGTACTTAGGGAGCACATCAAAACTCGACCGCGCGGCAACCACCGGTTCCGCCCGGTTGGACCGCATATCATTGTTTAGAACAATAGAAACCGGCTGCAACCCCACGGAATCGGCGGTTGCCGGGCGGTCGAGTTTTGATGTGCTCCCTTAGTCTCAATTGCCTCATGGTTCAGAAGTCACGTATAAATGGTGGTCTCGTGCATCAGAAGAGCAAAATCCAAGCACGTTAAAGGTCACAGACTCCTTCGTAAAGAGTACGGGATCATCCCGGTCTGTGTACACACAAAAACTCATGTCCTCTACGGACATGTGTACAGTATAACAGTATGTATGTTTTAGTCGCAACAGATGTGGAATACTTATATGAGCAACAATATTCGTCCATTTGGTACTGAACAAACTATAGACTATTCAAACTTGTTTTGAAGTAGAATTCCAGGGACTTCCCCTCTATTCTACATCAAAAGTCCGGATTTGGTTTGAATATCAAACAGAAACATAATACAACCTTGTCCTAAAGCTTACGATATATCTACACAGTATCTATACTGAAATGTTAATAACACACTTTACTATAAAGAGCCCATGGCTAGATGTGAAAATTCAACTGGCAGGCTACAAACTTATTTCGACAGGAGATGAAGTGTCGAAGAGTTAGCTTGCGGCAATAAGAGCTAATATCTTCTTAATATTTGCCCGTATCAAATCATTGCCAATACCTAACTTTATCCTATAGGCATGATAGATGGGGTAATATTAAAACACAGTTTCTACGGAATTATAGCACTTGTAATACATGCCACCGTCAGATAAAAGTAAGGAATAGCACTTATTGTCCTTTCCTACTCTTAGGTTAAGGTCTTGAGGTGAAGGTTGAAATCTACAAGTATATCGATTGCAATGGTGATCCAGGGATGCTATGATTCCAAGCTAATGAATCCCGGGAAGTAAATTGTGTTGCTTCAAGCATTCAACTGCTTGGACAGAATAGAGTCCATTCCTAGAATTTTCTTACTTACATCAAACGGCACTACTTGATAAATTCCTCTCAGGCAAAACCCTACATTCCATAAATGTGCTAGTTTAGGGCTACTGGCCTACCCTCGAATGATTTAAACATTACTCCTCGCACGTCACTGATGATACACATGGGAATTCTTGTATGTTTTTCTACTCAGATTGAATGTATTCAGAAATAAAAGAAAAAGACTATCATGATGGGAGTGAAACTCATGTATTCATAAATCGATACTCATATCTGAATGTGGCCCCATATTATGAATAGGGTATAAGGTCATAAGGCTGTACTTGCAGTAGGTGCCAGATGTGATATGGTGTTAATCTATATACTTATTCACTGATCAAAACTAAATATAACTCAAAGCAGGATTTGCATAGAGGAGTCTTGTGTTAATGCCTAATTGCAATGTAAAATAACACACCAATGCCTATCTGCAATAGTTGACATGTGTTGTAATATTATTTGTGGAGCTCTATGACATTATCTTGTGAAAATGCAACCTAATAGTCCATTGTATATCGCTATTATTTTAATACAGTTATATTGAGAACATTAAACACCTTAGAACATTAACACCTTCACCTTAAAACACAATAATTGTTTTAACTGTGTGTATACATTGTGGTAGGTCGCAGATCATCAACTTGATCTTTCCTACTTTTGTTTGTAAGCCCATCATTTCTTCTGCTATGACCACATTTCAAAAGTTAGAGGGATTTTATTGCTCCACCCAGCAACATCATATATTATAAATTAGCTATTGGTCCGACCAATCTACGTCTTGTTGTTATGACTTGTATACTGTATAGAAATTGGAAGCACAGGCCATCCGTTTCCCACTAAATGGCCTGTTAATGAGTAAGATAATCGTATAAAACCGTACAGATAATAATCAAGGTGATAGTGTGTCTCCTTGTCTGACTCCATTCAATATCGGCAATGCCTTTCTATGTTAATCGCATTGGCTAATGCTAAGGCTATCAAATTATGTGTGGATTGTATAAATATGCTTTCTCAAACTCTGAAACTTTGAAAGTCATGGAAGGCAATTAAAAAAAGTCATATTACACTAGGCTGCACTTTTTATGTCCCCATTATGTCGCATTACGCGAAACAGATATTGACTATCCTCCTAGAATAACCCGTCAGTAAATATCACATATCACACATAGGGTAACACGAAGAGAGTAGTGCTTTGTATGTGATATGGGTTGATATATAGCCAGAAGCATTTTATCAAGATATAATCAAAAGTCCTATGTATTTTGCTTCATCCAGAACTGTATGAAATATTAAAAGTCGTACTAATAATTCATTATTTAGAAGATTGAAATATTAAGACAGATGGTATATAGCCATTTGATTGAACTACACCGCCATACTAACTGTCCCTTTTATATACCAGCTAGATGAGGTGAGCTTCAACATTCTATCATCACTTTGCTCTGCCCTTTTGGTTAAAATGTGATGTCAAGAATTTCCGGGAACTCGGGGGCGGTATAAGTCAGAGGTTAAGCAATCATTATAAATACATTACGTGATGGACTGTTGGTATGCTTGCATTTTGGATGTTTGAAAAGTTATATTTGAGGCACAAATACGTGCTATAATGATTTGAATCAGTTGTGTTCCCAGAAACATGACTCTTCGGGGCATTCTTTTTACGCTAAACACACATTCTGACGCACATAGTTCAATTATACTTGTGAGTGAAAATGTGAAGTCTGGAGTCTGTCGAGACTCCTCATCACTAAAGAAGAAATCATTATTAATGAAATGGAATAAAAAACGCCATATTAGATCGGGATGTATGAAGCGCAACATACTAGCTACTGGAATGACTAGAACGTTAAGATGTAAGGACGCCAGGCAAAATATATCATCTCAGAAATGAAGCTTCCTTGTTTACTGATATTACCGGCTTCATTTCACAATCTAATATTAGATGAATATCGATGATAACAATATTCCTAGACCCATTGGCGACGTCATCAGCTACTTAATACCGGGGCCAAGTGGGGGCAAGGCAAAGTAATGGGAAGTTGGGCAAGGACGAGAAAAAAAAAAATCGTTTTTCCCTAGGTACTCTCCGAAGCCATTTTCATTTCGAATTGTCTGAGGGAAATTTTATTTTATATTTGAGTTATGCCCAATTGTGTATCATTCAATGCCAATGATTCCGCAAAGGCATGGTAGGTAGACAACAATCTTCCTTCTTTTAAATAACAAGTGGATTCCGAAACAATTTCAATTTCCATTCATATTTTGAGTCTCGGTAAACATGAAATATCATATTACTTGATAGGCTAATTAGGAATGAAAAGGGATATTTTAAAGAAAGAAACAGAGATTCTGCTTGCTTATCTTGTTTCAATTAATCAAAAATGGTATTATATTGATATATTTTACTTTGGGGCATATGATCTACTGCTCGTTGTGTGAAAAACCTTATGGTGAATCAGATCATAGCCACATATCTATTCGATTAGATTGTTATGATTTACCATATCAATAGACTTTCATCCTCTACTTTCAGGAGGTAGGCCTCGAATAATATCATCACTTTGTTCTGCCCTTTAGGTAAACATGCGATGTCAAGAATTTCTAGGAACTCGGGGCACTATCAGCTAGAGGTTAACCAATCATTATAAATACATTATGAGATACGTTGTTGGTGTGCGTGTGTGTTGGATGACTGGCAAGTTACATTTAAGGATAGTAATGAAACGTAAAAAGCTACGTTAGTCCCCAGGGCAGGTAAAGGTAACCCTGTGTAAAAACAGAACGCGGTCCGAAACCGTGAAACAGGTACCTGGGATTTTGTGAATACATCTCTCTATATTTGTTTCAAAACCAGTCGTTTAATTTTTGGGTCTTACACAGTAATATCTATAAGCATGTTAGGAGGACAACCTACTTACCTACACGTCTAACACACTGCCGGATAAGTTGCGAGGACTTATTTTGCTTCTAGGCCAAATGAAAGCCAGATGCTGCCGCGAGCACTGTGACGTACGTACTTGTGATTCAAACATACACGACACCATACCAAGGTTAAGTAGAGTCATTTAGGGTTAGGAACACTTATTGAGTGAAAATGGCACATCGATTGCTTGGATGAGGGCAATGGGAGATCAATGACTTTGCTAAATGGTCAAATACAACTGGCCCTTTACAATGCATGGTCACGAATTAAGTAGTATTTATGTAAGCCTATAAACATGATTCTAGCAGAACCTATGACTATACTCTGTTTGGCTTCCTCTGGACAGTGACGTAACTTCACAGGCGCAGCTTTTACGCACGCGTATGTATCTGCCGCTTTTCAACGCTCGTGTATATACGCCAGCGCCTCGAGTAATCGCGCGCGTTATGTGCTGCAATTAGTAAAATACGCAGTTACGTCAATGTCTCGTGATGGCCAAATAGACTATAGCGAAACTCAAACCCACGACAAGATTGTGCAAAGGATAATGTACAAGCCGAGTAAGTGAAATGAATAAATAATATAATGACTCGGACAAACTGCGTGAATGAAGTTAACAAAGACCTCAAAAATACACAGTCTCGATGTTACCCACTGGATCAGGGACCAAGAGATGGTATTAACGTGGCCACCAGAATTACGAGCGCTTTAAAGTGTATACTAACCTCAAAATCTACCAGTATATCAGTTATATAAATCCTGGTAAAAGTAATCGTGATGTGCCGATCATCGTTTAACCAGCATATACTATATATTCTACACCGGCATCTATTTTGTTTAAATTGAGACCTAGGATGTCAAAATCGGCACCTGACAACGAACTCCAATGTAATGAACAGTATGTCTGCATCCAAAATTCACATAGCCACTAGCCATCCCATTATTTATCTGTCCTGGTAACAGCTGGTTCTATCAATCACAGACGTCTCACGGAACAAAACGGTTTGTTTGGATGTCGCAATTTTGTTCACCTTTTAGCACTGACAATTCGCGACACAATCTATGGTGAGAGCATTGAATAGACAATAATGAAATAGTGTCTATTGAAGCTCAGAACTTATCATGTTTCATACAGGCTTTACCTAGTCATGGAAATTGAGGAAGCAATTATAAGTGTACGAATTATCATGACGATACGGTATTCTGCGTGGGAATCGTACACAGTTTATGATGTAAGATGAGATTCTTCAGCTTTCATAAAGTTGTATAAATCTGATTAAAATACTAAGCGGCTCTATCTATTGGTTTCCAGGAAGATGAAAATAAACTTTTACATCTTTTCAGAAAAATATCTGTTATCATAACTTATTAGAATGTAACTGGAATTCTCAATAAGGGGTAACTTAAAAGTTATTATTTATATATAATTCCCATGACATCACACTACATGTATGGTGTTTAAACGGAAAAGTCAGTCTGATTAATTTCGGAAACAAGTTATATGAGAATTTGCGCGATTTAAAGTTAGGAAATCGGTCGTCAACATAGATGTAACGTAGATATATTTATTATGACTCATTACAGAAAGTCTGTATCAATGTTATTATTCACAGTAGTAATGGTACACAATTGTTTGTACTATTTTATTCAGTCAGTTACTAACATAGCACTTTAATGGATTTCTTTGAGACTACCCTAACATCAATTCCTTGTTATGACGGTTTATGCATGATATATAAATATAGAAAGGAACAACCTTACACATTATAACTTCAGGCGTTGAGGGGCCGTCCTATAAGTTGTAAGTACATATGTAAGCGAAGACACTCAGGAAATGGGGCCATGATAAAATCAGCTATTCAGTATTGAATTAATGTATACACCCGAATGTGATTCTAGCTGTATAAACCCTAAAAGCAATTAAGCAACGTAAAACGCGTGAAATATAATCTCCTTTGCTATGTATGACGCTAGACATGTTTTTTGTAGGTTGTTAGCCTACGGTGTAAAACGTAGTGGCGTTCTGGGGTTATGGCAATATTTATGCTCTCAAATTGATATACATAATGTTCAATAGCACGCGTTGCTAAATCACGTGTGAAGATATTGCAGACAAATTGAAGAAAGTATGTAAAAGACTGTCTGTTCCTGTGTAGTGAGCCGTAAACATATGTACCGTATGTATGGGATGTATTGCGGGCAGACGCCGGTATAGGAAAAACTACCTTATAGTCCGTCCTCATACGCCAGCGGTTGTTAAGCTGCTAGAATAAAGTTGATAGCGCCGGATTGATAAAAAGAATAGATAACAACAACTAGTTCAAATTTCTATACGGTTGTTTTAGAGAGGAAACGTAAATATTGCGGTATATAACAGCATAATATGATGCTGAGTTTGCATAGTAACAGTAGATGTTCAAAATAAAGTATTATTCAATCTACAATTTCCAGTTAATATTTGTATTATAAAATAAGCGCTGCAACAACAGAGTTTAAACAAGTATATACAGTTACTTTCTAATTAGCTGCATTTTTTTTATTAGACGTAAACGACAAAAACCCTTTTGAATATAAATCGTCTTTCACAAAGGACGTTCCTATCCCGGACCTCAGTACCCAGACACATTCCTCTGCCTGTAGCTCATATTACCATGCGTGTCAACGACCGACAAATTCGTTAAAATCAATGTTTCTAAAGCATTCCCCATTGGTGGACTGTTTTACCTAGATAACCTAGATAATGCTTTGGTTCTGTTTCATAAATTAATGGGTCAGTATTAATTGAATTCCTAAAGGTTCCCATTGTGTTATAAATGGGCTCTAGTCTAATGAGAAACGCTACCAGGTTCTTAAATTGATTACAATCGATGCCTGAAAACAGCACAGTGAATTCTGAGATCCAAATAATTTGGTCGTACTAATATCTTTGCGAATGGATGATTAGTATTAATGTGTAAATGTGTATTATTACGTAAACTATGGTGACAACGAAGTGATTAATTTAGTTAAACACTTGCTTACACCTAAAGCTGCCTTATGCAAATATCAAGTCCGTCGTATATAATATATAAGTTTTCATAGGTATGGTATTGAAATTGACACAAAGCAGCTCATGATCATGAAGCTTCATGAGCAGTTTTTCGACCTGGTATGTTATGCACAAACATTTATAAAGGGAATACTATATCAGCCGACAAATGAATGCTTAACATGCTTAATTACGCTAATGTTAATATTGGCTAGGTACATCCCATTGGACCTTTCTCCCGCTGACAAACAAGAGTGGTTTTTTTCCTTGATCAGAACAACTATGGAATGACAATGTAATTATAAAACAATTGTTTAAACTATTTTAATAATATTACTATCGTTCCTTGGAGACAGAGTCATGCGTTGAAATAGATGGGGCGTTAATGAGAGAAAGTCATTTGAAATTCTTCATCATTTTGAACACTACCTTACCAATTCCCAATTGTCTTACGGACACAATAACAAAAATGAGGATTTCTTTAATGCATTATGCCTCTAGGCATGTACGGTCTGAGCAGGTTGATATGTCGTCTTATGTTCAAGAGGGTTACTCGCCAACGACATTGTGGTGACCTAATTGCCACCAATTTACCGCAAGGGGGTGTGCATACCAAAAATCTTTTAAGTTATTATGACGTCAAGTATTTGACGCTCGGTTGCTGATGCAACCGGAACATGAGCGAAGAGGGCTGAATACAACAACGATATCAATAAAGACACGTCTAGTTGTATCACCTCTCAATGCAATATAATCTAAAACAAACAAGAATGCTTTCAATAAATCTAATTTAATTGGATACCAAGGCCATGACTTACCAATCTGGTTAATCTAATGTGTTGACCTACCAAGGTTAATCTAATGTGTTGACCATAATAAAGATACATTAAATTATGTTTATTTTAGTACAGACTTATCCGAATGGAAAAGTGTTTGGAAAACACCTTGATAAGAATAGCTCATGTATTTAATTTATTTATAGAATGTTGTATGCCGCCAGGAACATGTATTGTACCGTGGGAATGCGCGGAATGTTTCATCATTTAGCATGTAATGTCAGTTTGCATTACCTGTTAGCGTCTATTGAACGCATTAACTTGTTCCAGAAATATTTAAAAGTGCACTCGAGTAATATTTCTCGAACAAGTGAATGTTACCTTAAGAAACAACGTGCATTAAATTATCAGGATTTGATCAAGTCCTTTAGACTAACAGGAAAAAGTATTACCATAACCGGTCCCGAATTAATTCTTAATCTATCATTCCTTTAGGTCTCTTTAGCATCTACCGATTAGTTCCAGCCGGCAAATTTTACTTAATACAAATAAATTAGACCCTACTAGACGGCAATTTTTTTAAGAATACCGTAACAGAAAGAGGCGCTAGAGCGGCTCTGACATTAAGCTACCGCTATCGATGCATCTAGTTTGTGTCACAGATACCATGGAATCTCCTCAGACATAACCACCGTGGATCAAATATAAATGGTTTCTTGAACTCTGATGATTAACAATCAGTTTAAAATGAATTTAACTAGGCTACCATTTTATATGTGGAGAAAATGGTAAGTAATGGCGAGATAGGCAAGGACGAAAATTCTAAATCGTTTTTATTATTTTCATATTTTCATTTGAAGTACTCTTTGGTGCCATTTTAATTAATATGTTGAACTCTGTAGGAGAAATGATATTTCCTATATGTGTCTCGTAACGCAAATAACACATAACGTTATGTCTCATAACGCAAATGCATGCTAATTATAGAATATATAAGTAGTCTTTTTTTACTCTCCGAGGCCATTTCCATTAATATTTCGAATTATCGGTAATCATAACATATTATATTACTTGATATGCTTATTTGGAATCAGAGAGGGATTTATCAAGCTAGATACAAAGATTCTGATTATATTCAATCAATTAATATATGAATTATATGGACTTATGTCTTATTGCTTGTCGTGTAAAAAGCTTTATGGTTAGTCAGGTCATAGCAATATGTCTACTCAATTAAAGGTGTATGTTCCGATCACCTTTATTTTTGGCTATGATTTTTTTTCACATCATGATATTTTGATATCAGAAGAAACCCCATATTTTTCTTATTATGTCTGTAAAATCTTAGGTGCCAGATATGTTCCATTTAGAAATTATAGGCTTAAATGTGGTGAATTACTGCCAAAGGTGGTTTACCACCAGCCAGTTTGTATACTACTCAATGGGCAAAATTCTTGTGACATTGTGCTTCATAAATTAGAACCATATGCAACTCAAACCTAAGAATATGACAATTTTAAGGATGACCTTTCATGTAAAATAGAAAACATCAAGTTGAAAATCGGGCCAGCAATCAGAACATCTACCTTTAAACTATGTATTACCATATCACGCAGACTATCCTCTTCTAACTGCATGAGGTGGGCCTCGAATACTATCATCACTTGGTTTACCCTTTGGGTTAAAGTTGTGATGTCAAGAATTTCTTAGAACTCGGGGCAGTATCAGCTAGAGGTTAACCAATCATTATTAATACATTATGAGATGCATTGTTGGTGTGGGTGTAAGTTGTATGTTTGGCAAGGAGATTTAAGGTGTATTATACGATACGATTTAGGTGGCGCATGTGTGGCGCAGTGGGTAGAGCACTGGATTCATGATCTAAAGGTTGTGGGTTCGAGTCCCGCTGTGGTCAACATGTTGTGCTCTTGAGTAAGGCACTTTACCGCAATTACTCCTCTCTACCCAGGTGTATTTAAATGGGTACCGGCATTCTTCAGTGCTGGGAAGGTAACATACTCGCTGTGGAGGAGGTGTAGCGAGCCCCACACAGCAACATTATAAAAAAGTGAGTCTGGCCCTATCGCTTTGAAAGAGAGATGGGCACTCCGCTCCTGGTATTACAGGATCGACCGCCTTTACCTATACGATACGGTAATGAAACGTTTACACGCTTCGTTTACCGACGTTACACGCTTCGTTTCCCGACGTTACACGCTTCGTTTCCCGATGTTACACGCTTCGTTTCCCGACGTTACACGCTTCATTTACCGACGTTTGTCTTCAGGGCAGACAAAGTAACCTTTTGTAAAACGGGTCGAAACCACGGGACCGGTACCGGCGACTTGGGGGAACACATTTGGATCGCGGCAGTGCCGAAGAATGCTGAGGCCTCTTAATTAGATGAGAAATTCAACACTTAATTACCTGCTGGCGTTTACATTGCCTAAAACTCATACATCTATCCGTTTTTTTAAGCCAGTCGTCCAATTTTGGGTCTTACACCGTGACATCTGTTAGGACAAACTGCGTCTTAAGCACTACCAGATAAGTTGCGCAGACATATAGCTTCCACACAAAATGAAAGCCAGATGATGCCCCGAGCGTTGTGACGTACGTACATGCACGAGTATGATTCAAACATAATCCATACCTGTACCTAGGGTTATGTAGAGTCATTTAAGGTTAGGAATACATACTGAGTGCAACATGGCTCATAGATTGTTTGATTGAAGGCAAAACATGATGGATAAGGGACCTTGTTAATGGTTAACTTGAAGTGGCTCAACACGATGATTCAGAATTATGCAGCGTGTCTCAATAGGTTCTTTAGAGTAATTTACGCATTCTGAATGACATTCTGAATGAATAAGCCTATTCGCCATTAGCCGCCCGAAGTGCATTCTGGGTAATATTCGCCAAATTTATGGGAGATAAACATGCCGAGGTTGCGCGTGCTTTCCCAATGTGGCGAACTTCGTAATTATCCTTAAAATGACTGTACTTGCAGTTTTTATTACCGTAACACCTCCATTTTTTCATGAAAATTGCACCTTGGAGTATTGATTATCATGCGGCTGAAAATAAATGAAATGATTACTGATGGCACAAACAAATCACAGGGGATTCCCCAAGAGTCGCAGTTCATCACATGGCCGTCTACGGTCGAGTTTGTCTTGTTTATCTCCCATTTATTTCCGGAAGTAAAACTTCTGAGCATGCGCGGTTGTAATGGCGAATAGGCTTATTATCAATTCGTTAGAGCGTCCTGGTAAGAGAGAGAAATAATACCGCTTGTATAAAATCTAGTTTAACTCCAATACCGGGACACTAAATTGCATGTTAAGAGATAGCAGTTTTCATTTGTGTCATAAGTACGATATTTTGTTTCATATACTTTAATATGCAATTTGGCTCGATATTAATTTTTCTACCATAAAATGCACAATGTTGTGCTTGCTCGACACCTTTCCTTTAAGAATATCTATGTGTGAATTTTCATTTACTATTTCATAAAGGTTTTATCTAGTCCTTCCGAGCTTTATATTCATCCTTTTATTTTATATCTTTGCCCATCCTCAATAGCATGGATGAAAGCTAAACTGAAACTGACCGCAATTCATCCATAAATATCACGAGTTATTGAAAAGGCAATCAATAACCTATCATTGTAGCTAAATAATGGCGGTGAGAAATTTGACAGCTAGTGGATATCACGGTGATTTAATTTAACTGATGTCAAACTTGTGATGAATTGGTTCATCTTTAAGATCTTGGGCGACAATATAACTATTGAAGTATGTAATGACGTTGAGGAATCAAATTTGCGATGAATTGCTTGGTCCTTAAGATCTCGCGTGCAAATTATAAATATTCATGTATAGCTGAAGAGTTTCGAGTTTTCATTGAAGAGGTGCATTGAAAATGACATTTTAATAATTTGCAAAGATATTTTTTTCAATACTATACAAAAAGAACTTAATTTTCTAATTACTGGTATTATTTTACGTTGTTTATTGTTAAACTAACTAGGGCCAAAGCACCCTGACAAATATTTCCGGACAGTCTAACGTACATGATAGTAGTAAGAAACAATGTTGGTCATCCACATCTCTCAAAATGCTTGAGGTTACTCATAGGTTTAAAAGGGATACGTTTGGAGCAGAACACACCAAAAAATCTCCTTATGCACCTCAATAATGTAAATGAACCAGTCAGTATTTAGTCAAAAAAGTGTAACCGGAAACCGGAACCTGACATTTGTATTACACGAAGAAAAGTGACATAATTATTTTGTATGATCCATTTGTTAAATAATTAGCAACTTAATTAATGTTTGAACCGTAGATACAAGATATGTTTAAATGATACTATAATAAATTACTTCGATAACCTATCTTAATTATCCAAACAAATTTTAACGAAAACTTGATATGGAATAATTTTGGTCATACCACAAAATCTTTTCAGCATCAGTATCAGTTTCCAAAATCTATCTAAAACTCTTCAAAGAAGGACTTTAAAGAAGGCAATGATTCAACTATTAGTGTCTTGAGAGCAACTTTGATATGCCAATCATCCTATAACGGCACACCACGCACTCTACACTGGCATTTATTCTCTGTTTAAATATAGACACGAGGATGTCGAAAACGGCACCTGACAACAAACTTCAATGTAATAAATATCACGTCTGCATCCAAAATTCACATAGCCACTAGCCACGCCATTCTTAATCTGTCCTTGTTGCAGCTGGTATTATCAATCACAGACGTCTCACGGAACAAAACGGTTTGTCGGGATGTCGCGATATTTTCACCTTTTAGCACTGAAAACTTTCAACATAATTTATGAGAGCATATATGACCGAATAATGATAAAGTGGCTGTTTAAGTGTGGGATTTTGGATGCTTTGATACAGGTATCACCGTGTTAAGGGAATTGAGGAAGCAGTTATAAATGTTTACAACATTTCTTACACGACCATATTATGGGAATGTTACAAAAAGATTATGATGGGAAATAATATAGCTTGATATTAAGATAAACGGGTATTTACGTAGCTTGTATACTGATATGACACAGTAAGTGATTCAATAGGGAGCTAGCAATGGTTTGATATCCGCGAGAGGAAAATCAGATTTAACCTTTTTTATTGCATATACCATGTATACGCTCTACTGGAATTCAGAATGAGGAATTGAAGTGGTGACTTTACTATTTATACTATATAGATTATCACGACTTCATGGTAATTCAACGGAAACGAACGTTGTCCTTATACATTTTCGGAAAAAAGTTAAATAAGAATTTAAGCAAGTTTTAAATTGTAGAGGTATTTATTATCACCCCCTCTCTAATTGCTTTGATTTCCGTCATATCTTGTTGAATACTCATTCTAAGTATTTTGCATATCACTGATCATACCTTACCTGTCAATATTAACAGCATGATGTACAAGTATTATAAGGAATAACTGTGTACGTTCAGACTTCACTTCAGGCGTTGAGGGACCACTAAATCAGTTGTAAGCACACGTACGATGTAGGTTCATACTCTTAGCGAACATATTAGATCAGCCAGTCTGAAAAGATTCAGCCCAATGTGATTCTAGCTGTATAAACCCTATAAGCAACCAAGCAATGCAAAACGCGTGAAATATAATCTCCCCTGTTATGTATGACGCGAGAAATTTATTTTTGTTATCAGCCTAAGGTTTTAAAATTGGTGGCGTTCTGGGGGTTATGATTTATGATCCTTAGTTGATAAACATGTTCAATATTACGTTCTGCTAAATCACGTGCGGAAAAAATAGGCACTTCATAGACATTAAGAGAATGTTTGTTCCTATGTAGTGAGCCATACATGAATTTATGAGATGTATTGCGGACTGATGCCTACTTTAACACTCAACAATTGGCGGTTTAGTAAAAACTCCTTCAGTGAAGCGGGGAGCGCCGCCGGGGGATGAATGGCACAAACTAGTTCCAAAATTATTTACAAATATTAGAAAAGAAACCGTCATTTCGCAGTACACAGAATTGTATATGATGAAATATTTACACAGATTACTAAATTTAAGTAAATTGACTATTTATGAAGTCAGCAATTACTTGGCTTTAATATTGGTCTTCCAAAATAAACACTTCAACAGAAGAATCCAAACAAATATTATATTTTATTATAGAATTGATAGTATATTTTAGATACCAGAACAAGACCGTTGTGTATTGCTTAGTCTGGTAAAACGAAGGACGTTCCTATCGCGTACCCGTATTTCAGGCAGAGCCCTCTGCATGTAGCTCATACCACGCGTGTTATCGACCAACATAGTAGCTAGACAAGAAATTAAAGCATTCCTCATCGTTGGACTGTTTTGCCAAGATAACCTAGCTAACGCTTTGGTGTTTTAAATTAGAAATAACAAACAAGTGCCCGGGTCTGTTTTCATAAATTAATGGGTCAGTATTAATTGACTTCCTAAGGTTTCTATTGTTTATAAGTGGGATCTAATGAATAAAATATAAAGCGCTACCAGGTTTTGATATTGATTGCACTAAATGTATTCAACATGTATTGCGGGCAGACGCCGGCATAGGAAAAACTACCTTATAGTCCTCAAATGATAGCGGTTTTGTTTAGGCTTCTTTAATGGAGGTGAAAGCGCCGGAATGAATAGATAACAACTACTTATAAACTCTATACGGTTGTATAAGAAAGGAAATATACGTTTTACAGTACACAACAACACAATTATATGATGCTTGTTAACATAACAGCAGATGTTCCAGATAAAGTATTTATAGCAAGTCGTACATTTGTACTTTAATATTAATTTGTTTTCCAAAATAAGCACTTCGACTAAGAATTTTAACACGTAAACACATTCTGGTTAGCTGCATTTTTGTTATTTTATATACATGTGACCCTTTTTTATAATATAGTCCTGTACAAAGGACGTTCCTGATCTTCGATCTCTATACACGACAACGTTCTCTACCTGTAGTGCTACAACAAATTTGTTAAAAATCGATATTTTTAGATCATTCCCAATTGATGCACTGTTTTACCTAGATAATCTAGATAACGTTTTGGTGTTTGAAATTATTCGGCGTAACAAAAAAAAGTGCTACGTTTTGTTAAATTAATCACTCAGTATTGATTAAATTAAAAGTGTCATTGTTTATAAGTGGGATCTAATGAGACACGTACAACGCTACCTGGTTCTGATATTGATTGCGCTCAATGCCTGCAAAACAGTACAGGGATTTTGAGTACAATTAACTTGGTCTATAGTATTTAAGAACAGAAGATTGAACAGTTTATTTTAAAGTATGGTAATGTGTGGCTACAAATAAACTTAGTCGTAATACAATTAGCCATTTTATTACTATTTAATTGATAATCAGTATTATAGATAATGTAGCGATTAGTCGAGTTCAAACGCTGCCTTATACAAATATAAATTATGTCGTATATATTATTTTAGTGTATTCTTCATCAACAGAGATGAAGACCTAATTGTCTATTTATTACGGTAATGAAATCATTAGCTAGGTTAATCCCTTCGGCCACATGACACAACTTAACTCTCCTACAACCGCGGACGAATGTCTTTCCAATACAAAACAAAGATGAAAATTGCAATCATAATACAAGGGATAAATCAATGTCAGCATTGTAATCGAGGACAGATTAATGGGTTGTACAAGACGGTGAAAATTACCTTATAGAATTTAGAATCTGTCTTACAAGTTCTCCAATTCCACCGAGTATGTCTGTATGAATATTTTGAATACTACCTTACAACATACAACAATTCTCGCATATCTCATAGGCACGATAATAAATTTGGGTTTCTTCAAAGTATTATGCCTCAATACATTGTATGATCTGAGAAGGTTGGGATGTCACCTCTTGTTCTAGAGGGTTACTCGGTAATGACATTGTGGTGACCTAATTGTCTCCAATTGATCGCAAGGTGGCGTATGTGCTCTAAAACCTTATAATGACGTCAAACATAGTTGCACGTGTGGTGGAACGTGTGTGAGTGGGGCTGAATACAACAACTAGATCACTGAATAAGACACGTCAAATGTTATCACTTCTCAATTCAATATATTCTAGAACACACACACGAAATGATTTCAATACATTTCAATACAAATATACGACTTAAAGGATATCAAGGCCAACTTAGTGTGTTGACTTTCATTCAGAAACACTTTTAGATATATAAAACATAAAGTGATGATAGTATTCGAGGCCCAACTCATGCAGTTAGAAGAGGATAGTCTGCGTGATATGGTAATACATAGTATAAAGGTGGATGTTCTGATTGCTGGCCCGATTTTTAACTTGATGTTTTTTATTTTACATGAAAGGTCATCCTTAAGTCTGATACAAACATACCTAAATGCACAGGTTGTTTGCGCAAGCAACTGGATAAAAATATCTCATGTATCTAAATTATTTACAGATTATTGTATGCCTCCTGATGTATGCATTATACTGTCGGAATGCTCGGAATGTTTCATTATTTAGCATTTAGTGGCGTTTTGCACATTTTGTGCACTTGAGGAACATTTCTCTTATCTATACGTATTTATCCTCACGAAACATCAAGCACAGCAATGACTACATGTTCATCATTTCCTGTAAGACTAACCAATAACATCATTATAACCATTCGCGATTTGTTTTCCACCTGACTTGTACAAACCGGCACTCGAAATATCATCTTTTCCAGATGTATTTCCTATATAGGCAAAAAACCTCTTAATACCTGCATGATTGAATTAGGCCGACATCCCTATATCTTCAAAATTGAGATATATATTTTCTCCTTGTAGGACTCCACTCAATGTAGTGCTATCGTCAAATAGAAAAAAAGTCCACATAAGGTATCGAGTTTACTAGTTTACTCACAACCGACCTCCGAGAACCGTATCAAAATGCCTTCGATAACTGTGAAGATTAATAGTTACGAATTGAATGTTTCCCGAACTCGCATGACTATAAAACAAGGCTGTAATTTCTTATGTCCCCGATATGCCATCACATAACGCGAAATACTTAACAACTAACCCTTGGAATAACCTGCATCGGTAACTATCATATATCACATATAGAGTAACATTAAAAGGTTGGTGCGAAATAATAGGAGAGGGATTGATACAATGCCTGAAACAGGATACTAAGATGGACAAACTATTCTAAATATTTTGTTTTTAACCTAGACCGTATTGCAAGTCTCTAGAGTAATTAATCATATGTGTGATTTGCAATGCTTCGTGAGACAGATATTGTATATTTGTTTGAGACAGATAATGTATATTTGTTTAGAATGAAATATACTTTCATTCAAAATGTTCAACTCTAACTAGGTGGGCCTCGAATGTTTTCATCACCTTGTTCTGCCCTTTCGGTAATTATGTGTTGTCAATCATTTCTAGGACCGTTGGGGGGGGGGGGGGGGGGGGGGGGGCAGTATCAGTCAGAGGTTAAGGAATCATTATACAATTTACATTACGTAATGGACTGGTATGCATGCGCTTAGGATGTTTGCCAAGTTAAGGCTCATTACCCATAGGCATAATGTTGATAAGAATAAGTTTTTTTCACCAAAAGGCCTGACTCTCCAACCTGGTCTCCTTGTTAAACTGCACTATATATGCAGTTTACAATTCGTCTTAATCTGCAGATATAGTGCAGTTCAAGAACCCGATGCGATTTATTCCGTTAGCGCCCTCAACGGAATAAATCGAAATAACACCGACAATGACAGTATACGTACAAATATAAAATACGTACAGTATACGTATTTTAGATTTAACACCTTGGAAATCATATTTATACATTATTGTATGCCAAAACTCTCAGGGGGTTGGTGGTCGGGGAGGGCTCAATCTTAAACTATAAATTGGATATCCTACAATCTTAAACTATAAATATTGGATATCCTACATTCTTAAACAATAAATATAGGATATCCAACATTCTTAAACTACTTTGTCAGTATTTCGATTTATTCCGTTGAGGGCGCTAACGGAATAAATCGCATCGGGTTCTTGAACTGCACTATATCTGCAGTTTAAGACGAATTGTAAACTGCATATATAGTGCAGTTTAACAAGGAGACCAGGTTGGACTCTCTGGGCTATTCTGATTACGTTCATATCATGCAACACACATTCTGTCGAAAATAATTTAATACTAAAATGTGAAGGCTGGAATCTCGTGGGACTTACTGAAATAGGGTGAGAAATCGTTATCAATGAAATCAAATCAAAGACGCCATATCAGATTGTACGTGTGATGTATAAAGCGTAACATACTAGCTACTGGAATAGCTATAGAAAGTTAAGATGCATAGACGCAAGACAAGAGATAGCATCTCAAAAATGAAGCATCTTGGTTTTAGGGAGCACATCAAAACTCGACCGCCCGGCAACCGCCGGTTCCGTGGGGTTCCGTGCGGTTGCAGCCGGTTTCTATTGTTCTAAACAATGATATGCGGTCCAACCGAGCGGAACCAGCGGTTGCCGCGCGGTCGAGTTTTGATGCGCTCCCGTACTGATAAAACGGGCTTTATTTAAGAATCTAATATTATTTACGTACTTATTCGAACATACAATTATTTGATGGATATCTCTTTTCTCTTTTGACAATATTACATAATTGCTTGTCGTTTGAAGTTTCTTATACCGAGGTAGGGCAGTTAGCGACATGTATGCTAAAATAGATTGCTAGTTATGCTGTCTTCCTTGACCATAAGATTGGCCTCGAATACTCTCATCACTTGTGATGTTAATAATTTCTCAGAACTCAGGGGCAGTTTAAGTCAGAGGCTAACTAATCATTATAAATACATTATGAGATGCACTGCTCGTGTGCGTGTGAGAGGGATGTCTGGCAAGCTACATTTAAGGTACACTAGACATTACTATGATAAGTCCAGTTTCGTTCTCAGCCTATACGGCAGCCTTACAGTGTAACCTTATTTACAATGAAAACGAAGTGGTCAAGGACTGGAGGATTGAAGGTGACCGGATAGTTGCTCTTCTATCTCCCGTCAAAGCTGTCATGCCTTGGAAATTTATTGCAAAGTCAATTAAACCATTTGTTATATAGTCCGGTAACATCTGTTAACACAACTTGTGTCTGAAGTACGACCGGATAAGCTGCAATGGACTCGTAGTTTATAGTACATGATGAACGACACATATGATGCTCAGGGCACTGTGACATCCATCCGTGTTATTACAGCATATTCTATACCAAGGTTAAGTAGAGTCCTTTAAGGTTAGAAATACATCAAAAATGGCCTATCGATTTACTTGGTTGAAGGCAATACATGATAGGACAGTGACCGTGCCATTGGTCAACTTCAACTAGCTGGTCTAATAAATTTACAATGGTTCACACTCTTTGTATGTAAAGTGTGTCTCAAAAGGGTCAGTACAGTTTTATGAACAAGTAATGTGCGTCATTCCTCCATGGTTAATTAATTAATCTGCACACTTGTCGTGGGGAGAGAAATGATCCATTTAGGATACAAGCTAGTATTATGCTTCAAACAATGATGTGAATATTACATAGTAACACGCATATACGGTACTACATTAATCTTCTCAAGTCAGTTCTGAACCCCTTGTAATTAACAAAGCATATCCCACGGATACAAATCTACATATTTAATAGGAACTAGATCCTTCCGATGTACATAGCATAACAGGCTGTAAAATAAGACACAAACATCGACATTGTGCATATGGCTATTGAGGTCATTTTCGGACATAATGGAAACATTTGTGGGATTACTAGGGCTTTAGAAAGTGTGAAGGCGGCAGAATTTCAACGTGATTACAGTATCTACTTCCATAGCGGCAGTATAATATAAATGAAAATGAAGGACTCGGCGATTGCGATAGATGTGTATAGAAGATAGGTCGGATGACCGCTGGGGAATTATCCTCGAAACACTTAAATATCTATAATATGTAACTATTCTACTTGCTATTTGATATAGGCTTTATCTATTCCTCTAGAGATTTGTATTCGACCTCTCAATTGTCAACCCTGCCCACCCGCAATGGCTATGGATGAAACCAAAACTGGAAGTGCGTGCATTTTGTCAATGAATATCATGAAGAGGCAGTTAACAGCCTGTCAATGTAGCTAAATAATGAATTTTGGAAATTTTGAACTAGATATAACACTGATTTATTTGTGTCAAATTCATGATTAATTGTTTCTTCCTTAAGATCAAGGTGATAAATATAAATATTTAGATTTGAAGAACAAATATTTAGAGTAAAGAAACATCAGTCTACCACATTCAAGATAGTATTCAAGACCTCTATTATCTATATACTAATTTTCGGTCCCTCGCCTGATTAGATAGTTCAATAATAATTTTACACTCGCGTCCCTCTTGAACTGAAAAAGCGTGGCAATTGCGCCTCTAATACACGAGCTAATTAGATAGTTCAATGCCCGTTTTTCCCCGTTTTCAGACATGCGCAGAAAGGATCACATGTGAAAATCCGAAATGTTGAATTTCTTTTACTCGGGTAGCTACTGTTCGGACACAAATTGTGATTTTCGGAGTGAGTGATGACATATGGTCTTCACCCAAAATATTTTCTTCAGGGATACAGCTACATTTCTGTATATGCGGCTGTTTGTTATTCTTAAAGATCGCATAGTAAAAAGCATTTATACGGGACTATACCGTCCGACAAATAAAAATATTTCACGAAATTTTCTAAATGTAAACAACAAACTCTTACACAGATCTTAAAGTGACACTTTCACATTGGTTATATAGGCGAATGCGACGTTTGATACCGATAAAGAAACTGGCAGTACCATGCCAACCGTTTCTGTTGCTGCGCGTCCGCGTTTAACATGGCGCACGCAATACGGCGCACACGTAATGACGCAGACAAATTGTGTACGCGTTTGTGGCGTTGCACTTTGTTTACGGGGCAGGATGAAAGCAAGTAGTCGGTTGCTCCGCTGTGCATACCGTACATACAAGATTACGAGAGCAAGACACACACAAAAAAATAAAGCAAAGGTATATAAGACCTTTATTTTAATAAAGAAACGGGGAGCAAGGTGCAAACCGTATCCAGGAAAACATGTAGGCCTATTAATTAAAGTGACATGAAGTGGCTGAAGGAAAATACATTTGATGGAATGCAGTTGCAGTTGTAACCCCATTTGATGAAGTCACTCTTGCAAGTCACCACATTTGATGAAGGAGTTAACCATATACAGTAACCGGTAACCCCATTTGAGGAGGAGTCGCCCATGCAGGTAACCCCATTTGATAGGAGGAGTCACCCATGCAGGTAACTCCATTTGATGCAGTCAACCATGCTTCCGGTATTATAAATATGGATGATTAATGAATGTTTTGACTTATTTCGTTATACATAATGATTAATTGAGCAGTTATCACCTGAAATTAGTTATGTGTAAATTTGGCCGATACCGCCGCGTAAGGCATGACTGGTATCATGAAGCTTTGGGTTGGTGGATCAAGGTCGGCACTATTTACCTATTTAAAAAGCCAATATTGATCAGAAATAAAGTGATTGCTTTCAATAAAATATTGGTCAAAAGTACACACCAAATCTCACCAAATGGGTTCGAAAATTAAAAAAAAAATCCAATTCTGAACGGGGGGGGGGGGGGGGGGGGGGGGGGCACACCCCCACCCTCCTCAGAATTCCCCTGTTCGAGCTTTTAAACCATCTATACTAAAATCAAGAATATCAGTATATGCTCAACTTCTTTCGTGCATTGATAAAAACCAAATATTTATTTAAAATGAAATGGCTTTCAATACAATATTGGTCAAAAGTATACACCAGATCGCACCAAATGAGTTAGAAAATTGAAAAAAATTATACTCCCCCCCCAGACTCCCCTTATTGAAAATGAAGCGATGGCTTTTCAATACATTATTGGTCAAAAGTATACACCAGATCGCACCAAATGAGTTTGAAAATCTACTTCTGAGGGGGGCACGTCGGACTCCCCCCTCCCTTTTGGAGCATTTAAATCAAGAATAGGCCTATATCAGTATAACAAAATGCCCAACTTCTTTCGTGCATTGATAAAAAACAAAATATTTATTGAAAATGAAGTGGCTTTTCAAGTGGTCACCAGATCACACCAAATGAGTTTGAAAATTGAAAAAAAATCTACTTCACAGGGGGGCACATCCCCCTCAGACCCCCCTTATTGATAATGAAGTGGTGGCTTTTCAATACAATATTCGTCAAAAGTATACACCAGATCGCACCAAATGAGTTTGAAAATTGAAGAAAAAAACTACTTCACAGGGGGCACATCCCCCCTTAGACTCCCCCTGTTGGAGCTTTTAAACTATACCAAAATCAAGAATATTATCAGTATACAAAAGCTCAACTTCTTTCGTGCATTGATAAAAAACAAAATATTTATTGAAAATGAAGTAATGGCTTTTTAATACTATATTGGTCAAAATTATACCAGATGCAAATGAGTTTGAAAATTGAAATTTTTTCTACTTCTGAGGGGGGCACCCCCGCCCCCCTCCCCCTGTCCGAGCATAGCTCGGAGTTCGGTGGAGTACATGGAGTATAACGACATACTCTTGCTGTTTTACAATACCCTCATCCTACGTTTTGATATGACTAACCACCCGCTATAGCTTCGGCACCTATAACAATACCTGCGCTTTCCATTATAAATTGGATAATAGTACAGGCACATTGGTATGGATATAACGCCGGCACGTGCGGTACCTGGGTTATTTAGGCCACCTGTGAGGGGTTGGTCTAGCAAACGTGGAGTACTTGGATTAGGAACATGTATTATTTAAGAGCACATTGGGCCTATAAGCTCATGGTGTATTAAGGGCACCATGTCACTTACATAATATTAAGTGCGCCTTAGGTACCTGCATTATTTAAGGACATGTTCTTGATATTTATATAAACATTTATAACGCTTTGAAATTACTCACCTCTGTCTATTTTGATATGACTAACTGCCCGCTATCTTCGGCACCCGCGTTTAATTTACTTGAATATGATAAAGTAAGGGCACAAGGGTATCTCGATATAACGGCACATACAGTACCTAGATCATGTGATACCCGATGCAATATTAAGGGCACCTGTGGTAACTGGAGTAGGGGTATACTCTCTAAATACAAAACGAGTGGAAAGAGTGGAAATTCACTCGAAAAGGAGTGAAGGGAGTGAAACACAGGACAACCCGTTTTAGAGTGGAAAATGTCCACTCAATAAAGTGGAACATTGTCATATAAATCCCCTTTCACTCCTTTTAGAGTGTTTTTCTACTCAAAAACGTGTTGTCCTGCGTTTAACTCCTTGAAAAGTGGAAAACCACTCTTTTACATTTAGAGAGTAGGGATTAGGCCTATGGGGTACCTGCATTTCAGGTCACATGGGAGGCCTACATCCTGAGGTACCTAGGTATCTGGATATTAAAAATACAAAGGGTATATGCCTACCTGGATTAAGGCACATCACATATACCTGGATTATCAAATGCACCTGCGATATTCAGATTATTGAGGGGCCAGGGCCCGTCTGGATTATGTAAAGGACATGTTCTTGATATTGTACCAAATTTTCTTACGCTTTGTTTACTAACCTCCCCGTTATCTTCTAGCGGGTTCCGCGCGAAGCGCGGATGCCCGCTAGTACTCAATGATGTTTGATCAATCTATCCGAACAGAGTTCGTGCATTTCGTCATTGAATATCATGAAAAGGCAGTTGACAGCCTGTCAATGTAGTAAAATAATGGAATTTAGAAATTGTAAACTAGCTATATATAAATACAGTGATTTACTTGAGTCGAATTAATGATTAATTGTTTCTTCCTTAAGATATAGGTGATAAATATAAATATTTAGATTTGAGGTTCAAATATTTGGAGAAAAGAAAAATCAGTCTACCACATTCAACATAGTATTCAAGACCTCTATTATATTCAATAATGTTTGATAAATCTATCCGAACAGCCCACCGTACGCTAAACTTCCTTTTATTAATCATTATCTTTTAAGCTAAAATTGCTTGTATGGACTAGACGACATTAAGATCGTAAAGAGAAAATATGACATTTAATGAACCAGTCACTTGTCATCATGTAGAGTTAAGAAGTTCTAACTTAAATCTAGCTGAATCATAGGTATTCTTTCGTATTACTAAAGTAGTAGTGTGGAGTCCCATAAGCATGTCTGTAATGAGCAATACAATACAGGAGGCAGATGTGTTTGAGATATTAGTGAAAGCTGTGTCAGATTAATGTTTTTAGGATATCAACTATAGAATAGTGTGGCTATTCCGGGAAACGATAAGAGAAATAGACATTTACCATTTACGCAAAGACACGAGAGTGAACTATTATCATTTTGTTTATTAAATGCTGCAAAGGGGAAGGACTCTTGATTTGATGTCTTACAAATGCCAGGTGAGCAACTCGATTGTTTAACCAGCACACTATGCGTTCTACACTGGCATTGTGTAATTTGACACACGAGGATCTCAAAATCGGCACCTTACAAGAAACTCCAATGTAATGAATAGCACGCCTGTATCTACAATTCACATAGCCACTAACCATACCATTATTTATCTGTCCTGGTAACAGCTGGTGCTATCAATCACAGACGTCTCACGAAAGAAAACGGTTTGATGGGATGTCGCGATTCTTTTCACCTTAAGTACTGACAAATCTTGACATAATAATTTATTGTTAGAGAATTCACGACAGTATAATGGTTAAGTGTCTGTTGAAGTGCGGAACTTTCAATGTTTTTTACTTTTTACCTGGTCACGAGAATCAGTTAGAATCTTTTCATTGATAGTATTCTGAATCGTTAAAAGATTCTGGAAATAGACAGTATTCTGGAAATTTTAGGGAGTTTTCGATTTTAAAGCTGTCGTAATTCTGAGTTATGAAACAATATGGAGGTAGCATCTTTTAATTGGCATGACTGAGGAATCAATTGAAGGCGTTACAGTTTTATGTTCACTGGATTCTTACGATATCTTACTTTGGAAATTAAAAGGAATCAATACATCCACTTTTTTCTGAAAAAGAAGAAGTAAATGAGAATTTTCGTTATTCAGAGTTTACAAATAGCCAACACTCCCTACGGAAATACTGCTGTGTATGCAATTGTTTATTTTCACTTCATCTAAAAATATTATTATTTCTTTCGTATTTTTACAATACTTACTACTCAAAATTTAGTCAATTAGTAGGAAGGAATTGCTTCCCCTTCTTGGAGATGACCGTAGCATCCTGTCATTGCAATGTCATCTAAAGGAAAATGTAAACAAATCATCAGGAACAACGTTATACGTTAAAAACAGGCGTTGAGCGACCACCCTATCAATTTGTAAGCACATAAGTGCAGACACCCAGTAAACCAGGGACGACCAGACCAGCCTATCAGTATGGGTATTGAACTAATGTTCCCGCTCGTATGTGATTCTAACTGTATAAACCCTAAAAGCAATGATGCATTGCAAGACGAGTGACATATACTATCCCATGTTATGTTTTACGTGGGAAATGTATTATGTATGTTATCAGCCTACGGTATAAAGCGTGCTGAGGGTTATGACAATATTTATGCTCTCTTCGACATACATGTGCAAAATATAGGCAAGTCACAGAAAGCATATGACACAAAGTATTTTCTTGTGTAGCGAGCCATAACGCATGAACGCGATGTATTGCGGGCAAACGCCGGCCTAGGAAAAACTACGTTACAGTTCTGATATGCTAGCGGTGTTGTTAAGCTGCTTGAATGAAACTTGTATTGCCGGAATGAAATAGATAAGAACTAGTTCAAAAATCTATACGGCTGTAAGAAAGGAAACCTACATGCTTGTTTACATAACAGTAGATGTTCCAGATAAAGAAAGTGTTAGTCAGTCGTAATTGTTTGCGTAATTTTGAATTCCAAAATAAGAACTTCAAACAAATTTTAAATAAGTATATATTTTCTGATTAGTTGCATATTTTTCTATTAGATATAAATGAGACCTTTATATATAGAATATTCGTGTACAAAGAACGTCCCTTTTCCTGGACCTCTATACCCGATAAAGTGTGCTCTGTCTGGAGCTCATAATATTACCATGCGTGTCAACGATCGATATCGTAGCGCTACAAAAAAATCGTTAAACTAGATAACGTTTTGGTGTTTAAATTCGAAGTAACAAACAAGTGCTATGGCAAGTGCTAAATTTAAATTGTACTGTTTTAAGTCTATGTCGTCTGAATATATTACGCTAACGACAGCATTAGCTAGATTAACACACCCAACTCTCCTGCAGCCGCGGAAGAATGCCTTTCCTATACAAAAAATAAGCTTGGGAGGCAAATTGTAATTATAAACAAGGGTTAAAACAATTTTCAGCTTTGTTATATTCGACAGAACAATATGTTGTATAAAGTGGGTGAAAATGATTTTAGAATTTGTCTTTCATATTCGCTTAATATTCTCCAAATTCTGAAAGGAATTCCAAAGAGCATGTCCGTAGGAATATTTTGAATACTATCTCACTGCATTTCGCGCCTATCTCATGGGCACAATAACAAAATGAGGTTTCTTTAAAAGCATTATGCCTCAAGATATGTATGGTTTGAGCAGATATGGATGTCGCCTCTTGTTCTAGAGGGTTACTCGGCAACGACATTGTGGTGACCTAATTATCCCCAATTGATCGCAAGGTGGTGTGCATGCCCTGAAACGGAATGATGACGTCAAACATAGTACTTGACGCTCGGTTGCTGCTGCATGCTAGCTGCACGTGGGACGGGACGTGTGCGAGGAGGGCTGAATACAACAACAACATCAATGAAAAAGACACGTCATACTTTTAGCACCTCTCAATTCAATATATTCTAGAACACACACACATAATGATGTCAATACATTTCAATCAAATGTTCTAACGGATACCAAGGCCAACCTTAGTGTGTTGACTTTCATTCAGAAAATACCCGAATGCACACGGTGTTTGCGCAAAAACCTGGATAAAAATAGCTCATGCATTAAAATCATTTATAGATTATTGTATGCCTCTAGGTATATGCATTATACCGTCGGAATGCGCGGAATATTTCATCATTTAGCATCTACTGTTTTTTCTTTTGCATTATATGTCATGTATATTGATCGAATGTTAGTGCACTTATGTAACATTTCTTGAATCCACGCATTTATCAAAAACAACATCAAATAAACAACAAAAGACAAAACTACAACAACAACAAACACAAACGAATACAAGACGAGCAAAAAAATTACCATGTTTTCATATGAGAGCGTGTGTGGTCTAGCGGATAGATCGCAGGTCTCACGATACAAACGTTGTGAGTTCGAGCCCCGCTACGGCCAACATGTTTGTATCCTTAGGCAAGGTACTTAGTCTCAATTGCCTCGTGATTCAGAAGTCACGTAGAAATGGTGGTCTCGTGCATCAGAAGAGCAAAAATCCGAGCACGTTAAAAGGTCACAGACTCCTTCGTAAAGAGTAGGGGATCATCCCGGTCTGTGTACATAAAACTCATGTCCCTAGGTTTCAGGGGCACTGTACCGTTAATGCCCGAGGTAGGGCGCTGTGTACAGTATAACAGTATGTGTAGTATGTGTATGTGTATGTCTTTAAGACTCACGATCCGATCCAAGGATATTTAGAATATTCAAGGAAGAATCAGTTTTGGAATTTCACTCTTAGAACTAAATACACAGATACTATTTGTTGCGATTTTCTGTGCGTCCTTGTCCGCTTTTACATGTCAGCCAACATCATTGTCTATTTTTGTCTAAAAGAAGATCTAATAATTCTGGATAACTAGAGAACCAATCACAGTATCGTTTGTCAGAGGCAGGTTATCCGCACCTATTTGAGTGCCAGAATAGCTCGTAGAAATATTCTGTCTATGATTGCATTAAATATTCGAAACACGATTGAAGTACCTAGGAAAAAGACATATCACCGTTAATATAATTGGTGAAACGTTGTCTCCGGTGGCAATTTAGAAAGATACAAAGTGACCTTGTTATATTTCCCCGCTCCAGTAATACAAATCGATGTCACGTCGTTGATCAGCTGATATTCACACAAACTGTAATGTGTATACAGAGAGATAGGGCATTCCTCTACACAAAACTGAGATATAAAAGCGAGTCGAACCCATGTTCAGCGTTAGATTAAATTTATAGGAGTAATTAAACAGCTGTATGGTGTAACGGGCGCCTGATATGGATATAGAGTCCAGAGTCCAGAATGTTTTATTTCATGGTGAAGTTTTTTTAATCGCACGTAAAAAGTACCCGGATGTGAATTTATAAGCGGGAACACTGCCCCACCAACAACACTGTGTATAAACATGGCTGACAAATATATTATTGATTGCTAACTCCCCACAAAATAGCATATTCATAATACACATTGTGTTAAGCTGAAATTACGAGATATCTTTCATAAAATGGTAAGTAGTCGTATTCCATCCAAAATGGCCATTATTTCTCAGAAAATAAGGACCATTGTAACCTATTCAAACAGGTGATGGATTAACTTAATGTCTCCAAATTTGTGATATTTTCACCATCATTTTATAGTTGGACAGTAGTACATGGCAAACTAAGATGTCTATCTTTATTTCTACTTCGAAGTGCAAAATTAAACAGACCGAACAAAACGTAATGGCACAACGTATTCATGATGTTGTTATTGTTTAAGTTGACACAGCCATTCCCTCATAGATTTCAGGTCAAAAGAAACACTAATATTTTAAAAACATCCGGTATGCTGATATGACACCGACCGAGGAAGTGACCAAACCACACATCTATAATTCAGTATCTTGGGAGATCTGTTTAAGTTGATACAGCGATTCCCTCATAGATTTCAGGTCAAAAGAAACACTAATATTTTAAAAACATCCGGTATGCTGATATGACACCGATCGAGGAAGTGACCAAACCACACATCTATATTTCAGTATCTTGGGAGATCTGTTTAAGTTGACACAGCGATTTCCTCATAGATTCCAGGTCAAAAGAAACACTAATATTTTTAAAACATCCGGTATGCTGTTATGACACCGACCGAGGAAGTGACAAAACCACACATCTATAATTCAGTATCTTGGGAGATCTGTTTAAGTTGACACAGCGATTTCCTCATAGATTTCAGGTCAAAAGAAACACTAATATTTTTAAAACATCCGGTATGCCGAATATGACACCGACCGAGGAAGTGACCAAATCACCCATCTGTCTTAGTTCAGTATCTTGGGAGATTAAGCAAGATTCACAGTCGAGTAGTGGGCGTAGGATTGAATTGCAGAGAAAACATAACCTTTTCAATGTGAAAAATAAATCCGGATTTAATATGATTTATTTGTGGAATATTAGCTCTCGAGTGTCATTTCAAGTGATCTGTTTGGTTATAGTAATAGTTGAGTTGTACAGAAAATTGTATAATTGTTTCTACTCAGAATATTAAAATTGTTCTGAGCAGTTTACACAGGAAGCGAGATACGCAACCAAATACAAGTCGCTTGAAATGCTTGAATTGTATTACATTAAAGGTGACTCAAATATCAATAAATGTGTATTTCACGATCTTTTTACTTTCTTATAAGTGCGCGTTGTCTTGTGATTGTATGCACCTGATACGCGTACGAGGGATGAATTTCCAATGCGTTTTACACACGTGACTTAACACTTTCAAAGCGGCTATTAGTTTTACCATTTCAAAACAGATTTTTCATAAACTTGTACCAACTTTTAAAGGCTATCTCAAGAATAACTGAACACATATTACGAATATTTGAACTTGTTTCAATGCATTTCTCATGATGATTCCAAATAATGATAATGAAATTCAATAATTTTGACATTTTTTAAACATTTTGTGAAATTTTGGAATGTCGTCTGCAGACGCCTGCCGCGTGGAAAGTGTTCAGAAACAATTGAAAGTTGCTAATATTGGGCTATATTTCAGTTGAAACCCATGCATCTCCTATCGAAGACACGACCTTAATCTTCCACAAAGGGAACGCATATTGCAAATGGAATCACCACCCATGCAGGTAACCCCATTTGAAATGTACACTCCTCGTGGGGAAGATTAAGGTAATATCTTGTACAAGGGGTGTATGGATTTCAAATGGAATAGCCCTTTAGAACAGACTAAAATTCTTTATCTTTAAGTAGTCAAAGAAAAATGCTATATAAGTTTGGACCCCAATTGTCCATGATAATGGCTCGGCATCCTCGGAGATGTTTGGTCCCACCACACCCGTGACATTTCAACGTGGAGTTCACATTTCATGGTCGGTGAAGGTTGCTTGGCATTAATTTATAATATTATCTGGATTATTCCTTTGAGAACACAGTCAGGTGCTGAGATCATATTAACGATGTTTCAATTATTTATCAATATTACACTTCAATAAATTGAAACCTGTCCTGTGGAGCAGAAAATGAAGACGAAGTGTTATAATCACGTCCTTATTAATCCATTACTGCATTGACCCTTATTCATGAGCTTTTCCCGAACTGTGTTTCATTGAAATGAATAGTAGTACAATTGCTATTGAAATGTAGTGATTTAGTGCACATTATAGCCTCAGCATACTTTACAGTTACGGTATTGCTGGTCACAGGGACCCATTATCAACTTCATTGAAAGCATGTAGGGATGCAACCCTAAACATGTGCACTACCCTAATTGACCTAATACACCATTACCATCATTACAACCCGTGAACACCTGTTTTACGCCCGATGCTTCATACCAGGAACATTTTAATGTTCCTACTGCTTTTCAGTTATTTTAACCTTTTGGAGCCATCTTGGATGTTTTACTCAAACTAGATCTACAGCCCTATGTTTTTTCATAGAAGTATATTGAATGCTGTCCCATTCAACTTTAACCATCTTGCAGCCATTTTAGAAAGTGATACAGATTCAAAACAGACAGAGGTGGCTCTTATATCTCAAAGCAATAGCTTAGCAGTTTAGAACATATTATTTGGTGAATGTGATGCAAAATACACTGTTGTACGCTATTTTAACATTTACCACGGCTATTTCCGCGGCCATCTTGGATTTAAAGTATGTTAACAAAGCAAAAATACTGGATACGAGTTTCCAGTGGTATAATAAATACATTGCATACCATAATTGCACATAGATAATATGCTGGTATCTTAAAGGAGAGTCTAAATTTGATTTGATTTGATTATAAGTTATTGTCAGTACTTCATCAAAGCAATCTTGTGTATGCCTTCATCCTGGGCTAGATACTTCAATATCAGCCGACAGTGCCTCGTGTTGATGTCACGCGAAAAATATCGGAAGCGGCGGAGCACTAAATGAGGATGTTGGTGATTATAAGCACAATGACCGGGTGAGGCTATAATATATTAATCTGTTTTGAAACACGAATAGGCTTCCATTATTAATGATGCTTATCTAAACGTGGATTTTATTCAAAGAAATTAAATAATAATACTACAATAATAATATCACAATTGCGGAACCTTTAATGGTTGCCCAACATACAAGAAATAATATAGAGTATAGAGTATAGAGTCTATAGAAACCAGAGTTTGTGTGATCAAAATCGCTCAACGAAACGTGTATGATGACGGGTGGGCAATGTTTATTAATGAAAACACTATTTCCAAATAAGTAACCTTTCCAAAATGGCACGGACATTATCTACTTGATATGCATGCGTCAGACATAAAATATATTAAAACTTGTCATCAAGATGTTACATCTCAACCAACTAATTGCCAGTACGTTAACACCTTCCACGTGGCAGGCGTTTGCAGACGACATTCCAAAACTTCACAATATGTTTCAAAAATGTCAAAATTATTGAATTTAATTAGCATATTTTGAATCACCATGGGAAATGAACTGAAATAAGGACAAACATGCCGATTATTGGTTCTGTAATACTTGAGGTAGACGGTAGACCTTGAAAGTTGGGAAAGGTTTATGAAAACTCTATTTTGTATAATGGTAAAGCCAATAGCTGCTTGAAAAGTGCTAAGGAAATATAGACAATTCACGTACAGAATAGTAAAAGCAAACCACACCGTACTATATAGATTGACAATATTCTGTCCACGTGTGACTGAAGTCATTTTAGAGGCACAGTCAACGACACGATTTGTCATTCAGGGAATATCAAGCTACAGTAATTGAAGGTAGATGCTGTAACCTAAGCTAAGGGGTCCCCCAGCTTTGAGATAGTCGTGTAGTTATACAATACGAGAAGGGTAATTTAAACTTGATATAGTGGTTTACGTGGATATGCTGGAGTCACCACATATTGTAAAGGAAAGCATTGCGTATTTTGGTCTAATTTCAGAATTGACCCCTTTTCAGTCGAGGCAGTGTATAATAATAGTGGTACTACGTTGTCGCTAATCAAATTATATAAGGGCGATTAAAGTGGAATGTTTATCATGTTGTCATTTGACTATATATCAAAATCATTTGAATACATTCCTTTGCGATTTTTTCACCGGTGAACTATTGTATAGTATTGCATGGTAAGTTTTGAGCGATGTTAATCGATCAACTTTATAATGAATGGCGGGCATTGCCTTTTATTGAAAACACCCTTTACGTATAAGTAACCTTTACAAAATGGCACGGATATGATCAACTTGTTTTGCGTCATCGTTAAAACATAAAAGCAATTACAAGTTGTCATCACGATCTTACATCTCCGCCATTTAATTGCCAATACATTACGGAAACATAAAACATTCATGTGCAGAATAGCAATAGTACCTCACCCAGTGCAATATAGAATAACAATATTCTTTCCACAAGTAAGCGAAACCCCCGGCGAAACCATTTTAGAGGCGTGTTGTCAACGTCACGATTTGACATTCAGGAAAATATCAAGCTACAGTATAAATTAAAGGTAAATTGTGCCCAGCTTGTAGTGTAAATTGAGATAGTCATGTAGTTATGAGAAAGGTAATTCAACTTTGCTCTATACATTAGTGGCTTATACGTAGATAATATGGTAGTATCAATACATGATTTAGAAGAACATACGTCGTTAAATCTTAGTTTGGATCCTTGTCCGTGTTTAATACTATAGTATTAACTTGCCGCTAATTCACCATCGAGGTGGTTATATATATATGTAACTCCCTGGTAACTGGATCAAAAGTCACATTTTCAATACACATACGCGGGAAGAAAAGACCACATGTTACCTGTTCATAATCAAATAGCCCGCTCGCTCAGGCACAACCCAACGCAGTTGTGTAATCAATATCCATTTCATTCCCGGCCATTCAAAGTGCCACGCACAGCATTTTCTCGCGGCTTGCGTGCGTTGAAAATGTGACTTTTGAAATGTGACCAATTTTCTTTAAATGGTACTAATCATGGTTTATCTTTGTTGTTAGGGGGCAAATTTGGTATCAAATTATGCCTACAAGATTCATCTAAATGCCTATCTAGCCTGTTTGGTCAAAAAAAATTGAATGTTACTCAAAATGACATAAACAAAGTGGTATACTTTCTTTTGTTGAACCCTTTACCATGTAGGCCTGATACGTCACAGGTGTTACTCGTACACGGAACCTCAATAGGTCGATAGCTTAAGGTGCAGTCACACCTAGCCGATGTGGCTCGCCCTAGCCAAACCGTAGCAAATAATTTACAACGGCGAGCAAATCTGTGGAGCTCCGTACAGAAAACACTTGGAAATAACTATGAAAGCACTTGAAAAATAATAATTGGCTGTAGCAATACCGATGAGATAGCAATACGGTAGTACTACGGTTTCACATCGCTGAGAGCGGTAGTACATTGTCAGGACATCGTCAGTGGACTTGCAGCAAGTCCGTAGGATAACAATGACGGTATGGTGTAAAGTGAGAGAATGAATTCAAAAACCTAAAATAAATAATGAAACGTGAATTATCATATCTTTAGGCTTGTAAAAGCCAGTACAGCACGTACGTTTTCAATCATGACTTTCAAAACCGCACCATTTTCAGTGGCGGATCCAGAATTAAAATTAACGTGGGGGCTGACCAAGACCGTTTTTCCCTTTTGTTTGTTCAGACATATCGACCGAGCCCCAGACGGATACCGAGTTGGGAGTTACACCTGTTACGTAGTAACGCGTCATCCGCACATAGTTCATCCCACACTAAAAACGAAACACTTGAAATTGTAATTGGTTTTTATGTATATCTTTTTAGTGGTCAAAATTTAAGAGTTATAATTATTTTTACATTATGTTTTTCTGAAAATGCTCCATCGAGTAAAGCATACTTGAAGCACCCTTTTGATTGGCCATTAACGTTCACAGCATAAGTAACAATCGGATACCTTTATTTTCGAATGTACGTATAGGATGTTAAACAGCTTTGACGTGACGTTAGTACGATAGCAAAATATCAGCTATCATTCATTGCAGTATATACACTAAGAACATATGGGAAATGCCATTCCAGACTTTGTGTTTACGCTCCCGTGCCAAGGTCGACGAAGATTTGATTAAATGCTGTTGAAAGGTTCTTGGAGCCAGAAGACTTTGCTTTTGACGTCAAAAGGTAGTGTCTGATTGATTTGGTTTACTGAGATGCATCATCTATTATGTATTCCATATACCTGTCAGTGTCTGATTGATTCGGTTTACTGAGATGCATCATCTATTATGTATTCCATATACCTGTCAGAGTCAATTCAAAAACCATGTCTGATACATGAATCCTCGCTGTCACGATTCCAATTTGGTACGGTGTGTTCTCATGTATCCGCAGAGAAATCAGAGCCTAATCCTAATGGATAATGTTATTACGCGACATAAATAAAAACACAAACTGTTCAAAGCAAAATATCACGAACTTACATGTTAACTGCATCTTTGTGCGTGGCAGTCAATGCGAACCCGGTTTGGAGGAATACTTCACGGTGCATCAGGAACGACTAATGGGGCTGCCTTAAAGTGCGGTTTGTTGTCGTTGATGCGTGTCCAAGAATCAGAATCATTTTGAAGACATCTATTAGATTTAGAACACTAACACTGCCATTTGTCGACGTATCAGCGGCCATGAAAATTATCAAGTGACGCCATTTTGGTAGAATATAGTAACACTTATACATGGTGTCCCAAAAGTTTCGAAACTTACTGAAAAAGTGCATTTTCAGTCAGAGCGTCTGTTAACATGGTTAATGTTATCATATATAAATGCGAATTCGAAGAAAATCCTATTGATTGCAAAGGGAGCCCTTCACTAGAAAACCGCTCCTATGGTTTAAACTTGATTGATTGATATTCATACCATTGGCTACTTCTATTCCCACCATCAACAAGCTATTAATAGATGTTTTGACACCCTACAGGACAGATGATATCACAAAAATAAGACGCTATACCAGTGTATTGATACATGGATAACTCTAATGTCAATGAAGGCACACGGACGTGGCTTGCTAGTTCAGAACGCAGTCAGGTTTTTCCCAATGTATTTGTTGGACAAACATCCACGGACAAACACAGGAAAAGTTAACTCGAGTCCATTGACATCATGATCCTCTTTCTGTGACTTCAAATTGCACGGACAATCGCAAACGGCCGGAACTGGTGTGATTTAATAGTTAATTTGACAAATTCCTAACGTACCATAAGAAAAAAACCCAATCCTAGTATTTATGTAATTGATATTAGTTCCCACGGACTTTTTCCCACGACCGTCCGACATCGTCTGCATTATACAGTTTTTACACATCTACAATCCTCAAAAAGTAACTTACGCTCATAACTCCATAATTGTAGTTCCAACTTAAAATATAAAAGTACAACATTATAGATTTACTTCTCTTCCTCAATTTGAGATATGGTTCACGAAAATCGGTTGACAATTCAAAAACCTTCACCGAACAGAATGAACAAAGTTCAACTTTCATGTTCGCACTTAGGTTTTGAACACGTATGCTAATGTGACAGGTATGTGTTGATCAATTGAAACATACCTAATCCTCACCTTACTATCGACAGGCGAGTTGTCACTACAGCAGAACCCTTCACGTGTAATGGTGTAATATCCCAAATTAAAGTAACATTTATTGAAAAATTTAGATTTTAATATTTTTACGTAGGAGCTATAGTTACTCTTTTTGAGGACTGTACAATATGGCAAGCGGCGCTGTACAAGAAATCACGCTAAATATTGCGTCGACATTTGGTTACTATACGCTTGTATACTTTCTTGTACCTTTCACATAACGATTTGAATAAATATTGCCGAAAAGGTACCGGCGTTGTTGTTCTATTTCTTGTCCGTTTACGACGTTTTGTTTTGATTAATTGTAATATGATATCGCCGTTTACCTGTTAATGGGTACACTACTCGACCGCACTTAATCCCAGCAATATACGTGTGGATTACGATATAATGCACCTGTGCCATGACAGCTGCATGCCACCTATGAGTATGATTCCATTGGCAAAATTCCCAGAATAGCAGGTGCTTTGAATTAATACCGCCATCGCTATCGATTTATATCGTGATTGAGAATGACTTGATACTACATATATCTTGATTGTTAATAATAGATTATGGTATGGATGTTATTAGGTGCCCAGACTGTCCGAATAGTCGTTGGAACAATGTATTCAGCTGCTACAACATATAGATGTAGATGGTCTGTTTTAAAAGTCACTACAGTTTTTGCAGCAACTGTGTTCTCAATTCAAATATCACCATTGATCTTGTATCATCGCACGCACTGTCTTGTATGGACTTGACATAGCTGTATCCTATTAGCCTATTATCGTGTACATTTTTGTGAAGATGTTTAGTCAGGTGTCAGATTTGTACAGAAAATGGTGAACTTGATCCGAAGAGGAAGTGAGTTAGGGATGGCATCCAGATTCGTACGGATTAAAAACCGTAGATCGGAGAGGGTAAACGCACTGGCTGTCCGTTCACGGGAGTTGTTCAATGCGTTCGCTAAGCATGGCTAAACAAGTATCGGTTGGTCATTATTTAGCCGCTTTCCGTTTATCTACACAAAACTGTCCGTTTATCCAAGTGCGTTTACCCTCTCCGATCTACGGTTTCAATCCGTACGAATCTGGCTGCCATCCCTAACTCACTTCCTCCAATAATAGCACGAAAGAACATCATGTGGTTATCTATGAGAACAGACTGTAAAGGATTTATGTAACTTATACTAAGTCTGATATATAGAGAAAGTATATAAGGGTAGCTCACTTATGACTTGTAAGTTGTAATGTCATGACATAAAATCGGGTTTCCTATTATTTTGGATTCTATGATCATTAAAACTTTCCACGGCTATCAATTTTACCAAAATACAAACAGACTTTCCAGAAACCTTTTTAAAGTCTATTTCAAGAAATAATGAACCAATACTAATGTTTGTACTTATTCTATTGTAATTCTAATGGTGATTCCAAATATGATGATGAAATTCAATAATTTTGACATTTTTGAAACATTTTGTGCACTTTTGGGACGGTCGTCTGCAGATGACTGCCGCGTGAAAAGTATCATGAGCCATTAGTAAGCTTTTAGCTTCCCATCTTCCTGCAAACTCGAGATTTGCCTGCCCTAGCACAACACAGATACACAGATACATCTGATGATATGAAAAAGTAATTTGGAACGTACTTGTAATCTTAAAAATAGTTCCCAATTAACGTGTCCGATATCTCCAGATATTTTAGGAGTTACTGATATAAAAACATTGTACATGCATTACAGCTAATTTGAACATTCTTTTTAAATATGTTAACTGTCATCACACCACTGAATAAACAGGCAACATGCATTGGGAACGAGTGGAACGAGTCAAGGACGGCAATACATACAATTCGCATTCAATTTGTTGTAAACAAAATTGATAATTAGATTTGAGCTCTTTCCCTATAGAGATGTCGAAGCGCTCAGATTTCGAAACTCAGACGAGTGTCATCCATCTGTCGATGGCAAACTTATAGATTGAAGTACAACTGAAATTTACGAGAATTAAAGGTATAAACTTTAAAGTTTGGTTGTTTTGATAACAATCAAATTTAATGCACCAAAATGAAAGTGCATTTGTTTTGTAACGTATGACAATGTATAAAATATCATGAATACCAACACGTTTATAAATCCTTTTCTGATGTTAGTAATATCAGTGATATTTCAGTATGTGATAGGCCTACGTAAATTTATTATGGTGCTCTAAAATTGATTATTTGACCTGTAAAACAATTCAGAAAATGTTCATGGCAGTGGCGTAGCCAGGGGGGGGGGGGGGGGGGGGGGGGGGGGTGTTGGCAGTAATTACCCCGTCGGTACACAACGCATGCCGCCGGTATATTCGTGATTTTGACCATTCGATTTTTTTGGGGCCGGTTTGGAAGACAACCACATCGTACACCCCCCACTCCCACCCCACTTATCAAGATTCTCGAGATGATTGCAAAAAAATGTGTAACCTTTTACTATTTCGTCGGTACAACTATGTCTAGCCTCCCCTGTTTCAAAAAGCTGGCTATACCACCATTAGTTTACGCCCAACGTGTGGTATACGCGTACATTTGGTGATATAAATTGATGGCGGTAAAACAACAACATCTTGAATAAAGTATCCTACCTTTAATTCACGAGGCCTGTATAATTTGATCAATGTAACTCTGTATTTTGTTTGTAACCGAACTCCACGAGATAAAATTTATATCACGTATCGGTTTTTTTGCGACATGTTTCTTCGTAGATCTACTCAGGGTTTACGGTTTAAAACAGTGCAATATTGGTTAAATGTCTTATTGTGCAAGTCGTGAAAACCTCTAGCTGCGCCTTTTTATAATGTCATGGTTTCTTCAACTTGTTATTCGAAACTGATGCTCATTATGTCTAAGCATAGCCGTAAGACACCTTCACTTGAGTATCTAAGCCTAGCCTAGACATTCGGTACTTGAACTAGATTCTTACAAGCGAGTGGGCGAGTTTGCTGGTGTAGAATCAACATCTATTTACAAAATAGAGAGGCACACAACAAATAATATAAGAAAACATATTCAAGGCGTGATACCGAGGTTTGGAGCCACCTTATGTACAATGGCTGCCATGTGTTGGATTTTACAAGGGTGCACCATTAACACCAGAGGTGTATAACATGTGGCAGCTATTACAGATAGTGACTTTTCACATTACTAACAGATCATATTTGCAATAGCTGCTCTGAGTTACATTTAGTTTACACCAATTGCTGAGCATATACACAACCCCATATATAACAACTGGCAGCTGTTACAGCTAGAATCTTGTGGCACTCGATACATTTCAATCTATAATAGATTCTAAACCGATTGATCATTCCGACAATCAATTTCAGCGTTCATCATAAGACATAGACGATTTTTGGAGGGCATATTCATAAGACTTTATATTATTAATGCGCGGCATCAAATTGCGAAAATCAATCAATTTCATCTTGGAACATGTGCATTTGTCTTGATACTGTAAGACAAAGAAAACATTATTTCATGCGAACTAGTAAAATTTGTTTTTCTGATGGTAATTGTAGGACACGATAGTTGTAGCTCATGGTTTGAATGGTGTACGTGAACAGAAGATACTCATCTTGTTACCTTTGGTTACTATAGATCATTATAGAAAGCCTTAGTAAATTATCTTTAATGCTAATTAGTACTGGTGATAGAACCTTTACAACGACCGTAGATCCATAGAACACTCTCATTTTGTCTTATAACTATTTATTCAAGTATCAATTAGTCTATTAAATATATCTTTTTCTTAATGCTTTTGCCATCTCGGCTTTTTGAATCCGTGGTTAAGGGCGTAGTATTATTGTTATCAACACTTACGTGTAAAGATGAAAGTCGATGCTTAAATTTGGGGGTAACTGAGGTTTTGCCATTTTTTCTTTTCTTTTGTGTAGACTTTATTTTGTGAAACTATCATCCAACCCTTTGCGTGAGCATGTGCGACGACACACATTGAAATGTCAGTCGTCATTTGCCATCCAGTGATTTGAGAAGAGACGTTCACCCTACGAGTGGGGTTTCCACACCCTTTTATTAACGCGAGTATCATTACAACTTATTGTTCATCTATATAGTTCATAACTGTTATAGTTCATAGTCTTAGCAACTTGTGTGACCCGGCTATATATCGTTCTCCGGTAGTGGTCAGGGTTGAAGGTGGTTGATGCACAAATCTGCTTCGACGCAGTGAAAAGATCGAATGCCCTTGTACCTCCCACGCATGCCGATGTGAGAGGAGCCATGGCCTCGTAGTCCTGCCTCCATAGACATACACGGAATGAAGCGTGAAACTAGTGTTGCGTGAAGAGATGGGTGCCCTATGCCAACCTTTACTAATAGTGTATGAAGGAATATGTCTCCTACTACCATTACTACACCGGGTTGACGAGCCAAACGGGGATGTACAACAAATGAAAGCTGATTTGCTTGCAACCATAGACTGTATAAATTGCATTCATATTGATATGTCAGTACTTGAGTAATATTCCTGGAATTCAATGCGGAATCATGTAATGAGAAAAGGACATGGTTTCAGGTATTGTGAATGTTTTTTGACACGACGTGTACATTAACATCCCTGTTAGCGTATTCGCGGACGTTCTGTACCACTCCAAGTTGACACAGATACACATTATGACACACTCAGCAGCATGCAATATATCAAATAGCTGGGTAATATCCACTGGTCAAATAATGGTTAAGTGGGTTGTCAATAAACGTTACAGTCACGACCCATACAAACCATGCTAGACATAATCAAATCAGTAATAACGTATTCTCTTGTCAGAGGTTTTGTTGATAGGTGAAGGTTTTGACATGATTGTTTAATTTGGTTTTGCTTTTTCCAGTAATATGTTTCACAAGGTGCAAATTTGATCGTTTGGATAAGATTGTGCTTTGCTTTAATTTCCCCCTTAAATCTCGTCCTTCAAATCTAAAAAAAAAAAATCCAAAATAACTCTATTCTACTTCGAGGGAGACAAGAAAGTGATGTTTCGCAAATGATGCATGTCACTGTCAAGTGATATAAAAATAATTGAAATAGCGCAATTAATATCTAGAGATCTTGACACAATGGCATATATTCTGCATGTTTACCTTTTTTTAGATTTTGACTAGACTATTCTAATAAGTGTCTGTCATCATAGATTTTAGTCATTTTTGACAGATTTCTTGAAGAGGGTATTGATTTATACGTGGATCAAGTTAATACTGGCGCGACAGTAAGAGACTAACTAGTTACGAGACAATTACAATTTGCTGTCTGCTACAAAATAGTGCTACAATTTTGTATACGGATATTAAACACGGCACTGAATTTATGTGAATTGACAGATTTGTGTTTTATTTAGGTCTTTCTATCGTTCCATACACATACCCTTTTATAAACTATTCAGTTCAAATTCAAGTTCAAATGTGCTAACAATGTTCCTTTTATGTTTTTTTTTCTACTTTTCAGAGTTATAAGAAATCAACGCCACATTACCGATTTTTCCGCCACTTCTCTGCAGTACCTAACGGGACTAGAATACCTGTAAGTCTTGTGTATAGTGTTGCCGACATTAACTTTTTGCACATATCAATCTGACGAAAATCGTGCACTCGTCTTCGTGGCGGTTTAATTTGATTGCTCGTTGGGAAACGAGTGTTCGTCACGATGTGGAAATTGTTTCTGGGTTTATAAGTTTATACTCAAATTGGTATCTGGGTTGTGACGTTGACTGTAAATCTGTTGAATAGAAATCCCATTTGACCCAGGTGAAGGACTTTCGTATTGTATCATATCGGGAAGGCCGTACCTCGCATTTGGGGAAAGTGTGATTTTGATACCAAATTAATCCATATAAACCACAGCTTTCCAAAACCAATGATTCCAAAAATCTATGTTATTCACACTTACCAGTCAGCTCCGGAACGAGAGCCCGTTTCACTTGACGGCGCTACAAATTGACTGGTGTGCGTCACGGTGGTAACGTTTACCCGTCAATTTGTGCAATCATTGCATTTTTGCTTTTCAACCCTAAATATTTGGGTACAAATTAACATCTTAACAATTGAGGGCAGTTTAGCTCCCAGAATTCCTCGCGGCAACTAGTCCGATGATTTTATTTGACCTTTGACCTCAACATCTCGCAATACAGGTGGAAAGTGCACCTTTTTGAGCCCGGATACTGCGATGAGACTACCATTTTCTAGGCGAGTTTATTCCATTTTAATGAATTTTTAGGTTAAGTGTGATAATGTTAATAATAAAATTATATAAGCCTTGTAGTATTATATAGTGATGCATTTTTTAATAATATTTCCGAGATAAGATACTTATTTTATGGTTGAAAATCGGCAAAATAGGATTTTTTTTCAATCTGTGACTGGAGGCCGTTCCCTTAAAAACGCAGTCCCGTTCCGAAGCCCGCCCTCTATTGAAATTTCAAACTTATTTGTCACCCAGCGGAACACGGACTCCCGTCACTTGATGCATCGCATGTGTAAAACTTGACGGCAGCGCGTCACTTAACAAGCACGCCCTCAAGCCGAACGCGCTCCCGTTCCGGAGCAGACTGCTTAACATTTTTTTGGTTTGAATAGCTGCGGGTATTACCTGATATTGATTGTTTTGATATCAACATTCAAATGTGTCCAACAGTGAGTTACGGTCGTCAACCGTTGATAATTAAGACAGACCTTTTTGTAGACTTTATTTTGGTATGTACCTTGACTTTTGACATTCGTTATCACAAGTTCATCTAATGAATTTGAAAAATAAAAAATCACTGTCGTATCGAATGAAAACCATTTATATCAGAAGATTTATATGCCACTGTTCCAATGATATGGAAAATATGAAGGTACAAAACATCTAAATACAACACCGCGTTTTGATTTATAAGATATGATTTTTTCAATACCAAAAATGCCTCAAATGTTGATTTCGACTACAGTGTGAAATAAAGGCGCAGACATTTCCATAAACCCCCTCGGTCTGCATAAAGTATTTGTAGTGCTATCCCTGTAGATAGAAAAAGGCTGAATTGGGACGACAAACTGTGCTTCCGGGTCTGAACGTCTAGATTTGAAAGCCCTATGTAACGGGAGTGTCTGTGAAAGCAGAATAGTGTGTGCAATTGTGGATAATACTCTGTGTTTTTTTAGTTATAGTTTGTTTAACACAGGATGTTTATTTTGCAGTCTCAAAAGAAAATATTAAAAGCAACGGTGGCTTCAAATAAAAAAAGCGGCAGAAATAAAAACGAAGTTATGTGTATGGGTTGTACGCAGTTAAGTATTAATGGGCCTGACCTTTTAAGATATATATTTGAGTCAGGCAAATCGAAGTCAAATTTGACTGATTCTTATAAAAAGCATAGACCCTATACTCTCTGTGGAATTGGGAGAACAAAGAACAGGAAATGCTTGCCTGAGAAAAAGATATGATGAATGGGATTAATGCATTATTCACAAACATATGCGCGATAACAGAATAAGAAATTATTTAAAGGTGTAAATTTAACTTTTGCAAATGTATAAACATGTGTTTAATCGCAGTTTGTACATCATTGTGTAGACAAACTCACTTGCTCTTTATTTTTCGTTAACCTCAGGAATCATTATCCGTAGGGTAACCATAATAAAGACATACAAAGGATAGAAGAAATGGTCCAATTTGCAGGGAAACGTTTTTACGAGAATGTAATTGACGAGTCTCCATTCCAGCTCATTTGAAATATCGACGCAATTTAAAGAATCTGCGTTTAAGAATCGGTGTGAAATATTGCCAGTTTTTGAAGAAAAAACCCCTTTGATGTTCCCTCCTTTTGACTTTGCTTCCGGTACCACCTGTTTGCTCATGGATCATCCGTAGAAAGGGTGCGTCACGGATATTCCCAAGTTCGCAACGATTCGTTTCGGTTTGATACTTGAGGTACAAACGAATTTGATAAATATCGATAAGCACTTTGTTCCGAGGTAATCACCAACGCCCACTTATGTTATCTATCATTTAACACAACATTATCAACGATTTAATAATCGTTGTAAATATAAAATAATTCCACGCGTTTTCGAATAGTTTGGGCTTTACAAGGGTCATTCAATAAGTTCTACCTCCTCACTCATAACATCGCTAATATGAATGTCAGCCTCATGACATTTGTTCTGATTATAGCTCTGAATCATAGCTACACATTTATAGTAAATGCTAATTGATACCTATTTCACTTTTGTCATAATGCAATCAAAGCCAGAGAGAGAGTTTGGACAACGAACACGGACAATTACCCCAAAGATAAATACATGTTTTTTCGTTTTCTCTCCGTATTGTATCCGCCCGATATAAATAATGAAAATAGAAAACAATGGATGATTTCTGAATATAATGCTATACTATCATGTATAAATCAGATTGTAGGCAATATCAACCTTTGTAGCTTGCAAATAGTATAATTTCAACTCGAATTTATTAACACGCCTTTAGCATACTGGAAAACTGATATTCAGTCAAATGTCCGTTGTTACAAGTCAAGCCACAGTGATGCCTCGAATGTTAAATCTTAACATGATGGTATATATCATATTATATGCACCGTTTAGAATAGTTAATCAGGTAGTCAGTGATAGAAAAAGATATCTTCGAGAGACTTGAAATATATCCATGTCCTGTATAATGAAGATATCTTAGTTCCTATGAAAAGCAAATATGACTTTTGCAGCGGTATTCTAGGGTAGGGTTAAAATGTCATTGTTTGGTTCTGGCTAATTAGAGGGCATTTTCCGTCAAGTCACTTGTATTGTTTAAAGTCTGTTCAAGAGATATTTGTAACTAAGAACGATTGTAATTGACCAATAGGTACATTTGGCTCGTAGAATTGGCCAAATGAATAGCACTTAGGAGACATTTGGCTGGTTTTTACCCGTTTCCGTCGCACTAAATGGAAGTTTAGTTTTTACTGCATATTTAAAAAAGTACAAATAGTATTCAGACTAATCTACTATGATTTTATAGCCTGGATACAAAGCTTCAATTGTGGAATATTTCATACGACTGGCTTGTATAATAGCAAAGTTATGAGGTAGAAGGTAGAACTTATTGAATGACCCTCGTAGAATACAAACCAAAATATAATAAAAGTCTGCCAGCTGCTTCATCTTTTCAACCGATGTCAGATAACAAATAATCAAACAGCCGCTCTTGTTACCCTTTTCATGTAATAGCGTAGGGCAAGGCAATCCATCGTCCCTGGAAATGTCGCACCAAAATTATATCATTTGGAAAATAGATGTACACAAGCAATTGGGCAATTTGAAATAAAACATCGAACCGGTACCGGAAGTCTCTAACAATGTCTATTTATTTTTCAATCAGATCTAAAACTCCCACCGATGTACACTATCTACGTCATTAACCAGACTACAGGGTGTCTCAAACAAAATTACAACGCCACCATTAGGCGATCATAACTCCCTAATTAAGTATCTGAAGTTTACAATTCAAACGGTAAAATGAGGCCAAATTAGTCTTCTACAATTGGAAGATAACAGCATTTGATTTTGTTAAGTAAATACGGAGATATCTGTGATTACGTAAAAGTAGTCACGGAACACTTCCATCCAAGTTCGCATATATTGACAGATTTTCACTTGCGTGGCTGGTTACTTGCTCATTAATGCTCAATTAGCCAGCATTGTTTAATACTATGATAAAACAATTCAATTTGTGATATAAGAATACTGAATAATCGATCATAACACTACACCCAAAACCAATACAACTCATTGTATGGAGAGAGATATGACCATACTCTTTTAATGTAAACAAACATTTATTTTGTTTTCAATTGCGATACTAATAATTTGACCATCTTACGCAAAATCGGCGACAATTTTTATAATATATATACATGATTTCAGCCTTCAAGATGAAATGTGAAGACTAGAAGCTTGATAAGTTGTATGCGCGATCAAGGGGGCAGATCCAATCTTGAAAGTGGGGGGGACATTGCCATTTTTTCACTAGACAATCTTGAAAGTGGGGGGGACATTGCCATTTTTTCACTAGATCGCCACAAAAAGTGGGGGGGGGGGGGACATTTGATATTGTGTCAGGAAGTGGGGGGACGTGTCCCCCCCCGTCCCCCCGGGATCTGCGCCCTTGTGCGCGATGTTATTAGTTATTGAACTTAGTTTAATAACGACAATGTTCATATTTACTAAAATTACTATAATTTTGTTTCCAATTGTTATAAAAATATTGAACTTTAATATCGTACAAATTTTAAATTTTAGTGTTCTTAAGTATAAAATGTGATGAAAATAATCTAGACAACTTTTATTCTATATTTTGTGTTAAACTTTGGTCTCATCTGGCATATTATTTCGTGTAAAACACGGTAATCCATGTCATTTTGTAGAGAGGCATTGATTTCATGTACATGTATGTGCTGACTGAATCACTCAATATGAGCAAACTTGGATGGAAGTGTTCCCAGACTAATGTTACGTAATTGCTCATTTCTCTAGAATTACTGAACCGAATCACATCCGGTTTTCTTTAAAGTATAGCAAACTATTTTGCCATAATTTTGTTTTTTGAGTTGTTATATTCTGACACTTATTCAGAAAGTTACAATCCTCTAAAGGTGCGTTGTAATTTCTTTTTGAGACACCCTGTAGTAGAGAAGTTACAACTACTAGTACATGTACATGTACTAGTATCTAAAGATCATTTCGAGGGTTGATGCCTGCCAAGTGTTATATGCTTAGTATAATTTAGTCAGTTCTTGAAATTGGTGAGAAATGTGCGGTTTTTATCTCATCGCAAGCAGGCATACGTAATCCAAAAGTAAGCCTATACACACGTGATTTTGGTACGTGTGACGCATTTTGGTACGTGTGACGCATTTTGGTACGTGTGACGCATTTTGGTACGTGTGACGCATTTTGGTACGTGTGACGCATTTTGGTACGTGTGACGCATTTTGGTACGTGTGACGCATTTTGGTACGTGTGACGCATTTTGGTACGTGTGACGCATTTTGGTACGTGTGACGCATTTTGGTACGTGTGACGCATTTTGGTACGTGTGACGCATTTTGGTACGTGTGACGCATTTTGGTACGTGTGTCACATGCAGTGGGATCGCTATAGGAAGCTCGCTAAGTTGGATATATAAACTAAAAGTTACATATGGCAGCTCTTGCATAAACAACCTTTTTGAACTTACATCTCATGTTTTACAAAACTCCACATCCACAATAGCTGCCACTTCTTATCTACGTGTGAAATTAGTGTGCCATTTGAATTAGATTTGTTGTAGGGTATAACAGAAGCACAGCAGACTCAACCCTCGAGTGTATTGTTAGTTACACGGCAATTTTCTTATGCCCGGCGGGTCATGGTTACTCTGCTGTCAGTATCTGCTTATACGGAATGCCCACTACCCGTATGGGTACTGTTAAAGTACCAGTGATGTACTATAAAGTAACTGCACACAGTATGACCGGTAACAAAGCTACTTTGCGGCTTCTACATTGTACCGCACAGGTACTTATAGTTCCTATACTGGTATTAAGAATACCAAATAAAACACTTTTTATTTGGCAGTTTGCTACCTTGGGTTTCTCGCTTACGCGATCGTCAGGCAAACTAATTGTTTTCCTTCCATACAGCGAAGTCAGTGAGAAAAATATTGTATTAAGAATACAATATACATTAAGAATACAATATACAGCTATAATAGGTACATGTACTGGTAGCAGAGTAGTAACCATGATGCTATGCATAATAGCACATACACAGCCAGTCCAGAGTTCCCCAAAATTCACTTTATAGTACAGCTTCAGAGTGCTATTAACTTGCCATCGTAAATAACCTGATTAATTACAGCACTGTAATTATTACCCACCGGGGTGGGGGTGTGTTTAGTAGATGATTGTTTAATTAGAAGTGTCCTACTGTGAAAGTGGTGTGTATAATGTATTGAGGGGTCGGGGTGTGCAGGGGTGTGTATAGCAGAGTTTTGCCACATAAATCATCACTAATACTAGTAACTGTCGATGAGTGCTATTAATTCCTTATAGCACTCGGCAGCTGCGCTGCCTCGTGCTATGTGTCATACTAAGAATATGGCTGTGTGTATGTATAGCCATTCACTTTATGCCACATAACTCATGCGCTTTTATCAATATATCGTGTGCTTAAATGTCAGGGGAGGAGCAATGTGTCTTACAATACTATCTTGGCCAATTCTCCAAAGATTTTAGCGTCTTGTCAAAATGGCCATCTCATCATGCTCATGGTATTCATCTTCATCACACGGAATCATGTTTTATGCTGTTTTGTATTCTGCCCGCTACAAACGTTGATGACGACGTATGGTGTCGAATGAGGGCGGTAGATAAGAAAAGAGAAATTCAAGAATCAAAACATCATATTGTAGATTTTCTTTTGAAAAAAGGATCTATTTTAATGTTGTGTCTTGGAAAAAGGAAAGCATTATCAATAACATGGCATTTATAGCATGACTTTTATGATTGACTCCTATACGCAAACTATTACAATTAATGTTAAGAAAAACAACCCCGTTCGACACAAAGGTTTAGTCATTAAGGGGGCTGTGCACCTTCAGGTACAGCCTCCGTAAAACTGCCGTAACTTCTTTATTATTCATTAAATCTATATAAAAGTATACATTTTCTTGCAGAAAAGGGTTCAATGAATCCAACCATGATCATGAAATTGACCATTTTGGGAGAAAATTATAAAAAACACGTTTTTTGACCCATTTTAGGTTTGGAAAAGATAACTCAAAATATATTTTGTTAAATTTTATCATACTAGTTTAATTATATTCCTCATGCAATTCCCTAGGAACCTTTTTTTTTTAATTTTTACTTTATTATTTTTTGAATTATCGAACAAAAAGTGCCAAAAAATATGATTTTTTACCAAAAAACATGATTTTTTACCAAAAAACGTGATTTTCACGATTTTGGAGGTTAAAAAACAGGTTTTTTTGGCACTTTTTGGTCTGTAATTCAAAAAATAATAAATTAAAAAAACCCAAAAACCCCGATTCCTAGGGAATTGCATGAGGAGTATAATAAAACTAGTATGACAAAATTTAACAAAATATATTTTGAGTTATCTTTTCCAAACCTAAAATGGGTCAAAAAACATGTTTTTTATAATTTTCTCCAAAATGGTCAATTTCATGATTAGATATAGTTGGATTCATTGAACCCTTTCCTGCAAAAAAATGTATACTTTTATTAAGATTAAATAAATAATGAAGAAGTTACGGCAGTTTTACGGAGGCTATGCGAAGGTGCACAGCCCCCTTAAAGGGAAAGGGAATCAACCATTTGATCTCAATGATTCCAATGTATACACTTTGCCATAACCATAGTCATGAGAAGCATAAATGTAGTACATGTATTTCAATGCACATAATACACGAGACGTGATTGTTTTAATCCGTTCTACCTAGTAAGATATTCGTGAAATCACCAATATCAAACCTATTGAAAAGGTAACACAATTCAATAGGTGTTATAATGAGTTGAATGGTGATGAGATTTAATCTGTTCATGAATATCCTTCTCATAAGTATACAAGAACCGTCCTAATTGCTACCATTTCAAACCCTGGCTCAGACGGACTACCGTATTTGAACTGCTCATTCACGAGAGAGTACGGTTCCAAGTAAAATGCTAGTTAAAACCTTTTGGTAGCTCTCAAGGTCTTTAACACTTTCCACGCGGCAAAATTTCACAAAATGTTTCAAAAATGTCAACATTGTTAAATTTTATAACCATATTTGGAATCACCATGAGAAATGCATTAAAATAAGTAAAATCATGCTTAGTATTGCTTCAGTAATTCTTCAGATAGACTTTGAAATTTGGGAAAGGTTTCTGAAAATCTGGTTTGTATAATATGGTAAAACTAATAGCCGCGTGGAAAGTTTTATAACTTGACGGAACTATCTTTAACGCGCTGCAACTGATCAGCACGACCTCAAGAGTCTTCAAAGTTTTCTTGAATGAGTTGACAAGTATACAATTCATAATTCTAATAATGATAAAATGGTTTCAATGAATAATTTAAAGGTGACTATAATATATTTTCATGTTTACTCTTTCCAGGGAAATTAGGAAAACTGGACTTCGTTCCATACCCGATCAAGCAATGGATAATAATAAAGATCTATTAATACTGTAAGTATGAATATCATAAGCCCTTTTTATGTAGAAAATACTCTGATTTATCCTCTACGTGTATCACATGTCTGTACTTTATATGGTGACCATTAATAACAGAAAACGTGTTTGGTATGTGGATACCATAAAGACCTTTAAATGACCTCTTCGTCATTTTTAATCTGGATAGTAAATTTCACAAACTTTAACGACCTATTTTTTTTAGATGCCGAATCAAATGTTGTGCAAACTGGAAACAAGGAACTTCGGAAGGGTTTCTTGACGGAAGGTCTATTTATTTAATTGATACAATGACTGGATCCGTCTTCGTGTTATCAGTGGCATACCTAGGGTCTTACATGGGGGTTGGCATGAGGCGGGACAGGCCGGTGATCAAGGGTGGGGAGGGTGTAACCGACTAGTTGTTGACATTATACATTGAGTTTGTCATTTAATTGGGGTAGGGTATCAGGGGGCGAGTCGTCTGGCAGGGGGTGTACCCCTGTCCCTTCTAGTAACGCTGGTCCGTCTGTTGTATTCATATAACATATGAACGGTTATCATCACTTATATATTTTTAAAAATAGAGGACCAAAAACAAACACATTGGGTCATTGGGAATGATTGGGTATTTGGATAATTTGAAATGGTGCTTTCTACCTTTGCTAACCTTTTAGTTATTTGTAATCCTAATATTAAATATTTTTTTATTTTATGTACAGCGATCTGAGAGATAACGAATTAGAGACAGTTTCGTGGCGCCTGTTTTTGAACGTGAACTTCACAAGAATGTAAGTCAAAAGAGACTGAAATAACATTTGCTATATACACAATGGAGTGAGTCCTTTAGAAAAATGTAAGAATTTAAAAAAAAAGAAATAATTATTAGAAATGTCCGTCTGATCTATGCGCATGCGCTTTAACGCAAACAGGTAATCCAGCCTCGAAAGGTAAACGCTGTACACTACAGTGCAATGGGAAGTTATTAACCAATCCAATAATCATTATATTTATTGAACTACAATGTAGTTATATAACATGAATTACACTAATTCTCGACCTAAATATGGTTACGCAATCATTTTTTGTGCTGAGGAAACATACTCCACATAAAGACAGCAAAAAAAGTAACTAGGCTGTTGTAAAAGCACCTATAATTTTAAAATTGTTACTCATATTCTAAAAATGAAAATACCAGGAGACGGAAAATTTAATTACGGTGATTTTGACACCTTGTTTGTTAAAATCGATGCTTACAAATGAAAAGTGCCCATTTCCATTGTTGCAGTAACTCCTATTGATCTCTCTGATTCAGCATGAAGATAATAGCGGGAATTTTGATTAGCTGTTCTTGTTGTGCTGTAAACTTGATTAGCATAATCCGGGACAAATTTAATGGGGATGACAGGCGTACTTCTTTACAATTAAAAAGGATGAATTTAAAAATCCAAATGCTCAGAAGGTCCGAGGAAACAGACAGGACAGGTCATCGCCATGGGCAAACTGTCAGTAGAACAGCGATGGCTCATTACGCTGAATCAGAGAGATCAATAGGAGTTACTGCAACAATGGAAATGGGCACTTTTCATTTGTAAGCACATACCGCGACAACAATACTCGATCGATTTTAACAAACAAAGTGTCAAAATCACCGTAATTAAATTTTCCGTCTCCTGGTATTTTCATTTTTAGAATATGAGTAACAATTTTAAAATTATAGGTGCTTTTACAACAGCTGAGTTACTTTTTTTTTATGTCTTTAGTATACAAATGCACAAGATTATAAACCCTATGGTAATTGAAGGAGCATATTTGAATATAACTGCTATTTACTGAGCTAAATATAAAGTACTCATAACACTTGAAGCCAAAAACATAATCACTCACTTCAACATCTCCTCAATATTAAAATATGCATCTCAGATGGCGCGCAAACCTACTTTCATGCCTTCTTGAGATCGAACTAAATAAGCAATGAAGAGTGCGACTTGGCAGAGATTTATAGTCCTTCAATGGCTTGACATTCTAGCGTCGGAGTTCCTGCATACGTAATGATGAACTATTTTTGTTTCAATTTAGTTCAAGATAATAAATCACACGAAATGGTCAAAGGTTGGAATAATGTAGTAATCCCTATTATTGTATCGAAAAAGGAAATCAAGTTTGATAATCAGGGCCCTCTAACGTTGATAGCGTGCTATTTTCTTATTGAACTGACTGGAAATAGAGTTGACACCAGTCCCATATCATCCCTACTCGCCCGTCAAAACACATTTGATCCCAGGAGAGGGGGAAATTTGAGGTACTAAAAAAATGTTATCTTTTTGATAAATCAATTCCCTGGCATGAAATAGGGAGAATCTAGGTTAAATATCCGTATATCTTTCTTTATAAATAATAAAACTGGATATACTCGCCATTATAAGGGCATTACGAATAGTCCATTCAAACTAATCCAATACGGTCGTTCCTTGGATATAGTGCAGCTATACAAAATGTGTGAAAGAAGAATTATACAGTATGGCGAGGAAAAAAACCCTTCTGTTTTACGGGCCCGACCCACCCACATTTTGCGTCTTTCAAGATTTTTTAAAACATTTTATATAATTCTTTTCTCAAATCATGTAAAGTCAGCCGTTTTTTGGCTGAAAATATGTCGACAAAATGTTTTCATTAATTTTCCAAAATAGTCCTTATTTTTGCAGATTTTGGTGATATTTTAGGTGAAAAAAGCCCAAACCCCCCAAAAACACCAAAACCGACCGACCAGATGAATACCTGTAGTATTGACCGGTCCGTCCGCCCGTAAAACAGGTGTTTTTAGTCGCCTATTGGTCTTTTTTTATTATTAATTCCATGAATAGTATGGAATTGTATCACTATGCTGACAGAACTTTCCAACGCTTACTTTCTCTTTCTTTCCAACACTTGCCAAGGGAACAAGAAATATGTACACTCACGCCAAATTAATGAAATAAAAAACCCATCGAATGGCGATGTACCTGATTGTTGATAATTTAATTGTTTTTATTATTATCATTGATTCGTAACAGACGTTTGACAGGTAATAATTTGAGGTGCTCCGCTTGTCGTAATAAATGGCTTCAGGATCTGATAGCAGACGATACTACAGGCAGTATAGAGGATAATTTGGAATGTATAACTGACACTCAGGAACCTATTCCGATTGCCGATGTAAACAACTATCGGAATTGTTGTAAGTTGTTGACAATTATTAAGGGCTCTTGCCCAAACACAAGTAGAGGAAAGCTCGAGGAAAGCGCGGGGAAAGCGCGATCCTTTTTTCTATATTGTTAAAAGGAGTGACAAAGGATTGGTGATTAACACTTTACTGAATAGGTACTTCAAATTGAATGGTTTACCCATTCAGTGAGGTGTTAATCACCGCTTTCTCCGCTCTTTCCTCGAGCTTTCTTCTACTTGTGTTTGGGCAAGAGCCCTAATTGTTTGGTAAATACCAATAACACTCAAATAGACAACATGTTGACAGAATTTTCTGACCCTCACATTATCTTAACCATAGGCTCACAGATGAAACGGCACACCGCTGCATTGCCGCTATAAAAGGAACCCTTAACATTACTTTAATAGATATCTTACCTGTAGTAAAATGTTATGGTCGAATTATATTTCGGCTATATTTGTTATCGGCGTTTTAGTGACACGCCGTTTAGGCTACTATAACGGCGGGATTTTCTCGTTGAGGCTTAGAGATAATCTAAATTTGCTGGTACGCACATTTTATTCATAATTTTCATAACTCTGAAATAATTGCTACACTCTATAAAACTATTAAAATGACTAGATATTTAGTCCAAGGGAGTCTCTGAACCTAGTCAAAATGGTCAAGAATCAAATGCAAATGCCTAAGTCCCCTTCCATTAACGCGTAAAAGTCTTATTCATTTGACAGCTACAATGGTTACTCTAGGATACACACCACTAAAAATCCCCTATACCTATATACCATGATTAAATCCCATTTTCTCGCTTATAAAGCAACTGGTTGCGTCAACTTTACATTTCCTTTATACAACGACAATATATAAGGTCAAGGCAAAATTTTCGAGATATGCGCCGTCGAAGATACGAATGTTTTTAGAACGCACAGGCGTAGCCTAGGTCTAAGCGATTCTAGTCAATTATTGAAGTCTCTAAAATGACTATAAAATCATATAAAATTGGTCAAAAGAAGAAAATTTGCACTGATATTGTTTGATAATCTTATCATTTAAAACAACCCAATCAAAATGTTAGCCAACAACACTACTTTTGCATATTTTTGTATATTTCACTTGTGTCATCCCACTCAATTCGACAGGCCTTTAGTGGACTGTTCCATTATTTATTTAGTGGTGTGGATCTGTACAAGTATTCCGCCTCATAACAGTGATGATATTTGAAATTAAAAATCATAACGATATTTTGATTTATTAACTAATAAAAGAGGCAACTTGTTTTTAAAATATTGCAAAAAATTAGACAATGCAGTTTAAAATTGTATTCAGATTACACATGGCCATATCCGAGCGTGTTGTACATGTACATACATTGATGATGAAAACAACTAACAAGGATCAAATTTTGAATCCATACATTAGCCTAGTTCTATACCACCTGAGAATATCATATTGTTGAGTAAACACTACTACTCCACTTCATCTAATATCGTACAGGGTGCACCACCGGTGTATGGTGCGTCAATCAAATACATTCATGGAAAAAATACAGACCGCCAGTGTTTACATTGGATCCGATATCCGCATAATTGCCTGTTGCGCGACAATGGATGGATACGTCCATAGCGAGTTATTTTCCAACTGCATAAGAATGCCAATGAGAAACGGTCTACGTGTCAGATCGGCTCATAATTATGCGAAATTAAAATTGTGAAAAAGGAAAGACAATTATTGACAATTTTCAAAAATATTTGACAATGTTAGAAAATGTTTCCAACATTTTAACAATGTTTGATATTGATTGCAAAACTTTGACAATTTAGAATTTTATCTACGCCAAGATCATGTAGATGAGGAGGAATTAATTCTGAACTAAAACCAATGTTAATATGCTTCCTATAACAATCACGTCCCAGGTAAGGTCTTTCTTAATCGTGCTTTAGAGTGACGCCATCACTTGTTCGGTTAGTTGATCATGGATAGCTTTTATTTTCAGTTGATTGATGCACCCTGTGTGCAAACTGATTGGCAATCTGACATTTTGGCGAAAAAACCCCATCTACCTCATATGCCATGTCAGAATTTTAATAACTATCGTGATCTTTACGTGTCTCAACTGTCAATACTACGATGGCACAGGAGTCTTGTCCAGAGCTGTCTATTTGCAGCTATATATCCCTACATCCCCTTATGACATTTAACTCGCGGAATTGTGCTCAGTTTCAGACATCTTAGCAAACTAAGATATCAAAAAAAATCATCTGCCTTTCCAACCAAGGAAATACGTGTATCATTTATGAGCCATTAAACATTTAGCGATTCTATATCGACTGCTTATATTAGTTTTATTATTCTAGTGGCTGTTACCAGTGACGTTGCTATGCACTAGGGTTGAAATTAGGGACGGGGAATGTGTGATCGAAGGGGGAGGGGGGGGGGGGGGTGGGCAACCGACTAATTTTGATTAATAAATGATTGTCCATTTCGTTTGGAGGGGGGGGGGGGGCCGGCGGGGCGAGCCTTTTGGCAGGTAGAATTCCCCTCAACCCCAGGTTACGCCCTGGCTGTTACGCATACCCGCAAGCGATTCTTTGTTTCGTAACTACGAATATTTTCGTTTTGTTTTGTTCCACTGCAATCATGCAAATAACTTGGACTTACTTATTCTTAAAATTGTAAAATGACATGTTGCACACAATTCTGCCACACTGAGATTCGGAACAGAAGCCTATCTTTCGCTTATAAGACCTCCGCTCCAACCATTTGGTTGACGGCTGAATTTATTTACATAATAATAAGTGCGTAATAATCGCGAACATTCTGTGAACATTCTGTGAACCGCGCACTAGCTACGATGCTGTAATACCAGGCTTGGTTACAAGAAGATATACCGTATTACATCCCACAATAGTATTCGATTTTGATAAAGTACCCACGAAAACTTTGAAATAAAACCGCTGTAACCGATAAGTCCCCTTATTAGATCGCAGATACCCCGGCAGAATCATGCGTAATCTAGTTGCTGGCATAGATATTTTGATTTTTAAAATTTGCCCAAGATGTCATTTCGTCCGTGGGGAACATGAAATCGAGACCTGTGAAATAAATACAAAATGTCAAAGGATTGTTTTGTGTGTGTCACGCGATTTGTTTTCAGTCGATACTATTGTTACATCTTGTTCATTACCAAAATTGACACATGTATGCTCAGAAGTCGTTAAAGTAAATACTATTGGGTGTTATAGTGTCAATGTTCAGGCATGCCCAGTACAAGATTAGGCAATTTCATATATTCTTAAGGTTTCGAATTCCGACACACATGCATATCGTTCAAAATGGCCGATTTACCACAAAAAGGTTAACTGCTATTCATACATGTATATTACCCTATAACCTTTGATGAAACCCATTTTCTGTGTACTCTCGCTTTCGTTACGCGGTATCGATGTTTTAGACTCCTCCGCTTAACCTTTATACGCGATATCGGCGATATCGAAGTTAACCCCACCAACGACAGGAAGGCGCTAATTAAAAATAGGTTGACAATCATATTAAACCGCCTTATATACGCAATTCTGATGTCAATCATAATATGAATTATATCACTTTTTTTACAGCTGGACCGAACATCACTGTCTACCCACCAAAAATCGTAGTCAACGAAACGGGATCGTTCGTCGCGAATTGCACCGCGATCGGAGAGCCATTTCCAGAAGTCGAATGGGACACAAGTTGGCTTCAATCCGAGTACGAGATAGTGCCTATACCAAGGGGACTTCAACTCAGGGTGTATAACGTGTCAGAAGATGACTATGGTACGATCACGTGCTATGGGAGTAACGCTGCTACCAGATCGGAGGCAGATGTACAAGTTATTGTTAATGGTAAATATACATGTAGATAGATTTAAAACGACATTTATAAACAATTAAAATAGTAGTTCCTATTATTTGATCAGCTTGGTATCGTATAAAAGCTTTAGTAACAGATCTCTGCTGTGGAGTGTTGAAGCCCTCATTTTGATTGATAAAATTCAGTATGTCCAAGGAAAACCACTTTCTTGTGGACGTTTCGGAAACAAGCTGTTTCCTTTATCAAAACTTGATGTGGAGTGATGACGATCTGCTGTTTACAACACGGGATATTGGTTGCTTAGTTGCAGTGATGCTGGATGATTTATCCGCAATCATTAGATCGTCAAACACGTGACTCAGATTGTATTGCCTCTCGTCTCTGTTCATTGTCTTGTCATGCTTTCTAATAGCGATTGCCTCTTTGATCCAGCGTTTGTATCGATTAGCCTCTCTGCTACGATCCCTGCCTCCTCCCAGTCGATTACATGATTTTTGTCCATTACGTGGTCGGTGATAGCCGATTTGTTAATGGCGGATTGAGAGCTCTTAGGGTCCATATCCAAACTCTCAGTGCTTTTAAATTGTTTTTCTAGCGATTTAAAAGCGCTTTTCCAACGGTATTTCGTTGGAAAAGCGCTTTGAAATCGCTAGAAAAACAATTTAAAAGCACTCAGAGTTTGGATATGGACCCTTACGGGATGCTCTGGTGCGAACTGACGTCATCGCTCTTTCGGACTCTGTCTTGTGCTCCTCTAATCGCTTCCCGAATTTTCGACCAGTCTCTCCTATGTATGGGGTGTCACAGTTTTTGCATGGTATTGAATAGATGACATCGGTGGTATGGAGACGGTCACGCTTATCCTTCGGGTGAACAAGAACGTTCCTAAAAGTGCAGGGCGGTTTCATGGCCGTAGATATGTTGTACGATTTTAGCACTCTAGAGAACCATTCCAAGACTCCTTCAACGTATGGAATGACAACCATGCCCAGCGACTTGTTTAAATCTCCTTTCTTCTTCGTTTGAACTTTCTTCGGTTTTGGTGTACTCATTTGTTTCTTTATCTTGTCGATGGTAAACAGCAGATCGTCATCACTCCACATCAAGTGTTGATAAAGGAAACAGCTTGTTTCCGAAACGTCCTCAAGTAAGTGGTTTTTCTTGGACTAGATATACTCAATTTCATCAATCATCTTATTATAACAGTCCTGATGAACTTTATCAAGAAGCCCTCATTTTTAAAAGATTTTTTAGCAAGCTGACATGTGTTATGGTAAAGCATTAAGACTCTCCAAGTGGTAAAGCAATACGAGCCATACCTCAAAATCATAGGTTGAAAGACAGATTATTACCAACTTGGAGGCTGTCGTTGCAATAACTGATTGTAATAATTATTTTTTTCCCAACTCCACTACAGCGCCTCCCCGTATTCTGTTCCTGGGCAAGCCGACGAAGTATTTTCACTGGTGTATCCCGTTCAACGTTACCGGTCACCCCACACCAAGATTCAATTTCACCCAAGATAACAAGCATATCGGTAAAAAGGTTTTTGCTGTGCTGCGAGTTTGGCCTAAGAAGTCCGAAAGTGAACACGGAGCCCGCCAGTACTCGGGTTGTCTAGAATTTGAGACAGCGTCGCACTACGATAACGGAAACTACACGTTACGAGTTGATAATTTTCTTGGGGAAGACGTAGATTCGTCAATATGTGAATTCATCAAAAATCCAGGTAAACTTTAAATATTTATCGACAATTGTTTATAAGTCGAGTCTTTTATCATCGAGATGACGATTGATCTTTAAGCGAAGATTTTTTAAGCGAAGATTGATCGAAAAAAGTTCGATCGTCGGTTTATCATTTCAATTTTGTCCCTTCGAAATAAAAAACAAACAAACTGACGTTTTGGTTTAAAACATATAGAAATAGTGATTGTATTGTTTATTATTACTGTTTGAATGATTCATTTACATACTCATATAAAACACAAACAAGTATAAACTTATGTAAAGCAACTTAAATTGTGGGTATATTTTCGATTAAAATAAATCAATGACTTGTTTGTGCCAATGTATGTCCCCGTAAGAAGCATCTTGTTTATTCACATCTCCTTAATATATCTTATATTACTAGAAACATCAATTGATTCTTTTGTCTTACTTGATCTCTTTTGTTGCACCAATCGAACATAAAACAAAACAAAAAAACAGGAGTGCACTTTCCATCTCCCAATTCTGGGGGAGGCAATTCCCATGGCCGACCGCAGAACAAGGATAATATTGACTCGAATACACCAGTAATGCCTTATAAGGATAGCTCATCTTCCCCAGTAAGTCTATCGGTGTTGAAACAAAATGATGTTGCAAGAAAGTGTTGGATAAGTTTGCCAGTTGATATGTACGCTTCTTATAGCATTGTTGCATGCTGCTTTGCTTGCTTGAGTTTGCCACCTGATATCTGAGTGACGAAAGTGTGTTTTTGACCATTCTTCCGTTCATGCCCAGTCCGCACACACCTACCTTCTCAGTTTTTTTTGCTCGTATTATTTTTATATTGCTTAATCCTTTCAACCCGTTATCCTTTATCGCGTCCGTTTCAGGTTTTATAGCGTCCCCCATGAAAAATAGTTCTTTAGTGTCGAAAATGTGCTTTGATTTTTTTGGGTACTTACGCTGGCCACCACGATTATATTGCATTTAACACAAAAAGTTTCAGATAAGATGCTTTGATGTTGGCTAATTCAAAATCAATAATCGGTACCAAAATCTGAGATATGCATTTAATAAGCAAATTTCTTCTCCGTAGTTTGATACCTCAATCATTAAAATCGAATAGATCCTTTTAAAGTTATGACGATTTCAATAATCACGCCTAACGTCAACAACGTTGCATTATAATTGGTTTTCTATGGGATATCATTATTGATTGTCAGGTAGCTGGACGAACGGGTAACAGGCATGGCAAGGGGGCTTAAAACTTACATTTTCACTGCGTAATATACCATATGATCCCATTTTAGTTATTGATTTTGGATTAGCCAACATCAAAACACCTGGTCTGGAACCTTTTGTGTTAGGCGTAGGTTATCCGTGTACCCATACCTCAAGGGACTAAAAAGGGGAACCGCACCCGGCCTATTCTACATTCAATTGAACCGATGCATGACATCCAATTCATTGTATGCACCGTGCTACCAAATTGGACATATGATGAAACAGCTGTGTCTTCTTTCTGAAAATCTTAAACACAGTTGTTATTCCTTTTAAGATAGCAGCAACCCGTACAATTGATAACCTCGATGAGGTGCGATCATTGGAATATACGCTCTGAAATCACTGCACTGAGTTAGATGAACTAAGTAGAAGTATCACCAAATTGTATCGCCATGTTGTATTTTGAATCAGTCCCTTTATCTTAGTTGCCCAGGCAGAAATTCGTCCCACGCGTTCAAGAAGGCCTTTCAAATATCTTCAATATTTTATAATCATAACATCAATATTTATCGGGGATATTTTATTCATATTCCCTGTTTGTCGTATGGTGAATAAAGTAAATACATAACTCGAGATTTGCTTACCTTCCGTGCTACGCTATATGTTATTGTTTGTTTGCTTGCATGCATTACTATTGATTTGCGTTTTGATGTTATGTGTGCTTGCGCTTTTTTGTGTTGAATTAGCTGGCGGGCCTATTTTTCGTCCTGATGTCTTCCGCTCTGGACAACTTACTGTGCATGTAAGTATTATGTAAATATTTTGATTTGTAAAGAGCTTACATTTGTTCTTTATACATCTAAAACGATGTAAATTAGACCACGGTATGTGGAAATCGACAAAGAACTTATTGAGTTATGAATAAAAAAAAGGATGATGAAATAGAAATTCACTTTTTCACTCGAAGCTTCTGATTCCATTTAGTCAAAACAAGATTACTTAAAAAACAAAACGTGCGTCGGCTTGCAAGTAAATTGTGACATTAAAAGGGTTTGACGTCACTAGACATACCATAGGCAAGGTCGATGAATAGGGAAAAAGGGGAGAAAAAAAAATCAAATTAGGTATTTTTCCGGCGGATGATGGAAATAAGGGATTCATCTAGCCAGGTATTTCATAATACTTCAAAATACTATTGGTATTGATGCAAAATAGATATTTATTGTTGCTTGTATAAGGGTTTGGAAACCTGTCGGAGATCACTTCTCAATTTCCGTAACTCTTACATAAAAGATTACGAGTAGAATTGCAAGTTTTGAGATCGTGAATAGTTTGCATTAAAGCAATTCCCACAATGCAGTCCGATATTATATATTATTATTTCTTTTTATCTCACCTGCTGGCTAAACATACATCAGTACTCCATCAATGCCATTAAACTAATTTCTTGCACCTGCTGATCAATTTAATGGGGGACAACCCTGGACAGAATCAATCCTTTGTCTCGGCACATACCTGAGGCACTGATGTATGACAGTGGATGTATCATGCAACCATGCTATTTTAAGACAAACCCTAATGACGTTTGGGCTTGGGTGATTACATGTACACCCAGTAAATGCTAGCGCGCTGGATACCCGAAGAAGTGTATTTCAAAAAGTGCCCCCGCAAGAGATTGTCAATCAGGAGGAGCTGGGAAACAAATACGCTCCAAGAAGATTTATTGAGCTCTACCACCAGCATGCCTCGTCATGTATCCTGGGAGTCTGTCTAATGTGTCTTCTGATTCCCATTGACATTATATTGCATTGAAAAACTTACTTTTGCTTTAATTAAAGGAGGTGTCACGCCAGCATAAAAGTTTGCATTATATGTTAGAAAAATAACTATCGAGCCCAACTTTTGTAATTATATAGATTAAAACACCACACTTAAGACAAAAACAAATAAAACCGCAATCTCTCAACATGCACTTTTTAAAATTCGCGGCAATCGAAAGTCCCAGTGTCGATGGTGTCATAGTTATACAATGCACATGCGCACATTTTTGCACCGATACCCATGACGTCATCGACACCGAGACTTTTGATCACCGCGAATTTTAAAAATTGCATGATGAGTGATGGCAGTTTTTATTCTTTTTTTGTGACTAGTATGGTGTTTTGTTCTATATAATTACGTAATTTCGGCTCGATAATTATTTTTCTAACACATAATGCTCAATGTTGTGCTTGCGGGAGTCTTGTGCGGGACACTTCCTTTAAAGACCCTATATTTTGAGAATAAACTCATATACAACATGTACAGAGATAACAAACAAAAACAGTTAGATGTGTGCCTAAATTGGACCTATTTCCACCATGTTCAAGGAGGTGGAGGACAAGTGACCTTTCCCTGTTAATCACTCTTATAGCACATGTTTGGCACTGCAGCGATATTAAAGTATGCTGGACTACTCAAATATATTCTTTGAAATACGTTATAGAGTCCACAGTGATAGTTATTTATACGCTCTATACGACGAAGTCAAAATGATCTTCACATCACCCATCGTTCAAACATTTATATAAACACCCCCGTTGCAAACCTTTCAGTTTTCACTGGTATTTTATTTTCATTGTACGCTAGCTATCATAACAGTACAAGTCACTTTTACTTTGGATCCCAGCGTATGTTGTTTCGCAGGTCTGCCTATGAAGTCTAAATACTCAACATGCTCAATATGACATAACTTTGAAAACGTCTCAGTTTGTCCCCAATAGATTATTACTAGTTACCACAATGTTTGCAGTTTTTTACTGTGAGCATACCGAAGTAACACCACAGAAGAGCGTGGGTGGTGTCACGCGCGTTCACACACCACTGTTTGATGATCAAGTGGATTGCAAAATGTTCTAGCCAATCTCGCTCTAGGGAAACTCATGTTTATTTCCCTTTTGAGTTTAGATTGTCTAAAGCATTATATGAAATGTACTTATCAGTTTATGTCGATTGCTTTATTGCCAGTAGCTGATAGAGATACATTTTTAGCTGTATTGTATTTATGCGGGCTTGTGTAGTGGTTTGTGATATTGATTGTTATGCACTGGTGATAGTTTGTACACAGATTGTAGTTTGTAATGTTTGCAATAAGTATCCTATTTAGTACGTAAAAGAATTATACACGTATTACATTCGAATTGGAAATCGAATGTATTAAGTCACGTATTTCATTCGAAGGAATTTAATTTAAGCTTGAACGGTCTCTACATAGTCAGCACTGCAAAATCAGTACGTACACTCTTAAAATATTTTACTCTAGTTAGGGTAAAATCTTACTCTTTGGAATGGTAAAAAGGGAACAACGCTTCTAGTTGAGTAAAGTTTACTCAACTTGATTGAGTAACACGTTTACTCCGATATTGTGCAAAATTTTACTCCACAGCTGAGCAAAATCTTTACTCAACCCTTGTTGAGTAAAACTTACTCTTCTTTACTCAACTAGAAGCGTTGTTCCCTTTTTTACTCAACCGCGGGGTAAAACTTACTCAATTCATGGCGAGTAAAAATTTACTCGGATATTGAGTAAAATTGTACTCAATAACAGAGTAAAATCTTTACTCAACCACTTACTCAACCAGTGTTGAGTAAAGTTTACCCCACGTACAGGGTTCGTTTTTACTCAACCAGGTGGTAAAACTTAATTATGATTTAGCAGCCTGTATTGAGTAAAACATACTCAACATGGGAAAGAAACCTTAAAATCAAGGGCCGCTTGTCTCTTCACAACCTGAAAGTTGAAACACGATATGCATTAATACACATTCACAGGCAGTACTAAAAACATAAACAGGGTTCTATGGTTATTTGAGTTATCTATTATTTAAAAAAAACCAGAACAAAGGCTAACAAATGAATACAAAACAAATTGTCCTCTTTGGAATGTGTGCCCATATCTATTGAATTTAAAAAAACAGCAACATCAACACATCTTACACACAAAAAATATTAAAACGAAACCAAAACCAACACAAAGTAACCTTGCATTCAGCGAATATCCTATTCTACCGTGACGACTGGTAAACATGGTAAAGGCCCTGTTGTGTTGTACGCGGTTTGCTATGGAGCAACGAACATTGCGTGATAGCCAGTGAAATATAGATCACGCATCTGTCCGTTACACCGTTGCTCACCGCTACATCTGGTTTTTCAGATTCCTAGCGTTATACTCGCTGTCCGACAGCAATTTCTGGTTCTTAACCACTGCCAATGCCATATCATGATCCTGAAAGCACTCATAATCAGCTTGATGAGGTCTTTCATCCCCCACAACGTTAACAACTTCTGCCGTTCCATCATCAGCCATCTTGCTTTTGCCGGGCTTTTATTCACGTGACTTGCGCAAGGTTTTACTCCTTTTACGCATAAAGTTTGCTCATATAGCAGGTCAGAGTCTGCCAAATGTATGTCAAAGATCAAAAGTTGAGTAAATTTTACTCGGCCGCCGCGATTTTTTGTAATTCACCTTTTATTTTTAACCCATCCAGTACATAACAGTGTTAATCAACCGTTAAGTATAAGTTTTACTCCTTCGAGGGTAAAAAGGTACTCAACTTTCTACTCAACTATTTTTACACGGCAACTTTTTACTCCTTATATTTGCAGTGTATGGCTCTTACGCATATATGGCTTGTACGCAAGACTTATACGATAGTTGCCAAAGTAATAAACATCGAACTGAGACAAATATTGGCCATATCTTGCCAGACGTCCCGTACGAATTAAACCGTGGACAACTACTACGCATTTTAATTGGTTTGAGCATGCGCACATAAGTTACGGGACGTCTAGCAAGACATTGCCCAAATATTTGCATTGGTCTTACAATTGTTAAGGTTACATACTTGTGCGTATGGTGATGCACAATATTACATATCTAAAGTAATACGTACAAGTCACCTATACGGACGGGCCATACGTAGTACTTTTGCAGTTCGGACTTAGCTGGAATTCTGTTGAACATGTAAACGTTAAAGATCGAGGTACTATGTCAAATACTTGCTTGGAACGATTCAAAATCAATGTCTTACCACATTCGTCTGCTATACGTAAATGTCTAAATGACGTCAGGTTGAAGTCGCGATATCCCGTTGAATTATATGTATCAGGCCGCAATGCAAAACGAGTACGCATGGCTCATACGTATAAGTGACTTGTACGTAAGTCTTATACGATAGTCGTCAAAGCAATATTTTGCAGTGTGGCCATATACATATGTTCCAAGACATACTTCAGCGGGATGTTGCGACCTCAAACTGACGTCATTTATACATCTGTATAGAAGAGGAGTGTGGAGCCATACGTACCCGTTTTGCAGTAGAAGCTTACAGGTATATTATGCGATCTTTTCCAGGGAAAGCCCTCAATTCTCGAAACCAAATTTGAAGCAGATTTTCTTGCAGATTTACATTTCTGATTATAAATCGTAAATACATTCCAAGTTACAGGGCGGTACAATTCCTAATTACTTCAAAATCATGGTTTTAGTGTGAAAATAAACTGTCGGGTTAATTTTGAGGTAACTCGGAATATATTTATGATTTATGATCAGAAATATAAATCTGCAAGAAAATCTGCAAGAAAAATCTGCTTCCAAAAAAAAATATCGAGGATTGAGGGCGTCCCCTGGAAAAGATCACATAATATACCTTTAAGTTAACACCGGTCTGCCAATATTCAGCAACTTCTGTACATTGCATATGATTTTGATAGTCGACGCTGCTTCTCTTTCCACTAGGTCCTCGTCGTCATCCTCGTATTCGTTGTGGCCGTCGTCATCTTTGTTGTCGGCGCCATATTTTTCAGGCGACGCTACAAACACAGACAACGTCACAGATACCCGGATGTCACCGATGGCAGCGCCGATCCATTTACATCGCCGGTATCCTGTATCGATGGCAGACGACTTCACGAGCAGAATGACCTTCATATGATACCCAACCCACACTATATGATGAGGTCTGACAAAGGCAATGCAACAGGTGAGGTATTAAGTAACTGGAGAAGAATGCCTTACTTCCATAGCATCCATTGCATACTTCCATCGTATACTTGTTTAAAAACGACAGTGTTGTGTCAATCAAAGGTTCATAATCAGTTACCGAGGGGAGAGTAAGGGAGAGAATCCATTGTGACTTTAAGTCAGAAAAGAATACATTTGCAGTTGAGAAATATTTAGATTTAAAACAAGGCGTATTAAGCCAAATCACATAGATTCATAATGATTGTTGATTTAACCTAATGGTATTATATTTTGAAACCCCAGAAAATTCTAAAGCAAACTTTAATGCAAAAGAATGATAACGATTAATTAATTAATTGATTAATTAATTAAAGAAGTGTCTAAAGTGACCAGGTTCAGCATAACCGCAAGCGAATGCAAACTGAATCGAAAATTATTTACTTAAATAGTTGCATTTAAATCTTATTATGGTCGTTATGGTTACTTGGGCCATCGTTTTTTTTTTAGATGAAGATGCTACACGTCACCAAATCTTGTGTAATTGCTTAACTCTACCGTGAAGATGTATTAATTTATTTCGATAAATACACTAGAAAAAGATTACATAATTAGGCCAGTTTTTGCCATATTCTATCAATCATGTTATACTGTGTATCATTTATTGTAATGTGCTATAAGTTTTGATGAAATTAATTATCGTATTATCACATGCTTCCCTTCACTCCTCACACAGGTATTAAGCTCATCAACAGAAAATTCGTGCGATTTATAGGCGAGTTAGGAGAAGGTGCATTCGGTGTGGTTTGTCTCGGGGTTTGCGAGAATCTCACGGAACAGGGTGAAACCACAATGGTTGCAGTAAAAACCCTGAAAGATGCTTCCATCGGTGACGCTCGAAAAGATTTCGAACGAGAAGCGGAACTGTTAGCCAAATTGCAGCATGACAACATCGTTACCTTCTACGGCGTCTGTATGGATAAAGAACCGTTTCTAATGGTGTTTGAATACATGGAAAATGGCGATCTTAACAATTATCTCAGGTGAGGAAATAATATTGATTCAGTTTGACTGGAAAACTTGTACTAAGGCATCACTGCAAAATTAGTTCGTATGGCTCATACATATAAGGGACTTGTACGTAAGACTTATACGCTGGCCCAAAGTAATATCTTGCAACATCATGTAACGTACAAGTAAAAGGTAAAGGCGGTCGATCCTGTAATGCCAGGAGCGGAGTGCCCATCTCTCTTTCAAAGCGATAGGGCCAGACTCACTCTTTTTTATAATGTTGCTGTGTGGGGCTCGCTACACCTCCTCCACAGCGAGTCTGTTACCTTGCTAAAATTAAGTATCGACCTCTCTATATTATTTTACTAGTTGCAAAAATAAGTAACGGCAAAAAAGTAGTTTCGACTGATTAGGAAATACAAGCCCAATTGCCAGATCTGGTCATTTGCCCGGACAGATTATGTTTTACACACCTGCATTTTGTTAGATGCCTATGCCAAAAAAGTACCCGTGTTCTTTGTGACGCGGCAGTACAATAGGGCTATTCTCTTTCTCCAAAATAAAAACTATCGTATGAAATTACAATCCATTGCAGATCCCGAGGTCCTGATGCAGACTGCCTTACTAAGAACCAAGCATTACTTCCACTGACAGTAAATGAACTGCTTTACATCGCTCAACAAATAGCTGCCGGTATGGTGTATATGGCATCACAACATTTCGTACATCGAGATTTGGCTACAAGAAATTGTCTCGTCGGTGACCGCCTTGTCGTCAAGATTGCAGATTTTGGAATGTCACGAGATGTGTATAGTACGGATTATTACAGGGTAAGGACTGGTGCGAATTGAATCAACGGGCATCGCAAATTTGGCAGATTTACATTTGATTGGTTAAATTTAAAGGGGCATTGAGAGATGCATCGATATACTAAATGAGCAAATAACGTAAAGATAATCATCAACATAGACCAAATCCAAAATGTCATACAATTCCGACATCGCCTTCATGCCAAACTAAGCAAATAACGGCACTTCCGGGTTGAGATTTGCTGCGAAAGTCCGTGAGTAAACGATAGCATAACTTCCGAATTCAGCACCTTAGTTTCGATATGATCATATCGAAACTAAGAAAATCATGAAATTTTATATGATAAACGGCGAATGTTGGTAAACTGTTTCAGATGGTAGTTAGTATATGCCTTAGTATTACTTTGATGCAAAAAACCCCTGATTTCCAGGACAATTGAGGGCGCACTCCCATACGTATCTCTCAATGCCCCAACATTTAGGCTAGTTGAAATCATTTGGTGTGGCGAGTTATATGATTGACGTTGCTGATCTTCAGGCTGTGTTTATGACATGATATAAAGTCAACGAAAGTTATGCTGTCAAGTGTAATTGATCAAGTAACATTGATGTAGCTACCTTGACATTGATGAGTTTGTCTAGCCAAATCATAGGGCATTATGGGAAATGTATTCATTGTAAGCGCCTTGTGTTTATTTTGGATTTCACTTGCCAAATTTAGCTGCAGTTTGATCAGCACCAAATTGGCGAAGATTCCATACAGCAGCGATGAATTCAGAAGGACGCGTGCACGCAAGAAGTTAACGAGTGCAGTGAATCATATGCGTAACGAGTGCTTGAGACCAAAACCGCGTGCGTGTGACCATACACCCGGTGGGTGTGACCATAGACTAAACTATAGAGACAGCTCAATGCGCATACTAATACACGTAATAAGTCGCTGAAGCTAAAAACATGGTCGTCATGGCGATATTGTTGGATTGTCAGGGGCGTACCATGGCGCCGTGAATTTATAGCGCAGCTTGTGCGTCGGGCGTAAATCAATACCACCAATCAATGATGCCGGAAATGGAAGCGCGGCACGCGGAGACTGCTCGGGAGACTGTTGCAATAAAGTGACGCTTGTATAGATGGTGTGACCGGTGACGTCATGTATTTACAAATGGGACACCCTCTGTTGATTCTCTCCAGGCAGAATATACAGTAAAGTTAATGAAGACAACATGAAATTTCTTTCTAATGAATTGTAAAACTCATTTATTTTTAATTTTTTGTGTGAAATGCGATAGCTTATAGCTGCATTCCTAAGCAAGTTTAAAGACAGTTTTGATAACAATTTGCTGTGACACCACAATCTAGTTAGAAAACCTGATCTGGCCTATGTAAACTATAGGAACTCTTGCCCGGTGTGTTTTGTCTCAAATCAACAGAGGGCGTCCTAAATGTAAACAACGGTCACCTCATCTATTGGTATGCGTAATGAGCAGTCTCTAAGTTGGAAGTATGTGTTTGACCAAAACTGCGTGAGTGTTGCCATAATCTCGCGTGAACGCCTGGATTGCTTTTGAGCGCGGAGAGATAAAAAACAAAACATTATAGGCCAATTAACCTATAGTTATATAGCCGCCCATGGAATAGTACGCGAACTATTAGGGCTAGGGCTTGAAAAAATGTATATACCTTCAGGGAGTTATCGTTAGATTTCAAGGGGAAAGGATCTTGTCTAACCAACACTGTTGCCATGGATGAAGTCACTTGATAATAAATCCTAAAACTGTACTGGTTGGTGAGATATAGAAATGTTTATTTTTATAACATGTTTTTTATGTTCCCTTCCCAGTGCAAGAGTGCAAGAGTGCAAGAGTGTAAGAGTATAATTTTACTAAACTAGATTGTTTTATACTAATGCTTAGGTTGGAGGTCACACGATGCTGCCAGTAAGATGGATGCCCCCGGAGAGTATTACATATAGAACCTACTCAATAGAAAGTGATGTATGGAGTTATGGAGTGGTGCTATGGGAAATATTTGAGTATGGAAAGCAACCTTGGTATGGATTATCTAATCACGAGGTGAGTTTCTATATTTGGATAACAGATGATTCAAATGCATTCAAAATGTTTTATTTCATTAATTTCCTTTTCCCTCCCTTTCTTCCCGTATACCAGTATCGTATAATACTGGAACATAAGAGTTGTCAGTATTGCTCGATACTGGTACGATTTTAATATTCCAGTATCGGTCGATACTGGGACACCAAATTGTGGTCCAGTATCAAGAGATACTGCAACAATTTTATGTTCCAGTATCGGGCGTTACTCGTAAATATGCTTTCAGTGTAATTTGTCCCAGTATTGAACGATACTGGTGCATAATTTTGTTCCAGTATCGCCCGATACTGGTACATGTTCTAACACTGATTTTGTACCATTATCGTACGATACTTTGAGTTCCAGTATAAAGTCCAAAATCTGGGACCTTAAAGTACACTTTTTCCCCATAATACAAATAACATATATTTATCATTTTCCTTGTCTTAATAGGTAATCGAGTACATCCTCAATGGCATTCTCCTTGACTGCCCTCAGAACTGTCCGAAAGAAGTGTACAAAATCATGTTGGGCTGCTGGCAACGCCAACCATCTCTTCGACTTAATATAAAAGAGGTTCACGACGCCATCCATAGACTCTCCGAAGAGAACCCACCGTTTCTGGACTTAACTGGCAAGAACACGTTTGTGTGACGGTTGGAAAGCGACCAAGGCATTTCATTGTAAAATAAAAGACTATTTTTTCGCAATGTAAGGATTTTCTACATATAATGAAGTCGAGACAGCGATTGCGTGTCAGATAATCAGGGAGATGAAAGAGAAAGGCATTCTATTAAACATTTGATGTGATGTTTACAAAGTTCAGTGCCTCTGGACTAACGCATTGGATTGTGACTACCAAGAGCAGAACGCCCGGTCGGTTACAACCAAGCAGGCTGTTGAAGTTAAAGGCAATGTGTCTTTATATCGGGATGCCTTGGACATCGTAAGATACAAGAACAGTTAGTACATAACCTTTATTCATTAACTGAGCAGGATTCAGCATTGACAGTTTGATGGAATCATGAGACGATGAGGGATAATCAGTGCTATAATTTTACTCATGACACTTATTATAATACCCTATCATATGTGGGTTTTTGAGACTCTTTACCAATGTGAAAAGGCAATGTTGCGTGTGGAGTGGTAACTATTTATTTGCATACGCGTCAGACGAATGCAAACACGCTCAACCAAATTTAGGAACTAAAGAAGATTTCTTGACTGCACACAAGCATGCCACATGTTTGATTATGTAACCAGATTTCCCGCATTTTTCGCTGCTTAAATGAATTTGCAGTGAAAGGTTTTAACTATGGGATGATATTTGTCAAGTTATCACTGACATTTTCTGAGACACTCCGAGAGATGGTGACTCGCAGTGTAACGATTACCAGGTAGATGAAAGTAGCTTGACATCGAATGTTTTTAAATGACCGACCGACGGAAAGGTGTTGCGTGTAGCTCGATTGTACAAGTAAATATTAGAGCCCAAGGTAGTTGATTATGTATATATTTGTTTTATAACTAACGACTTTAAAATGTTCAAGAAGAACCAAATATTTGATAGTGTGTTTGAAGGGCATTTGATGGGTCTGATGATCTGATCTTCCAATAACTGATAGCAAGGTTTTATTCGTCACATTATTTTTCCATAGTTCAGTGGTCCATGTATATCAATGTATTATGGAATACACTGTTTGGGGCAGTGGCGTATCCAGGGGGTGGCCCAGCAGGCCATGGCCCCCCTATTGAAAAAAGAGTCAAACAAAAAATAAGAAAGAGGAGAAGGAGGAAGAGGATAAGAAGGAGGAAGAGAAGGAGGTAGGGGAGGAGGAAGGGTAAGAGACATATGCGGCGCAAAAGGGGTGGGGGTTACGGGGTCACGTCCCCATAATTTTAATATGAGGGACGTTAAAAACGTTATAGGCCTACTAGACCTTTTTAATGTTAAAATGCCAATTTTTGCGCGCTTTGCACGTATTAGTTTCAATGTTTCAATATTCAAGCTTAACAAGAGGGCTTCAGGAACGTTTTTTCTGGACCATTTTAGTTTTTTCGATTCGCGCTTGCTTTGTTAACAGGTTTCAACATTATAATGGGTCTCAAAACACACCAAATATTCTAAACATTTTGTTTGGACGTTAAAAACGTCATACTGGACCATTTAAGTGTTAAAAATGTCAGATTTTGCGTACATCGCGCGCATTAGTTTGAATGTTTCATTATTCAAGCTTAACAAGATAGCATTGCAGGACAGTTTCCCATGACCATTTCAGTTCAAAAACTGAAAAGTTTTGCGCGCTCCGCGCGCATATTTTCTACAGATTTTAACATTATAATAGTCCTCAAACCATGCCAAAGATTCTAAAATATTATGTGGGAACGTTAAAAACGTCATACTGGACCAATTTTAGTGTTAGAAATGTCAATTTTTACGTACTTCGCGCATTAGTTTCAATGTTTCATTATACAAGCTTGACAAGATGGCTTCAGGACAGTTTTCCATGACCATTTTAGTTCAAAAAGTCAAAAATTGTGCGCGCTCCGCGCGAATATTTTATGCAGGTTTAAACATTTATTAGCCCTCAGACCAACCAAATATTCTAAATATGTGGGGGACGTTAAAAACATCATACATACTGGACCAAAGTTTTAATGCAAAAACCACATCAAAAATTCTAAATATTATGTGGGGAACGTTATTATCATTATGGACCATCAGTGTTAGAAATGCAATTTTTCCGCGCTTTGCGCGCGTATTAATTTTAATATTTCATTATTTAAGCTTAACAAGGTGGCTTCAGAACAGTTTTCCATGACCATTTTTCTAGTTATAACTCAAGAATTTTGCGCGCTCCGCGGCCATATTTTCTACACGTTTTAACATTATAATGGCCCTCGAACCATACCAAATATTCTAAATATTATGTGGAGGACGTTAAAAACATCATACTGGACCATTTAAGTGTTAAAAATGCCAAATTTTGCGCGTATCAATTTCAATATTTTATTATTTAAGCTTAACAAGGTGCCTTCAAGACACAGATACAGGTTTTAACATTATTATGACCCTCAAACAACACCAAAAAGTCTAAATATTATGTGGGGAAGTTATTATCATACTGGACCATTAGTGTTAGAAATGCAATTTTTTGGGCGCTTCGCGCACGTATTGGTTTCAATATTTCATTATTTAAGCTTAACAAGATGGCTTCAGGGCAGTTTTTCATGACCCTTTTAGTTCAAAAACTCCGCATTTTTTCTAGAGGTTTTGATATTATAATGGCCCTCAAACCACTCCAAATTCTCTATACTATTAATATTATGTAGGGGACGTTAAAAAAGTCATACTGTACCTTTTTAGTGTTAAAATCACAATTTTTGCGCGTTTCGCGCGTATAAGGTTCAACTTTTTAAATATTTAAGATCAACAAGATGGCTTCAGGTTTTTTTTGGCCCCACCATCAAAACAGTCCTGGATACGCCATTGGTTTGGGGGTTACAGCACCGGAAGTCGAGTTGTACCGAAAATTCAATCCCACACACAGTTGAACGAAGCATTTGCATCACAATGGCTACGGGACAAAGGTTAACACTTTACACACGGCTATTAGTTTTACCATATACAAAACAGATTTGTAAGAAATCTTTCCCAACTTTCAAGGTCTATCTTATGGATTTCTGAACCAATAAGCGTGTTTGTACTTATTTTAATGCATTTCAAATGGTGATTCCAAATTTGGTAATAAAATTCAATAATTGTGACATTTTTGAAACATTTTTTGAAGTTTTGGAATGTCGTCTGCAGACGCCTGCTGCGTGGAAAGTGATAATTCATAATAGACTGACATGTCGGTACAACTCGCCTTCCGGTAACCGTTTGTAAACATATTTTCATATCACAAGGATGTGATAGACACACTGAGAGGCACCTGATCGAAACGATGCCAGAAGGAAATATGCAAATATGACATTGTGTTGTGAGGCTTTGTTATATTTTACATGCGATACATGTTTCATATTACTATTGCTAAAATAGATGTATAATATTTTGATAGTGAATATTAAGAAGTCTACCTATAGTTAATCTAAAATTAAAGTAGTTTGGTATTCTTAACGCTTAAATAGGCTTATCGTTATCGCCGGCCGATCAAATTCATTGACTTCTAACTTTATTGTTAGAATCTGAGCATGCGCGAGTGCGTATAGACTTAGTGAGTTTTGACAAGATTTAATAGTGTCATTTTTGTTCATAATTAATTACTTTTGATGTTTATACTCTTGTTATTATTATAACTAAAGAAGACGCAAGTAGATATCTATTAGCAGAAATTTGCACTGGTTATTGCGTCCATACCTAAACCATATCTCTCAAACACATCATTATTTTGCATATTATTAGAAGTTAGGTAATCTAACTGTTTTTATTGGAATAGCTAGAGGGGAGCCCACACCCTCTGCTGTAGCACCTAAATACTGCCCTCTACAGTCTACAGCAAGTCATCATTGCTGCATTTGATCTGGTCAGCATTACACTGATTCATTGCACATGTGTTGAATTCTATGTCTTAGTGGGTATGCTAGGATAGATCTATACTGGCTACAGGCTCCACACAGGCTCCTGGATAAGCGCAGACTAATAATTTCAGTTGTTTCTCATTTTTGTGTTGAAAATAAGGCCATGTATCTGGAATCTATTGAATTGTATTAAATTTAATCTACTATAATTACTGACTCATGACATTATAATAACCAATATGCCAAAAGTGGAGTTTTACTTATTTCAATCAGGTTCGTTAGGTCTTATCTTGATTTGTCATTACTTTAATCAATCTGGGGTATGGGCCTATTTAATATAGAAATAATCATATCTCTTTTGTAAATAATGTAAGACAGTATTACAAGCCGGATGCGATCCATTAACAAACAATACGTCGCCGAAAATATGGCTATATCCACTAGTGAAATAACATTGACGTATTAGCGAATACTATAGTGGGAATATTGTATTGCATTTCAAACGAACAAAATATAATATACTACAAATCATATGCGAACAATTGTGAATATAGTATATTTTAAAAAAATATGTCGATACGGAAAACGATCCACCTAAATACATTATAGGTGCAGAATGTTTTATTTTTATCATGGTCTATTGGCGCGCAGAGATAAATGACTTTTATAAGATATTGTATGCGGGACATTTTACTGATATTTAGAATTGTTTAAATCCAAATAATACGCAATCAAGTTGAGTTGTAACAGTAATAACACGCCCCCGTAATATCTATGTAAAATCAAATAACCTAGAAAATACAATATTTAGATCGATCTCATCTCTTGATTACACAATCCATCAAATACATTGTGCAAGAGATGAGTTTGGTTTAAGTATTGGGATTGCATCTTACACTTTATCGTTCCAGAAAGCCTCCGCAAAATGTAGCATATGTAAAAACGAATCATGATGCATTATTGATGAGTTGATAATGTTGAATCATCTGAACTTGAAATTAACACATGTTTTGTAGCCTAGAAACATTAATTTTGACAAAATGTTCCGCATGATCTAAAAGAAGAAATATTTACATGTAAGATAGTATGAAATTCAACAAATAGTGCTGGACACTATAGGCCTTATGCAACAAATCGTTTCTGTTTAAAAACAGGACGGAAACAGAAAATACTTCGTGATCAATTTTATTCATAGGAAAGACACACTTTCCACTCGTTGTACGACGTTTATGCTGACAGATGACAATAAATACAAACAAAGGCAAACTGCTTCCACGCATAATATTGTGACATCATATGGAAAAAATTGACCAAGAACTGATTTTCAAATACATGTATTTTTTTGACAATTTGTAATTGGTGCTGTCCATGGGAGCATACAATGTTTGTTTTAAGATGTTTTTATATTCGAAAATTGTAAAATATGTAGGATCAAGACGTTTTTGTACTAAAATCGGTGCATATTTGAGAATTATATGCACAAAAAAATGTATATGAAAGGTGTGTTTGTTGTCAATCATATTTTGGCTACGTAATCAGAGGAGAGCACAGGGATTGATTTAGTGCCGTCGACAGAGATAGGTCAAGTGTTAGAAGATTCCGGTCCAGACTCGGACTTGGTCTCGCTATCAAATCCGGTCTCTCTCTGACTCTGTATCTGACTCTGACTTCGCCTCCTGAAAGACTAGGACTACGTTTGATTCAGACTCGAAATAAGATTCAGACGTGGACCCCCACGGACTCAGACTCGATTATATCTAATTTTAAAGTATACATCATCATCATCGGTCGTCCTTGGACGGAACAATGGAAGCAACTTGTTGCTTCAATCATTCTTTCTTTTGCTATTTGCTTACTCCATTGGTGCGCCACGCATAGTGGAGGTATGTATGGAATACATATTATGTTTGTGTGTACAGATACAGACCCGGGATGATCCCCTACTCTTTACGAAGGAGACTGACCTTTTAACGTGCTCGGGATAGCTCTTCCGATGCACTGGACCACCATTTCTACGTGACTTCCGAACCACGATGCAATTGAGACTAATTACCTTGCTCAAGGATACAAACATGTTGGCTGTAATGGGGCTAGAACTCGCAAACTTTGTATTGTGAGACCTGCATGATATCCACTAGACCACACACCCCCTCGTTAAAGTATACATAGCCATTAAAATAAAGACAAACCTGTCTAAAAGAAGAAATCAACACTTGCGTTTAATATATACCTACTCAGTCGTCAGTGAGTGGACGAGGGTTTGCTACTGACGAATGGCTCAATTTCTCTTCTGACGTTGCTCGTAATGGGCGATTTAATGTTTTAAAAAAGTGACCTCTCTGAAGCATATAATTATTAAATATCACAATGAGGAATATTGTGTGCAAATAATTTGCCCATTTCGGTGAGCGGTGACTCAAGTTTGGACTAGACTATGCATTTTTCTTGAACTCGGACTCCAAATGGCTCTGCCTCTGACTACTATAGTCTCGGAAAACTTAGACCTGGATTTCTAATTACGCTGACTCTGACTTCCATAAACTTGGATTTGGACTCGCAATGACACAGATTGGGACTCGGACCACTCTCGACTCGGACTGGGATTATCAATGACTCGAACCCGCAATCAAGGAAAATAATAGTTGGCACACTTGACCCAACTCATTACAACTATCCCTGTGCTCGCAATTGAGATCAGACTTGGGACATAGCACTGTTTAATAGAAAGCAAAAGTCTCCCCCTTTATCCTTCCCCACCCCCCATCAATCAATGTTGGGGGGACTAAAGAGGCTTCTGATAATATGACTCGGATCAACATTGCCTGCGGGGAGAGGGGCGGTTTTTTCCCCGTAATTAGGACAAAGTGTGCCAACCTTTTTTTCCTTGATTGCGGATTATGAATGCTATAGCCTTGAAATCGGACTAGACTCAAACTCGGACTACAAATGATCGGAATTCCTAATGACTCGGACTACTCTGAATGCTATCCCTGACAGTTATAGAATAGGACTTGGACTCGGCCCACTGATGTTGACTGGGACTCTAACCGTCAGGCAAGGTGGTCACGTACGTGCATACGGTTTTTTGTTGTTGATAAAATGGGCATTACTACTTCCTGCAAACAGTATTATGACAATCTACATTGACTATCTTTTCCTATCAGTTTCTTCTAGCCATTTGCCCGAGGTTACTGAATGTGTTTAGAGATACCTCTTTCTCGCATATGAATGGGATGCATATGAATAGGATACATCATTATTTGGGCCCCGATACAGAATAATAGGAGACATTTTTTTCGACTAGCACTGCTAACCATTTCTATCACGTGGATTTAAGTTCTGGTTATATCGTGTGTATTCTACATCAGTAGAAAGTTATTACGATATGCCTCGATAAATCGAGGCATATCGTAATATCGTAATAACTCATCTATACAGTGATGATGAAAAAACTAAATAAATAAAACGAACCAAACCTCCCTAAGAAACAGACAGACATCCAGACAGAACGACAGACATACCCACGCCGACAGCTACATTGTTGGCTTTTAGGTAACTGAACATTGTGTAAGAAAATGTGTACAATGTACAGACACCAAAAACACACATTGACGCTGTCTATAGCATCAGACACACCCCTACACTGTGGGAAAAATTTAGAAGCTTGCGTGAAAACACACCTAATCCCCCTTTGTACATGTAGCAGCCAAAGCCCCACAATGTAAAAAAAAGCCCCACAATGTGCGGCTGGAACTTTCAAAGCACCCACAATGTAACTCTCGTAAACTCAAACAGACAGACTGACACCAAGACAACAGACAGACATACAGACAGGCAGACAGACACCCGGGCAGACACCCTGACACCACGACTGTCTGTAGACACAGACATTGACACCCCGAAAGACATACACCCAAATTCCTACACCCAAACAAACATGAATACTTGAATATTCGTGAATACGCCCGTGTCCAGCGTCGTCTGATTCTCTTTACAAGCAAAATGACGCCCTCTAGAGAACAATGAATCGAAATGGTACGTTATTTGCTACCCTTTGAAAGAAAAACAATCTAGACATACGTTATAACAGTACCAAATAGACGTTATTGCAAGGCTCGTATTTATTCCTACCGCGTATGCAACTATGTATGCGCGTACTTGTCTGTAACGCGTACAGATAATGTTGACGTGCGCGACGTACACTTATAATGTACAACGGTAGATTTAAGTAGCAGTAGGGCTTTGTATTTTGCCAACAGACAATAACGAGACTCAAATGTTCGCCTATGGTGGTGCTAAACATATAGAAGTGGATATACCAAGGATCTAATTCGTGATACTTTGACCTATGACTCCTTAACTATACCGGGACGATTGCTGAAGCCAACATTCTATAGGAATGTTGTTAGACTTTAACAAAACTATTATAACGGAATAAAGCGTAACTACATTACTGTTTGTATCTAGTCTAGTCGCATTCAGTATGATCCACCTTATACCTCTTTAATAGACAGGTGTTATTGTTGACTTTATAGTTGAGTATCATAACGTAATTTTACATCAAATTGGGTTGTAATTTGACCTCTACTGATCCCTTGTTGACCTTTGATCCAAAGGCGACGCTTGTCAATTTTTAAATGTCGGGGCAGGTTTTTACATGTTTGCCTTGTATGAGTGAAAATCAATAATTTGACACTTAGCAAACCTTTCCTTATTGACCTTTGACCCGGATGCAATAACTGACTTTTCTTGTCTCATATGATATAAGCAGGGGTGTGCCACTGAGCTTGCCGATCGGGTCCACTTTTAAATTGAACTTAGTCAGCATAGAATTGGTGGCGCTGTTCTACCGATAAGGCGTAATTGTAGCAGACGACGCGACGCTGGCCACGCGTCTCTCAGACGACCCAATATGGCAACGGGAGTGCACCATTTTGAATTATTTTTAACAGTCATCGCCCGGTTAACGATAAAAATTCTTCTAATTATGATGAATTTGTCAAAATGATTAGTTTAATATTCGCGATTACGTGTTATTTACTACGAATTCAAAATGTTGGTTTCGCGTGGCCACCGTCGTCTGTGTAAATCTACAGCGCCCCCAAACCTATGCTGACTAACAATTCCGTTAAACCTGGTTAAACATTGTTAAACGCGTTAAACGCCGGTCACGGACGCATTCCGGACGATTACCATAATTTATTCAAATATGCAAAAGGATCCGTTTTCGCTACGTACGTTAGTATAGGACTTTCCTATCCCAAAATTAATAGTATCCCTGATATAAGTTGAAACAAGTCTGGTTAACATTGGAGGATGTAAACCATTTAAAATGTTTAAAATTAACATGTTTACCATTAAAGACCTTTTATTTATTTATTTATTTATTTATTTATTTATAACAATTAGGCTGAAGAGCCAAGACACACCCAATAGTGACTTAAGCGCAGGGATGCCCGATGTGTGTGTGTACAGATATAGACCCGGGATGATCCCCTACTCTTTACGAAGGAGTCTGACCTTTTAACGTGCTCGGGGATAGCTCTTCCGATGCACGGGACCACCATTTCTACGTGACTTTCGAACCACGAGGCAATTGAGACTAAGTACCTTGCCCAAGGATACTAAATTGTTGGCGGTAGTGGGGCTAGAACTCACAACCTTAGTATTGTGAGACCTGCATGCTATTCACTAGACCACACATGCTCTCTGATTTGAATCGGAAGCGATGATGGCTGTTTTTTCTGCCGCATCAAACTACTTCAGTCCGTTTGAATCGGAGCGTGACTCAAATTTTGGCGATGTATCTGTAGACCACTGATCTCTATTTAACCACTATGAAATTTCGATTAAAAAACCACCAAACTTATGCCACTCTTCCATAGGCGTCTTTCGTCAGTGACGATGTTGCGTTCGAATTGAAAAGATTGAAAATTAAAATGTTCACTTCTTGACCCCCGACCTTTGATGATTAACTTGTTTGCCTCAAATGATATATGCAGCAAATAGTTCAAATTGGACCATGTCTTATTAAAACTTTTGTCATGTATATATGTCATGTCCATAAATGGTGACTTTTGTCAGCAAATCCTAAAGTCGTTTGACCTATAACGACAATCATCATTCATTACGTGTAGGAGAAAAAGCATTTAAATGTGTGACAATAAATAACTATTGGAACGTAACTATTGGAACGTAAGTGACCCTTTTTGACTTTTGACCAAGAAGTGATGACTGATTATTGTTTATGTCATCAATAAGTACACAAGACCGGACAAGCCCCATGAAATTTAAATTTTGTCCATGCATTGACCACGTGAGATCCTTTGACGCGTTGCATAACATGTCCTATGTTATTGTTCATTAACAATGCATATGCGAAATATTTGTGGTCAACACATGAAAAGAGTAAAAGAATAGACGCACTTTTGGATTAACAATAAGCCATGTTGACTTATGGTTGGCCTCTGACCCCTCGATACCTACAAAACAGTTAAAATGACAGAAGAAGTCGACCAAATGATAAGAATTTGTAATTTTGTCTTTAAACCAGAGTAATTTCGCCATACTACTTTTGTGATTTGCTGTGTTCAAAATCCAACAAAAGGTGTTATTCTTTAAAAGTACATTGTCGCCCTCTAGAGTTGAGAATAGAAATGCTTTGTTTAAAAAAACACCAGCATAATTCCTTAATCATGTTAATAATGAACGAAATTCACCTCTAAAAAGCGACACAAATCGCTCTCAGAGGGAACACGAAGTTAACAAAACAATGAGGGAGGGAAGTGCATCGCGTCCGCCGGTGCAAAGAATCGAACCGGGATGCTCTGCTGTAATGCATGGAGTCCATATCAATCGAGGATCGCACTACGAAAAACTTAAGTGTTGAGCACATTTATAGCCTGCCATAATTGTGCTATATAGAGCGTGATAACTTTTCTATAAGGAGCTGGAGCTCCCAGTATAGATTAATGCTGTAGTAAATTTAAGTGAGTGGTCAGTATTGTAGATTTAGTGTAATTAAAAAAACAATTTTATTTCAAATAAAAGTGGTACTTCTGAAATGGTAAATTTGCTTTGAATTTGGCTTGTAATATAAATAGTGATTGTCATCAGACAATCAATTTACGTTTCAGGCTAAATTTGAGACGGGTACTTTAAGTTTGTGATGATGGGATGATGATGTTCTTGGCGCAATAGTTCTACACTAAGATCTACATTCCCCTTGATAAGATCGAGTGGATGTAATAATTAAAGCATTCGCTGACGACTCTGAAATATCATAATAGCAGGTAGGGGCGTAATCAGGGAGAGGCAGGGAAGATGCCCTACTACAAGTGGATTAACCACCAACATTTTAAAGATAAAACTCTAGGTCTCTAATTAATACAAAAAACCTATGTTCGCAGTCTCGGAAAATAACCTGTTGAATTTGAGTATTTTTGAGCTGATTACAAAACGAAAGCCTAGACATGACGCTGACGAAAGTCTACTATCTGTTTATGATTAATCTCTGCCACATCGTAGTAACTGGAAAGTACGCTGCACACTAACTGGTAAATAGAAGAAAAATGAATGAGAAATACAATGAATGGGAAATAAAAACAAACATTTTCCCTAAGGGCCAAAACGAATTTCCGGAACAATATAAAGTAGTGCTACCACTTCACTACCCTTCGCTATGTTTTTAATAAAATATATTAGACTTTCATTTGCTTCAATGTGCATGCATTGAATTTGAGAGTAAGATTCTTCTTTATTTTCAGTAGTATATGCACCTTATATAGGCTCTTTGTACTTTATATTTATCGCTTTGCAATACTATCACAAGCTTCCTTGAGAGTTCGATTGGAAGAGTGATGGTCTAGAGAGGGTTGTTGATCCTTTAGAATTCAGGATCATATCCCAGTTCTACGTATAGCGGACGACCAGGAAGAGTTCTTGGCCTCTTTTGATGGACAGAAGAATAACTAATGTACAAGGCTATTTTTTCAAAATGATATTATTGTAAGCGATAGTTATTTTTATAAACCATTGTTGATATTGTACCATAAGTAGATACTCTCTTAATTGCCTTATTATGTACATTGTATATAGTCATGTGTCAGAAAAATGTGCATCCTGTGTGGAATTAAAATGTTCACAAAATCACAAACGAATATTGTGGGTTTTTTTTCTCCTTCTATGAATGCCGGCCACATTCGACTGGCTCGTACCAGGGGTAGCTGTCGCAAATTTTCTTGATTCAACTACTTACTGCCATCTGATTACAACATGTATGCTGATATAGAATGCTCAGAACTAAAAAGAATGCTCAGTACGTTCCGCAGTATCTATAGTGCACGAGATGCTTTGTCAGCGTGTCTGAAGTCAGGAAACATGAATGCGAAGGGGTAACGCTCGTAGAGCTGCTTTAAAAAGTTTGTCTTTTGCTCGAGATAATTATTATGATACAATTTAATAGGCTTTCAAATAAATGCTGCTTTGGTACTCTGTATAACAATGCAATAGCAATTTCACCATACTGTTTTCGTTAGTTTGCGTTTAACAACCATATTCTGTCATTTTGTATTGAAATAATAAGCTTAACACTTTCCCACACGGCTATTAGTTTTATCATTATACAGGACACATTTTTCAGAAACCTTTCGTAACTTTCAAAGTCTATCTCAAGAATTTAAGAAACCAATACTAGATATGTTTGTACTTATTTTGATGCATTTCTCATGGTGATTCCAAATATGATAATGAAATTCAATAATTTCGAAATTTTTGAAACATTTTGTGAAATTTTGGAATGTCGTCTGCGGACGCCTGCCGCGTGGAAAGTGTTAAACCAGATACAACCACAATGAAAACCCTCTTTTGTCATATGTAATGAGATCTAATCTTTAAGTCGAGAACCTTTCTTTCGAGATATATAATAAAACAAAGGATAGACATTCTGTTGGTCTCTTTTGTATTGAAAACTCTTTAATCCCCCGTATATTTGTAATTAAAGGTCTGTTTATAATGGAGTTTTCTACAAAATGTAGAATTCTCTCGATTCGTAATACGATGCGCCACCAGCGGTTGTTCTTGCTAGTTCAATGTTTGACCTCTAGGCTCGACATCAGCGTTTAGCTACAATCATCAGGGATAATGTTTATCCCTGCAATCATTCGACGTGTTGCATTGTCACGCAAGTGTGATACTACGTATGTTGAACACAGCTTTACGAAGGATTCCGTGTGAGTAATACAAAGCAGATGAATGTACTATAATTATAAATAGTGTTAGGGTGTGCCAGGCATTCGTATGTATAACCGATATATTAATATTTAAACGCACAATAACATTTTTTCATGTGTTGTACGAGGCATTTGTAACGCGGGCTTTGGATGTCGATTATTTACCATGACGCACTGCGTATTTTGTCCTCCCAACCGCTGGTGGCGAAATCGTATTGCGAATACAGAGAAATGCACATAACCCATACATTCATGTAAAAAACTAAGAATACAAAACTCTTGACTTCACATATACACCTAATAAGAAAACGTTCCTGAGCAGGTACTTATCAGTTAGCTAAGGAAAAAAATTGTTATATTGTCCTCCACAACTTTCAGAGAGGAGGGGCGGACGGGCGGATTTTTTTTTCTTTTTTTAAATTTTCTTTTACCAGCGGAAGCTCAAAGTTCAGCCAACAAGAAGTTGAAATCACTCTAAGAGTCGCACATATAATATGTTATAAACACTTTATTTAATATTCAATGCCATTTATACTGTTAAAAAAAAATCTTAAAAAAAAAAATCTTACAAAATCTGAAAAAAATTCGGAGCGGCCCTAAATCTGACGAGCGGTCGGTCGAGGACAACATAACGATTTTTTGTTGGCCTAATTAAAAACCAATAATCTGTACCAACAATCTGGGATACACACTGACTGAGTGAGCAAATCACTTCGGCGTCATTTGACACCACTTCCATAACAAATGAGAGGATAATTTTAAAATGATGATAACTTTAAAAGAGACCACGCCTAACGAAAACAAGTTGTCTTTTCTGTGGGACAACACATTAATTTACACCGTATCCCATTAAAAAACCAATCATTTACTATCCTTTTTTTTCCGTTTAGTGTGGTCACTTAAGCCACCATAACTTTCAGAGAATCCACTCAATTTTTATGAATGAGGCAGTGGCATAGCTATAGGTTATTCATATTGGGGTGCGAGAAATGAAAATGATTCGACAAGATATTTGTGAGTATTTTCGACTTTACACCTATTCTTTGCACGATTGAGCTACATTTTGGCTCTAAACATGCTTGTACCAAAGAATATTGCATTTTGGGAAGACATATGCGACATTTTTCATCTGTGTACTTTTATACCATCATAATTCCATGATTCCTTTGGTCAAATCAACCGACACGACGTCAATGTTGGGGGGGGGGGGGGGGGGGGGGGTCACCACCCCCTCCCCCCTCTGGCCACGCCACTGGAATGAGGTATCATATTTGTGAAGAAATTTGTTCGGTTAATGTTAATCTTTGATTTGTGGTACCGATTATTGATTTTGAATTTTGTAATATGTAAGCACCTGGTCAGGAACTTTTTGTTTTAGGTGTATTTTGCTTCATTGTATATGAGTTTATAGTTCATGTTAAATGGATCAGCACAAACACTCTGTTTAGAGCTTAATCTTTTGTACAGATTTCACGACCAACACGTTATTTTCATTAACATCCTTCGGAGTCACAATGTGTGCGACTTGCGTCTTGATATTTGTTGAACGCCTCCCACCAATCTTCCATGGCCTGGTATTTCCAGCTGTAAAACTCCATCCGCCATTCGCGTTCGACATCGGTTAGATTAGCTGAAAAGTATGTGATAAGATAGATATTTTCATGTTGGCTATTATATTATTATGTCTGTGCTGTGGGAAGCGCATTATACTTTCATTAGCACGTGCGTATAGAATATTTGTGCTACAATTAAATATCTAAAAATTAATCTTGCCGACCATGAACAGCACAATGTTTGCGGACTAAAATACCTGGAATAAAGACCGAATCATTGACCGATTAGGAAATTCTCCATAAGATATTGAATGTCTTATTTTCGCTATAAAAATATTGTCTCCGACTCGTGCAATATATTTATAGCTCGTGCAATAAATTCTTGTATCACACTCAAAGTTATTCATTATTTTATAGATGAGGTGACCGTTGTTTACATCAGTAGTGTTTACAAATTGATTAGCGCCTGGTCTAAAGACATGCTAGGGGTACTAGTCCATGACTACTGCATACATCATACTATTTGAAAGCAAAACACACATCACTGAGCGCCAATTTTAAAAGCACATGCCCTTATGGTGCGTACGCATACTGCCGGGCAACCAGATTTAGTACCTGGTCTCTCATTGTGCTTAGGGATGCAGACCATGACTACTGCACTATTACACCGTAAGCATGGTAAGTAATGATCAATCACATTCCCTGTAGGTGCGCACGCATACTGCCGGGCTCTACGTCACCGGTCACACCATCTATAACTATCACACTCATCGGGCATTCAATAATTGTATATTATCGGATCCTCTGGTGAAGCGTTATCTGGATATTGACTCAACAGAATGTCAGTTGAAAAAAAAAGAGCATTGACTTACAAGTAAAGGTTCTTATCTTTGGGATAATGTCATTCATAAATTGGCAATAGTCTGCTTTCAGTGCCCTATCTGTAGTCAAATTTAGTGCCAACACTTTATACTCGAGTTCCGGTATCGTATACGATGGCCAATACATCTCATCAGTAGGGTCTGATGACATGCTCGGTGTGCTGAGAAATCAAAAGAACATTGAAAATATATTAAAGGAGGTATCCAGCAAGCACAACATTGTGCATTATTATGTTAGAGAAATAGTTATCGAGTCCAAATTGCGTAATTATATAGAACAAAACATCATACGAGGGGTATCAAAAAGTTTTTGAAATCACCCAGAAGTGAAGGTGCCAGAAACTTTTTTTTTGATATCTGACCCTTCAGACATCTTTAAAAAGTCACTGTGCAAAGTCACACATTTCTCCCACTTTTAATTACCTGTCCACAAGACCGCCATTGTAGAGATCCTCAGATTGACCGCCATTGATTGATCCTCAGAATGCCTCAGATTGCGTTATTCCCAAAACAGCAATAAATAGTTAAAAGTTTTGACAGAAAGGGTCAAAGGTCATTACAAACAAGCTTGGTGACAATAATCTTATGGGTAACATGGGGTGTGCACAGATTGACCTCTAAGGACCCCTATATACATGACGGTCTGTGGACAGGTAATAAATAGTGGGAGAAACGTGTGACTTTGCACATTGACTTTTTAAAGATGTCTGAAGGGTCACATATCAAAAAACAATTTCTGGCTCCTTCACTTCTGGGTGATTTCAAAAACTTTTCGATACCCCCTTGTACTTATAACAAAATGGAATAAAAACTGCCATCTCTCAACTTGCAGGTTTTTTTTTTTAAATTCGCGGCGATCGAAAGAAACACATCCGTTTTCTGTAAGATACTGTGACTTAAGGGGGGACTTAAAGAAGTTTTTGATTCGATTTTTTGAATTTTGTGAGTGCTGTAATTATTGAACTAACAATTTATCAAATGCATATAAAAGTATACATTTTTGGAAAGGAAATGGATCAGAGAATCCAAATTTGGCGTCAAATGAGACAATTTTGCACTTTTTAGTCAAAATTTCAAAAAAATATTAGATTAGATAAACAAATGAGAAATTCGTCCCCATTCAGTGTCTTTACATCAATATCAAGCGATTTGGGCACTTTTTTTACTCGAAATTGCTTTTGTTAGCTTTGTTCAAAAAATGTGGGTAAAAAAGTGATTTTTTGCGATTTTCTCAAAAAATAAACATTTTTGGTCAAAATTGAGGCAAAATCTGAATTTTCTGATCCATTTCTTTTACAAAAATGTATACTTTTATATATATTTGAGTCATACTTCACAGCACTCACAAAATTAAAAAAAAAAACTTCCTTGAGGGCACTAGCTATCATTCAACTGAGTTCACTTAAAGTAATAGCAACATGTTTGATATCCCCACTTCTAATGTGAGTCTAATACGTTCTTGACGTGTAATTTGCAACATCCGAATAGGGATCTCCAAGCGATACGTGATATATTAATAAATGCGGCTTTTTTAGCCCCGGTCTTGCTTTAGCGACGTTTATTTGTCTCTTTTAGCATAAAAACTATTTTTTTGGTTATATTTATTTTAATCAAACAACAAAAAGTTCACCCTTAATAAAATAGTCAAATCCACGGAATAGTTTAACAGCTTACCTACTTCGAATAATTGGGCGATTTAGCACACATACGACAACTATGCGCTATACGCATGATACGCACAACAACGACGCCGACCACTTTAGGCATAATTCTGTTATACCCTACACACCAACATCGGTAGTATGCGCCGTTCTTAAAAATCACGCACTATGAATACCCCTGTGAAGGGTATAACAGAATTATTCCCAACTTTATACAGGGCGAGCTTGAACATCTTAGCGCGATAAGGCCTAAAAAAAAAGAAGGTTTGTTTGCCCAAACAAGAGTTGAAAAAAGTGGGTCGGTAGGTCGATTACCTTTTTTTTTTTTTTTTTTTTTTTTTTGGCTATTGACACTTTTACTTTTAGAGAAGAAAAAGACTATACAAGTTGATGTTAATACACTTGAATGTTCTTTAAAACCCTAACCTTCCTACACTCCGATTCACTAAAGCAAAAAACAATGTCCACACGCATTCTATAGCATATGATTCGATGACGTCATCAACCAAGCTGATATGTGTGTACAAAATCACTGCCCAGGTGAGCGTTACCAGGTGAGCGTTACCAGGTTAGCCGAGTGATTAGGGACGCGGCGCGGTGATCAGAGGTTCTGGGGGTCAATTCCAAGGGGTTTCACAGCGATTATTTGGTTTAAAATCATACTTTGTCCCCTTCCCCCAGTTTCCACACCGTACGAACATAGCCTGGCTGGTTAGGGCTAATACATGTATTTTGTTTTAATAGGGCAGCTGGCAGCCTGTAGTACAAACCTTCAGATAGTGGTAGGATCTTGGATTTGCATCTCCTTAGTGTTTTAAAGGGTGGATATGTGGGAATAAGTAAATAACAGGGCAGTGTAGTTGATTAGTTTGGCAAATTAAGATGAAAATATCATTTAATACATATATTTTTCAACATAAAACATTATTTTAAAATAAAAAAAATCTAAAAAAAAATCTAAAAAAAAAAAAAAAGGCATGGGGTTTTGAGATTTTATGGGTCGGTCGTGTTTGGGCAAACAAACTTTTTTTTTTTTAGGCCTAACCATGATACGCCGGAAGGTATAATTTAAGCCCGCACCATATGTTATTGGTCTCATAATATATAGTGCGTAATATATAGTGAAAATTGGCCTTGTGACACCCAAAACCATACCCGATATATAGGAATATGGAAATATTTATGTTTGTTTATTTCAATTTTTATTGGTGCTTGTCCCTATGTCGTATAAGTCCAACGTTCCAGTGCACCCCTACGTATATGAACCATCAAACAACTTTAACGTGGCTCGCTTACAGTTGGCCGATTCAAATTCATATACTAAACCTCTTTAATATACACGATATTCATAATTGGCGATATCATGTCTAAAGCGGGAGACATACTCGATAAACATACACTCTCGTAATTTTATTGCAATGTAATGAACTGTGAACTTCTACATTTTCCTAGATTAGATATAGTGTCGGTTATCAGAAAACATTTCATTTCGTTTAGGCCTATACGTTCAAGTTTATTTCACGAAATAAATAAGGTCAAATATTGAACAGCGCAGAAGTATGAAACATTTCTTATGATTAGTGCAAAGTTCACCACATTGAAAAACTACATCACTCTCGTCGCAGCTACATCTTTAGCCTCGTTTTCGGAGCACTAATTGCTCTGAGCATGCTCAGTTGGATAGCACGGCTCTCTTTTGACATAAATGCGCCAATTATGAATACATAAATACGCCAATTATGAATAACGTTTATAGTCTAAGCATATTCATGTAATATACACGCTATTTAAACAATAAATATTAATTAAGGTTACCCCGTCTTTGCAAATGTTGTCCAAAATTTCATGAATTGTACACTTAGAGCCTTTTCCGGACCGGTGAGTTCCATCCGGTTGTTCACTTTCATAAAGGATATACCAAAAACGAAAGACATGTCCTCTGCATGACCAGCCCCTAGCCAAGTTGGATTTACTCTGGGTATGGAGAATATCGAAACGGTCGGCCTGTGAGTCATCTGAAATAGTTAGAATGAATAAATATAAATGAACATTTAAAGTAAAATTGCACTATTGTAATCGGCCGCTTTGGTCATCATTCAATATGTTATTAGATCCACCTTGGATCAAACTGTAATGATGATGATAATGATATCAAATATCCGAAAAATATGTTATAAAAGTAAAGCATCAATTCATACACTCTTAGTGGTTCGAACCAATCAGAAAGCAGGAAACTTACATACGCGAAGTGCATTCAACCTCACCCCAAAAACGTGGTGCGCAATACGTAGGATTGACCTCACGGCTCTGATTGGTTTGCGGCATATTGTGAGTTTTCAAGCAGGCGCAGTATAAAGCTGATCCAAGTACGCCCGCGTATGTCGGACTGTGGCCAGGAGAATATGTATACCTTAGGTCTATTGCACACCACCATAACCTTCCGCGGGCCAGGGTGCAGGGGTACTAAATTCCCTAAAAAGCTATAGCACTCCCCCTATACCCTTGCACGGTGTATCATGGTGTATAGCGCTATAAGAATGGTCTATTATTTTGATCATTTTCATAGATATATAATTGATTAATTGAATTGTACACCCACCTTTGACATTTCCTCAAGAGGAACATTTTAGCTCCCATATTAAACAATTAACCAAATTAAAATCGTGAATATTGTTTTCTACAAAGCTCCATGAAATTGTTTTTTAGATTGTCTTAATTCCATTGGTTTTCATTATAAGAAATGAACTTCGATAAGAAGCAGGATGACACCCGTAACAGAGGTCCATAGGGAAAATATGTATCGTAATGCGATTGTTACCTGGTAAAGATAAATTGGATCTCCAGCGTCATGGTGTGCTCTGGCTACAAAGTCTGTTGGACATGCAAATGGTTCATCTGTGTTGACATCAACGAATGGTCGGAAGAAGTCCAAGTCTTCTTGATCTTGGATGGACCAATCAAGGTATTGCTGGCTGACTAGATCCACCAAAACCGGATTTTGAAGGCTGACCTTCAGATACTGTATTATGCAATGACAAACATTTTGATCATACTAAACACTTGTGTACGGTTGGTTATACTGTCTTATAATAACTGTGTTTATGACCTTTTATAAATCCGGGGTTGCACAAAGTTGTTTCTTCCCCAGGAGCAAGGTTTTGAGCTTAACATTTCCCCACCTACACTTACAGGTTTGATAACAATCAGATTACAATATGTAAGCTATACAGTTGTTTATATGTACCTGTACCATTGTAATAATTTTACATTTGGGAAGAATCTTTTTAGGGGGGAATGAAAAATAGTTTTTGTGGCATTTTGAGCTAAAAAAATTGCCTTTTTATGCTTAAATTGTCAATTATTTTCTTAATTTTAACTACATTGTGTAAATTGATTTTTTTGGGGGGTGGGGCACAAAAATATTTGTTGGCGAAATGTTGACCCCCTGTAGTGCCGCCACTAGGGAAAAGCAATAAAACAATAAACACGTTAGTTTACCTGTGCAACCACAGCTCATAACTCAAAGTTGCATTTTGTCTCTTCATCTTTTTTCAACCTTTACCCCAATACTTTTTCTTTTTCCCCTTGGCATTATTTCCCAAATTCTGCTCATTATTTCCCAGGAGCGGTGCTCCCTGCTCCCGCACTTTGTGCAACCCTGTATAAATCACTTTCTGATATTTTATGTGATCCACCAGCAAAATGAGACGAAAGACGAGAGTATCAATTCGGAGATATAACCAAACAAATGTAGGATTAAATGTCTGTTTATAATGGAGTTTTTTGCAAAATGTAGAATGCCTAATAACCAAGAAAACTGAGAATACAACATTTTCGATTTCAGACTCATTCTGTTTGATTGCATCAAATAGGAATATAGGGTAGCGCTTAACAAAATACAAATGATACATTCTAAACGGAACAAAGAACTGGGTTGGTACGTTCAACACGCTTTGTGAACAGTTACATATAAAAAAGGCCTACACAAAAATAGTATAAAATATACATGTATGTTTAAATCTTCGTATCAGAATAATCGTTGTAAGGGAGCACATCAAAACTCGACCGCCCGGCAACCGCCGGTTCCGTGCAGTTCCGTGAGGTTGCAGCCGGTTTCTATTGTTCTAAACAATGCCGCGCGGTCGAGTTTTGATTTGCTCCCTAACTAGGCACCTCAGTTCCGTGTAACTGATGTAAACTTCATGTCTAGTACCCGAAGTGTGGTATGTTCTTACCTCCTCAAATAATCCCTTGCTGATAAAAGGCGGGTCTTCTCGAACCAGGTATTCCGGAAAGATATTGCTCACCATAAGAGTCCCTTCATCTGCATTGCTTCCTAGCAACAACGCAGTTCGTTGGAAATCTCTTCTCTCGATTAGATTCCTGGGATAATCATCCAAGAAAAAGTCGTCGATGCATGGGGCCGAAATAAATCCAACCTGTAAGAAATGATGAGTAAAGCTTTCAGCATACTCCACAACGCTTGACCGCGGAGCGCAAGCGTTACCACCGTAGTCCAATCAAGCTGCGTCATTTTGTCGTGGCGGTGCTACTACGCATGTGTGAGAGCGCAAACAGTTCAAGCGTATCGTGGAGTATGCTCAGCGCTTAATAAGAGAGTTTGCAACATTGGTAATTAGCAAGTTGGATGAGCATACTCCGCAACGCTTGACCGCTGAGCACAAGCGTTACCATCGTAGTCCAATCAGGCTGCGTCATTTTGTCGTGGCGGAGCTACTACGCATGTGTGAGAGCGCAAAAAGTTCGAGCGTAGTGGAGTATGCTTAGCGCTTAAGGTGATGCAAATATTAATTTGGCGCCAATCTTTTAAAGTCACTTTGACTTGAAAATAACAAAGCCTTTGACATGTCATGACAGAGTACTACCGGCCTTGCTCATTATGTGGTGATAAATACAAAAGTGTGTATACACGATATTTGGAAATATGACAATCTTTACAGAAAATGGAAATTAGGCTAACTACCCAATGGTTTGGTGATCTTTGTGAATTGTTGAACCTACCGCTTCTCCGGCTTCAAATAATTCCTTTGGTGTCGCATCTCGTAAACATTGACGAAGGGCATAACTATCACCACCAGCTGTGCAACCCAGGTGTTCCCCCATACGGAATGCAATATCTCTACCCGTGCTTGTCTCCTGGAAAGCCCACGTAGATACGGCAGCACCACTCTACACAATAAACAATGTACAATCCGAGGTGTTATTTTGAAAGTTTATCTATAAAACATATAATTATGGTCATGTGTTATAAGCTCGCCTCCTTTCGCGTTACACACGGATTTTGACATGATTTTAACTTTACACATTTATATTTGCTTGTATATCCCCCGAGGTAGTAAAAGTATACATTTTCTGAAGGGAAATTGCATGAGGAAACCAAGCATGCCATTGAAATTATAGTACGACCAAGGACTAAAATAGTATGATTCACAATGTTCGGAAAAATATCAGAGTTTTTTAATTTTTGATTTGAGATCCATATACTTTTTATACCTACCCCTATTATTATTGTAGGCCTATGTATGTACCGTATTGTAATTAAATATTTTGAGCTAAGTTTGACCATTTTTCACATACAAATCCTACATCTTTTCCCTTTCACTTTTCTACCCTCTGAATCAACTGCTCCTCATCATTCCCGATATATTTATTGTACATTTTCGCGTGGAAAGAACCCGGGGAAAGATATCCTGTTTTTTCACATACTTTTACGACTCAAGTAAACTGAAAGAAACCCCCGACGGACATTTTCGTCTTTAATGAACGTTCTGGTATGACATTCTAATAATGAGCGATTGACGTTGCAGTAATTCTCATTCTCTTTAGTAATAAGTGATCATACAATGAGTGATTGGCCTATACAGTATGTCTTAATTTCGGTGAACAAGCTATAGACGTTAATCTTAATTGGCGCATATACGGCGAAGAGGGATGGCATCCAACCGAGCATGCTCAGAGCAATTATCGCTCCGATAAACATTACAATCTCCTCCTTTGGCGGTAATGTGAATGAACTGTGAACTTCTGAATTTTCCTCGATAGTGTTGGTTACCAGCAACAATTTCATTTCAAACTAGTTATGGAATATATCGTTTATATGTTTAAGTTAATTCCACGAATGTAGTACGGTCACATTGGCCCTGCTGGACAGTTCGGAAGTATCAAGAATTTTTATGATTAGTGCAAAGTTCACCCCATGAAACTACAGCACTCTCGTCATGGCTAAACCGAGAGCCTCGTTTTCAGTTCACTTAAATCCAACTTCGACGCCAAATGCGCCAATTAAGAATAACGTCTATAGCCCTTTATTAATATACCGTGAGAGATTACCTGCATAATAGCTTGTTTGAAGAGACCACGGCTTTGCTTTGAGAGAATCTGGTAGCTGACGCTGGCAGATCCGGCACTTTCACCAAATATAGTAATCTTATCTTTATTTCCTCCAAATGCTATACAAAACAATAATCAACAATTAATTACGAGTGGATATTAATTCGCGAATAATTTTGTTTGTTTGCATTACATTGTTTTCGAAACTATGTATCTATAGGAATACACTGGTTGTGATGTGGGCAGCGTTCATATCATAAAGGGTTCAACAAAAGAAAGTATACACTTTGTTTATGTCATTTTGAGTAACATTCAATTTTGTTTTGACCAAACAGGCTAGATAGGCATTTAGATGAATCTTTTAGGCATCATTTGATACCAAATTTGTCCCCTAACAACAAAGATAAACCATGATTAGCACCATTTAAAGAAAATTGGTCACTTTTCAAAAGTCACATTTTCAACGCACGCAAGCCGCGAGAAATGCTGCGGTTGAATGGCCGGGAATGAAATGCGTATTGATCACACAGTGGGGATGCGTTGGGTTGTGCCTGAACGAGCGGGCTATTTGATTATGGACAGGTAACATGTGGTTTTTTCTTCCCGCGTAGTGTATTGAAAATGTGACTTTTGAAAAGTAACTAATTTTCTTTAAATGGTGCTAATCATGGTTTTTCTTTGTTGTTAGGGGGAAAATTTGGTATCAAATTATGCTTAAAAGATTCATCTAAATGCCTATCTAGCCTGTTTGGTCAAAGGAAAAATTGAATGTTACTCAAAATGACATAAACAAAGTGTATACTTTCTTTTGTTGAACCCTTTATGTACTGCATTGTATCTTGATTTGTGTAATGCCGTTTAGTGTTATTAGGCCATCGCTAATACTACTGATGTATTTTGTATAGCACGTGGTTGAGGGCTTTCAATGTAAGGCGCTATAAAAATGCTCGTTGTAACAGCTAAACTTAAGGTGACATCGAAGAGTTCCAGGAGGGTTAATATAAGATAAACATAAAAGTTAATTTTCTGCAACAACAATTCTCAACCATTTTTTATATTCTCCATTTGCCTTCAAATTATGCACTAACCATGTATATTCTGATAAACCCATCGTAAAGCCTCGACCTGATCCATCATACCATAGTTACCGGGTAAATTCTCATCACCTGTGTAAAACAAATTATGTAGAACCTCGATATATCAAGGGAAATAAGACAACTATAGCCACTTCGGGACGATTTGACAAGGATTAATCAAACAAGAATTCTGTGTGAATACAGGGCCCTATTGCATAAAAGTTAAGATTAATTTTAAGTGAACTACTTAGGAAGAGTCATTCTTAACACTTCTTCAGCTTGGTTAAGAAGAATATTTAAGAACTCTTCCTAAATTGAGCTTCATGATGAAGGGCTTAGTTCTGAAGTCTGACCTAGGTGCTATATCATGAAGATCAACTCACAAATTCTTAAACAAACTTCCTAAGAAGAGTTGAAAACTTAAGACGAATAGCTCTACTTAAGATGAATCTTATCTTTTCTGCAATAGGGCCCTGGTGGAGTAAGACTTCGTGTCTTTATACGAATCTGAATTTGAATAAGCATTACCAAAGATAATATCAAAGTACCGAAAGTTTAATTTTTTCTTCTATCCATTATATTTGTCTGCAAGGACCATTTCCCGAATCTTAATCATTATGTATCTGAAATCTGAATATTAATCATGTAATGCGTTCATAATACTTTATATATGGTCGATACCTGTCGTAAGAAAGCCAAAAGTGGCTACCCGATAGTTGATGGTGACATATACGACATCACCGACAGATGTCAAAGGTTCCCCATTATATTCTGATTGTTGTGCCGAACCACTGTTGAAACCACCGCCGTATATCCAAACCATAACAGCCGCATCGGTGATCTAGAAATACAAATCAATTTGGTAATCTAATTCTTTACAATACATTAAATATTTTAGATTAATTGATTTATATTTTTTTCATAGAAGTCTAGCAGGGGAAATTTAAAAACAGTCAAACATGTGTTTGTGACAGGATTCGAGCTAGCGACCTTCGGGATTCTAGATCGACTTTTATACCAGTTATGTCACATTAATTACGAAGGTTGCCAGTTCGATTCTGATCAGAAACACATAATGTGCGCTGGCATATGGGAAAGATTATACATTTTTTTAGTTTAACATGTTTAACCACAGAACTCTGTAATATACTGTAAATGTCTTAATCCTAGTTTGGGTTTCAGCGGAAACAGTTGTACTTCTTTAAATGTCCTACAGAATTCTTCATTTCTCAAGGGTTACGTAAAAACTTTTCTTGCAGTGTAGAAGATACGTTTTACATAGCTCATAAGTCATAAAAGATTGTAAACAAATCGACAATAAACATTATTCTTATTCACTATATTTAATAATAAAATGGACTATCGTACTGCTTCTGTTCCGTCCCATTTTCTTTTAATGATTCGAAGTTTTTGATGGTACATTTATTGATAGAGAACGATAGAGAACCGGAATTTTTTAAAAACTGATGTTTCAACTCTTTCTACCGCTCACAATTACATTTGATGCAAAGGTATATACTTCTTGGGTTTTTTCCCCCGTTTAATTTATTAGTTGAAAGACTTCTCACAAATGCAAATCTTATTACTATCAAAACTCGGAAAATCTATGCTTCACACATTGATCATGTTGATCATGATATACTTGTGCGCCCTTTTGTACCGGATACAATGTACACTGAAAACCTAAATTGGTCAGCCTGACCAACTTAAAGCTAGTCCAGATGGTGCTCATCTTGACTAGCTTTAGCCTAGCATTGCTGGACTAGCTTTACGTTAGTCGCTCGACTAGCTTGATGTTAGTCCGTCATAATCTAGTCTAGTTTAGGCTAGTCGCTGGACTAGTTTAGGCTAGTCGCTCGACTAGCTTTAAGTTAGTCCAGATGGTGTCAATCTTGACTTACGTAAGATTAGTCAAGCTAGCTTGACTAACGTAAGGTTTAGTCAAGCTAGCTTGACTAACGTAAGGTTAGTCCGGATTTGCTCGACTAACGTAAGGTTAGTCCAGCTCAAACCATATAGTAGATCCCGCCTGACTAAAATTGTTCACGTTGCGTAGCAGTACTTGGTTTCGCAACAGGTGATTGCTCTGCTGTCTGTTCAATTGCATTCGTATTGACCATGTTGTTGGCGGCGCTGCTGGCTACAGTGTTAGCTGTAGTGGACTAGTCAGCCATGGCTGACCCGTTAGCGTTCGAAATGCCCGCGCTACCGTCGTTCTTTACAGTTAGTTTTTTCCAACTCCGAGTCGTCATTCCAAACAAAATGTAGCATAAAATAGTCTACAGATGTTGGCAAACACTACGATGTACACAATATGGCCACACAATGAAATAACTACGGCAAATTACGTCTGGATTGGCGAGCAAAACCGGACCGGCGATGACGTACGTCTTATCTGCATGCCGCCATTGATATTTTATCTCAGTGCCTTGACTAACCTTAAGCTAGTCCAGCCAGCTTGACTAACCTAAAGCTAGTCAAGCCAGCTTGACTAACATAAGCTAGTCCAGCCACAGACTAGTCAAGCAGAACAAATCAAGCTAGTCAGGCTGAGCCGAACTAACCTTAAGCTAGTCAAGTAGGCCATAACCTATCCAGCAGGCTTGACTAACCTGCTTGACTAGTTTAAGCTATTCCAGCAGGCTTGACTAACCTGCTCGACTAGTTTAAAGTTAGTCCAGCCTGTGGCTGACTTGTTTAAGTGTTCAGTGTAGGATCTACGTCGGTCGGGTAAAATCCCTGTAATATAATACTTACCCCGTGAGGTACATATACATTCAAGTACAAACAATCCTCACTGACTTCCAGTCCATCCTTGATCGTATACAATGACTCCTGGTAACAGGTGGGTCTGACAAAGGTTCCATTCCACGTGCCATCCCAAGCCGACTTCTTCACTGGATGTTCAAATCGGACAGGTGGTTCTGCAAACGGCACCCCTTCGTAAACATCCAACTCTTTATCAACGTTGATATACTCGTGTTCAGAAAACAAGACAGTCTTACCCAACAGGGTACCCTGTTCAACCTCTACCAATGGTTGTGCATAAACGATGGTTAAGGAGACAGCGAGCAATAGCAACGCGGAGGATGAAGGCAATAAATGACGACTCATTTTAAAAAGGTGGTTATGTCTGATTTGAGCGATACGGACTAAATGATAATACTTCCAAAATAGTGAATAGACCAATCCTATTTATAGATGGACTATGAAACACAAAATAATCTCTTAATTTTGATAAAAACTAAACTTTGTAATCTCTACACAACAGGATTTTCAGACTGACTGTCGCTCCGATATGAGTTTTAAGATTTTTTTGTAATCTGTGTCGATACACTTTTTTAAATAAAGGTTACGTAGACTTGTAGGATAGACTATAACGTAACACATTAGACACTCACAATCCAAGTCTCTCGGATGAGTGAGATAGCTCACGAGGTGTTTTAATACTTTTAAAACCCCCGGAGTTTGATCGTGAATATCTGGCAATCTGGTTGCAATGTACATGAAACCCTTAAATAAAAAGCCAGAACATCTGAGAACGTACACACACACACCCGGTTGCATGTCATTGATTCACTAATCGGAAACAGGTCAACGACATGATATCACTGTGATGTCTTAATTGTGCATTTGACAAAATAAAAGTCCTTCACCCAAACTGGATATAAAAAAGCTGGATACAGACCAAACGGACGTACAAATGCTTAGGAACAGTTATGCTAAGTGCTAAAACCCGGAGAACTAGAATACGTTTCGTATGCAACACGCATCATAACAGCAGCGCTACATAAGTTCAATTGAATGTCAAAAAGAAGTATTAATAATACTTGTATATCATGGATATGTTGAAGGTGTATGAACATAAACGTTGTAAAATATGATCATATGATTGATTATTGGGACTTAAATGAACTTTGGACACGGCCATGATTGTGCGGTTTTTTAATCTATTTTAGTTTTGAAGATACGGCCATGTTTACAAGTTATATCATATACCACGTGACAATATTTTATGATGAGTTTTGATTCCTATTATTACCACGGTTCTTGTGTAGAGGTGAGGGCAGTCAAATAATAATACAGGGTGTCCCCCCAAAAAACCTGTTCACGTGTTTACCCACATTGTTGACCATGAAGTTCTAACATTTGGTATAACATTTTCATACATATTGAGAGACTACACAATTTGCTTTCAGATGCCGTTATTTCATCTGATTTGGTTTTTTCAATCTTTAGATATGACAAATTAACTAAAGCTACCTATTTTACATGACAGAAAGCGGATGTGAAGGAGGCTACTGCGCGATGTACACTCTCAGTAGTAAAACATTGTTGAGCGAAAATCCCATGCGGTCCGGTACCATATCGGATATGTTACCTTGCAGTTTCCAGCCATGACGGACGACGGCATATCGGTCAGAAACTTCCAGTGCAGGGACAGGACTTGAGGACCTTATCCCGCCTTTTTGTAGGTAAAATGTGATATGATTTATACATTTATAGTCCTGTAGAATAAAACAATGTTCTTATGGGAGTGAAGTAGGTGACAGATCTGGTCTGTGATCTAGGCCATATTTAGTACAGAACTATTACAGCTCATCACCATCGGTCGTCCTTGGACGAAATAATGGAAGCAGCTTAGTTGCTTTCCATCATTCTTTCTTTGGCTATTTGTTTACTCCATTGTTGCGCCACGCATATAATAGTGAAGGTATGTATAGGAATACATATATTATGTGTGTGTGTACAGATACAGACCCGGGATGATCCCCATCTCTTTACGAAGGAGTCTGTGACCTTTTTTTTTCAACGGGCTCGGGGAAAGCTCTTCCTATTACAGTTACTTCACTCCTAAAAGAATATAAATTGTCTTAAATAACTATAACATGTATAAACATCACTGAAAGCCAAACCTGAGTCGAGGGGCCTAACAAAAGTGAGTCCAGAACGATGTCTAAATTGACTCGCCCTGGCTCACCCTAGTGGGTCCGTATAAGTAGGCAATACGAGTCATGGTCACCAATCAAAATGAGTCCAGGCTTGACTCGGCAAGATGAGTCTTACGATGTCTAAATTGACCCAGATTAGCGAGTCATGCATGCATGACTCAAATAGAAGGATCAAATAGAAGGATCAAATATTTGGGTCAAATGACTCACTTCACTCAAACAAGATGAGTCATTTGACTCATCCTAAAGGATAAAAAATATAGGAGAGAGCTCATGGTGACTAACAAATGGTGATTAACAAAGACGAGTCCAGCCTCAACTCATATTATTCATGAAGTAATAAATTTGTGAACAATCACTGCCATCAAGTTGTGACATCTTGAAATATTTTAGTTAGAAATATGCCTATATAATAATATCCTAAATATACTTTCCATGGTGTTATTTCAGTAATCTAGATCAGTCACATCTGGTTTTCATTGTTGCTTGACTCATATTGATGAGTCCATGTGACTCAATTTGACTTAGTTACTCACTAAGTCTAGTCAAAGGGATAGACTAAGTGAGTCAAAGGGAGTCACATGGACTCACCAATATAAGTCAATGTGACTCACTTTGACTCACTTAGTCTAGTCAATATCCCTTTGACTAACCAAGATGAGTCATGTGATACAGATTGATTAATATAGATGAGTAACAGTGAGTCACATCTGGTTGGCATTGTTGCTGGACTCATCTTGATGAGTCCAGGTGACCTATTTGAGTTAGTCAATGTCACCAGACCCGGTCGGATGAGTCAGTGACTCGGATTTGGTTTTCTGTGATATCACAATTTCCAAATCCGGGACTACGTCTTCAAGGCCTGCCTCTCGCAAGAAGCTTTGACCGTTGTCACCCGCCATAGCTTAAGTATGCAAAGAATGTGCATAAAACTCTACACAACTCCGGTTGTGTAAAGTGTTACACATGATTGAGTCAATAATAGGGAACATGGTCGTTTTGGGGTAAACATTTACCCAACGATATTGTGTCAAAGTTTTAACCTTTGTTGGGTAAAATTTAGCTATTTGATGGGTAAAATGTTCACTATGTGTTGTGTACATTTTTACCCAACAAATAACCATGTGACCTTTTTACCATCGTGAAGTGTACAGGGTGAGTCAAAATAGTCACGTCCCGTTTTATAAAAATCAAGAAAAATACTTCTTGTACAAAATTGGTAATTGTTTTCATTGTTTATTAGAGTAGACATACTTCTTCATACCTGGTGATGTTTTTACGACAATATCATATTCCACGCCAGAAAAGACGCGTAATCCAAAGTGTTCCAAGTTTGGTGGTGGATGTTAATACATACTGTAATATTAGTTATTCATACAACACAACACACTGTATAACTGTTGCAATTTATACCAAAATATCATGTTTTTTTTGTTGAATCTCTGATAAATTAAACGATATTGCATGCAAAGTATTTAAATATATTATAATATAACTCAGTATTGCACAAATATACTCATAAAAATGGACTATGCACTTTGCCTGGTAAGTTGCCAAAGAACTGTTTAAAGATATAAGATCTATTTTCTCTTAAGCGTCTCTCATATCCGTTCGATTAAAATAACAAGTTTAAAAATACTTAAGTCAACATTTTGTTAAAACTCAATAATGTTTGTTATAGGCTATCTCTGATTGCACGAAAACTATTAAAACATAACCGCAAAGACAATAAAATCTCTTTTCCTATTGTAATTGATGTGAATACTAACACGCTTTTGATTGACTTATTCAAAAGGCGCGCGTTAAACGTTAACATCCATAGGGATCCCTTCGATAAGTTGGAACAGATTTTATTTCACAGAATTAAGAAAAATTATCAAATCTCCTGTTTCGAATAACCAATTTGAATGAAATAAAATTTAGGTTATAGCTAGTAATGCCACCTTGCTATAGGCAAGTCATTAAATATATTCATTTTTTAATTTTAACTGGTTTAAAAAATCGGTGAAATCGGGACCTGACTCAACCTGTAGTATTTTACCCAACAATCCAACATTGCAATATTTTTTCTAAGAGTGTGCATTGTGTAGTATGATGTTCTCTGCCATGTTGACTGATGCGTTCTACAAGGATAATTCAGGAATCACCATCCGATACCGGACAGATGGGAAACTCTTCAACCTTCGGCGCTTAAATGCTGTGACTTAAGTCAAGAATAAACTCATTTGGGATCTGCTCTTTGCCGATGACTGTGCGCTGAATGCCAACTCAGAATCAGATATGTAGCATATTATGGACAAGTTCTCTAGAGCATGCGACAACTTCGGTCTTACCATCAGTATAAAGAAGACGGAAGTCATGCATCAGCCAGCCCCAGGAGAGCCATATGTTGAGCCCACTACAGGTAAACGGGAAAATCCTTCACGTGGTGGACAAATTCACCTACCTAGGCAGTAATTTGTCAAGAGTTGTGCATGATGCGATCAACAGCAGAATAGCAAAGGCTAGTGCCGCATTCTGTAGACTCCGCCCTAATGTTTGTGAGCGTAGAGGCATTCGGCTGTCAACCAAGCTACAGGTCAACCAGGCAGTTGTGCTTGTGTATGTTAGTGAAACATGAACTGTTAACGCCAGGCATGCCAAGAAGCTGAACTATTTCCACATGACCTGCCTCCGCAAACTGTTCAAAATCATGTGGCAAGACAAAGTACCTGACACCGAGGTTAACACCAAGGCGAATCTTCCCTCAACTGACACCATCTGTCAGTGGTCCCAAGTTCGTTGGACATGACATGTTTGCCGCATGCATGCCAGAATCACGCTTACCAAAACAGCTCCTCTACGGTGAACTGTCTTCCGGAAAACGATCTATCGGAGGCCATCGGAAACGCTTCAAAGACAGTCTGAAGGTGTCCCTGAAGAAATCAGATATCTACAATGATTCATGGGAATCCCTAGCTCAAGACCGCCTTTCTTGGCGTGCATCCACACACAAAGGCTTCAAAGACGCCGAATCCACTAGATTGAAAGAGTATTAAGGAAACGTGAGATTGTGAGATAGGCTTTTACGACGACGGGTATTCATAATATAAGTAGAGAGTTTAACGGGTTCGCCGTTGGACAAGTTTTTAATCTGTCTGACATCTGACAGATTAAAAACTTGTCCGACGGGGAACCCATTAAACATCTTTACTTATATTAGGAAACGTGAGGCCCGCAAGACGAGTGCAGCAAGTGTCACAGCACCAGATAACTGATCACGAGGGCCAAACATGTGGGAGATGATTCCTTGCCCGGATCGGTCTTGTTAGTCATGTTCGGACACATAGATCAAATTCAACTAACTAATCTATTGTTGTCATGGTAATCTTCGCTTTGCGATCGACGAACAACATTATAATATGGATATATAGAATATATGATTGAAGATAAAAGTACGAGTAGTGTTTTCGAACACTTTGGACACGTTAAAAAACACCCCAAAACCCCCATTGATCAATGTAGGTTCGCTTTCTGAATCAACTGAGATGCCCCCTTTTCAGTTTTCTTTCATTCATTCTGGCTTTTTATTATTAATAATTCCACAGTTCTATTCATTTCCAGGTATTTTAAGATTTTGCATCCAGCATTCATGTGTATTTTCAGGTTTTCACTAGTTTCATGGATTGCCATCCCGTGGATTGGCTATAAAATACCGGGTTTTACTAAAATTGCTGTAACATTATGTCGAAATGTTCGAATTTAAACAATCTTTATTGAATGAAAGTCAAATAATTATGTGGTCTCTTAGCACTATCTTTGCTAACATTTTGATGGCGCTTTCGGTAATCAAGTGCCCGTTCTTTCTTATTCACTCTATATATTATAACGGTTACTCTCGATCTCGAGGCATCCATAATGCAAAAGAAAACAGACCCGGGTTTCCATAGCCCTCCTCGTAGGGCCACTATCACTATCCAGGGAAATATTATACTAAGATAGAATATAGAAACACTAAATCAGCCATCCTAGCCGAGTCAAAAGAGTGGCCCTCCAGTTTTGGACAAATGGGTACCGAGAATCCGGCACTAGACAACAATGCAACACGATACCCCGATGACATCATGCACACACTGGCCAATAGCAGTGCCAAGGAAGACAAGACCGTAGCCAGACCACATGTGGTGATGATTGGGTTTGTCAAACCGCAAAACGCGCCAATTAAGGGCAAGGTGTGAAATGTACGCCAATTTAATCACAGATCTTTAATTAGTCCCTCATCCTGTGTGCATTTACTAAAACCACAAATTATAGCCCAATTTGTGTACGTTTGACACCAATGTAACATCTTGTTCAATTAAAACTACAATGTATGTAAGAAACAAATAAGCAATTGTTTGAGCCATTTTGGCAACACTTATTCACATTGATGGACATAGGATAATAATTTTAGATACTTCGTGACAGTAATAGTTCAACAGCACTTAAGCCCTGTGCTTTTTAAATTTTTAAAATTGAGTTGGAACATTTCATTTTTATATGTTTGCATGCTAAACAAAATAGTGTCCATCTAACTGATGGCAATGGCATCTTTCACAGATGATGATATAAGACAAAGCATCTTGTTTCAGAAATACTTTGGGGGCGGGGGGGGGGGGGGTGGGGGGGGGGGGGCTGGGCAACTGAAATTTGTCTGTGTCGAAACTTTTTTGACCTCCCCTTTACAAATTGCAAAACTTTTGTGACCCCCTTTATTTTATATTTATATTTTTTATTGAACCCCCCCCCCCCCCCAACACCTTACTATTTCATGTAGACAAAGACCTGTTGGCTTCTTTTTACGACGCTTGCGGTCCGGACCATCCCACAATTTACAACATTTCAGATTCACTCAACATGAAATGCCTCTTTTGCTTGAAAATAAAGGTTGCATGAAAATTCGCGCGTAGCGCGCAGAAATTTGTGTTTATCTCGTTAATGACCACCTTTTTCAACTGTAGCTTTGTTGAAATTGTGGGGGGGGGGGGGGGGGACCAAAAAAAACACCTTTGGGGGGGGGGGGCTGGGCAACTGAAATTTGTCTGTGTCGAAAAAGGGGGGGGGGGGACCAAAAAGTTATGTTAAGTGCTAAATTTAATGTTGTCTGCAGACAGTTAAAACTCTGGAAATAAGTGTGGTCACTAAGTATCCAGGTTTGCAAGTATTTGTATGGGGGTGCTATAAATTTGTAAGTCTTCACCACTACGGTGTGGGGTCAAGGGGCCCTTCAGGGGCGAAGCCCAGGGGGTAGGAGTCCCTGAAGCTGTTGGGTTTTAGCATGTTTGAATGGCCTAGAAAAGCTCTCCTTGCTATGAATATTTACATTTATTTGTAATAAACTTTGACTTGGTTCAGAGACAGTATGGGTTCAGGGGGCGAAGACCCATAAAGCTGTTGGGTTTTAGAAAGTTTGAATGGCCTAGGAAAGCTCTTCCTTGCTATATGAATATTTACATTTATTTTTAATAAACTTTGGCTTGGTTCATAAACACTCTAAAATACGAGAGACACTATATGAAAGATGAAAAAACTACAACGCGCGAAGCGCGCAAAAAAATTTTCAATTTTTTTAAAACTGAAATGGTCCAGAAAACGTTCCTGAAGCCATCTTGTTTATGCTTGAATAATTAAATATTGGACACAATTTTACGCGCGAAAGGCGCAAAAATTACCAGTGTTTTAACTACAATGGTCATGAAAACGTTCCTGAAAGCATCTTGCTATGCTTGAATAATTAACATTGAGACTAATACGTGCGAAGCGCGCCCAAATTTCCACTTTTTACTAAAATGGTCCAGAAAACGTTCCTAAAGCCATCTGGATATGCTTGAATAATGAAATATTGAACATAATTGTGCGCGAAGCGCGCAAATATTTGCAGTTTTTCTAACTAAAATGGTCCAGAAAAGTTCCTGAAGCCATCTTGTTATGCTTGAATAGTTAAATATTGAATGTCCAGTTTTTTAAATAAAATGGTCCAGAAAACTTTCCTGAAGCCATCTTGTATGCTTGAATAATAAAACATTGAAACTAATATGTTTGAAGCGTGCAAATTTTTTTTCTTCATCTAAAATGTTCCTGAAGCCATCTTGTTATGCTTGAATAATTAACATTAAAACCAATACAGGGTGTATCAGAAAGAACTGTACCGTTTTTCTAAAATACATAACGAATACAAATGATTATTGTTTTAAATGTAAACACCTGCAAAATAAAGATGAACATGTTTCCTATATTATATGTTAATTTCATTGAGATATCTCTTTTTGTTCTCATGTGGCAAAATCGATGAAAAACGTGTTTTCAATTTAAATCAGTCCTACCTACCACTAGTCCCACCATTACAAACAATGTAGCCCACACCACATAAGCAATATTCAAAAACCCCGCCAAAGACGGGAAAGTTGAAACCACTCAAGCAGAACAAATCCCAGTTTATTTGCGGATTAAAAATAAAAAATTATCTCCAAATGTCACCCACAAAAGTATGCAAATAATAAATAAAGGGGTCAAAAGAAGTAAGTCCTTCCCCCTAAAATTTGATTGCTTTTGTTTACATAACTTCACACACAATGAAACGTTTCGAAAAGTTGAAACGAATATGAAAAGAAAAAACGCTTGGCTACTGATAGAAACGTTACATTTTCGATATCATATTTACTTTCTCAAAACAGTCACATTTCTCCAAAATGATGTTTTCAGAAAAAGTGGCACTTGGTCCGTACCAGTAAATTTAAAAACTCTCTCTCGTGATTTTTTGTACGAAAATTAAACCAAGTTTGTTTGCATAACTCCGCACAGGATTAATTGTTTTGAGAAATTTAAAACCTTGTGAAAAGAACAAGTGCCAGGCTTCTCACATAAAGTTTCTTCTGTTCAATATCATGTTTACTTTTCCCAAAATGGTCTCATTTTTCCAAAACGATGTTCTCAGAAACAGTGGCAATTTTCAAAATCCAATACAATTTTGTTTGCATAACGCCCCCACAAAATTAGACGTTTTAAGTAATTAAAACTTTTCTGAAAAGAAAAAAACGTTTAGCTATCCATACAAAGTTTCCCATTTTCAATATCATGTTTACTTTCCCCCCAAAAAGTCAAATATCCCCAAAATGATGTTTCCGTTAACATGAAATTTTCCAAAATCCAATACAAGATAGTGCCACTTTTTCTGAAAACATCATTTTGAGGAAATGTGAGTGTTTTGGGAAAAGTATACATAATATTGAAAATGTAAAACTTTCTATTGGTAGCCAAGCGTTTTCTCTTTTCAAAACGTTTAATTGTGTGTGAAGTTATATTACCAAAAGTAATCTAATTTTAGGGGGGGGGGGATTACTTTTCTTTGACACAATATGCACAAGTGATGTGAAAAGTTGAGATATGGTGAATATATCTTTTGAAATAGTATTTTCTTAAAAATATATCACATTAAAATATCATTTTAGCCGCGGATGTCGAATACTTATCAATAAACAATGTGGTCTGCCCAAGTCAAGAACAAATACTCACATTTCCCGAACCGATAGTTATTAAAGATAGAGGACGCGATTGAAGAGCGCCCCGTTGATCAGAGTGTCAGATTCTGTCAACATTTCTCAACTTATTATATTTAAAGAGGGCGCTACTCGTTGCCCAATTTCGAGCAGACGACGGTGGGCACGCGACTCCTAAATTTTAAATTCGTATTGGAATAACACGTAATCGCGAAAGTTAATCTTATCATTTTGAAAAATTCATCATAATTAGAAGATTTTTTTCCCAATCCAAAACCGTTGAAGTTGGCATTGTAAATACTATTTTTAACTTATTTTCATCGTTAACCGGGCGATGACTGTTGCAAATATTTCAAAATGGCGCACTCCCGGTGTCTAATTGGAACAATGAAATCGCGTGGCCATCGTCGTCTGATTTCGGGGACTTAGTTTTACACATTTAATGATACTGAGCAGTGGCGTAGCCGGGGGCGATTTTTTTTTTACTAGTAAACATTTGTATGGTCTCACAAGTAAAATCAGTTGACTTTTTTAAAAAAAATTGAAAAGTCATTTTATTCAAATGTTTACTAGTCAAAAAAAAATCGCAGCCGGGGGGGGGGGGGGGGGGGGGGGGGGGGGGGGTCGCCCCCGCCAATATTAGAGTCGTGTTGGTTGAGACTCGACACTGTCGGTCGAGATTGGTACTGTCGGGCAGTTGCCCCACCTGACAGAAAAAATAGTAAAAATTGTCGTAAAATTTGTACATAATAGTCCCCAAATTTATGCAGCAGTGGGCCAAATAAAGGACAATTTTATAGAGAAAACTGATGAAAACCCGGAGAATGGGTCATTAGTTGCTGACGGGGCTAATTTTTGGACTGTGCGATTTTTTTGTGACCGTGCGATTTGAACGTGCGAATTTGTTTGGAAACGAATGTGGGGCAACCTTTTACGAAAATTTCACTGCACTGTCGGTTCACTTTCATTTTTCGCCCCCCCCCCCCCCCAACATGAAATACCTGGCTACGCCACTGATACTGAACTTACAAACACGCCACTTATATGTACATGGATTTATTAAAATATACATTTTAAAACAACACACCTTTAAGGAAAACATGTGTGGAATCATTGGTGACCGTACCGTTATGCGTGAGATTAAGTTTCTTTAAGGGGGTGGACCCTCAGGTATAGCCTCCGTAAAACTGCCGCAAGAAAATAAATAAGATATTAAAAAAACAAAAACACATTCCTAGGGAATTTTATTAGGAATATAATGATTCAGATCTATAAATTATATATATGAAATGTGCTGGGTCATAAGTATATTTTTATATCGATATATATTTACAACTATTGATTTCGTACATCGTATGGTCGAATAATAAATTATTTTCAGTGTCAGAGACAACGCGCGTGACAATATAATGGAGGGATATACGGTATTTGCTATATAATACACTTTTGAATGCGGGCAGTATTTTAAATGACATACTTTCAAGTTCGGAATTGAGTGTGGTAAGTTAAGTTTCCGTCACGACAAAGTGTATTTGTCGTTTTTTAACCAAACTTCAGATGTGTTTTGTGTGTGGTGTCACCATTTGGTTATTGATATGCGAATACATCGTAAAACAGTAAAAGGAGCCATAGTCCCCCCTGAAGCCATAGTCCGGCTTCCATTATACACGGAATGAAACGTGAAACTATTAAGTGTTGCATGTTAGAGATGAGTTCATTTACTACACGTCTACCAGGACTTTCGAACACCGCAAATATAACAAAATAGCATGTTGAGAGATGGCAGTTTTTATTCGTTTTTATGATAAGGTGTGATGGTTTGATTTTTAATATAACACACGCGATTTGGGCTCGATAATAATTTTTCTAAATATATGCACAATGTTGTGATTGCTAGACACCATATTTAAGAACTTGTTGATATTTCTTTTAAATAAATATAGGTTAAACATGAAAGGAGAGTTATAATTTTAACTATCTATATCAAACCAACATGCATCTATAGCATCAGCAATGGTAATGTAATGCGTCTGTTTTGCAGACCATGACTTTTGTCAAGGCCTGGAAACCGTATCAATGTATGATATCAGAATTGGTATTCTTATTCATTTCCAGAGTGATTTTAATACTCAAAATATCTTAACTCAATATTGTGGTTGCTTTACTCATTTGCTTGTTTCCGATATTCTGATATTCATTTTCAGTGAAACGCGCTCTGACTATTTTGATTCAATATTATCGTTATATATCATGATTTCATTAATTATGTGGGCGCAATTGCTAAACTATGTACAAGTAAATGTAGATATGGTAAGGCGAGGAAAAAAAGAAAAAGAAAACCCTGTTATGGGCCTGACAGATCCATTTGTTTAGAAATTGGTGGACAAAATTTCACGTGCAAATGAATACCCTACCGACCCCCAACACATTTTGCTTGTCAAATAACGGTGCAATGTTTACTGAATTTGGCGATTTGAAAGGTCATTTTGAAGGAATAAACCCAGATCGACCAACCCAACCTGAGAGATCTGATTGCCCGTATATTATTTTTGTTCGTAGCATAAACTCCGACATTTGAAACTTCTCTCTCTTTGAATCAGAATTAAGAATGCGTTAGGTGATTTAATTCTGTCACTGAGATTTTTCATGTAAAGAAATTGTTTGTAGGATAATTATTTTATTATAGACAACATATAGTAATATTTAATGGTTTGCAATTGATAGATATTGGTATTAGTACCTGATTATAAATGTACATAGACGTGTGGAATTATTTCTCAATGTATGTTAATTTGTCTAATAACAGGATGAGAACGATATACAGTCATCAAAGAAGTAACTAATAAACGGGCTTCTAACTCTAAAAATATGTATCCTACATGTACCTAAAAATATTAAATAATAAAGTTGTTGCGAAATTCATCTTCTTTAATATGAGATATTGACCGCTGGGATCGGTGATTATTGAGGAAATGATACTCCCAAATGTAAGGTGAAGTCCGATTTTCATTTTCACATTTTTATTTTCTACACGCGGACCCAATACACGGATATCTTATCGATCACCGGTAATGCAATTGGGGATGCATGCGCAGGTTTGACAGTCGGCCGTATTGTTCCGATGGATCAATACGCCACACACTCGCTACTCTGCCCCGTGTTGAAATGTTAAAAGTGAAAATGAAATTGTGACTTTACCTTACATTTTGGATTGTCACTTCTTTAATAATCACCCGATCCTAGCATTCAATATCTCATATTAAAGAAGATGAATTTTCCAAAAACTTTATAATTTAATATTTTTAGGTAGGATATATATTTTTAGAGTTAGAAGCCATTTATTACCTGTATAGTTACTTTTTTGATGACTGTAGGCTAATACTGTTACTGTAATGTTACTCAATTCTTACATGATGGTTGATGTCACACTAATGTACATGTATATATATTATGTATGGATGATAATAAACATAACAGATAAAAACTACTATAACAAATTTGAAAAATAATTCTAGAAATGTATTATACAATAACAATCATAGACAACATACGAGATGGAATGATTTGAAAGAACCTCGTATTATTACATGAACTAGGTTTGATATCATTTCATTAAAATTCTTTTAATCAACATTATAGGGCTGTTATATAAGCTGTTGTATACATAGTATGATATCGCATTGTTTTGTTTTTTAATAACGATATAACCAAGGGTATTAAAAAAAAATCCAAAGTGCATTGTTTGAAACACAAAGGTTCATACTTTCTATTGAATACAATATATGTAAATAGAATCACTCATATGTCCCATAACATTATTGTAGATTCCACTCTGCACTCGCATATTTTAATAATACCGGCAGCTCAGTTGACAGCTTTAACTCTGATGATTAATAAAAACAATTATTCTTACTTCGTTTATCACCTACCCGCTTAATTCATATGTCTAATAATAATGATTTATGCCGTGTTTGAAAAAAACAATTACAAATATAAAATTAACATTGCAGTCCCATTATAATGCCTGCAGTATACTAGGGCCATGTTTTTACTTACCCTGTTAATTTCATGACATGACATTATTGAAAATCGGTGAAAACCTGTCCTCCCATTTCAGCGCATTTTCAATTGATAAATTTCTCACCAAATTTCAAAACTGCCGCTTAAAAGAAAAGATAATATATATAAATCGCCCAAGCAGAACGATTTCCTCTCATTCAAATATTACTTCATAAAACATCACCAACAGTTGATATCATATTTTGAAGCGGAAATTAAATAAAAATTCCTTTAAAAAGGAATGGGCGCTCAAATGAACATGCTAATTCATTTGATTAATTACAAATATATTAAATAGATAAATCTAAATAGGATTTTTGATTAATTACAAATATATTACATAGATAAATCTAGATAGGATTGTAAGATAGATTATTATATTATAATAATTTGGTCCTGAAGAAGTCAGAGCTAATCCTGACGAAAGTTTAACAGTCTTAAACTTGTCCGCCGGCGAACCCGTTAAAGCTCTAGATAGGATGTTTACATTATTTATGTATTATATAGTCTATTCTTTAACTATTTCTATTCATTGAATTTTAAAATTAATAGATTAATTAAAGGACAGACCAAATTATCTGTATATCATTGAAATCGAGTTTTGTGCTGAGTAATTTTGGTCAAACTTGGAATTTGCCATTTTAATATCTTCTGTCAGAAACGTCTACTTTTTAATTATTAACTACTAAGAAAGCTGACTTCATTTTAGAATCATAAGCACCATATGAATTGAAGTACCTTGGTGTCAAGTTAGACAGCATCCTGTCTTGGTCGGTTCATGATGATTATTTATGTAAAAATGTCAGTTATAGAACTGGTATCATCAAACGTATGAAACATTTTCTTACATATCAGACTATTGTAATGCTATCAAATGCTCTTGTTTTTCCTCACTTTGATTATGGAAGCACTGTTTGGTCAAATGTTCCGCTGAGTTTCATAACAAATTACAGGTACTTCATAATAACTTAGCTAGGATAATTCTATCAGCTGATATTAGAACACCAACGAATGATATACTTAAATGGGTAAAACTTGATAAAAGATGGCGTAATCACCTAACTCTTATTGTTTATAAACGTTTGAGAAATTTAAGTCCATCATACATATCTGCTCAATTTGAATTTGTTCATAACAGCCATTCACATCTTTCAAGAAATCATACCAGTAATAAATTGGCTGTGCCAAAATTTTAATCCAATTCAGGCTTGTGCACATTCACGTTAGGGCAGCATGCCTGGAATAGCCTACCATCAGCGTCAGAATTGAACTGGAGAACATGACCGTGCATCAATTTAAGCCTAAGATTAACGAATTTTAATTGTGTGCAAAGTACTTCTTAATTATATTATTTTGCTATTTATGTTTTATTCATGTATTATGTAAATACTGTACTATTTTCTGTATGATGAGGGCCTGCTTGGAAAGCAGTGCTTGACCCTGAAGCTGTTTACCCTCAATAAAGAAAGATTATAACAAACAAACAAACCAATAACAATGATATTCATATATTATTACTTATATCAGGCTTTTAACGGTACAATAAAACTGTGTATTCAATATTGTTTAACCAAAGTACCCGGATGCATCCAATATTCTAAAATATTGCCGCCCAATATTTTTTAGTCTCATACCCATTATTTGTTCGTTATGAATATTCGTCTATACTATTGTATACAAAGGAGCTCACGCAACTTTAGCGTTTATTAAGCATGCAGTCGAGACTAATTTTCGCTGATTGCATGGGTTTCGCAAAAACGTGTTATCGGCTTAATGAAGCAGACTTACGTGGGAACCACTATGAAAACAACAATCAACAAGTTTGCAAAATGTTGGAACCGCAGCAGACTCCCGGGAGATTCGCCTCTCTAAGTGATGATGATTTTAACGAACTTTTGCGGAACAAAGATTCTGCAAATACAATTAAATCAACACGCAACGCAACTATGGGTAAAAGCCTGATATAATAATAATAATAATAATAATATTGGATGTCTTATTTTCGGTGATACAAGAAAATATTGCACTTGCTATAAAAATATTATATATATATAGCTACATAAATGTAACTTTCTCGGTATAAATCATTCTTGGTCACCCTGTATTGCACATGAGTATAATCTTCCCGCTTTATTATATTGATCAAAAGAGTACTGACATGGCACGATACAGGGAATCCTATCGCACATTTGTGAAGACTCTGGCCATCACATATCTGCTATGTACATCATGTGTGACTACAATTATGCTGTCAACAAACCTGGGCACATCCTTGTCTGCGCACCCACACATCGTGGTTATCATTGCAGATGATCTAGGATATAATGACATCGGATATCATGCTGTCAAGGGAATGTCTGGTATCAGAACACCGCATCTGGATGCTCTGGCTGCCGAAGTGTCAAATTGGAGAATTACTACGTGCAACCTATATGCACGCCTAGTAGAAGTGCCTTCATGACTGGACGATATCCGGTGAGTCAAATATATTACTGCTATGATAGCTTCATCCTCGCTTATCGGGAAAATCTGATCATCGGGGATGGGTGTAGGGATATTGAGAGAAATAATTAGCAACATCTTACAACTGCAACTCGCGACAAATGGTAGTTAATTATTTAAGTTGAGTTATTGTCGATTGCTAACGCGCATGGATCCCGGGGCATGGATACCGCCCACCACTATATAGCAGCCGTTCAGTGCCAGAAATGCGCTATGCCAGGCCTAAATTAATCGGCTATTTTGTCAACGGATTCAAGTCATATCGTAAAGCTTCAAGCTATTGCAGCCCTTCCCTTCTCACTTCCACGTTTGGCATGTATCAGGAATGTGATATGGGCTCTGCATGGTTATGGCACAATCAGCAACTGTGCCCCAACCACTCACTTGAGCACCCTTCTTTCCCAGTCGGGCAAATATGGTTTAATTATAGATTATCAACAGTGGCGTAACAGCCGGGGGGGGGGGGCAGGGGGGGGCACAGTGCCCCCCTGAAGGTGCTCAGCAGGAAATTGAAACCTACCCACCAGGAAAAATGGGGGGAAGGAAAAGAGGGAAAAGAAGGGGAAAGGAAAGAAAAGAGAGAGAGAAAGGAAAAAGGGATAAAAAAGAAAAGGAAAAGAAGAAAAAAAGGGGAAAGAAAGAAAGAAAGAAAATTTCGCAGTACAATAAGAACAACAGTCAATCAATTGTTGACTGTTGTGTTTTTGTACTGCGAAATGTTGTGACCGTGCTAAATTTTGTGACCGTGCTAAATTTTGTGACCGTGCTAAATTTTTGTGACCGTGCGAAATTTTTTGACCGTGCGAAATTTTTTGACCGAATTTTTTTGCCTCCCCCTATACACCCCTATAGTTTTCAGCACTCTAGAACTTTTAGTAAGTGCAGGAGTAAGGAAAATAACCAACAGGCGGACTTACCCCCACACTACTCACGCCGGGACAGGTTGCAAGCTCGTCCGTCTTCATAGGCAAGTTAAATATTGCAGAAACTATCAGTTATTCAATACGAAGATTGATTAAAAGTCAACTAGACACAACTATGACAAATTAGGCCATGTGGCCCCAACATATGAAATGGGACACATCATGTGTCCATTTATTATGTTGGGGCGAGTCCGCCCCCTTCTTAGCGTGTAATTGGGCATGGACGGATTTGCCCCGGCGAAATTGGCGAACTCGCCCCAGAGCTCATTTTGTGTGTGTAAATCTCATGGTATACCTACTAAACACGGACTGGGAAGTTTTAACTGCATAATATGTTAGGCAAAGCCTTACCATTGAATGACTATAAAAGTTAGAACCATCGGGGTGATGTCTCTAGATCAATGCAACATTTTTAATGACAAATAATTTTACTTTAATTATTCAAAAATAATTATTCAAGATACATCCTTATGGAGATGTATCCGGATCTGAAGTTTTAATAGTTACTAGCTATGACCGGTGCAACCAAATTGCATCAGTCTGATACTTTTTCAACAGTCACGTGATGAGAAACACGTGGTGGGCTGACTAGCCCGCTCTCCTCTACATAAAGTACGCTAGTTTTCTTATTTTTCATCGGATTGATCTCATATTTTCAGGATATCATAATAATGAATTGGGCTTTACATTGAGACTAAATTGGTCATGGTCCAATGATTATAATAAGAATTACACCGTCATGAAACAGAGTCCTAATTTCTTTGGTCACCCTGAATGTAGTGTATTAGTTTGTATACGAGTAGAGCACGTGTGGTCCAGTGGAATAGTTGCCGGTCTCCTAATTATAAGGTTGTGAGTTCTAGCCCCGCTGGTGCCAATGTGTTTGTGTCCTTGGGCAAGGCACTTAGGGGTTATGTATGTTTGTTCATGTTGGTTTATGTTGCAACTTGGCGCTGATTTAGCTGCTGCCTGGACGTTGCATTGTTTAATAATGTATTTGATTTGTAATGTTGTTACAATTCAGCCGTTGGCTGCGATGACAATAAAATTTAGACATTTATTATTATTATTTTTATTATTAAATAGGTCTATAATCCGTTGACAAAGCGTTTAGTGTGCTGTGAGTTAATAACACTGTCTGTCTTATTCAATCCCCACCAAATGTAAACACCCGAAAAATAGAACAAAAACAAAACCTCGTCAGCTATTAACTATTGACTAATATTATTATTTTGAAAGGTTGAAATGATTTATTTTATTTTAGATACGTACGGATTACAACATGATGTGATACGAAAAGATCAGCCATCATGCTGCCTTTAAGTGAAACCATCATTCCGCAGATACTCGGAGATTTGGGATATGCAACGCATGCAATAGGAAAATGGCACCTCGGTATATGCAGATCAGAATGTTTGCCAACACGTCGCGGGTTCGACTCATTTTTGGTAGGTGCTGAATTGAATAAACCGATAACAAGTCAATCACGCTCACCATACATCAATATCAGGTACAATTCAGCTAAATTGAAACCACATTTCAAAATAGTACGGGAGCTCAATTTGTTTTAAAGCATGTATACTCGCCCATTATTCGGGCCTTGTAGCCTAAATTAGGCTACAAGGCCCGCTTGCGAAATTCTTTACTGTAACAACATTTGGATAGGCTATTTAAAATGCGTAATAATAACATCGTAGGGCGGGCGTAGTGCACAGAAAGCTCGCTGTACGCTATACATATTGTACTTACGCACGTTCTACTGTATTATATATATTGTTAAAAAAAATTAGCTTTATTCCGTAAAAATAATATCGATTGAAATTTCAATCGCCGTCAGCCAACTCCTCGTGGTCTAATGGCTATCGAACAGGTCTTATGAACGAAAGATTACTCAGGGGTGCAAACAGTTATTTCTTCCTCAGGAGCATGTTTCTAAGATTCAAAATTTCCTCAATCAAGCCCGGGATCGAGCCGTAACATAAAAATGTGAAAAATCTACTGAGCCAAAATTTAGCCCTCCTCGTAGGGCCACTATCACTATCCAGGGAAATACTATACTAAGATAGAATATAGAAACACTATCAGCCATCCTAGCCGAGTCAAAAGAGTGGCCCTCCAGTTTTGGACAAATGAATACCGAGAATCGGCACTAGACCACAATGCAACACGATACCCCGATGACATCATGCACACACTGGCCAATAGCAGTGCCAAGGAAGACATGACCGTAGCCAGACCACATGTGGTGATTATTGGGTTCGTCAAACCGCAAAGCGCGCCAATTAAGGGCAAGGTGTGAAATGTACACCATTTTATCACAGATCTTTAATAAGTCCCTCATCCTGTGTGCATTTACTAAAACCGCAATTTATTATGGGGGGGGGGGGGGGGGGGGGGGGTGGGGGGGGGGGGGGTTCAACATTTTTTCACATGGTCAAAACAAATCGCACTGTCAAAAAACAGCCTCGTCAAACGGTTTTCATAAGTTCTTTATAACAGTTGTCTTATTTAGCCGATTTGCTGCGACTACATGTACAGATTTGCCGACTATTTGACTATTTGGGTCACACCCCCCCCACACACACCCCGGCGCGGATCCAGAAAAGTTTAAGGGCCGGGGGGGGGGGGGGGTAATAAATGAAATTGATAATGTACCATCCAAGCGGTGCTGCCTCCGAGCCATACTTGGGACAGGGGGTGTCTTAGGGGATGTGCCCCTCACCCCTCAGAAGTAGAAAAATCAATCAATTTGGAACTCATTTGGTGCGATCTGGTGTATACTTTTGACCAATATTTTATCGAAAAGCCACCTCTTCATTTCCAATAAATATTTTGTGTTTTTATCAATACACCAATGCACGAAAGAAGTTGAGCATAAATTATACTGATATATTCTTGATTTAAGTATAGATGGGTTAAAAGCTCGAACAGGAGGGGGGGGGGGGGGGGGGGGGGTCTGAGGGGGATGTGCCCCCCTCAGAATTGGAGATTTTTTCAATTTTCGAACTCATTTGGTGCGATCTGGTGTATACTTTTGACCAACATTTTATCGAAAAGCCACCTCTTCATTTCCAATCAATATTTTGTTTTTATCCCAATGCAAGAAAGAAGTTGAGCATATTTTCCTGATTTAGTATTGTTTAAAGCTCGAAAAGGGGGTGAGGCTGAGGTGTGATGTGCCCCCCCCTTTATAATTGGATTTTTTCCTTCAATTTCGAACCCATTTGGTGTGTACTTTTGACTAATATTTTGTTGAAAAGCAATCACTTTATTTCCGATCATATTGCTTTATAAAATAGGCCTATGCCAGAAAGAAGTTATAGTACCTCCAAAATATCAGATTCTCGTCAACGTATGTACGCGTATGTATCCCGACCGACGTTCAATAAACTCCAAACGTTATGTCCCTCGTCCCCGCCCGCCTTTTTTGTACCGCCCACTACCCTTTTCTTTTCGTTTGTCCCCTCTTCTTCCTCCCTCTCTTTCTTTCCCCCCTTAGTTTTTCCTTCCTGCCCCCCTTTTTTGATGGTGGTCGGGGGGGGGGGGGGGGGGCGTCGAGCACCCCCCCCCCCCCCCCCCCTGTATCCGCGCCTGGCCGGCACACACCCTCTAGCGACGGCCCTGCACCCGACTGGCAGTAGTTTCCCCCGACTGGCAAATAATTTCCCCCGAATCCCCCCCCACTAAAGAGATAAAGAAATAAAGAAATAATAAGCCCCGATATTTCACACAAAATTATTTATGTTCAGTCCCTTAAATAAATAATTAGACACAAAAAACAACGTAAATAAACCTAAAATACGTCATTTTAGGACTTTGATGAGCTTTTACATTGCCTCTAGATTTAGTCTGTTATATCCAGTCCCCACTGGCATGACTGGCTCGGTAAATTACATGACGCCTAGACTGCCGAATTTTGCAACTTTTTGGCATTTTACGCGGAACTTTCAATGGATATTTCAACTTAATGTGCACTTTTTAATTCTGCCGAACCCCAAGGATAGTTTAGGTATACTATCTTTATTTTAATTGTGAAAGACTTCTGTACTTCAGGGTGCGTCGACCATGAAATCTTCCGAGTTTATTTTGGCCGATCGTCCCATTTCAATGCATTTTCCTATAGTACCGTAACACCAGAAGTCTGGCGTACCAACATCAGCGCGATACCGCCCAACACTAGGAAACCCTAAATCCGCGTATTAAACTACAATGTATGTAAGAAACAAATAAGAAATTGTTTGAGCCATTTTGGCAACACTTATTCACATTAGATGGACATATGATAATAATTTAGATACTTCGTGACAGTATAGTTCAACAGCACTTAGGGACCGTTCATTATTTATGCTGGAGGGCGGTTGGTAAACTATAGGGGTCATGTAACTTTCATATGTTGAAATAGGGGGGGGGGGGTTATGTTACTTTTATTCTTAAACAGGGGGGGTTGTGTAACTTTTTTAAAACTATACAGACGGTTGTGATTGAGGTGATTTTAGAGATTATTTTGGAGTGAAAATGCAATTTTTTTCTGCGATTTGCGCATATTTTATTAAAACCTATCAACTTCAAAATTTGTTACTATGAGACGACTTCTGGACAGCAAATCTTGTCTGTGCCTCGGATGATGTGGTGGAAAAACATTAATATAATCATCAATGGTCAAGAAATTAGAGCCACGGGTGTATAATGTAACAAAATCCAATTTTATGATTTAAAAAAATGTAATTTTTTCCATGCTTTTCACCTCGACTCAGCTTTGCACCAATGCTCACAAAAGTAGAATGTTTTACTGGATACATTTCTGCTCAGAATGTAGGCTAACTTGTTTGGGTTATAAAGACTCACAAAACCACCCAAAATGTATAAAATAATTTCCGCTCGCCACGCTCGCCATTACTACTTTCACACAATAAAAAAAGGGCAATCATAAAAGAATTATTGCCCGTTCAGATAGGGCACAAACAGAATTGGCCAACATATCCATGAACAAAATTCCAAAGGTAAAGACAGCCCCTATAAGTATGTGACAAGTTGAGTTTTTCAGGTAGGAGGGGGGGGGGGGGGGGGGGGGGGTGTAAAAAGCAACTGGTTAGCAGGGGGGTCATGTCATTTTCATTTTCAGCTGTAGGTAATTTTAACATACAAGTCTTGAATTTGTCCCACCCGCCCTCCACCATAAATAA